>CM027842.1:55734075-56334075 GCA_016097545.1 Eucalyptus victrix
TTCATTGCCCTCCAAAACGATACGTTTCATGGCTGCATTAGGTTTGGTGTGAAGTTTGATAGCTGGTACCTTTTTCCAACCCACAACATAGTATACCATGATTTTTTTTTTTTTTTTGCATACGAGCCTTATTTATTTATTTATTTATTTTCTTTAATGATATTTGGCCAAGGACGGAAATGTGATGTAAATCTAAAAATGGACGGCTAAATACCTTTTAATTTCGTTATAATGGAAGTACTTGCCTGGCCATAGGCTGTGTGGCATTTTATTTGGTCGGTGCATTTGTCTATTTCCTCTTAACAAAAAAACACTTTTATTTTGGTACCCTCCACGCCAAGGGGAAGAGTTCGAGACTTCATGGACGCAGTGCTTCAATGCTCAACGCGCGACTTACCCGCGTACGGGGTCAGCGGTGGGGGCCCCGGCGCTCCAGGGTTTACTCTCCGCCGCGAAGCGGCAGAGCGGAGGTTCCCTGGGTTACCAAAAAAAAAAAAAAAACACTTTTATTTTTTTTGTGCATATCCTCATATTGGAATAGTTCTTATTATTTTAGCAAAATGAAAGTGATATGTTGAAGCTTACTTGATCTATCTTGCAGTATGGATGAATATGCATTGGTTGGGATTGTGAACTTAGATGAATCTAGAATGATGGCTTTAGAGAACGTTGAAAATTATATCCTCACGTTGTCTAATCAGCAAGATTTCACTACCGCAGTTGCATTGTCTGCTTCTGTAGCATTAGCAAAATTAATAGAAAGAGCTTGTGTTCCAGTTTCAAGAAATTTCATATATAAGTCCCATCATCTTTCCTCATATCCAATTAAATTCAATTGCCGCAAATATATAGATATTCTTGCCTGAAATTTTATCTTTGAATTTTCCATCTGTTTCTCTTTTTATCTTCGTTTGATTAATTTGCTCTTTCAAACATCTTTACTGCATTCATCTCTGCTAATGAGAAATCAAAGGTAGGTAGTTTAATATATAAAATGTGTAATCCATAGGAATCACTACAAATAGCTTCCTTTTAAAAGATATGGAATGATTATTAGAGAAGCTATATTACTGGTTCAATATTGTTCATATGAGCATTAGGCAAAGCAGAGAACTTTTGCCGGTTAGCTGTTTCAATAGATAAATAAATTGCCATTTACTTTGTTTATTTGCTTTTTTAGTTGCTTTTTTCACACTATTATTTTTTTGTTTCCTCTTATCTTCTCCCTCCACTTATTTCTCAGCGAAGCTAAAATGGACAGATTAATATCCATGTTAAAGAATCCTTCTGAATTCTGAGCATTCGCAACATTTGCCTTTGTTCATGTATGGCCTCCTACATAAGTTTTGTTAGATGATTACTTAAGATATATACAGATAAAACTAAATACAAACTCCAAGGGGTATATTATCCTTGAGTCAAATTTAAAACTATTTCATCTTTGAGTTCTACACCTAATTTTAATTGCATGAATCTAAGTTCCAAGAGAGTTTCTTTCTCGCGATAACAAAGATGGAATTGAATTAAATTATTTCATCCTTTTAGATTCGTTTACTGTCCTAAAGACAATAGTTGTTGTTGGAATCGAAAAGAAAATTGCATGTTATTTTTTCATTAAGACCTAATTGATAATGTGGGTAGGTCGTAAGCGGAAATGCGGAAAATGCATTTCAAAACCATTATTTTCTGAGAAAATGAGATAGAGCTACCACTCATTGACTCTTTTGGTTCAAATGAATCATATATTCAAATCTTGAGCTAGACAAATGAGAAAATTCTCTAATGTTGTGTTTGGGGAAAGAGCGGGAAGAACATTGTGAGAGAAATAAACACAAATTTCAAAAAATTTCTTGCAAACAAAAATTTAAAATTTTTCTCCATTTTGCGCACAAATTTTCATTCACTTCATTTTATTTCGTATCCCAAACGTAACATAATTGTTTATGGCATATCATATTGCAGTTTGCAATTCCTAGTGTTGGCTAAACTTCGCATCATGTGAAACTTATGCAAAAGGTTGAAGCTACTAGATTTCTGTGTACAACAGTTGATGATGCAACCCCACCATTCAATGCCAAGATATTTGCAAGAATTGTACTTCGTAATATGTAACACAACCAGGAGAATCTTCAAAGGGGATTTGAAGTATTTCTGTCTTTGAAGAATGATTTTCAAGTAAGATTCTGCTTTATTGTCTACATATTAATGTCATTCTCAAGATCAATGTAGCACTGAACTAGGGCTTGAACATCACTTAGACACATACTTATCGACAAACTGCAACTATAACCGTGATAGTTTGTTGCCTAATTATTTTGAAGAGAGGTCAACTTTTGAAGGTTTCATCATGATGAAATTGATGAAACGTGTAAATGGACGATATGTTATTCTGTGCACAAGTATGATAATGTGCTGTGAATGTGAAGAAAAATTGGCAAGAATAATCAAATGATTTTCTTAGTAGCTCTTATATGAAGCAACATGCTAAAAAGTTCTGAATAAAAAGGGAATGAACTTTTTAACCACAATATCTTACCGTCGCTTGTGGACATTCTTATTAGCATTGTATTTTGTCTAGCCATCACATATGTTCCTTCGATACGTGTCGAGCATCCTTGTGCATAGTGCTTCTAGATGTGCTTGCAATGAATATAAACTTTCATCATTTTCTTTTACTATCTTTTTTTGTTTAGTGGGTTTTGGAGGTTGGATGGTTGCTTTCTTTACCCCAACATTACTAAATACAAAGGTGGATGATAGAGAGCATATTTAGCCCCCTTCCCCTTTATGCTTTGTATAAACATGCAATCTTTGCCTACATGTGTATTTATTTAGTCATTCTCTAGTTCTTCAAACATGAGTCTTGACTGTATAGTCTTTGTAAATATTATTATAAGGAGAAATGTCCGTGTCAAGACACGATTTATTATTGCAATCACGAATAGAGTCGACTCTCTCATTTCTTTGAACAAAAGATTATAAAATAATCAATTGTCAAGTCTTTTTTGACTTTTCTGCATAAACTTGATAAATAAAAGAAATGCTTTTATAGTATTATTGAGAAATTGTAAATGGTGCTCACTAAAATCCCCATTTCTGTTTTGAAATGTATAATTCTAGTGCACATGCTACTTTAATTAACGTACTTGAAAAACTCTTATGTGGAGAGTTTGTACCTTTTGCAGTATCTCATCTCAGCTCTTCCTTAATTTACGGCATTGGCTTCATCTTTTGTGTTAATGACAAGCAAATAATTAATGTTCCAATTTCTTACTACTTAGGAGGTGGACTAAGATTAGATGATATTTTTACCTATTGTCATTTTATTTTTATTTTTGCTGTTTGGTTGGTGTTTTCCTTGATTATTGATGGGACACCAAATAAGGGGGGACAGTTTTAGTTGAAATGATTATTCACTATCCATGAAGATAGTAAACCAGGGAATGATCAATTGTAAAGATCAACCAAACATGCAGAACCCTAGAATTCTAACAAGAGAATGACAACCTTGCCTTTCCTCATAGAGCGTGCAAAAAACATATTTGACTATCTTCATGGATAGTGAAGGACTATTTCAACGCAAACTTCTCTCCCTTATTTGGTGCCCCATCGACAATCAAGCAAAAAAAAAAAAAAACAATAAGCAAAAATATTATCTAACCTTAATCCACCTCATGAGTGGTAAGAAATTGGAACATTAATTTTTTATTTGTGATTAACACAAAAAATGAAGTCAAATGCCATAAATTAGAGAAGAGCTGAGATGAGATACTGCAAAAAGTGCAAACTCTCCACATAAGAGTTTTTCAAGTACGTCAATTAACATAGCATGTGCACTAGAATTATACATTCAAAAGCGAAAATGGAGATTTTAGTGAGCACTATTTAGAATCCTTGATAATAATGTAAGAGCATTTCTTTTATTTATCAAGCTTATGCAGAAAAGTCAAAAAAGACTCGACAATTAATTATTCTATAATATTTTGTTCAAAGAAATGAGAGAGTCAGACTCTATTCGTGATTTCAGTAGCAAATCGTGTATTGACACGGACATTTCTCCTTATAACAATAGTTACAAAGACATAATTGTACGGTCAAAACTCCTATATGAAGAACTAAAGAATGACCAAATAAATGCATGCGCAGGCAAAGATTGCATGTTTATACAAAGCAGAATGGGGGAGGGGGGTAAATATGCTCCCTATCATCCACATTTGTCTTTAACAATGTTGGGGGGTAACGAAAGCAACCACCCAATCCCCAAAACCCACTGAACAAAAAAAATAGTAAATGAAAAATATGAAAGTCTATCTTCACTGCAAGTACATCTAGAAGCACTATACACAAGGATGCCCAACACATATCGAAAGAATACATGTGACAGCTAGAAAAAGTACAATGCTAATAAGAATATCCATAAGGATATTGTGGTTAAAATATCCATTTTCTTTTTATTCAAAATTTTTTAGCATGTTACTTCATATAAGAGCCACTAAGAAAATATTTTGATTCTTCCTGCCGATTTTCTTCACATTCACAGTGTATTATCATACTTGCGCACGAAATAACGTATTGTCCTTTTACATGCTTCATCAATTTCATCAGGACGAAACCTTCAAAAGCTAATCGCTTTTTAAAACAATTAGGCAACAAACTATTAGGGTTGTAATTGCAGTTTGTTAAATAAGTATGTGTTTAAGTGATGCTCAAGCCCTAGTTTAGTGCAGCGTTGATCCTAAGAATGATATTAAAATATAGATGATGGAGTAAAATCTTACTTGAAAATCATTCTTCAAAAACAAAAATATTTCAAATCCCCTTTAAAGATTCTCCCTAGTTGTGCTCCATATTACGAAGTATAATTCTTGCAAATATCTTGGCCTTGAATGGTGCAATAGTATCGTCAACTATTGCACACAAAAATCGAGCAGCTCTAGCCTTTTGTATAAGTTTCACATGGTGCAAAATTTGGCCAACACTAGGAATTACAAACTACAATATGATATGCCACAAACAATTATGTCACGTTGGGAAACGAAGTAAAATGAAGTGAATGGAAATTTGGGTGCAAAATGGAAAAAATTTTAAAATTTTGTTTGCAATAAATTTTTTAAAATTTGTGTTTGTTTCTCTCACAATTTTCTTCTCTCTCTTCCTCCAAACACAGCATTAGAGAATTTTCTCATTTGTCTAGTTCAAGATTTGAATATATGATTCATTTGTACTAGAAGAGTCATGAGTAGTAGCTTTATCCCATTTTCTCATAAAATAATGATTTTAAAATGTATTTTCCACTCTTCCGCTTACAACCTACCCACATTATTAATTAAGTCTCAATGAAAAAATGACATTCAACTTTCTTTTCGATTCCAACAACAACTATCATTTTTGGGACATTAAACGAATCTAAATGGATGAAATAATTTAATTCAATTTCATATTTGTTATCACGAGAAAAAACTCTCTTGGGACTTAAATTCATGCAATTAAAATTAGGCATAGACCTCATAGATGAAATAGTTTTAGATTTGACTTAAAGATAATATACCCCTTGGAGTTTGTATTTAATTTTATCTGGATATACCTTAGGTAATCATCCAACAAAACTTATGTAGGAAGCCATACCTGGACAAGGGCAAATGCTTTGAATGCCCAGAGTTTAGAAAGATTCTTTAACATGGATATTAATCTATCAATTTTAGCTTTGCTAAGAAATAATTGGAGGGAGAAGATAAGAGAAGACAAAAAACAATAGTATGAAAAGAGCAGCTAAAAAAACAAACAAACAAAGCAAGTGGCCACTTGTTTATCTGCTAAAACAGCTAACCGGCAAAAGTTCCCGCTTTGCCTAGTGCTCACATGTACAATATTGAACCAGTAATATAGCTTCTCTGATAATCATTCCACATCTTTTAGAAATGAAGTTGTTTACGATGATTCCCACGGATTACACATTTTATTTATCAAACTACCTACCTCTGATTTCTCATTAGCAGAGATGAATGCAGTAAAGATGTTTGAAAGAGCAAATTAATCAAATGAAGATAAAAAGAGGAACGAATGGAATTCAAAGATAAAATTTCAAGTAAGAACATAAACATATTTGTGGCAATGGAATTCAATTGGATATGAGGGAAGATGGTGAGACCTACATCTGAAATTTTTTAAATTGAAACACAAGCTCTTTTTGTCAATTTTGCTAATGTTGCATAAGCAGACGATGTAGCTGCGGCAGCGAAATCTTGCTAATTAGACAACGTGAGGATATAATTTTCAACGTTCTCCAAAGTCATCATTTTAGATTCATCTAAATTCACAATCCCAACCAATGCATGCTCATCCATACTGCAAGATAGATCAAGTAAGCTTCGGCATATCACTTTCATCTTGCTAAAATAATAAGAACTCTTCCAATATAAGGATATGTGCAAAAAAATAAAAGTGTCTTTTTGTTGAGAGTAAACAAACAAATGCACTAACCAAATGAAATGCCACACAGCTCATGGTCAGATAAGTACTTCCATTATAGCGAAATTATAAGGTATTTAGTCGTCCATTTTCAGATCTACATTACATTTCCGTCCTTGGCCAAATATCATTAAAGAAAATAAATAAATAAATAAGGCTCGTATGCCAAAAAAAGATCATAGTATACTATGTTGCAGGTTGGAAAAAGGTACATGCCATCAAACATCATGTCAAACCTAATGCAGCCATGAAACGTATCATTTTTTAGGGTGATGAAGAACAAAGATGAACAAGTGTAAGAAGTCCCCCTTCCTTCAATATGCGAAGAGCATTACAAGGCATAAAAGCGACATTACATAGAGGCAGAGTCACGAACATGTTGAAAATAACATTGTGAATCATATTCAATTTATTTTTTTTCATGTACATTGGAAGATAAATCAGGACACATATATAGAGACATGGCCATGATAAAATCATGGCATAAGAAAAGCCAGTCTGCGCATCCCACAAAAGCTAAATTAAATTGTAGGCATACATGATCAAAGACTTACGTGATAATTAGAGTTAATGAGAGCAACCATAGGAGCAACACCACCTTCTAACACAATAACAACACTACCAAAAAAAAAAAAAGCTTTACCAAAAAAAAAAAAACTACCAAAAAAGTTTGTGGGTTAACATTACACAAAACAAAATCAAATATTTCATGCAGAAAACATAGACACTAAGTAACAATCTAGACACACTCCAATAAACTACTAAGGGAAGACACATTGTGCAAAAGAGAAACTTATTAATTACATATTGTGGAAATTAGAATGAATAATTTTCGTCATGCTATATATGACGACGGAGCATTAACAATATCTAGCTCAAGCAAAACCATGTTTTCCTATGCATTCAATGCTATGACATAAGTTAATTCATAAAACAATAGAAACCATGTATATGAGTATCAAATTAATGCATGTGAGTCTTGCGGTAAAACTTATCCATGTTTAATCTTGTTGGCAACATCATCAACATATATTCCTTAAAATCTTTTTTCTTCTGGCACATAAACATCCATGTCATATTTTGAGGTTTCAAGCTTCAACTAAATGTTGAATAAATTGTATTGAGCCAAGTCTTGACTCCTATAATTACACTTTGCTTCAGGACTATTTCAAAAAGCTGAGATATGATTTTTTTTTCTTATCTCAATTATTTCTTAGTAGTGAGGATGGCAGCAGGATCAGTTTACATCAACGAAGACTGGTCCCAAACTAGAATCCATTAGATCCGAAACATAACAATTTGATTAAGGTAGCAACTCTTGGGACCAAACCCAACCCTAGATAGAAAACGGGGTTCTAACTATCTCCCAAAAACCCACCCTATAGTCAAAATTTTGGCATTTCTTTTCTTGAAAGGAATACGAACTCATTTAAATGCTCAAAATCCTAGAAATTTAATGAATTACCATTAAACAATGTTATTTTGTTAATATAACAATTATTGAGACGGGTTTGAATATTTAAAATGTTCTAAAGGCTTAAACGTCCAAACTCTATAAGGTCTCTGCAATATTGTCACGGGTACCTAGAATTTGACATTCGAAGAGTTCCTAGTCGGTTTGATTAGTTAACCCAACAAATTGACCGATTATCATCCACATTTAATGGATATATTTCGCTAAATCATGCTCACATGAAAACTATGGGCATGTCAATTTCTTGCTAGATGCAAGACACAGCATGCCAAAATCCACATTCAAAGCAATTTCAAAATGCATCGAACCATATGCTATCTAATTACTTAAGATGCATGAAGGCAGGCATAGGAACTTAACGGTGCATTTTCACACATGTGCGCAGTTATATATCCAATTTAGAAATATGAGACTATCTATAGGCTTTTGAAACTGATAATCCCCAAAGAGCACGAGCTACTCCCCCTGGTAGATCATGGGAGGCATTTCGATATGTCATTGTGAGAGCAACCTATCAATCAATGTAGTATGAATGATCAACTCATTTTCTTGAGCCAAAATTTTGACTATTAAAGATTCACATCAAGATTTGTTGGGATAAATCCATATTCACTGGCTTCTCTTTACATCTCTCCGTCTTTGACATGCTTAATGGCACATGTCATATTAATCAAGTTCAAAGTTTTCCTATTGACTGCAAGGAAAAAGTACATCATATCCTTAAACTAGGACTAAATTTCCCACAATTAAATATGTCCTACCATGATAAATCTAAACATAGGCCACAGACAACAAGTTTGAATTGCTAAAAAATACATGCTCAACATTGCAGGTTCATCCTACTTAAATTTGCTAAGATACTTGATATTCCAGAGATCATAATAAAATGAAGATCCAACCTCATTGGGATCGAACCTCATCACAACCATGGGGAAATGGGTGGCTTCATACCTATCAATGGCCTTAACCACCACGTTGGGATCAAACCTCATCATCACAACCACAGTGTACACCCTAATGACAACAGTCTCAAGACAAAGCGATGGGCCATATATGTGAAAAATTGGCAAGACAACGAAATACACATTCTTGAAGTTCAGGTAATCGTACTAAGAAACTTCGAACCTTGCAAAGAGCTCGCACATGGCAATGAAATTACCCTATGTGAGCACAACCTATTTGCTCATGGCCATAGTGTTGGATGAGTACACTATAGACCCAGCATAGAAGCACCAACGATGAATGCAGGGCGAGATGATGAAGCACTAGTGATGTGCTGGAGGTGGCAGATTTGAGCTCGGCTATGACGAGCACACTCTTGGAAGGGAGAGATTTTCGAAAGAGGGCTTCATGCGGCTTGAGGGAGTGGCGACAACAGAGGCAGGGGTGGAGGCAGAGAGGGAGGCGATGTGCCAAAGGCACGGATTTGAGCTCGGATGCGACGAGCAAGCTTCTAGGAGGGAGAGATTTTTTAAAGAGGGCTTTGTTGCTTGAGGGAGTGGCGATGGTGGAGGCGGAGACACAGGCGACGGACGGGAGCTTGAGATGTGATGGGCAGGCTCCCGAGAGATATTTGAAAGAGGGCCTCGTGTAGCTTGAGGGGGTGTCTCTAGGACAGCAGAGGCATCGTGCTGGAGGCGGCAAGGCGCCGTGCTGGATGTGATCGGCGGGCTATTGGGAAGGAGAGATTTTTTAGAGAGAGAGGGGGAGAGTAACTTCGTGCAGCTTGTTGGAGAAGACAAAGAAGAGAGAGGGCGCTTCAAATGCGAAGGGCGGGAGAAGACAAAAAAGAACGCAGCAATTAATGAAGAGAGAGAAGGAGAAGGCAAAAATTTGGCTAAAATAAAGTGGGACCTAGGCTCTAGGTGGTGACACGTGTCACATCTTGATTGGGTGAGCTCACAGTGACATGGAGCACCCGGCCCACCCAATATTTTCTCCCCACCATTGCTGGCCCTTCATGGCAACGGTGGGGTGACATTGGCGGTAGCAAGGGCTTGTAGAGCCCTTGTCGTTTTCCTTCCCTTCCATTTTTTTTAAATTAATTTTTATCTAATACCAAAAAAGAAAATATTCAAAAATGCAAAGGATGAAAATGCTCTTATTAATTGATGAGTTAGGCCATTCTTTAAGATTAACATGGCAACTTTAGGCATTTAATTGAAATAATATTCATTTCAAGCCTTTATTGTAAAAAAATAGTGGCACTTTAGGTTTTTATTTAAAATAAAGTCAATTTCAAACCCTTATTTGAGACTGACCCATAAAAAAAAAAAAAACTCTTATTTGAGAAAATAAATGCATTTCAGACTCTTATTTGGAATTTTCCCAACTTTGATGAAAGAAAGTTTGGCTTGCCGTTGGTATCGGTCACTCGTTATCAAGGGGCCATATCTTTTTGAGTGATTCTCGTGTGAAAAAGTTGGTGTTGAGGCTTAGAAGCCTCTCAATGAACACATCTTGAAAGCCTTTACTTTAGATTTTGTTTGATCTATTGTGTTGAGAAAGCTAGTATGCTCCAAAGGACAAATCTTTGGGTGATCGAGCACCGAATTGCTTTATTTACCCAAATCAATCAAGGAAAATAGTCCAAAAAATCATTGACTTTTTGCACTTTTATCAATTATGTTATAATTTATTTTATTTTTTTTTTCAATTGAGTTCATTCAATCAATTTTGACTGGAAGTCATTAACATGGACACTAGCGATGTCATGTAGAATGGTTGGTACCGATACAAATAATTTTTAATGATATTTTAATATTTTTATTTTTTTATCTATTTTTTTTCTTCTTTCTCTTACCGGTCACTAGTTGGCCTTGCTTGCCATAAGTAAGGTGCGGTTGAGCAAGGGTGAGCCTCGCCCATGCTAAATTTGGTGAGGTCGGCTCTCGCCTAGGCCAAGGCAATCACGCTGCATGTTGGCTAAGCTATTGGCTAGGCAAAGGCAAAGCATGGTGGCACTGACCCTTGCCCAAGCTAGGATGCCTTCGCCTGGGCAAGGGCACGAGCTAGACCCGGTGAGGGTGACCTTATTTGGGCTAATGCTCCCTTCACCCGACAAGGCCTCGCCTGTGGAGGGCAAGGCCAGCTTGCTTGGCCATGGCAGGTGGTTGAGCCATTAGCAAATGAAAGAAGAAATGGAAAAAAATAGATAAAATTAAAAATTAAAAAAAAATAAAATGTATTAAAATATTATTAAAAATTGTTCACGTCGACATTAATTATGCCATGTACAATGGTTAATATCCATGTTAACAAAGATGGATTCAAATGGAAAAATGTGAAAAGTTTTATAACTGAAATGACAAAATTAAAAGGTTTACAATTGAATTGGCAAAAATATAATATGTTTAAGATTTTTTGGATAAATTTTCCAATCAATTATCAAATATCGATATTATGAATTTCGTTATTTATTTTTTATTTGGGGATTGTGATGCTTCTCTCATTTAAAGCATTGTGCTCCCAAAAACACATGAAAATTTTTCTTTCATCATGATATGTACAATTTGCACTATTTTCATTCTCACAACATGTCTATTGATATGTTTTTTTTTTGGTCAAAAGAAAAATACATTCATATATTAGAATAATACTTTCGAAGCACATAGAAAGCTTTCAAGCTTAATAAATCCCAAATAACCGTGGAACAAATTAAAAGCCAAAAAGCAAATAATAAAGCATAGTTTTGCAGTTGGATACACATTCACCTAAGATCAGCTGTAGAAATTTTTTCACGTCCAAACTCTCAAAATAGATGAGAAGAAAAAAGAAAGACCAGATAGTTTCAAAAGAGGGAAGACGGGGACAGAGAGGCAGATGGGGTACGGAGGGGGGGGGACGCGGGGGCGAGGGGGCGGAAAAATATTGGGTGGTCCGGGACCATCACGTCAGCGTGGTCCCGGACCACCCACACGGCGCCACATGTATGGGGAAGCCAGACAAAGGACGAAAACCGGGGCCCACTTCTCTGACGCTCTCTCTCCTCTTTCTCTCTTTTGTCTCCTCCCCTCATATGTGGCGCCATATGAGTGGTCTGGGACCACGCTGACGTGGCGGTCCCGGACCACCCAATATTTTCTCGAGGGGGCGAGCAGGTCCCTCTCTCTTCCTGTCAGTATATATTACATTTTTTTTTTTTTGTCTTTTTGACCAAAGGTAGCAAGCTTTTACACTGCTCTTCTCCAAAATTAAATAGTAAGGGGATTTGCCATTAGTGGAGAATTAGGTACCATACGTTCAGTTGAGACTAACCATCTTTGCGGGATTTAATAGTTTCATCCATTGTATTTGCTAACTACGGGAGACAGGACAATTTTACTTTTGCAAGATTTGGTTGGTGCCTTCCCAACATCACTCTTTCCTACTTGGGAGTCATTATAAAAGCCATCGTACATCCTATGAGAAAGCAGTCTCGTTTTGTGTTAAATTTGGACATTACCGATTTTCAGTCATGTCCTTATGTGATGATTTACCTTTTATGTTACTTAGTACATAAAGGTTATAATTTACCAGTTTTTACCCAAATATGTAATTCGCATTCAAGACACCCAATTGCAACCTGGCAAAAATCCGATATGTTCTAAACTAAAATTGTTGTTTTCTTTGAGCATAGACATTTCGATGGACATGAAAAACTCCTCAAACCTTTACCAAAGTTGAAGCCACATTTCACCTTTTCTGTGTGTGTATATATGTATGTCATTTGGTTGGTAAATCATACAATTCCTAGATCAAATTCGGCTTAAACTCGAGCAGTTTATTGATGACTAGCTTCATATATGGATTCAACCTAAGATCTCTTGTTCGATGGCTTAGGTCAATTGACAAATTGAAGGAGAAACCCTTATCCATCGTATCAATACGCAAGAGCTGTAGATGTATGATTCGACTACTGAGACAATAGGGGACTTTGAAAATTAAAAATAGAGTCCGAGTATAAATTAAGAGGTACCCATGTGATAGATTTAGGATTTATATGGTTGTATCTTTATGCAAAATGTGTCATGCATAAAATCCCGTGTGAACTCACGTGTCTTTCAAAAAAAATTCCAAGAGCAAGAAGACAAAAATGAAATTAAATATCAACACTGATATGTGATTTGTCCTCGGAGGAACACACATTGGGTGGTCACAAGTACACCGTATATAGAAAGATAGGGTTTTAAATATTTTCGTAGGGAAATAAACTATTGACTTGATTCTGCAGCCAAACGTTATTTTAGGTATCTTTTAGCCCGAGATTGGGATGCACTTAAAAAGCCAACCTATCGGCCAAGACAAAGCTGCGAGCCCGATGCAAGCACCCCATTGTCCCCAGCCCAGCCTATGGGTGTTGGCAAACCTCTTCAGAAACTCCACCATTACCACCTGAAGAAATATGGTCATGCTAACGATCCCCAAGAGCAACTTGTTCTTATGTATCCCTTCGAATACATTCTTTTCCTCCAGCTTCCTGGCGTTAAATACGTTGAAGACCTGGCAGAGGACGAAGCAGTTGAAGATAATTGTGTCCTTCACTTTCTCTTCCATTCTAAAGATGGAACTCCCCTTGAACTGTAGGGTCAGGAGCACGACAACTTGGTACAAGGCCTGAGATGTGAGATTCCTCAACATGACTCTGTTGATAAGCGGCTCCGAACGGCCAATAGGGGGCTTTCGCATGAGATTATTTGTGGGTCGCTCTGTGGCGAACGCCAAAACTCCCAGGGTGTCCATGATCAAGTTCACCCAAAGAAGCTGGACTGCCGTAAAAGGGACCTCACCGGAAGAGACCACAGCAACGAAGTTGATGATGAGGGCGGCCACATTCAATGTGAGCTGAAACTGGATGAACTTTTGAATGTTGTAGTAGACGCACCTCCCCCACCTCAGCAGAGTCACCACAGAGGCGAAATTATCATCCAGGATGACGATATCTGAGCTCTCCTTTGCCACCTCAGTGCCTTGGATGCCCATGAAGAGGCCGATATCCGCTTCTCTTAGGGCTGGCGCGTCATTCGTGCCATAACCAGTGACTGCCACCACATACCCTTTCTGCTTCAAGCACTGCACCATCAAAAGCTTATCAAATGGGGATGATCTAGCCATTACCTGGATTTTCTCGATTGCTGCCATTCTCTGGTCGGGTGAGAAGTTGCGGAACTGAATGCCCTCTACTATGGCTTCTTCTTCAAGATCTTTGTCGGGATTGAGTATCCCACATTCCAAGGCTATAGCTCTTGCAGTGTGCATGTTGTCTCCTGTGATCATCTTGATGTTCACTCCGGCACTTCTACAAGATGCCACTGCGTTTCTCATGCCTGGTCTGCATGGATCCTTTATCCCCACTATCCCTAACAATGTAAGTCCATCTTCCTCAACTCTCTCATGATTTTGAGCAAGTGAACCATTGATTTTTTTGTAGGCAAATGTGATGCAGCGCAGGCTCTTGTCCGCCATATTTTTTATGGTTGTCCTGAACTCAGACCTCCCTTCATCATTCATGACATTCACCATCCCATTCTGGCTATAATAATCTGAACACAATGCCAAGATCATCTCAGCAGCTCCCTTCCAGTGTATGTGAATGACCTGCTCTCCTCTCCTCCTCACTGCAACCCCGCTTCTCTTTTTCTCAGAATTGAATGCCTCGACTTGGATTATCTCCCATTCTTGCTTCAGTTCATCCAACGTCATACCCAATTCGAGCATACCCCATGAAAGTATTGCTTTCTCAGTTGGACTGCCTAAAATTTCAGGAACAGATACAGAAGGTCGCTTTTGGACAGTACCGGTTGTGTTCAGACCGATTCCTTGCAGTAGGACTTCAAGGATGCTGGCTGCCATTTTTCTGGATGCATCCACACTCACTTGTTCTTTCCCCATCCAGAACTCCGTGACCCTCATCTCGTTCATTGTGAGATTCCCAGTTTTATCTGTGCAGATCGTTGTGGCAGAACCCATGGTTTCACAGGCAGAGAGCTTCCGGACCATGGAATTGTCGCCCATCATGTGCTTTAAGGAGTAGGTCAGCGTCAAAGTGCCGGCCAAAGGCAAGCCCTCAGGTATAGCCACCACCGCAATGGTCACTGTCGTGGAAACTATGTGCACGACCGCTTTTATCACGTCCCCTGGCTTGGTCTTCCCACTGGTGAATTCTCTGTGTCCAGCCTTGTCTTGGGCGTGTCCAGTGAAGTGGCGTACCATCAAGATGAGAAGTACCAATGCAGCCACCAACAGTCCAACCTTCCCGATGAAGGAAGTCAATCTGTTCAGACGGGCTTGGAGCGGGGTCTCCTCATCTAAGTCGCGGCTCACGGAACTCATCATTTTGCCCCATGCAGTGTTCATGCCAACAGAAGCGACCATCATGCGCCCATAGCCGTCTATCACTTTGGTGCCCGAGAGCAAGAAAGGATTCTCGCTGCAGACTTCAATGTGATCGCTTTCGCCAGTCATGCTAGACTCGTCAACCTTCAGGGAATGACCATCCACAAACAACCCATCAGCCGGAACCTGGTCGCCAATCTTCAGACACACAACATCCCCTACAACGATATCGGATGTAGAAATCGTTTGCCTCCTCCCATCTCTCACAACCTCCACTCTTGTGTTGCTGCTTTCATTTGAATGTTTCTGGAACTGCTTTTCTTGCTTGTAGTTGCTGAGAGCAGAGCCGACCATGAATGGAAAGATGGTGATGATTATACTTCCACCATCATACCAACCTTGTTTAAGGCCGCGACATTTGATACCAAATACTAAAGACAAAACATCGGATGCCATGGGAATGACCTTGGTCATGTCTTTGAACTCATCAAGCACGAAACTGAGGAAGTTCTTTGCTGGAGGCTCAATGTACTTATTCGCATTAAAAACATCGCTTCGCTGCATGAGGTCAGTTTTATCCCCACTCAAGCCATTTTGGAGATTTGTCATGAGAATTGAAGGGAGGCGTTTAATGCCACCAAGTTGAGCAAGAGATTCAAAACTTTTCTCTCTTACCAGGTTACTCAGGATCTTCTGGTCGATGTCTTGAAGTGAAGGGCGATCTCCTTCGCCTGGATTATCATTGCTTTTGAGGTCAACGTTGATGCCAACATAAGAGAGTGACTGCAACAGATCTGTCTTCTTCCCAAGGACTTGTTTTGACAGAGACTCGAGAGCCCTCGTGAAGTATATGATTATGAAAGCCAAGCGCCATCTTCGCCTATGAATGTTCGTCATCAGGCTATCGCAGCAGTCAAGCACGGCATCAGTTGCTACTTCGCTAGGTTTAGAAAGCCTTAACGACGACATAAATGAAGAACACAAAGAAACGACAGAAGGTTTTGCTTGGGTTAGCAAAATGCGTCGGGTTCTGAGGATGAAGATGAGTCACTGATTGAGTTGGGTTTGAACGGATGGATTTGGTTTTAGTAGGTGATGTTGTCACATTTCTACATATTTAGTGCAGTGTGATGAGAGTTTCCATACTGCCTGAAGTTCATAGGAAAGTTCGCTGCAGCTTCTTGGATAATCTTTCCACGAAGAGGCGTCGGATCTGTAATCGCAATTACCCAAAATAATAGATTAATCCAGGTGATCCACCCGGAATGATCAAAATGAAGTGTATTCAAAAGTGCACTGAAGACTGAAGAGGACTCAATGTCCAGGACCGCACCTCAGGTTACCTCCAGGCTCCTGCGGACGTGTGTTCAAGAGCAGTCTTGGCAGGCTCCTGCGTACGTGTGTTCAACAGCAGTCTTAGTAATTATATTATTTTCCCACTTCAGTAATTATAATTTACCTTCTCAGAAGTAACCACTGCTACCAAAGGATCCGGAAGAATCTGTATTCCTTATAAAATCCTTCAAAACCTTCATAACAAAACTGTTATTCTTATAACAGCCCAAAAACTATCATTGCTAACACAACTCATTTAAAATAAAGTGCCTAAAAACTTGTTTGTGCAGTATTAATCTCCTTCCAAGTGGGATTAAAGAATGTAATGATACTAATTGAGTGGGGCCATATGGATGGATTTGGTTTGATTGACTTTGATAGGTTATGTTGTCCCTGTGACGTTTTTATGTGTGTAGGGCGGTGTGATAGAGTTTTCCCACCGCATGAACTTTATGGGAAAGTTCACTGCAGCAACTTCGAAAATCTTTCCTCCAAGAGGTATCAGATCTGTAATCCCAATGACCCAAAATTTTAATGTGTATTTGCTTTCTCGTGATGTACCGGTTGGAAAGGTGTGTCAAGAAAAGATGTTTGTCCAGTATTAATCTATACCCAAAATAAGCTATCCAATCGATTATCGAGCAATAAATTTATTTGGTAAAGTACTACCACATGACGGGCCGGCAAACTGCCAAGTGGGATTAAAGAATGTAATGATTCCCTTCCGAGATCAAGTAATTGATTTATATGACTGGAACTTTGATATCATATTATGAGAGAAAAAAAAAGAGAATAATTGGGTGATAATCTTTAATCTACTGTGAGAATAGCAATCTGTTCAGAATCACAAAAAATTAAATGACGAATAATTATAGTCCATACAAGTCGATCCTCATATGTCGAATATTAATTTTTCATATAGGTTCGTTTCATAAAAATAGGTTCAATTAAAGATTGTTTATAAAGTAGATGTATAAAAGAAGCGTGGGTGGTTCAATAAATAAATTATATTGAATTATCAATGGAAATCTACCCTTCATCACTTTTGAAAACAATTCTTACATACTTAGAATTACTTATCAAAATAATATATTTTTTCGGGTTATTGATTTTGATACAGATTGATAAAATATATTGCTTCCCACTTTCCCGGAAAAGGGTTTTCAAGATTATTCTACCTACAATTTCTTAGCAACACGGTACATTAAAGCAATGGAACATCCGTACTTCCATGAATAAACAAATGGGGGGCATAAAAACCAAAAAGAAGACGCGAAAGGAACAGAGCCAAGACAACACATGGCCGATTACCCGTAAAATGCAAAAAATATTTCGTTTTCGACGGTGAATGTCAATGTGGGGCTCCATTATTAGATTGACCGGCTTCGTTGATTTGAGCTTTTATTCTATCGTTATCTCTCGTACCAACAGCCGACCACAAGAAGCACAAATGGGGGGGGGGGGGCGAGAGAGAGAGAGAGAGAACCCAGGTCGTCTTCTAGAACAATGAACATCGGAAGACAAAAATAAGAATAAAATTCAAGCACAAGTAATCGAATGTTTAAGGCTCGACATACCACCCAAGCTTGATTGAGCTTGATTTTGAGTTAGAATTCAAGTTGAATATGTTTCGAGGAAGCTTGACCTTGACTCAACTTTAGTCGACTTAGTCGGTCAATAAGTCTTAATTCGAATTTTGAATTCGAGCTTGATTTTGAGGAAAGAAGCACTATAATTGAGGATATATGATTTATTTTTATGGCGTATAATTGCTCGATGAGTTTCACTTAGCTCATCCAACCTGCTATTGCGCTTAATGTGCATTTGGTATGCTCTATCTTTCAGCCAAAAGAACACACTAGCTTGCTTCCATGTCCCGGGTTCGCGTGTGACAGTGCAGGGTCTTGAGGCTTAGTTTCAACCGGTGAAGACAACCGCATAGGTACGATCGTCAACGTCTGTTATTTCTTACCGACGATTCAACTTGTTTTGTGTGTTTCTCCCATCATATTTTCAAGAGCGTACCACGTCACATGTCAAAGGGAATAGAGTTCACGGAGAAATTTGAGGGGACAAGTGTATAGAATTGGAGAAGCATCTTCTCAGCGGTCCCTGCTTTGAAAAACACTATGAAAACTGACAAAAATAGTAGAGTTGTATTGTTTAGACCTTGGAATTGGGTCCACTTTTGTTTGAAGCATTCATGGTTCATATTACGGAGAGTGAGTCATCAAACAATAATATAAACATAAAGAAAATAATATATCAAATACAGCCACCACCCACGGTGGCGCAGATAGCTTTGGGCTCTCTCCCCCTCACGAGGGAGAGGAGTTGGAATCCCAGAGATGTCGCATTCATGCAACTTACCCACAGCTGGATCTATGGTGGTGGCTCAGTCCACCCTGGGTTTACACCACCGGCTACCGATTGTACGGTAGTTCCCAGATCATCAAATATATATTAGATACGAGTTTTATGTAATTCGATTATAAAGAATTACGTCCACATAGAGAATAGTGACGAATTTCATTATAGATTGTTGAAATATAATATGCGAAAACGACATAATTTTGCAATTTACGTCAACGTGAAATTACCAAAAAAATAAACGAGAAATAATAAGAACACTAAAAATTTACGTGATTTGGTCTGAGTATCGGCACTTACGTTCACGGGAAGAGTTAATAGTAAATAATTCATTATAATCAGAGAATCAAAATGTATAATTCCTCACACACTCGAATATTTTCTACATTTAGATTTAATTTTAAATCCAAAATATTTATAAATAAATAATATAAACTAACAACACAAAAATTACTATACGTTCAAGCTCAAGCAAAATGTTCTATATACTTTGCAAACAATAAAAACTCGTATGATTGTTCTTCTTTCGTACAGCTCTGTTCTTTTTTTTTCTTGAGTGGGGGCGCTCCTCAGCTTTTTGTGGCATACCTCCAAGAAAAAACCCGCGTTAGGTTTTATAGGTGTGCCCAATAAAGTCAACATATTTGACCTGGGCCCACAAACTTTAACTTCAATGCGGACTAGTCTTTTGCGGGGAATAAAGAAATTTTTGCTTTTCCTTTACACAGATTCCGTTGAAGAAAGATAACTTCTACCTTTGAATAAAGATAAATACAAGATAATAATTTATCATAGATCATGCAATATAGGAAGATTTTACACTTGATTCATTCAAACATTTTTGATGTTTCACAAGCCTCAATATACCAAAAAAAAAAAAAAACACACATTGTTTAGTTTTGAAATTTTTGGGAAAGAATTTTTTTTTTTTTTGGTGACCCAGGAAATCCCACACAGCTAACAACTAGGAGTAAACCACCACCCGTGTGGTGGCGTACATGGTTGAGTAAGGCAACTTTTCACGAGAGGTCCCAAGTTCGATACATGGCATCGTCGTTGCTTAAGTGCTAGCATGTCTTAAGTGGGTTGTCGAGGGTGGTGGGTCCTCTCGCTTACGCAGCCCCCCAAAGTTTACTCTCCACCGCAAAGCGGCGAGCGGAGGTTCCCTGGGTTACCAAAAAAAAAAAACAACTGGGAGTAAACCCTGGGGAGGCACGTAGGAAACCACCACCCACGCACCCCGGGTAAGTCGCCAAGTGTCTCCACCTGCCTCCTTGTGACTTGCGTTACAGGAGCTTCGGACTCCGACCTCCAGCGTGGAAGTCCAAGAGCCTACCAGCGGAGCCACTCTCACGGGTGGTAAAAATTGGGTTAGAGATCCACCGCGAGGTGGGTAGCCTTAACCGGATGTGTTGGTAACAGGTAAGCCCGAAGGCCGTTCCCGTTCCTGTCAGGGGAGATGCCAACCATCTCTCCTTTTTACGAACACGGAATCTTTTAATCTCATAAAAAAAAAAATACACAAATCTTACCATAAGATTTCACGACTACAAATATACTAATACTTCTTGGTATAATTGCATAAACAAACTTCAAGGCCAAGCACCGTGTGGAAAGGGGCTTCAAGAAACCTTCACGTCAGCCTCCGCTCACGAACAAACCTTGAGAATTGAAATATGGGCCTCTACTCGAGAACTCCACGCGTGAAGGAAATCGAATCGAGCTAGGATTCGGTCAACAAAGTCAACATATGGGCTTTCCTTTTTCTTTTTCTTTTTTTCGTCTTTTATTTCTCCGAAATACGGTGGCCTTATATCTCACGGCCAAAGTGCTTTCCTTTTCTATCCTCTTTCATGGTCAAAGTCCAATGCTCCTTTAGACACACCGTATAATCGGCTTCACTGCACGACTTCCCCACGGAAGTAAATTTCATATTATAAGATTCAGTTTATTTTAACTTTACTCGCAATTCAATTCGAATTGAGTTCGTTCAATGGCTCAAACTTAAGATATATTTTAACTGTTCAAACAAAAGTTTATGAGAGCAACACAAGTAGATCTCCTCAATTGATGGGTCGCTAGATCCCACAAGAAGAGGAAAGTGTTGTAATATAGTAATACGTAAAAATAACATGATCTTACAATTTACATAGACGTGAAATTACCAATAAAGACATCAAAAAATTATGTAATTGGTCCGAATATCGATACCTCCATCCATAAAGAAAGCTAGAATAAATAATTAACTATAACTGAAAAATCGAGGTTTATAGTCGCTATACATTTGAGTATTTTTCATATAATTTATTAATCGATATGTAAATTTACAGCATAAAATGACCACGCGGTTGGAGACTTACACAAGACTCGTTCTTTTCTTTTCGTACTGCTTCGCGTTGTTCTATCTTGTGTGGCGTCGCCCTCACTGAAGAGAAACTCTCGTGTTTTGTATGTGTGCCCAAGTCAACAAATTTGACCCTGTGCCCCTGCTTCAATAAATCCAACTGCCATTCGAGTACAGCAAAGGGAGAAAAGTATTTGCCCTCGAAAGTTAAATAATAAAGGAAAGCGAGCCCATCCTTGGTCCTTTAGCGGGAGGCTTTTGCAGGTCAACGGTGGAGTCCTATACGCCACTGCACTCTTGGACTGTTTCGAAGAGCTAGCGCCCAAGAGTAACAAATCTGAACAAATCTTATTCTGATAGGAAATAACAGATTTTGATTAAATCAATTTTTTTTTACAAATCAAGTTCCATAAAAATTTAAATTCGAGATATAATTTAACAAAATGTGTATGAGAGATGGAAATCATAAGTTATTATCGACATTGACATATTATTTTAAACGATACAAATAATTATTCTTGAAAAAAATATTTTTTAAATTATTTATTTTTTACTAAACAAACAAAACTTTAAGTTTGGTGGAACCAATTTTATAGATCCACTCGAGAATTGGACAGAAGCTGGTCCTTAGTGGGCGGTTCTCAAATTTAGGATGGAAACCACCCACTCAGATCATGCTCACCTTAAAATTAATATACACGAACTTGGTACTCAAGGGCACATTTTGCCAAACTGAAACATGTGGAGTGAGATGGAAATGGAACGAAAGAAGAATGGAGCAGAATGGAACGAGACAATTGAATTCCTACATTGGATTGTGTCAGAAAAACAACCGGCGAATCTAGTAAGATGAGTGTTGAATGTTTAATCCATTACTAAAGAATATGTGGGGAAGAGAAAAGGTGAAATTACACTAGAAGGTAAAGTATCTAGCCTGAAAATCCTTATCAGGGTTCTTTAGGGGCTGAGAAAATATTGAATTTCTTAAGTACAACATAATCGAGTTTGAATGGGCCTAACTAGGCAGGTGCTGGCCTAAGAAAGAAAACCGGTTGCTTGGAGAACATTTTCTCTTTTTTGGTTACCCTACAATAAACAAAATTGCCAATATGATGTGAGGTGAGATCATTCAAGAAAAAGCTTAGTTGATTAGTTTTGTGAATATGGTCTAGAATTTTTGTATATTTGTCATTACTCATTTGCTTATTTTGATACTATCCCATCCTAGGAGTCATGAGGAAATTATTAAAAAAAAAGTTTTAAATTTATTGCACTTAAGTCAATTCAGATCCAAACATTCAAATTTGACTAATTTATTCTTGAACATTTTTTATGATTTTTTAATTTAGTCTTTTTCAGTCAATTTTGATTGGAAATTGTTAACGTCAATGTTGCACGTCCTACGTGACACGGCCACCACTAATGGATTTTTTTAAAAATATTTTAATTATTTTTTGAGTGATTGTTTAATTTTTATTTAATTCTTCCTCTCTTTTTCTTTTAGTGTTTTCTTCTTTTTTTTTACTTTGACTAATGAGGGCCATCGGAGCTCACTAGCCACTAGTGAGGGTTGTGGCTCTCACTTGCAACCGCCTTGCCCAAATTTGGGCGATGTTGTCTTCCCTACAACCATAATGGTCTTGCTTAGATCAAGGCGAACCCTAGCAACCTCACTAGCCATAATGGGAAAAGAAAAGAATACAAATAAATAAACAAATAAATAATTCGGACTAATTAAAAAAATTGAAAAATTGTCCATTAGTTCGAGTTGTGCCATGTAGGATAGTTGGCATCTATGTCAGTGATTTCTTACTAAAATTATTGGAATGATTATATTGACAAATTATTAAAAATTTTAAAATTAAATTGGATAAATTAAAAAATCTATGACTTTTTGATAAATTTTCCTCGGAGTTACTCTATGTATAGAGTAATAAATTAACATGATGGTCGTTTTCTCCAACACGATGATTGCCCCCACAAATTCATTCCCTGTGGCCAGAGAATTGCAATTAATCAAAGCAGGTGATCAAGAAATTAGCGATCATTCAGAAATTAAACTCTTGATGAAGGAAAGTTTGGCTTCCACCTCTGACCTCGGTCACTCATTATCAAGTGGCCATTTCAAAAAGTTGGTGTTTAGACTTGGAACCCTCCAATGAACACATGTTGAAAGCCTTCGACCTTGGATTTTGTCCGATCTATTGTGTTAAGAAAGTCGGAATGTCCGAGAGGACAAATCTTCAGGTTATCGAGCACGGAGTTTTTATTTACCAGATGATCATCACACGTCGAGACTATGAACTTTGTTATTCTTTTATATGCGGAAATTATAACGGGATAAGTACACTAATGGTGTCATAAGTTGTGTACGGCGCTCACTTTGATGTCAAAAGTTTCCATCGGATCACTTAAGTGCCAAATCGGAGGAAAAACGCTCACTTTGGTGCCACCGGCAAAAGATTTCAGCCACCGGCGAAAGATTCCAGCCAAAATGATTTTTAAAAAAAAAATCGATAGGCCTTTAAATGACGTCGTTTTTGGTCCTCCTTAAGAAAACGACATCGTTTTGCCGTCCTACATGGATGGCTTCATGGAAACGACGCCGATTAGCTCACATGGGGAAAAATTAGGGTTTCTATCGCTCGGCCACCATCGTTCGCCGCCGTTGCTCGGCCACCGTCGCTCAGCCACCATTGTAGTTGCTCGACCAGGTGAGCGAGAAGAGACTGAAATTATTGTAGGAAAAATTGAAGGCGAGGGTGAAGGAGGAGGAAGAAGATGGGTCGAAGGGGCTGCTGGTGCGCTGCTGCTACTGGTGCGTTGCTGGTGTCGTTGCTGGTGTGCTGCCAATGCTGTTGCTGGTGCCGTGCCAGTGTCGTTGCTGGTGTGGGTCTTCGAGGAAGAAGAAGACACGAAGACGGGCCTTCCCTCTCTCTCAATTTGGGGATTAGGGTTTCAAAGTTGGGGGAAAGATGCCGAATGGCGTCGTTTTGGTGTTTGGATGCTGACTCAACTCTCCGACGAGCCACGTCGGCGTCAAAAATTAATTAAAAAAAAAGGCCACATCGGATTTCTGGCCAATTTTGTCGGCGTTGGCACCAAAGTGAGCGTTTTTCAAATTTTTTGGCACTTAAGTGATCCGACGAAAACTTTTGGCATCAAAGTGAGCGCCGTACACAACTTATGGCACCATTAGTGTACTTATCCCAACTTATAACACTTACCCTCTTTTATAGTATTGTGCTTCGGAAACACCTAAAAATATTTTTTCCATTATGTTTTGCGCAATTTGCACCATTTTCATTTTCATAACATGTCTCTTGAGATTTCTTCTTTGATTTTCTTTTTGTCTTTTGGACATAAGGCAGCATCTAGCTTTCACACTGTTCGTCTCTTTCAAAAACCGTACGTTCAATCGAGACTGACCATCTTCATGGGATTAAATAACATTTATCCGTTGTGCTCGCTAAATCCGGGGGAGAGGACAATTTTTACTTTTGCAAGATGGGGTTGGTGCCTTCCCGACATCACTCATTGTGTTAAATATGAGCACGAACAGTTTTCAGTCATGTCCTTGCGTGAGAATTTTCCTTATAAGTTACTCATCACATAAAGGCTCTAATTTGCCAAATTTACCCAAGTATGTAATTTTGCATTCAAGATACCTAATTGCAACCTGGAAAAAATCCAATTTGTTCTCTAAACAAACTAAAATTGTTGTTTTCTTTGAGCATAGACATTTCGATGGACATGAAAACCTTCTCACACCTTAAACGATGTTGAAGCCACATTTCTCCTTTGTGGGTTTGTATATATATCTATAGACATATGCCATTTTGGTTGGTAAATGATACAATCGCCAAGAGCGGGTTTGGCTAAAACTTGAGCAGTTTTTTTAAAACCAGCTTCATATATGGATTCAATCAAAGATGGCTTGTCGGATGGCTAAGGTGAATTGACAAACTAAAGGAAAGAGGCAACCCCAATCGATTAGGCTGCGCATGATAAAATTTTTTAAATAGAAATTGATTTATGACCAGAAATCAATTTCTCAATTTCTATTCCCCGGACAAATTTCTGAGCAAAGAAACCCGTTTGATAATGACTCAAAATTTATATTTCTGAATCAAAAATCCATTTGATAACAGAAAAAAATTTCTATTTCTATGAATCATGTTGTCCCCATCCTTTTACCTCACTCTTCTTGGTGCTTGTGATGGTAATTTAATTTGATAAAAGTTGGTAAATTCGCAAATTACCAATGTTGCAAACCACAAAAGTTGCAAAATGATCAAACCTCTTTTCATCATATACCTTAATAAGATAAATTCGCAGATTACCAATGTTACTCCACTTCAGTGACATTGCAAAATCATTCAATTTTACACTTCCAGCAAGATTGTTCTGTAAGATTTTAACTAAACTGGAATTGCGTATCACTAAAAAACCACAAGAATTTAAGTGAAGACCGTCATATATATAAGTAATGAACCAAAAAGAAAAAACTATTATGCAAGCGCATACATCATGCTATAAGTGCTCTTGAGTTATGGACAAGACTGGACAATAAATAGTGTGGAAAGGAGCAAATTGGTACTCGCACAGCATTAGATGCAAACAAACTGTAATATTTGTCCAATAACAGCTATCTCATCATAGCTACATCAACATGCAAGTTGCCCAACAAAGACTGCTAATCACCAACTTTTGGGACCACCATAGTTGAAAAAATTATATTACAGGTGTCCAAGTCAAACCATGGGCCGTGTTAGGACTTCTACTAAAGCATAAGCATGGAAACAATAGCGCTCGAGAGTCATCTTGCCTTGCAGCACTTCATTGCCAAAAGCCAACAACGCTGATGCTTGTCAAAAGTTTCAACATTTGTCCCAAGTTCTTCACAAATCACCTCAATGTACTAAATTTGATGATCATCATCGTTGACAGTGGTTTTACAGCACACTAATGCCGATATATACAATAATGCAATCAGATCGTCAGAAAGAAGGAAGACAAACAAAGAAGTGGGAACTAAACTCACCAACAAGAAAATTATATATCACAAAAGCAAAAACTTCAGCATCATCAGTTATAGCAGCAAGCAGTTTGTTATATTTCCACTTACCGATGAGATGCATGCTACTGGTATTACTTCCCCTGCTTCCAGAACATCAATTATCATGTCTGCATATACAGTAGCATCTATATTGTTCTCTGATATCCTGATCTCTAGAGAAGACAATGATATATTCAGGTCCATATGATCATTTGGGTATTTTTTATACAATTGGGGAATAAGAAATCTCCTTTCAGCAGTATTCAGAAGAGATTGATCTGGCACTTTATCCACAGTCCAATGCATAAACTTTGCCTGACCACAGAAAATTGTCAACTTATCTTAGAAGATATTTAAGGAAAACAAAACGCTATGTCATAGAATAACTATTCTGCGGACATCCACAATCACAACAAGCAAGCAAGAAGATAGGTTCTCTCACAGATTGCTAAACACCAGCCATTGCTTCCAAAACACCATTTCCAAGACCAAGCACGACAGTCCTCGACTCCGAAACAGATCCACAATCCGCATATCCAGTCAACCCTTGACTCACACATGACCGTTCCACATCACGCATCAAACGCCATCGAACAAAGTTCTAGTATAAGCATAAACTTAATCAGGGAAAGCATTTTTCCCCCATCCTGCATTGGCCAAAGATGAGAAATAGTCAAATGGCATAAGAGACATGAAGGTCGACTATGAGGGCACCATTTCATTGTCCCATTGAGCTCTCCAGAAACAGAACAAATCAACTAGTGTAAGCATCCACATTCAATTAGAGCCATTTATAATAAACTAGAGACACTGTCAAGCATAACTCCATCTTCCTCATAAGCCCCAATATCCTTGGACAAATTCACAGGTCAGGACACAGGATCGGGGTTGTACTGCAGAGGTCAGATAACCAAAGGAAAAGAGCGGACGCGGACGAAAGCCGAAACATGAAAAGAGAGGCAAGAAGAGAAGGATTGATTGAACCTAGTGAGGAATCGCGGGGGGAAGTTCCAAAGAAGGCCACGAACGAACACCGACGCAAGCGGATTGAATAACGACGGAGATGGGTGACGGCGACTGGAGTTGCGGAAGGGGACGTGAACGGATTTTTGTTCCAAACCTGTTCCGCGGAACAAAGAAATAGAGAAATCAAGAAACAAAAATTTTATCATGCACAGCCTTAGTATCCATAGGTGGGAGTTGTAGTTGTATGATTTGACTATTGAGACAACAAAGGATCTCGAAAACTCACTCTTGCTATCAATCAAAAAATCTTCATATAAGAATTTCACGTGCTTCAAACACTTGGGATGGATTTCGTGAGCACAAGCCCCTCTTAAATACTCTTCATTAAGAAAACCAACTTCTTATATAGCATAGAATTGGATTAAAACAGGAATACCTACTCAAATTAGGTAACCATCTAAATAGAAAACCAACTCCAATTAAGTAAACTGTTCAGATTAGAAAAGTTTTTTTTCAAGTTGAAAATCGAGACATTTTTTTCGAAACAGTCCATACCCATAATGTGGTTTGACGTGGGAACTGTTTTCTTTCAACAAACTTTTATGTGCTAATTATTAAATAAAGATAATTAAATCAGATATACCATAGTTATCCCTCAATTACAAGCGCATAAATCTAAAACCTCATATATAGCAAGCAAAAACAAGAACAAAAAAAAAAAAAAAAAAATCTTGCACGGTCTTCTCACTAACTCTAATGGCCATCCAAGTGATGAAATGAAATTATCAGATTGTCTGGATAAGCTAAAAGACTGCAATAAAATGATTAGAAAAGCATTTAGAGTACACACCAAATTCTTTGGCAGTCTCATTCATGACGCTAGAAAATGATACATCTGTGCCTTTTCTCACATATAATACAAAAGATATACAGGTCAGGCACCAGAATTTTACGGTATTGCTTCTCTCATTTCCTTTTGACCATACTTTTCCAGCTTCACGACCATTTTTCAGCCTAGGGCCATATCTGAATATTCACGGAAACGACAGAGTCAAAGATGTTTGCACAGCAGTATTTTTGACTTTTTTATCTTGGTGGTGCACATCGTCCTCCTAAATTCTTCATCTATTAATTTGTCGACAGGAAAGTCAATCTTACGCTTTAATTTAAGCAAGAAGGGCGAAATATTTAAGTCATCCGCATCATTGTTATCATTATAGTTAGCTTTCAACATAGAAACGATTTGTATCATATTTATGAAAATTGTTGGTAGATATTAACCTTGTTTGCAATGAATTTTAGATGCTTTCCTCTAATAAATTACTGGAGTCCCAGCCGAGAAAGTTCATGTCTTCCCGTGAATTATCAAACCCGTTTTAAGTCTCACTTTCCACTGCGTCGTCGAAGTCACGTTTGGTGGGTGAAAAAGAGCACAGAAGATTACTAGAAAATTCTTCTCCATTACGGCATCGAGAAAAAGCTTGAGATAACAATTGCGGAAAATTCGTTGAGATCGATTCTAGTACATGCGTGTTTGACCATTTCAAACATGTTCTTTGTTGCAAATTTCCCAGTTTTGGTGAAAGAGACAGCCCATTAGATGACCGCCTCTGGAGACTTCAGAATTAGAACTTGTGCAAGATCTAACTGGGGTTATATCGTCTGAGCTTCTCTCTCTCTCGATATGAAGCCAAGAAGAGGGGATGTGTTAACTAAACAGCAGACTGATGAGTTCCAAGAAGCGTTTTGTTTGCTGGACAAGGATGGAGATGGTAACCCTTAGTTTTTCGTTTTTATCCTTGTATTATTATCTTAATATACCTTTCCTAGTAAATAATCTTTTCATATACCCACTTACTCTGTTTGCTAGCTTTTTGTAATTTATTGCTAATACCTGATCTACCTCTTCCTGAGATCTAACATACAGTTCTTCATGTTAATTTTGTGACATAAAAATCTGTATATCGCAGCATTGATTGTTAAAGATCGACCAATGCACTGGAAGTGCCATTTTTTCCCTTTCTCATGGGTGTGAAACCTTAATACTAATATAATGATCGTGTGCTTATTACATGAGAAGACAACAGTTGCTTCTGCCTTTGGTGATCTCACCATGCAACTGTGTGAATCAACTGCTTCGATTCATTTTTCAGTGAAGAATACTGATTTATGGGAAAATATTTTCTGCTTTCTCATTGAACTCTTCCAAGTTTATGTTCTTTGAAGTTCAGGTAGCATTTGTTGATCGTATAGGGTTTAACTTCGTTATCTGGCTCATAGATAGATAATAAATAGTTTCATATCAATCAAACAGGTGTTCAGCTCGTTGGTAACACAAGGCTAGCGGTAGAATCAACCAATCATTGATTATTCAACATGACACCACGTGTCAAATAACGATGAAACAAAAAGAATGGGATTGTTCTCAATAGATATCAGAGATCAAAGCCATTCGTTTTAATTTTAGAAAATTGTATAGACTGTCAGAAAAGAGTTATTATTAGAAGATACGAGCTAGTAAAAATTTTATTACCCAAGGCTAGGGATTGTGGCATGAAACAACAATGGAAGCTGAATCTGGAGCTTATATTAAATATATATGAGAAGATAGTAAGTATGTGGGATTAAGATATTCCGATTAAATATATCGACACCTAATGTGTGTTTGCTCTCCAAATGATTGATTATTGGTTTGCTTGATGCGTAGGTTGCATCACATCTGTGGAATTGGCAACTGCACTCAAATCCTTGGACCTACATCCCACAGAGGAAGAACTTCAAAGCATGATCAATGAGGTCGATATCGACGGCAATGGGACTATAGAATTCGGGGAGTTCTTGAGTCTTATGGCCAGAAAAATTAAGGTGTTTTCATACTTATATATGTCGAAATAGCTAGTGTCACTTAAATCACATATTCACAAGTACTTGATTGGATGATTGTAAATGCATGATATATGATATATGTTTAGGAGACTGAACTAGAAGAGGAGTTAAAGGAAGCTTTCAAGGTCATTGACAAGGATCAAGATGGTTATATATCTCCTAATGAGGTATGAATTATTTCTAACCCCACATTCAATGTTCAGCTTATACTTCGTTAATTTTAGCTTGTTTGTATCTTGGAGCAATTCCTTCTAACCAAACCACATAAAAAAGAAGGGAAGGTGACAGAGAAATCTTGAATGAACTTTTATGAATGGAATTCATAAGGCAATTTTAAGATCAATTTTTTTACATGGAAGCCCAGATGAGGTGAGTACTATTTGACCCATGAAATATCTCATTAACCACATAAAGGCCGACATAAGCTAGTCAAATTTTCTTATCCATTGTAGTACCTGCAGATGTAGGAGTATGGCATCTTCTGTGATATAACATCATTTTACAGTTGCAAACCTTTTACCTATCTTCCACCTTTGGGACTAGACTAAAATGAGAAGCAAACATTAAACTTACACACCAAAATTAACATGAAGAAGCGAAAGAAAGGATCAAAGTCTCTAGCAATGGCTTCTAGTGATACTCTAAATACTCGAATATCTGTCTCACTCCTCCCGAACTTCATGAGCCTTCGAAGAACTTCCATTGACCTGTGTAGAAGCTTCCCGAGGATTTTTTTTCATCAATGCAATACTGGCAATGTGTAAGGAGCTTAGGATCAAGGTAAAAACGTTTGCGCCATGGATGTATTGAATGTTGACTGAGTTGGTAAGAATACTTCTGACTTTATCCCTTGTGATGATCTCTCTTTTAGTATCAGTTTGGTTGAAATATGAGAGATTCCAGTTCTACTATTCTACATACCATGTCTTTAGACTTGAAACTTCTCTTAAATGTTGGGTAACTGCAGTTGAAGCGTGTGATGATCAAACTGGGAGAAAAGTTAACGGAGGAAGAATTGGAAGAGATGATGAGAGAGGCGGATCTGGATGGCGATGGCCAAATTAATTACGAAGAGTTCATCAGGATGATGTTAGCTTTCTGAAAGGACTAACGCGACTGCTTGTGCTTCGTATGGATTTTATATTTAGCGTTGTATGGTCATAAAACATAACAAACGGAAAGAAATCTCTCGCTACAATAGTAATATCATTTGCCATGTGGGTTTATCATGGATTCATTTCCAAGTGCATAGTGTAAAATCACTCTACACTCATCAAACATTTCTATAAGTTATAAATATAGAAGTTCCCATGGACTATCTTTTGGGCAACTCGATTGTTCTGTCATATCCTTTTACGTAATCTTTATTTTTTTAAGCAACGTTAACTCTAATTGTGTGCCTTACATCTATGTGTTTTATTGGATGGAATCGAAATACTTTTAACTCTTCATAATGTATTGCATGGTAAGAAATGAAGCCATTTTTATTTGGATTAATATAACGAAAAATTCCAAATTGTTACATTTATGACAAATTTACCTTCTATTAATTTTGATTAAATTTTACTGTCAAATTATTAAATTGGATGACACGTGTCAATTAACAAGTATACCAATTTTGGGATTTTACCCAATGTATCAATTTGTCATTTTCGTTGTATTAATCTAATTTAATGGAAACTAAGTAGGTAAATTTATCATAAATGTATTAATTTGAGAATTTTGGGTATCAAAAAATAAATTTGAGATAAATTTATTATAGGTTTATTAGTTTGAAGTTTTTTGTGGGAGTAGCACTTTTTATTTCTATGCTATTGCACGGGTACAAGTGTGATCATTTTTATATGTACCATATCACTTGGAGTGCATGATGGAATCAACTTTACTTGAATTTACAATTATTAATATTTTCTCGTTCTTGTAAAGTGATTAATCATTTTGTACTTTGAATGTAGAAATTATTAGATGTGATATTTAAAATATATTATGGAGAGATTTTTCTACTAAACTATCAATTTTTTCTTGACAAAGCTCTTCAAATAATATCGGGAGAAAAAAGATGCATTTCATGAATTATGAATACATATAAAGGGAAAAAGTCAATTTTAAAGGACCACAATTTGGTTAAGTGTAATTTAAAAACCCATTAGAAAGCAAGTTTGACTTAAATTGGAAAAAATTACATCTTCTAGAGGACTTTCACTAGTTTTTATTTATTTATAAAAATTTCAAACCTTTACTGGTGGAACTCAAGTTGTTGGCCAGTGAAATTGGCTACCAACCAGCCTCACTTGAGTCGCGCAACCTAGGCTTCACCTAAGGTCAAGCGACCTAAGGTGAGGCTAGTGGTGGCTTGCTGGCTACTCATTGGCGACTGAGGCCTTCATTGGCAATGTTAGGGTTTTCAAGAACATTTCCATAATTACGAAAGAGTAGTGAGGAGAAAATTGAAAGAAAAAAAGTGTATTAACATTCCGAAAATGCTTAGAGCTTCAAGTATCTTTGGACATAACTCGAGTTAAAGGCCTTTAGAGGCTTTTCAAAATGTAATTGTCTATTTCCAAAACTTTCCAAGAATTTTGTCAAAAGGTATTTGCAGTTGGCAAGGGATTTTGGAGTCCAAAGCCTCTTGTGAATGCTATTTCCAAACACAACCAATAATGTTCGAGTTTTGATATTGAAAAATGATGAATTTATACAATTCTTTCATAGGCACAGAATTTGTTAAATAAGAAAGTAAGGATCTTTCCACTTTATGTAATAATAATAGTGTAAATAAATTCTAGCAGGTTTCGGTGATCACAAACTAATAAAGAAGCAAATTCGGTGCACATCTTTAATTTTAGCAAGACATAATGCTTTTCGTCTTCTCTGTGATGTTGAAATTCTCTCCATGATTAAGTGCTCGATCCCATTTTGAGACGGAATCCCATTGAGCCGCAGCAGGCTTTTTCCATTATGTCTTTAGGAAAATTTCTATAACTTCCATACGAGAGGGGTTTCTTATTCATGAAGTAGACTACTCGTGAATTGATTATATGGAATAGGTTTACAATGAAATACGTAAACATGATCATCAGTGACGATGATTCCAACATGATCTAACGGTCGAATTCTATTTGGACAATATATTTGGTTCTTGTGAGCTACGATGTTGACTTAATATGCACTCGGTAGTCAATTTCGAAAAGAACAACTAATTGCAAATATACTGGTTGATAGTTTACGTTTTGCTCTTTACCTAAAATATTAATGCTATGCGATAGGACATTTGATCTTAATATGAACACTAGACACAATATTTTTCAATCGACATTTTCTCACAACACTCCTTTTGTCCCCCTGAGAGATGAAGGTTCCTCACCTTATTTTTCCAGAAAGTCTCAATAAATCTCAATCAACATAAGTTTGTTTTAATTTCTAGAGTGCGTACATCCTTTCAAAATAACATGGATTCCAACTTTCAAATTTTTCATTGTTTTTCTTGTTCCCTTTTATTAATGTCAAAGTGATGAGGAAATTATACAACTTGTTATAATTTCCAAAAACTTAACATTATTAATTGAGGTAGACTGTGTGCATATAAAACACTTATAGACTCCACGGATGAGCCATATGAGATATTTCAACACTTCATCTCATGTGCAAGAAGAATTAGGAACGGAACGTGGAATTTGACAAATGCATTATTGCACATGCAAAATAAACTAGAGCAAAACTAGAATCTAACATCACGTTAAAACAATCATTCCAAAAACTTAAATTCATAGATGGAGCGATCACATATCCCATAGACAAGTGATGCAAAATATTTTGATACAACTATTTTCTCGTACGAAAAAAACTTGAGTATTGAATGCAAAGTTTAATAGAAATTTACCAAGAAACGATTAAAAAGAAAAAGAAGAAGAGAGAAACCTCATTTCCAAGAAGGACAAGATATCAAATCCAAAATAATTGCCACATTTAGTTGAATCAAGTAAAGTCATATGGGAGTGCATGACTCGACAAGAGGCTTATAATAGCATAACGTGCCTTTGAGTTTTTGACTGAATGAACTATTCAATACGTTATGTCTTTGTATGAAAAGAACTCAAAATATCATCTGTGAAGTTCAATAGAAATTTACCAACAAACGATTAAAAAGGAAAAGAGAGAAAACTCCTTTCTAAGAAGGACGAGATATCAAATCCAAAACTATTACCACATCTAGTCGAGCCAAGTCAAGTCACATGGGATTACATGGCTCGACAATGGGCTTATAACAGCATAACGTGCCTTTGAGTCTTTTGACTAAATGAACCATTCGATACGTTGTGTCCTCTCTCGTGCACTTCTTCCGTCAAAGCAAATGCCTTCACGTTCGTCTAAAAAGACTAAAACAAGACCAAGGCGTGGCGTGTTGAATCTTGCATCAAACGCACAACGGGGCACGTCCCTCATTGGCAAGAAAAATATTCATAGCAGAACGACTTATTATCCAAAAGTTTGGATGATAAGACACTGCGATGAAAAGGATTAAAATTAAAGAAGCCCACGACAGAAAAAATTTATGGACATGTACTCACTTTTTCTTTTTCTTTTTAATATGGACATGTACTCACTTGGACATAATAAAAGTACCCGATTCTGATTTTTTTTTTTTTTTTTTAAATTGTACCCGATGGTTGTGACTTCAGTGGTCTTCAGGTGAGAAAACGGGGCTCGCCCTCTGGTTTTTTATTCTATTCTCAATTATAAGTATTTGAACTGATTACTCTAACAAAAGAAAGTCTGGGTCAACATTATTCATTTCAATTCATGACATCGTTTTCTATAAAGATGGGGCCTAATTCCCCAAAAAAAACCACCCAACATTAGGTTCAATCCCAATTTTTGTCTTAATTTTTTTTTTTTTGTTTCAGCAAAAACCCTAAGTTTCATATCCAATCCCAACTCTATACCAAACTATTTTTTTGTCTCATAAAAACCCTAAACTTTAAGTCCAGTTTTAAATTTGCCTCGAATTTTTTTGTTAAAAAAAATCATCAACTTTCAATCTATTCTCAAATCCACCTTCATGGTCTGCTCTCAACTTGACGTGGCATTTTGATATTAATAAGAAATCCACATCAGTAAGTTGACATGAAAATTATCGTCAAAATGAAATCATTTTTAGGATATAAAAATTAGGATGACTAATGATGATTTTTGGATGAAGGAGGACCAATGGGGGAAGATTTCATACTAGAGTAAAAATTGACTATTTTTCTCTTAGACAAAAAGAAGTTTGGAGAAGATTTAGGACTAGATTTAAAGTTGGGTTTTTTTAGATAGAGAAAAATTTAGGGCAGATTTGAAATAGACTTAAACTTCAATATTATTTTTATTTTTTATAAATCAAATTTGTGACAGAATCGAAACCAAACCTAAAGTTGAGGTTTCTTAAGTAATTGGCCACGTAAAAGGTATGTGATGGTTCACAACTCCGCCCAATCCAATTGATGGGTTGCTTTAATAATTGCCAACCATAAACACTTCTAGTAAAAAAATTTCACCCACATACCTTGTTTCTATTGTGCTAAACCTTTTACTGACTATTTTTCTCCTCTTGGGATGAACTTGAAGTTTTAAATCCATTGTGCTACAAAAGAAAGAATGATATAGATGTGTAAATCAATAGAGTAAATTGTACCAAACTTAATTTTAGGACAGAGTGTTCTTAGGTGATAGTATAAACCTAATTACTCTACCTTGGGCCAATGTAAGAAAAGGTAATACTAAGCAAATTAAAATTTCTGAAGGCATAATGCAAACTAATCAAATTCCTCTAATTACACAATCACTTATGAAACATTAAGCTAGTGTCTCTAACACAACTTGCCTTTTGCAATCAGAAATTGTTTATTAAAGGGTTTATCCCCACCTTCTTTGCATATTCATTGCTTTGACAAGCTTTCAAATTGGATTCATTGGGGAGTTTTCTTTCGAATCTGTTGTAATATAATACATGGAAATGATATGATTGCAATTTACGTTAACGTGAAATCACCAAAAAAATAAACAAGAAATGATAAGGACACTAAAAATTTACATGGTTCGGTCCAAGCATCGATACCTTCACGGGAAGAGTCAGCAACAAATAATCCACTATAATCGGAAAATCAGAGTTTATAATCGTTCACACACTCTAGTGTTTTCCACACTTAGATTTAACTCCAAACCCAAAGTGTTTATAAATAAATAACTCATTTGGATATAAATTCACGGCATAAAATCACCACGTGTTCAAGCTCAAACAAATGCTCTACGTACGCCAAAATCAATAACTCCAGTATTCATCTTTGGTCCGCGTACGTATGGATTCGCATTTTTGTTCAAAGCTTCGTGCAGTGTGACTCTTCTCTTGGACCCACGGCTCTTGCTTGTTTTTTTTTTTCTTTCGTCGTGCGGCGCTCTCAAGTTTTCTTTTTGCGGCTCCACTCTTAGGCAGCGTGGACATGCAGAGAGCTTCTTTCTTTATTTCCTTTTAGCTTTTATATTGTGTGCCCAAAGTCAAGACTTTGACTTTGGGCCCCACATAGATTACCTTCTTCGGCTCCTGCAGATAAAGAAGAAACTTTGCTCTTTTTTTTTTATTATTATATTTTATTTCCTCTTTTGTAAACCTTCATGGAGCCCATAACCGAAGACATCCAAGACCCAAAAAAAAAAAAAAAAAATCAAGTTTCTTTTCTTGTGCGTAATCTTGAATATTATCTTTATCGGAAAAATATCTTCACAATTAAATAATAAAAATTTTATCTAAGCGAATCGCGTTTTACAAATGCTCAAATTCAAAACATAATTTAACAGAATCTAAGGTTATGCATGCACAAAGAAAAACCCTAGGAAGAGGGTTCGAGGTTGTGATGAGTGATTCAAGGGTTTACTTATTCCAAGGGGTTTGAAATACAATTGGTTTCAAGTGAACCACCTAACATTTGGCTAATGGATTGTTTGGATGATATTTTCTTTTCATGGTTGGATAGCATACCGGGCCGGTTTGGTGTGTCTCCTCATGCTCTCAAAATATTTTCAACTTTATTTAATAGATGGATTTACATTTTGGAAAAGTGTTTTCAAAAGTTAGTTCCTCGAGCAAAACTAATGTTGAAAATAAAATAAGCCAGACTTAAGAAAAATGTACAAGTTCCCACGCAAGGAAATTAAAAAGGGTTCTACTTGAGTGAGCCTGCACTCATTTCCCCTGACGATCCTTCGTTGATGGCGCCCATGAAAAGGTTTCTAAACATGATGGTCATGTCATTTGGCCCTTCTTTCTTTGTTGCTAAGGGTGGTACTTCATTGCCTGAATAATACCCAACCTCCACCAACTCTTGATAAATATCAACGATATGTGCTTCGACATTTCTGCTCTGACTGTCTTCAGAACTGAATACCGCATTTACTTTGTCGGTGTGATCAAGGAGTGAGTTTCTCTGGAATGAGAAAACTTTAGTGTCTAACAGGTTCTGGATTCGACTCTTGAGGGTGAAGCACTCATCAGTCGAATGCCCAACTTCTTCCATGTGATACTTGCATATCTTTGACGGATCATAGTTGGAAAAACTTTCAGCATTGGGTCGTTTTGGCTCAATCGAAAGGTGGTTCTTCTTCTGGAGGATTGCCAGTACTTGTGACGGAGATCCAGGAAGAGGAGTAAATTGTCTCCTATTGTTGTAGTAACGTTGGGACGACTGACGACTGGTGGTATGTTGCTGTCTTGCACTTGTCTGAATTGTTGGAGAATGATTGTAGGTCACATTGACATCTACTAGGGGTTCTTTATCTTTCTTCAAGCTAAACCTGCCCGTGGGTGCAGGTTCAGTGAACCAACTATCCCTCAACCCTATCTTGATTTGCTCCCCTACTGGAATGAGTTGATTAAATGATTCAGCGATCGTGTTTACCATTTGATTGCGGTACTCGTAAGGGAGGGTTTTGATAAACATCTTTCTCAACTCGAAATCGGTTGGTTCAGGACTAATTTGGGCAGCTAGATTCCTCCATATAATAGTATATTCTTTGAACGATTCATGCTTTTTCTTTTCAGTATGCTCAAGATCCTCACGAGAAAGGGTAATGTCCATTATGAACTTATACTGCTTGAGAAATGTCTCACTCACTTCGCTCCATGTTTCGAGGAGGTTCATGTTCTTTATAATGTACCACCTCAGGGCAAGGCCTACTAGACTTGATTGGAACAACCGGATCATTAATGGTGCATTATTAACGTATTGGGTCATTCGAATCAAGTACATTTGCAAATGAGCCCTCGGGCAAGTCGTGCCATCATACTTCTCAAACTCAGGCATTTTGAATTTTTCCGGCATTTTGACCTTGGAATAAATGGAAAGGTCCGCCAAAGTAGGATCTTGGAGGCCTTACAATTGTTTTAGCCTCTCCTCAAGCTTTTCAAGGCATTTTTCATGTTCAGTTTTAGACAAATTGTCTGGCTTAGCTTCCTCAATCGCGGTTTGGTGCGAATCCTCCTCCAATTCGGGCATGTTATCGTCGGTATCTCCACCTTGATCACCCCTAATTGAGGGTTGTGGTAACAATACCTCGATTGAGGCCGGGATGGGAGTGAGTTTGCCCTGGATGGAGTCTATCTACTTTGAAAGTTGTTGAAGCATATTGAAGACTTGATTCATTTCGCTTTCTACAATCGCAATACAGCTTGGTACATTTTCTTCGACCATTCTTGCTCTTGCTTTTGAGCAAGTTTGGATCGGCGAACGTTGACACTCCGTGATTACCTGGTCATGAATAAACAAGCATGCGTAAATACATGGCATAAGTAGGGAGTCGGTCCATGATGATGACCTAATCCTACCCTTTTGTTTATTTATGAAAAGTTTATACGTTAAGAGGATTTCCTAAACAAAGATTGAAAAAGGGCATGTGATATGTCAGCATGGGCTAAAAAAATATTTGAAAGGCGAAGAAAGCATGAATTGCAACAAATTTTGAAATAGACTTCTATTCCTTTTGAAGCAAATGAAAATTCTGACGGAAAAGAACTTTGTAACATGCTTGAGGATAAACATCAACTGAAAGTAATTTCTTTTGTAAAAGTTTTTTTTTTTTTTTTTTAATTTATGACAATTACTTCCAAATTTAAATGACCGTGGTATTAAATCCTAAACTAATCATGGACTCCTCAATATATATAGGAAGGTAAGTAAATTGCAAAGTGCACGGATAAAAACTTACTTCATGTAAGAAAATTGATGACAATCACATAGACATGCGCATGATATGTGTGGCTCGATTTCTAACTAAGAAGGTTTGTTGAAATTAAAAAGGTATTCGCCCGTCGCAATTTCGTGTTAGCAGCATACCCTCTTAACCTCGGCTAAAGAAATTCAGGGAAAAGAAAGGCAACCTCTACACCGCAGTCTCGTGTTCAAGGCCGTATCTTTCTTAACACCATCCTAAATATCCTATGGTGGCCCAGGTCCGACGGCCAGGTTGTGTGTGTCACGTGTAGTGCCAAAACGTTTAAGGATGCATAGTAGTTTATAATCACAAAAAATTATATATATAAACTCTAAGCTATTAACCTGCACAAAAGAAAAAGACCCAAGTCAGCAACGCATTTAAACAAAGATAAAATGGCCTAAGTCCTCAAATTGTTCCTAGCGAAGTCGCCAAGCTGTCGCGACCTCTTTTTTTCGACACCCAATCAGGAGCGGGTGCCTTGCAAAGGCTAATGGTTCGGCTAGGTCTATTTTAGCCGTAGCCCGGACTCTCCCAAGTCCACCAATTCACGACTTAATAATCCAAGTTTTTAACCTGTAAGTTAATTTTAAAACGGAGTCGCCACTAATCGATTATGGTGGGTCGATTAGAAACCCAAGCGAAGTATCGGGAGAAATACTCGCTCCTGCGCAACTAGAGAAATTAGGATCGGGATTTGATTACACAAGTTAATCACTAATACTCTTTCGGTACCTAATCTTGTTTAAACCCTAATATTTTTTGGATTTTTGAGGGGTTTTCCATGCTTTTGTGGAGGAAAAACATTTTTTTTGGTCTTTTTCTATTTTTTTGGACATAAAAGGGACTTTTTGGATTTTTGGTATTTTTTAGAAAATACAAGTCTTTTTGGCTTTTTATGGATTTTTTGGCTTTTTTATGAATTTTTGGCCTTTTTTGGAAAATAAAGTATTTTTTATTTTTCTTGATTTTTTGGAAAATAAAATATTTTTCAAAAATAAATCATTTTTTGATTTTTTGATTTTTTAAATAAATTATTTATTTATATTTATTTATTAAAATATTATTTTAAAAAAAAAAACCGACTCACATCGGGTTCATGGGTTGGGTCCGACCCGAGTCGATGACCCGAAATGCAAACGGGCCCACTAGGCGGGCTCGACTTGCTTTTTTTTTTTTTTTTTAATTATTTATTAAAACAACCCGATGGACTATCGTTTTGGGAACGATCCAGCCCGACCTGATGACTTGGTGAAACCCTACCCAGATCTGACTCAAATTCCGACGCCCCAAAAATCACGGAAACCCTACCTGAATCCAATCCACGCCCGACCCAGATCTAACCTCATGACCCAGTTTCCAGCCGCCCTTGATTTGTGCAAAAGCCCTACCCGATTCCTGGCCCGAGTCCGACCCGACGACCTAGGGCCGCGACCCAAAAAATCGGGAATTCACAGCACCAAGGGGCGGAATGAAGCGTCACCAGGGCAATGGCAGCGATGACTGCGATGATGGCGACGGTGACGATGGTGATGGTGGCGATGACCCTTATTACTTGTGGTGAGGTGGCGGACGGCAAGCGGTGGAGACGGCGACAACGGCAGATGGTGTGCGACGCCCCTTTTCCCTTCGATTTCTCTCTCTCTCTCTTTCTACCCTCTCCTCTGGCTGGCATCGGATCTCCGGTCGCTCGTCCTTAGACCTCCCCTAAAGTCTCTCAGTGGGTTGTCCGAGGCTTGCAACCTCGATCCTTGCTTGGCCTCCCTTCCTTTGATTTCCCTCTCTTTCCGGGTTTGCTTGTCGTCGGCCTCCCCCAAAGTCTCTCGAAGGGAGGTCGTTCGAGTTCACAATCAGATTTCTCTCTCAAGCTCACTCTTTGATCTTCCCCGAAGTCTCTTTAGGGAAGGTCTCTAAGTTCACCATGCTTTGCCATCGTCAGGAGAAGCCTATTTATAGGTGAGGGGGCGGCCGGTTGATGAAGCTTCGACCGTCGGTCTTCACACGCCGAACGGCCTCCGCCGGCCGAACCGGCATCCCATCTACCGAGGTGGCTCTAGCTAGGCTACCTTGCATTGAAGACGCGTCCACTCCATTGTACGCTGCCGTCTCCCTCTCCATTCCGATGTCGCGCGCGTCCTCGTCTCCGGCGCGTGCTACTTATCCGATTGGAGAAGACGACAACAAGAAGAAGAAGACAAACAGGAGAAGGGGCTGGGCTGAGTCACGCAGGCTGGGCCAGTGGGGGCCTACACGAGAAAATAAAAGGAAGGGGCTAGGCTTGTTGACCCAGCCTAGAAGGCTGCTGCTTTTGCTTTTCTTTTTGTTTTTTCTTTGCTTTTGTTTATTTTTTTGTTGTTTTTATTATTTTGTTTTTATTATTTAAAAGAAAGGAAAAATAAAAGAAATTAAGGCCTAATTAATAACCTAATCAAAATTTAGGTGTCAATAGACATCCTCGTGACCGAGCTTTCACGCATAAAGATTTTCACGGCAAATGCTTGTCTAGACTCAAATCTATATGAACTTAATCAATTACATCGGCAGATTACATGTATTGTACATAAATTTCACAAAATTAAACAGCTGTGATTGCGCTTGGTTGGATCGGCTATGATTCCCATGAGTATTTTTCAGAAATGCTGGTGGAACACTTCATATAAAAATGGGGAAAAAAGAAGGGAAAGTAGAGGGTAGTTGTGAGGGATCAAACTTCTCATTTTGGGACACTGAGGGTGCCAGGAGATAAGTCATGCAAATCTGCTCTTAACACATGTAAATGTTGCTGGTTGAGCTTTTGCCCTAAAAATAATTTAGAACATTAACTTAAGGGAGTGTGAAACTAACCCAACCTTTCTTCGGTATTTGACCATGGAGGTAACATGAAATATAAAGATTAACTAAAAGTTTATCTTGTTTGTTTTTGTTGGTTGGTTAACTAAAAGTTTGTCTAAAAAGCGATATCATAGAACCTTAACGAATATTGAAGTATCTGCTTCTTGTTATTGCAAATACTGATTTCATATACACTCTTATGTTGTGTTTGATGAATCGAATAAAATTTTAGATAGGATAACTTTTATCATATTCGGTGTTTGGAGTGTCGCGAAATCCGAATATAACCGGATATGGTCTAAATATAACTCTCAAAAAGAAAAAAATCCCACATAGAGAGTGGGACAGAGTAAGATAGGATATTTATCATTGAAAAAGATTAAAAAAATAATAAAAGAAAAATGCGAGCCAAGTCCAAGCTTTCCTGAAGCTTCTCTCTCACACGCTCAGTCGTCGTTGCCTCCAGCCATCATCTCACCGCAGCTACCTTCGTTGCCGCCATCTCACCGCTGTCTTACACCATCGCCGCGCTCACCATCGTCCCCGCCAAGTTTGCACCTCTCGGTTGATTTCTCACCACCGCCCTCAATCCCGCCTTTTCTAGCTTTGTCACATGCAGCGCCAGGCACGTCTAGGATCGACGTCGAGCACCAACAGGCCAAAATGGACCTGAGGGCAAGGATCGAGCACTGAGCAGTCGAAATCTGAGACTTGTGCTCGATCTGAGCCCCAGATTTTGTGTTACTGTACTTGTTGCGATTTCATCGCTAGCATCATCGTTTAAAGGAAAATCTGTCCATGGATATCTGGTAAAACTCGAAATTTTGTGGGATCTTCAAGTAGAGAACGGATGATCCATATGTATATCAAATCTAGATGCTTTAACTATGCTCAGCATTCTGGTTTGGTTGAGGAAGGCCTGAAACTTTTAACTTTCCGTCTGGACACTTAATCAATGGGATTAAGAGAGAGAGAGACAACGAGGCGGAGAGGATGGATGACGGGTGCGATCAAAGGTCAGTGCAAAGAGAGAAGCGCGAGGCAGATAAGACGAGACGAGTGAGGGACTGAGTGAGTTGTGATGACATATGGACTAGAGTAGAGGCAGGACGGCGTCGGTCAATGTTTTAGGCGATGGAGGTGGTCGCAGCAGGCCGAGGCAGTAATCATATAAGCTACGTTTGGCCATCCGGATTTCTAATCGAGATAGGATTTGATATGATAGAATATGAAATCTTGGGATTTTTTCATATCCTGTTCATTATTTGATGAATCGCAATATTAAAGTCAATATATTCACATCATATCATATAACTTTTTTTTTTAGATAAATGACATATCATTATAAATGAACTTAAATGTTTTTTTTTTTTTATACTCAAGGAATCCTGTACAGCTGGCAGCCGACGGGTAAATCGGGGGAGACGCTAGCGAAGGACCCACCATCCCAACAACACGCTTAAGATCCTGTACGTCCCGCGGATTTGAACCCCTCCGTCCTGGATAGACTTCATGAGGGCTTTTATCCAACTAAGCCACCGCAAGCGTATGAACTTAAATGTTCATAAACGGAGATTGTGAAAATTTCTCGTAACATTATTCCTCAATTTATTTGATTTTATTTTTCTTTTTATATTATTTTCTTTATTATTTCTTTTTTCCCCTTTCATCATTCTTTAATAAAATTTTATCAAATAGTAAATTGTACTAACATACCTAAAATACAAAAATACATAAAATATATAATTAATATAAATATTTAATTTATAGATTGAATGTTTATTATAAAATAGAGTTAAAGTTAAATATATAAATTAAAATAAGATTAATTAAAAATAAAATTATTTTTACTTTCTTAAATTATAATTCAAATATTATTTATATTGAATTATAATTTCAATTTTATTAATTTAATAAGTTTGCTATTCAAGAAAAATAAGTTTCCTATTATGACATTAGAAATTTTATCTACCTTTATCCCATCTCTTCCGTGGGATAACTTTATTCTGCTTATATCCCTCTTATATCCGACTTTATCCTATCCCGAGTGAGCACCAAATATAGGATCCATCCCAAATTTTATCCCGACCGCCAAACGAAGCCATATAATTTACACAAATCTGATAATCAGATTTTTTTTTTTTTTTTTTTGCAAATCTCAAAGAACTAATTTTTTATGTTTTACGTTTAATCTAGTTTTGTTCATACATATCTAAACATTACCAAATGTTATGTAGGATATTTCAAATCATACTATATCCTATCCTTGTCCTAACCAACCTTATCTTATCCAATAAAATTGTCCGGACGACCAAACGCAATCTTATGCCCAATGTTTCGAAACAAATTCAACCAAAAAAATAAATGATATTCTGAAACAAAATTAAATGAGAAATTAATAGTTGACACGTAACGGTTAACTTGCTTGGACCACACATTAAAGAAAGCTCCTCGAAATTCATACTGTCCTTCGCCCAAATTTCCCATCAAATAAATTCATTGCTTAATAGCTTATTTTGGAAGGATATTATATACAGTACTGATAGCACGGTAATTTCTGAGAAGGTGATTTATAATTACTGAAATGGATGGAAATATAAAGATCTTTTACCATAACAAGTACGGCCTTAGAAGGAAAGATAATTATCAAATTTTGGGAAATTGTGATTACAGACGGATCTGAAACCTCTTCGTGGAAACCATCCAAGAAGCTGCAGTGAAATTTCCGGGAACTTCATGCAATATGGAAGCTCGTCACACTGCACTATATAATGTACTACACGACAAAATAACCTATCAGAACCAAATCCATCCGTTCAACCCAGGTCAGTAAGTGTTGTTCATCCATGTCGTCGTTGAGGCTTCGTAAACCTAGCGAAGAAGCAGCAACTGATGCAGCGGTCGACCAGCTTCCTAAACCTAGCGAAGAAGCAGCAACTGATGCAGTGGTCGACCACCGCGATAGCTCGACGAATATCATCCACAGGCGAAGATGGCGCCTGGCTTTCATGGCCATATACTTCACAAGGGCCCTCGAGTCTATGTCGAAACAAGTCGTCGATAGGAAGAGAGACCTGTTGCGGACGCTCTCTTACGTTGCCATCAATGTCGAGAGCAGTGATAATCCACGTGAAGGAGATCGCCACTCTCTTCGAGACGTTGACCCTAAAATCCTGAGTAACCTGGTAAGAGAGAAAAGTTTTGAATCTCTTGCTCAACTTGGTGGCATAAAACAAATCGCTTCAATTCTCATGACAAATCTCGAAAATGGCTTGAGTGGGGATGAAACCGACCTCACGCACCGAACCGATGTTTTTGGGCTGAATAAGTACAATAAGCCGCCGGCAAAGAGCTTTCTCAGTTTTGTGCTTGATGCGTTTAAAGACTTGATCATAATCATTCTCATAGCATGTGCTGTTCTCTCTTTAGCATTTGGTATTAAACAGCACGGCCTTAAAGAAGGTTGGTATGATGGTGGGAGTATAATCATCGCCATCTTTCTAGTCGTCATCGTCTCTGCTGTCAGCAACTATAAGCAAGGAAGGCAGTTCCAGAAACTTTCCAAAGAGAGCAGCAACATTAAAGTGGAGATTGTAAGAGATGGCAGGAGGCAACCAATTTCCATATTTGATATTGTCGTAGGCGATGTTGTGTACCTGAAGATTGGTGACCAGGTTCCGGCCGATGGGTTGTTTGTTGATGGCCACTCCCTGAGAGTTGATGAGTCTAGCATGACTGGTGAAAGCGATCACATCGAAGTCAATAGCGAGAACCCTTTCTTGCTCTCAGGCACCAAAGTGATAGACGGCTATGGTCAAATGATGGTTGCTTCTGTTGGCATGAACACGGCGTGGGGTGAGATGATGAGCTCCGTGAGCCGTGACTTAGATGAAGAGACCCCACTTCAAGCCCGTCTAAATAAGTTGACTTCCTTCATCGGGAAGGTCGGGGTGTCGGTAGCCGTACTGGTGCTTCTCGTCTTGATGATCCGCTACTTCACTGGAAACACCCAAGATGATGCTGGACAGAGAGAATTCACCAGCGGGAAGACCAAGTCGGGGGCTGTGATAGATGCTGTTGTGCGCATCGTTGCTGCAGCAGTGACCATTGTGGTGGTGGCTATACCTGAGGGCTTGCCTTTGGCCGTCACTTTGACGCTGGCCTACTCCATGAAGCGCATGATGGGTGACAACGCCATGGTCCGGAAGCTCTCCGCCTGTGAAACCATGGGTTCTGCCACAACGATCTGCACGGATAAAACCGGAACTCTCACATTAAACGAGATGAGGGTGACCGAATTATGCATGGGAAAAGAACATGTGAGTGTAGATGAATCCAGAGAAATAGCCGCCGGCATCGTTGAAGTCCTACTACAAGGAATTGGAATGAACACAACAGGTACTGTCCACATGCAACCTTCTGCATCTGTTCCTGAAATTTCAGGCAGCCCAACTGAAAAGGCTATACTTTCTTGGGGTGTATCCGAATTGGGTATGACGATGGATAAACTGAAGCAAGAATGGGAGATAATCCAAGTCGAGGCATTCAATTCTGAGAAAAAGAGAAGCGGGGTTGCTGTGAGGAGGAGAGGAGAGCAGGCCCTTCACGTACACTGGAAGGGAGCTGCTGAGATGATCTTGGCATTGTGTTCGGATTATTATAGCCAAAGCGGGATGGTGAATGTCATGAATGATGAAGTGCAGTCAGATTTCGGGGCAATCATAAAAAATATGGCAGACAAAAGCCTCCGCTGCATTGCATTCGCCTACAAAAAGATCGATGGCTCACTTGCTCAAGTTCATGGGAAACTTGAGGAAGATGGACTTACATTGCTGGGGATAGTAGGGATAAAGGACCCATGCAGACCAGGCGTGAGGAGGGCAGTGTCAGCTTGTAGAAGTGCCGGAGTGAACATCAAGATGATCACAGGAGACAACATGCGCACTGCAAGAGCTATAGCCTTGGAATGTGGGATATTCAATCCCGATGAAGATCTCGAACACGAAGCCATAGTAGAGGGCGTGCAGTTTCGCAACTACTCGCCCGAACAGAGAACAGCAGCAATTGAGAAAATCCGGGTAATGGCTAGATCATCCCCATTTGATAAGCTTTTGATGGTGCAATGCCTGAAGCAGAAAGGGCACGTGGTGGCAGTCACTGGCGATGGCACGAATGACGCGCCAGCCCTAAAAGAAGCAGATATTGGCCTCTCCATGGGCATCCAAGGCACCGAGGTGGCAAAGGAGAGCTCAGATATCGTCATCCTTGATGATAATTTCACCTCCGTGGTGACTGTGCTTAGGTGGGGGCGGTGTGTCTACAACAACATTCAAAAGTTCATACAGTTTCAGCTCACTGTGAATGTGGCTGCCCTCATCATCAACTTCGTTGCTGCAGTCTCTTCTGGTGATGTCCCTTTGACAGCTGTCCAGCTTCTTTGGGTGAACTTGATTATGGACACCCTGGGAGCTTTGGCATTGGCAACAGAGCAACCAACAAATGAGCTCATGCTAAAGCAACCAATTGGACGAACTGAGTCACTTATAAGCAGAGTCATGTGGAGGAATCTCATATCTCAGGCCTTGTACCAAGTTGTCATCCTCCTGACCCTACAATTTAAGGGGAGTTCCATTTTTGGGGTGGACAAGAAAGTGAGGGACACAATTATTTTCAACTGCTTCGTCCTCTGCCAGGTCTTCAACGAATTTAATGCCAGGAAACTGGAGGAGAAAAATGTATTCAAAGGGATCCATAAGAACAAGTTGTTCTTGGGCATCATTAGCATAACGATAATTCTTCAGGTGGTGATGGTTGAGTTTCTGAAGAAGTTTGCCAACACTGAGAGACTGAACTGGGAACAATGGGGTGCTTGCATCGGACTTGCAGCTTTGTCTTGGCCAATTGGTTGGCTTGTTAAGTGCATTCCGGTCTCAGGCAAAGTGTCCTTCTTCTCCCGCAGAGAAGAAGCATCCTGAACCGAGCACAACATTAAATGCCTCAAGAAGAATCTTGTCTTTTATTATAAAAATGATCAGGGCTTATGAAACTGTTTTTTAAATTCCAGATTATATGCATTGTAAGTACCAATCTAGATCTTATGCATGGCAAGTATATTCCTATATGATGTGTCAAATTGCCTTTGGCTATCGAATCAAATCAACAGTTTATTGCCATCCATTATTTCAACCTCAGTACTTTGGTCTTGCTTGGTGAGCTGCTGTTGAGTTTGGATAATCTTGCAGATGAGGTTATTAATCAGTGATCATGCTATATGCCTGCTCTAACATTCATCTCTAAACTAGCATTCAAAAAGTTATCCTACAGGAAAACTAAAAAACAATTTGCCAGTTCCCCAGCAAGCTTCGTGATGAGGCAGTAAAAACCCAAAAATGGCGAGAAACGAATGTTAATGCAAGGTTGCCTTTTCGGTTCTTTTCTCACATCATCTCTCTCCTTTACTATATTAACACAAAGGACATGGGCCCACACGATGGAATAAATTTTATTTGATGCAAATGGCGAGAAACAAATCAAGTCACTTAAAGTAAACACAACTTGAAATTCTTAAGATTGCTGGCTTCCAACTAAAGTAGAGATGCTATCATCTTTTCCTCATAACTTATTTAGATATCTTCAACTAAACTCCCCATGTCCTGAAAAAGCAAGACCAAATATTCTAGCAAACAACCCGAAGGAAAAAGTTGATAGAAGCAATGCAGCACATCATTACATGATGGAGCTTGCTTTGCATAAATAGGATAAAGCTTTCAATGGAAATGTGACATCTTTAGAAGCTAATATTCAAAGGATTTGTCTCTGCAAATCATAAGATGGCTGTAGCTGTCTTATAAGTACATAAATCTGATTGCCTAGAAGCAGCAAAACAGCACCACTTTGAAAAAGGAGAAAACAATTTGACATGGTTCTTTGGATGAAGAAAATAAATTTTCATAGGAGGATCGCAAGTTGACAACCCAATTCACCTATCAATGCAAATAACTGTCTTTAATCAACATCACAACTTGTCTGCACACATCTTGCATTCAATCCTTCACCTCACTCCATGGGCAAAACCCTCATAGATTATACTCGATTTATATGACCATGTTGACAAAGTAATAACAAGACTCACAAAAAGAAACTTACACAAGCATATCGATTTCCAATGCTTTCATACCTAAGCATCACCAGTATTAGCCAATTCTTTTCATGTCACAAACGCAACAACCAAAAAAAGGCAATAGACTATTGAAAAAGGATAGAGACAAAAAGTAACAGACTTTGGTTGACAAGTCGAAAACAAACTTCCAAACCTGATTTGTCCTGGCCAGCAGGAGACCTGATTAAAGGCGAGGCAAGGCATTGCTAATGTGAAATACAATAGTCAAATTCTCGTATGGTTTACCTCATTTAGACTACCTTAAAAATGTTCAATTAGCTTCTTCTCAATTCATACAATCAACTGACTTTCCCAGAAAAGGGTTTCTCAGATTGCTGCGGTAATTTTAAGTTCATTCATTACCATAATTTCTCAGCAATGTAGCAAATATAAAGTAATCGAACAGTAGTACTTCCATGAATAAAACAATAGGGCAACCAGAAAAAAGACAAAGAAAAACAAACTTGAGATTATAAAAGAACAGAGCCAAGAGTTTCAAAAAAAAAAGAAAAAAAGAACAGAGCCAAGAAAACACATGTTCCGATTACCCGTAAAATCTAAAATTAAAAATTTTCAACGATGAATGTCAAATGTGGGGCTCCCTTATTAAATGGACCAGACTTCACTGATCTGAACTTCTATTCCATCTTTATCTCGCGTACCAACCAACAAGTACAGAGGGAGAGAACCCAGCTCGTCTTCTAGGATAATGACATTGGGAGACAAAAAAAGGAAAAAACAAGAACCCAACTCGTCTTTTAGAACAATAAACATCGGAAGACCCAAAAAAACAAAATTTGTCCGAATTGCGGAGAACAAGCAATCCGTACGTACCTGGCTTTTAGAGAGAGAAACATGCTGACCCATCTCTCTCGTTTCACTGTCAAAGGTGCACTGAATCTGGCTTTTGGGGTTGGCGAGAGAGGGACCCAATTTTTGCTTTCCGCTTTACTCCAGTTCCGCTTGTTAGCTGAAGCGCTGCGAAAATGGCGGACTTGCGTCTGCGCTTTCCATGAAAATCTTCTTCTGGGAAGAAAACGGATTTTCCGAACGAGAATGGGCTTTGAGCCTTCGACCCGTTGATTGATATGGGCTTCGAGCATTGGGGATTGGACCTATGAAGGGGTGGTGCCAATGATGGACAATTGGGCCGGTTTGGGCTGGCGGGCATGTTCACATACCCGATCTCCAAGGGCATGTTTTCCCAGAAAAAGAATGTGTCGAACGAGTGAAAAATGGAACTGAAGAACATAATGGAATGGAATGAGGTAGTCAAAATTCCTATGTTAGATTGTGACAGAAACCACCATCGGCTCCATCCTCAAGGCATAGACATGTTAATCTTTTTTTTCTCCGATACTTGGCCGAGAACTTACTCGAATAGCTTATGAAGCCACAGAAAATAAAATGCTTCAGGTAGCATCATTTGATTGTATAGGGTTTAACTTCATTGCCTGGCTCATAAGTACATAATAAGTAGTCTCATATCAATCAAGATAGGGCTTTGCTAAGCTATCATGACATACCCTCACTGTCCACTATCTAAGAGCTCGGCTAATGAAATACTAATTCTTAACTTTCTTAGGGCTCAACCAAGCGCATATCAATTCGCAACTTATCAAGGAGTTGCTATTAATCAGTTTATGATGGACCGATTAGACAACCAATAAAGCATTCGGAGGAATAACTTATTTCGACGAACCAGAGATTAAATGAATTCAAGGATTCGATTATACTAGATTACTTTAATGCCATTTCAGTACCTTTTTCTCTTTTATTTTCAAAAAATATTTTTCAAGCGCTTTAATTGATTTTAAGCTATCTCTAATTGTCAAGATGGTCATGCAGGTGTGCATCCAAGACTCAATAATCGAAGCGTTGCAAGTAGAGAGAAAAACTTACCTAGATGCAACACAAGCAACTGCAACAAATATTAAAATTAGAAATACATAGAAATACATATTCAACCTAAATACGATTTCTAATTATCATGGAATTCACTCAGCATTTTTTAGAATTTTCATTTATTTAAATAAAAGCTAGACATGACGTACAAAAATAGTTTATAAATGTGACTTTTAAGTAAATAATCCTAATGTGCGAACTTTATGGCACACTATTTTAATTAAATGGCCTAACTTTAATGACGGGCAATGATTAATATGTAAATACTCTACATGACATACACATGATATATATTTTTTATTTTTTTATTAAAATTCGCAATTAAAAATAAGGGAAATTAACTATCCAGAACAAAGACAATATCTAATTCAATTTAGGTATTGAACTATGTTAATTCCTAATTTAAATTAGAATTTTATCTGTAATATTATAAAATCTATTTAAACATGCAATATGACCTAATTAATCTACATGATATGCAATGCAATCTTTTTATATTTTCTGGACAAGGAAAGCAATTAAATTAAAATATTCAAACCTGTCAATCCATAAAGAGGTATCATCCAATCGATTCAAATACGGAACTAACACCTAATCATCGACTTGAAATTTCGTGAATAAAATCAACAAATTAATCTTAAGCCCTAAAAATCAAAATATCCATTTTAGGGATACTCATGGAATCGACAATTTCACCTAAAGCCTTATAGATAGAATCAAAAATTATATGCGGTTGCGAATTGGGAAAAACATCCTAAATTTGGGGATAAGCTTATCACTCAAAATTATATATTATTCGGATGCAATAATCAAATTGGACAGTAAGATATTCAATGGAATCGATAACTATTATTGTCTAATTTGGAGAATTTGTTCCTAAATTTGAACTGGCGGATAGCGCGTCGGATGGTGATTGGCGATGGTGCGCGGTGGCGGTGGCGGTGGAGGTGGTTTTCGGCTTTGATGGAATGGCCGATGAAATATCGAAGCCCGGTGTGAATTAGTGGGCGTCGGATGGTAGCCAGCAAGTATGAGAGGGATTTTCAGCGTGACCTGCACTCAAAGCTTTGACTTTTACTTTGACCAAACCATCGAATAATCCAAATAATCACCGCTTGCTATTTCTTCAATTGTGGTTGGGTGGTGCATGAGATTATGGTAGTCTGTGGTGGTGTCGCTCACGTGTTGGAAGCTACGAACGACCAGCAGAGGAGAAAATTCAGCACTTTGGGGCTGTGTTGGCGTTGGAGAACCTGAGACCGACTGGAGAAAATGCCGAGTACGCCTGGCGTTGCTAGAGCGGATGCTTCGACCGGCGGTGACGCGAATCAGAAGCTTGTCGTCGCGGGTCGCGAGCGGCAACGGAACAGAGCAGCTTCGTCATCGCCGGTGCAGGCGGCGAGCAGCGGCAAAACTCGGGATGGTGACTGGCGTTGGCCGCGAAGGCGTCGTAGGGCAGCAGGCGTGGTGCAGCAACCCACTTCAAGCTCCGGTAGTCGGGACAACAAGCAAAAGCAGCAGCGGCTCGTCGCGGAGGGTGCGACGGCGGTGGTGGCGCGGCGATGGTCTCGGTTTGACGTGGCGGCGCTCAGGCAGTCGGGACAACGGCAGAGACGTCGCGGGGCGGCCCAACAGCAAGGACGTATCAAGGCGGAGAGCAGCGTCGGGTCGTTGTCGAGGGCGGAGGAGCTCGCCGGAAGAAAGGATGCGGCGGCGATGAGTTGCAGGCGTCGGGAATGGGGGTACTTTCCTTTCTCTTTCCACCTGTCTCTCTCTCCTCACTGCTCTTTTGTGCCTCTTTTTTCTCTCTCCCTCTCTGTCTCTCTCTATCTCAGGCTAACTCTCTACTTCGTTCAGACGTCGTCTCCTTTGACAGCAGGAACAGGAACAAAGGCAAATGTGAACTCATTAATTGGCGGCACGGGCGCCCAGAATCAGCACCGATGCCCCCCAAAATTTATGTGCATTCATGTGCATGCATTAATGGGGGAGAGAACAAGATGGACGTGCATGGACTCTTCTTTCCTCTTTCTTTGACTTTCTCTCATTTGTATGTCAAAGGGAGCTTCACCCAATTACGACAAATAAATAAATCATTTCCCAAGTCCAAAGAGATGAGTAGAAGACAACAAAAGGAACCCCGCGTGATTAATCCCCTCGCGCTTGTGGCTCATGAAATCCACTTGAAATCTTCTTCTTCTGGCAATTTCGGCTGGTCAATTCTAATACGCCAATTTTATTTACTGTCGAGTGCACATATTCTCATCAGTTTAGTTTTCCTTAATGTGCTCAAACTCAAAATAGTTTTTAATAATTTCTACACTCTTCGATATTGCTAAGTTATCTTCTACTTCCTTTTTATGAGAATACGGCCAATATTGCTACGCATCCGAATATCTCTATTTTTTTTCTATTTTATTTTGCAGAAATTCCTGCTCCCAATATCTTTTCCCTTCCCATTTGTTGGCCGAGTTTTCCACCGAATCTTGCCTATTCCTATAACAGAATTTTGGAAGAATAATACTAATCTTTTTTGAAATTAACAAATTTTCCAACTTTGTACATCTCACAAGTTAAGTTTCAGCATTTAAACAATGACAGGCTTGGCCAAGTTCTCTCTCACTATGGGCTTAGCCCAACTTATTAAATTGAAAATCAAAACTATCAATTCAAACAAATCCACTGGTCTAATGCAAATGCAATTTTGCTATTTTTGTTTAGGGATTAAAGATTAATCTCTAATTTTTAATGCAATTAATTACTAGATTATTAATCAAAATTTAGATGTCAACGGGCTCATTGGTAATACAATACTATCATTAGAATCAGATCATTAACTATTTAACATGACACAACACAATGATACAAAAAGAATGAAATTGTTCTCAATGGAGATCGGATATCAAAGCCATTTGTTTTAATTTTAGAAAATTGTGTACACTGTTAGAAAGGAGTTATTGTATATTGAAGATACAGGCTACATTAAAATTTTGTTACCCAACACTAGGGGTTGTGGCATGAAATAGCAATGGAAGTTGAAATTGGTGCTTATATTAAAGTATATACAAGAAGATAGAATTTATGTGGGATTAAGATATCCCGATTAATATTTCGACACCTAATGCGCGTTTGCTCTCCCAAATGATTGGTTATTGGTTTGCTTGATGCATAGGTTGCATCACAATTAAGGGATTGGCAACTGCAAAATCCTAGGACCTAAATCCCACAGAGGAAGAAATTCAATGCACGATCAATGAGGTCAATACCGATGGCAACGGATGATAGAATTCGGGGAGTTCTTGAATCTTATGGCCAGAAAAATCAAGGTATTTCATACACACATATGTATATATATCAGTCAAAATAGCTAGTGTCACTTAAATCACATATTTGTAAATGCATGATATATGTTCAGGAGACTGAAATAGAAGAGGAGTTAAAGGAAGCTTTCAAGGTCATTGACAAGGATCAAGATGTTTACATACCTCCCAATGAGGTTTGAATTCTTTCTAGTCCCACATTCAATGTTCAGCTTATACTTCGTTAATTGTAGCTTCTTTGTATCTTGGAGCAATTCCTCCTAACAAAACCCCATAAAAAGAGGGAAAGGTGACAGAGAAATATTGAATGAACTTTTATGAATGGAATTCATTAGACAGTTGTAAATCTCCATTTTTAGCTAGGAAGCCCATTTTTGTGAAATATCTCATTAACCACATAAAGTCTGACGGACATAACCAAGTAGTCAAATGTTTTTATCCATTGTAGTATCCGTAGATGTAGGAAAATGGCATGTTTTGTGATATAACATCATTTAACAGCATATAATTCTACACAACCACTCGCTGAATTCTCTATGTAATAATCCCAAGAAGGAGCCATTTCTTTTCTCTCGGTGCTTTCCTTCTCTTCTCTAGTCACTCAACTTTTCTTGAACGACCTTTCTAAGGTTAGTTTATTCCGCTTGATGTCTCTGTCTTATGTAAGATCTTTCAACAACAATCCACTTAGTCTTGGTTTTCTGTCTAAAAGTTGCAAATCTTTTACTTATCTTCCATCTTTGGGATTAGACTAATATGAGAAGCGAACATTAACTGTATACACCGAAATTAACATGAAGAAGGGAGAGAAAGGATCAAAGTCCCTGGTAATGGCTTCTGGTGATATTCGAAATATTTGAATATCTGCCTCGCTTCTTTCGAACTTCACGAGCCTTTGAAGAAATTCCATTGACCTGTGTAGAAGCTTCCTGAGGAAGTTTTTTGTTTTATTCATCGATGCAATTAGGGCAACATGTAAGGAACTTTGGATCAAGGGCCTTAAAAACATTTACGACATGGATGTATTGAATTTCAACTTAGTTGGTAAGATTACTTATGTCGCAATTTCAGACTCTTCTCAATTTTTTGTGTTGGTAAATCTTATGCACGCAATATTTCTTTTCTTGAATTTGGAGTGCATGATAGAGTCTACTTTACTTGAATTTACAATCATTAATATTTTTTTCATTCCCATAAAGTGAATTTAATCATTTTGTACTTTGAATGCATAATTTATTAGATGCGATATTTAAAATATATTATGGAGAGATTTTCCCACTTGAATGTCACTTTTTCTAGACAAAGCTCTTCGACTGAGAAAAAAGAATCATTTTATGAAATATGAATACATATACGGGGAAAAAGTTAATTTACTATAATATATAACATTTTTTTTAATCTATAAGAGATGATTACAATAAAAGTCCGTGACGCTTATAGTTTTTGCTCAATTGCACTCCATGTGTAGAATTAGCAAATGTGCACACGTGTTGTGTGCGCAAGATATTGATATTTGAAAAGGTAAGTTTGTTACATAATATTTGAATCATTAAACATTGGGATAATAATATTGATATAAATATACAATAAAAGAAAATGTATCTATGAAAAGAGAATTATTTTGTGATTTGAAAACTTGTTCTGAAGGTTGTTGTAGGATAATGGGTGTGTTGAGAAACACTTTTAGGAAAGCTTCTAGGAAAATGCAAATGACTTTAGGTGAAATGATTTTTCCAAAATGCAAATAGTGTTTGGTAAAATACAATTTAAAAACACATGCAAAAACAATTTTGACATAAATAATATTTGGATAATACTACTTTTTTTTTTTAATAAAAATTTGAAACATTGTCAACGAAACTCAAGCCACCGGTGAGCCAAATTGACTATCGGTGGCTAGATCTAGCCATTGGCCAACCTCGCTTGACTCATGCGACCTAGGCCTCGCATAAGGTTGGGCAACGACGGCTCGCTAGCTGCTTGCTAGCTGATAAGGCCTTCACTGACAACATTAAGATTTTGAAGGACATTCAATAATTTTGAAAGTATAGTAGCGGTAATGTAGGATGGGGAAAAAGCTTATTTTGTATTTAGAAAATGCTCAAAGCTCAAAGTACTTCTGGACCTACCTTGAGCTAAAGCCTAAAGGCCTTTTAAGGCCTTTCAAAATGCAATTGCATCTTCCCAATTTTTTTTTTTAAATTGTCAAAAAAATTTCCATTTGCCCAAAGAGAGTTTGGAGCCCAAAATCTCTTGAGAATGCAGTTCTCAAATGCAGCCAATTATTGTAACTTCTAATATTGGAAAATGATGAATTTACACAATTCTTCCATGGGCACAATTTTTGTAAAATAAGTAACCAAGTATGTTTGGAGGAAGAAAAAACGATTGAGATACCTTGAAATTAGAAGGATCTTTCTACTTTATGTTATCATAACGTAAACGAAGAACTCGAAGCAGTTTCAAGTGGTTGTAAACTAGTGAAGAAGCAAATTTAGTGCATGTCCTTAATTTTAGCAAGACATGACGCTTTTGGTCTTCTCTATGAAGTGAAATTCTCTCCACCATAAAGTGATTGATCCCATTCTGAGACACAAGCCCAATGAGCCACATCAGGCTTTTTCCATATGGTTTAGAATATTTTTGTAACTTCGATCCAAGACGGGTTTCGTATTCATTGAAATAGACTACTTCTTGTGAATTGATTATGTGGACTAGGTTTACAATGAAATTCGTCAACACGATAATTAGTGATGGTGATTCTCACATGATTTGAAGGTCGAGATGCTACTTGGACGATGAATTTGATTCCTCTGAGATACTATGTCGACTTAATATTCGATAGTCAATTTTGAAAAAAACAACTAATTGCAAATATATTTGTTGATCCTTTACATCTCTTTCTTCACCTAAAAGATTAATGCTGGGTGATAAGGTGTTTGATTTTGACGTGAACCTCGACAAAATATCTTCCAATCGATATTTTCTCACAACACTCTTTTGGCCCCCCGAGAGATCAAGGTTCCTCTTCACCTTATTTTTCTTGGCCGTCTTGATAAATCTCAACCCACATAAATTTGTATTTATTTCTAAGGCACCTTCATCATCCTTTCAAATTGACGCGGATTCCAACTTCCAAATCTGGCATTATTTTTCTCATGAATATTCTTGTTCCCTTTTATTAATGTCAAAGTATTTGGGAAATAACATAACTTGTTAGAATGTCCAACGCAAATGCTTGAGATTAATAATTGAGGTTGACCATATGCGTATAAAGTGCATATAAAACCATAAGAGCGATATGAAATATTTGAACACTTTATCTCATGTACAAAAAGAATTAAATTTAACAATTGCACATGCCAATAAATTGAAACAAAACCAGAATTTGATACCATATTATGTTGTTCATTCTAAAAACTTAAATTCATAAGTGGGGTGAATTCATAAATTTATGGACAAATGATTAAAAGAAGATGAGAAACCTCCTTTCAAAGAAAGACGGGATATCATAAATAAATATCACTGCATTTAGTCATGTCTAGTCATAAGTCAAGTCAAGTCAAGATCAATAGAAAAAAATGGCGTAACGTGCCTTTTGAGTATTTGACTAAATGAACTATTCCATACGTTATGTCCTCTTTGGCGCACTTTCTCCGTCAAAGCAAATGTCTCCATGTTCATCTGAAAAGACTGAACCAAGATTGAGGCATGGCGTGCACGACGGTGTACGTCCCTCATTGGGAAAAGAAATAATCACAGTAGAACGGCTTATCATCCCAAAATTTATTAGAGTGATCGGTCGATCTGATTCGACTCTACTTAGGAACCAAGAGTCGGATTAGGAGAACTGGCTCCCAATTTTAAGGATTGGGAATCAGATCGGATTGACTTAGGATCGGGAACTAGTCCGGTCTAGTCTCATGAAATCGATTACTTAACAACAAAAGTTGAAAAATTAAGAAAAATACAAGAATTGTTATTATTTTTAAGTTTTATGAATATTTTTAAGAAATTAAAAATATATATTTTCTTTTAAAAAGGGATTGGTCTAGTCTAATCCTGTCCAATTTTGGTTCGATCCATTTTGATTCCCTTTGAAACCGGAAACCGAACCGACAATCATTAGTTTGATTTTTATGGAATTGAAAACCAGACCAAACTGGCAAATTCAATCTGGTCCAAGCGATTCTCAATTTGGGTGGTTTGCCGTGCTCACCCCTAAAGTTTATAGTTGCGATCGACTGGTTCTTCGATTGACGAATTGTTAAAGACTTGCGATTCATTTTTTTGACTTTTGCTGCTAGAAAAGATCAAATAAAATAGGCCCACAATAAACGAAAATTTAGTGACATGTACTCGCTCGGAAATAATAAATGGACCCCATAATTGTACTTTCAAAGGTCTTCAAGTGAGAGAATGGGGCCTGCCATTTGGTTTTTTATTTATGACTCGAAAGGACCTCATCGTTTTCTGGGCTAATTCTATAAAAAAAAGCATCAATTTTAAGTTGATAGACAAATCTGGCCAAACTTTTTTTTTTTTTTTTTTGGTGACCTGGAACCTCCGAACGCGCGCATGGGGAAAGTAAACCCTGGAGCGCCGGGGCCCCCACCGCCGACCCCAAGCGCGTGGTAAGACGCGCGTTATGCATTGAAGCATCGCTTCCACGGAGGGTTCGAACCCTTCCCCCTGCTTGGGGTACCAAGCCCTAACCAACGCTTCCACCGCGGGCGGTGGTGCCAAACTTTTTTTTTTTTATCTCATGAAAAAACACAAACTTTAGGTCGATGGACAAATTTGGCCCGAACTTTTTTTTGTCTCGTAAAAAAGCACCAATTCTAGGTTAAGTGACAATTCTAGCCCTAATTTTTTTTTTTTTTGTCTCACAAACTTTCGTTTCTATCCAAAATCTAACATCTACCATTAACTTTCTATTTAAAGTTAACCTTATTTCAGGAGAAAATGTTCTAGCTGTGAGATTGGTGGATCTCATCTGTAGTTTCTCTTGACCGGCGGTGATCTACAACTTCATATTACAACAAAACGATAAAGTATAGCTAGAGAAATTCAATGTGTAGATTTTTTTACTTGTGAGAAGACACAGTTTCATGTTATTCTTCAAGCTGTAGCTCAAACAAGAAGACAATTAATGATGTTAGCCGTAAGTGCACATGGATTTATTGATAAAAACAATCAATGCATTTAAGTTAAGGGGGCTAGATTTAGGATTTAAGTGAAGGTTGGTGATTTTTTTTCTAAACAAAAAAAAAAATGGGCCAAAATTGTCACTTGACCTAAAGTTGATGCTTTTTTTATGTGACAAGAAAAAGTTCGGGCCAGATTTGTCACTTGACCTAAAATTTGTGCTTTTTTACGAGACAAAAAAAAGTTCGGGCCAGATTTGTCTATCGACCTAAAGTTGGTGCTTTTTTTTGGAATTAACTGTGTAAATGGGCCCTACTCTCCTAGCAACTCCTAGATCCAATTTCAATTCTATTTTGAATTTTTTATTTTTTTATCTCGAAAAAAATCCTAAATTTTAGATTCAATTTTAAATCATTATCGATTTTTTTTATCTTGGGAAAAACTTCAAACTTAGTCAAATTTCAAATATGCCTCAAATTTTGTATTGTTCAAAAAATCATAAATTTTCAATTCATTAACCAACTTGATATGGTATTTTCACGTCAATAAGAAATCTATATCAACAAGATGACATGAAAAATTATCTTCAAAATAAAATCATTTATAGGATATGAAAATGAGAGATAACTAACGAGGATTTTTGGACGGAGGAGGATTAATGGGACTAGATTTGTGACCGAGTAAAAAGTGACCGATTTTTCTTTTAGACAAAAAAAATTCGAGGGTAGATTTAGGATTGAATTTAAGGTTAGGTGTTTTTTTTAGACAACGAAAAATTTGGGCACATTTGGAATGGATTAAAGTTTGAGGTTTTTCTTATAGATAACAAAATTCAAGGCAAAATTGGAATTACACCTAAAGTTGGGTTTTTCTTAGGGAATTAGGCCATGAAAATGGTATGTGATAGTTCACAACTTCACTCGATCCAATTGAAGATTGTTTTGATAATTGCCAGCCATAAACACCTCTAGTAAAAAATTTTAATCTACTTATCTTGTTCTATTGTGCTAAACTTTTTAGCGACTCGTTTCCTTCTTTTGAGATAAACTTGAAGTTTTAGATCCGTTGTGCTACAAAAGAAAGTATGATATAGATGTGTAAATTGATGGAGTAAATTTACCAAACTTACTTTTAAGATGGAGGGTTCTTAGGTGATGGTATCAATGTAACCTGGGGCCAATGTAGGAAAATGTAATTAAGAGGGAATTAGAATTTCTGTGGCCGTGATGCAAACTATTCAAATTCCTTTAACTGCACAATCACATATGAAACATTAAGTCGGTGTCACTAATACAACTTGCCTTTCACAATCGGAAATCGCTTGCTAAAGGTTTTATGCCGACCTTCTTTGCGTGTTCGTCATCCCGACCTAATCTTTTATGCTTTCGAATCAGATTCATTGGAGAGTTTCCTTTGAATCTAAGGTTGTCCATGCACAAAGGTTCCCTTATTCCAAGCAGCTTGAAGCACAATGTTGTTCAAAAATGGTCCAGGAAAGAAGCTACACGGGACCGCATGGATCAAAGCAAAAGCAAAGTAATGGTGAGGAAACAGCACAAGTTACCAAAAGGTGAAAGGAATTCCATAAAATTGTGAAAGTAGTGGAAGTATAAGTAGAATTGATCTTTTTTTTTTTTATGGTAAATGATAATAATGCAACGACAACAAAAATATAAATTATTTGCTTGACGATAAAAATTTTTGTTTTCTCACATGATTTGAAGGTCGAGATGCTATTTGGACAATAAATTTGATTCCTCTGGGATACGATGTTGACTTAGTACTCGGTAGTCAATTTCAAAAAGAACAACTAATTGCAAATATATTTGTTGATCCTTTACATCTCCTTCTTCACCTAAAAGATTAATGCTGTGTCATAAGACATTTGATCTTGACGTAAACACTAGACAAAATATTTCCCTATCGATATTTTCTCACAACACTCTTTTGGTCTCCCCAAGAGATCAAGGTTCCTCGCCTTATTTTTCTTAGACGTCTTGATAAATCTCATTTTTCTTATTTTTCTAAGGCACCTTCATCATCCTTTTGAATTGATGCAGATTGCCACTTCCAAATCTGGCATTCTTTTTCTTGTGAATATTCTTGTTCCCTTTTATTAATGTCAAAGTGTTTGGGAAATAACATAACTTGTTAGAATATCCAACCCAAATGCTTAAGATTAATGATTGAGATTGGCCATACGTGTATAAAGTGTATACAAAACTACAAGAGTGATATGAAATATTCGAATACTTTATCTTATGTACAAGAAATATTAAATTTAACAATTGCACATGCCAATAAATCGAAACAAAACCAGAATCTGATACTATATTAAGTTGTTCATTCTAAAAACTTAAATTCATAGAAATCAACTCAGAGATTTATCGGCAAATGATTAAAAGAAAATGAGAAACCTCCTTTCTAAGGAGGACGAGATATCACATATAAATATTACTGCATTTTGTCGTGTCTACTCATAAGTCAAGTCAAGCCAAGTCAAGGTCAAAAGAAAAAAGGCAAGTCTCTTGGGGTTGCTTGCACGGTGGACGAGTGGCTTATAATAGCGTAACGTGCCCTTCGAGTATTTGACTAAATGTACTATTCCATACTTATGCCCTCTTTGGCGCACTTTCTCCGTCGAAGCAAATGCCTCCATGTTCATCTGACCAAGACTGAGGCGTGGCGTGCACGACGGTGTACGTCCCTCATTGGGAAAAGAAATAATCGTAGTAGGACGGCTTATCATCCCAAAATGTACTAGAGTGATGGGGTCCGATTCGGCTCTACTTAGGAATCGAGCATCGGTCGGGTCTAGTTCCACGAAATCAATTACTTAGCAAAAAATATTGAAAAATTAAGAAAAATACAAGAATTGTTATTATTTTTAAGTTTTATTATTATTAAAATATATGTATTTTTTAAAAAAAGATGTCGGTCCGGTCTAATCCCGTGCAGTTCCAATTTGGTCTAGTTTGGTTCCCTTCGGAGTTGAAAGCTGGACCGCAATCATCAGTTTCATTTTTATAGAATTGAGAATTGGACCAAACTAACTGATTTAGTCCGGTTTTTGTGATTCTCAATTTGGGCAGTTTGTTGTGCTCACCGCTAAAGTTTATTGTCGTGATTGATTGGTTCTTGGATTTTTCCTGGGTAATTTTTGACCTTCTTTGCGAGTTCGTCATCCTGACCTAATCTTTTATGCTTTCAAATCAGATTCATTGGAGAGTTTCCTTTGAATCTAAGGTTGTCCATGCACAAAGGTTCCTTATTCCAAGGAGCTTGAAGCACAATGTTGTTCAACAATGGTCCAGGAAAGAAGCTACGCGGGACCGCATGGATCTAAGCAAAAGCAAAGTAATGGTGAGGAAACAGCACAAATTACCAAAAGGTGAAAGGAATTCCATAAAATTGTGAAAGTAGTGGAAGTATAAGTAGAATTAATCCTTTTTATGGTAAATGATAATAATGCAACGACAACAAAAATAGAAATTATTTGCCTGACGATAAATGTCTGTTTTCTGGTTCAGTCAGAGCACTTTTCACTTGTTTAATGAGCTCCCATCGCTTCTCATAATTAACTATTGAGGTATCCAATGGAAAAGAATGAAAACTGAAAAGCAACCAAGAAAGAAAACCAGAAATAATTCTGTTGGTTATACAGGGACTTTTTCAAGCCCTAAGTTCACGCTTTGTGTGGGTCTGCCATCCAAGCATCATTTGCAAGGGAAAATGGGATCCTTGTGACTAATTTTTTTTTTTTGGTTGATCCTATTCTATTCCTTGTGACTGAACTTTCACTCGTAGAGATTTTCGCGGCAAATTCTTGTCTAGACTCATATGCATATAAACCAAATCAATCAGATCTACCCATCACATGTATTGTACGTAAATTTCACAAAATCAAATGGCTGTGATTGTGCTTGGTTGGACTTGCCATGATCTGGACGAGCATTTTTCAAGAATGCTAGTGGAACACTTCAATTAAAAAAAAGGGGGGGGGGAGGGAAATGTAAAATTAGAGGTAGTTGAAAGGGATCGAACACTGATCTTGTGACACTGAGGGTGATAGACAAGAAAGAAGTCATGCATATATGCTCTTTACACGTAAATTTTGTTGGTGGATCTTTTGCCCTTAAAATAATTTAGAACATTAACTTATGGAGTGGGAAACCAAATCGACTTTTCTTCACTCTTCGTCTATGGAGGTAACATGAATTATATTATATCGATAAGTAATTGTAGGTAGATAAAGATTAACTAAAACTTTTTAAAAAAGTGATAGGTCGAACCTTAGCTAATATTGAATGTGATTTATTTAAGTGTGCTTCTTCTTGTAGTATATACGATTTCATAGGCACTTTTATTGTATTTAATATTTTGAAACAAAATTAAGTAAGAAATTAATACTTGACACGTAATAGTTGACTTGTGTAGACTAGACACACATTAAGTAAAGCACCTCGAAATTCACTTGATTCTTCACCTAAACTTCCAGTCAAATACATTTATGGCTTGATAAAATTTCCAGCCAAATGACAAAATTTCTAGTGCTCAATAATCAATGCAATAGCTAATTGTGGAAGGAGATAAATAAACTACTTGGGTTTGCCTTATAAGAAGGGGAAAGTGGGGGTTCAAATTCTCACATTCTCAATGGTTAGGATAGAGACGATTTACTTTTAGGTATGAATTTCGACCCTCACGTTATGTAAAAAAGTAGGGCAAAAATATAAAAGTATGACTTAAAGTAAGAGTATAAGAGGACCGGCAAGAAAAAAAGAAGAAGGAGATTAATACCGCAGAAAAACGTTTCCAGACACGCTCTTTACATATTACTGCATTAAAGGTTTTGAAGAGATTCAGAAGGGCAACAGATTTTTCTCGAATCTTTTTGCGAGTACTCAATCAGTGGTAATTTCTGAGAAGGTGAGTTATAATTACTGAAGTGGAAATATTAGATATTTACCAAAGTTATAACGGCACCATTAAGCAAATTCCCATTAAATTTGGGCAATCATGATTAAGATCTGGGAGCGTATTCGTGGAATCCAAGCTACCGTGAACTTTCCAGGAAAGTTCTTAAATTTCTCACAGCACTATATAATCTGAGAACCCAATGCGTCCGTTCCACCCAAGTCAATCAGTCTTTTGACTCCCTCAAGACTCATCTTCATCCTCTGAACCCGACTCGTTTTGCTGATCCAAGCACACCCATTTGTCTTCTCCCTCTCTGTTGTTCATCCATGTCGTCGTTGAGGCTCCGTAAACCTAGCGAAGAAGTAGCAACCGATGCGGTGCTTGACCGCGGCGATGGCCCGACGAATATCTTCCAAAGGCGGAGATGGCGCCTGGCTTTCACGGTCATATACTTCACGAGGGCTCTCGAGTCTCTGTCGAAACAAGTCCTCGGGAAGAAGACGGACCTGTTGCGGACGCTCTCTTACGTTGCCATCAATGTCGACCTCAAGAACAGTGATAATCCACGTGAAGGAGATTGCCCTTCACTTGGAGACGTCGGCCCGAAGATCCTGAGTAACCTGGTAAGAGAGAAAAGCTTTGAATCTCTTGCTCAAATTGGTGGCGTTAAACGACTCGCTTCAATTCTCATGACAAATCTCGAAAAAGGCTTGAGCGGGGATGAAACCGACCTCATGCGCCGAACCAATATTTTCGGTGCGAATAAGTACAATAAGCCCCCGGCAAAGAGCTTTCTCAGCTTTGTGCTTGATGCGTTCAAAGACATGACCATAATCATTCTCATAGCATGCGCTGTTCTCTCTTTAGCATTCGGTATCAAACAGCACGGCCTTAAAGAAGGTTGGTATGATGGTGGGAGTATAATCATCGCCATCTTTCTGGTCGTCATTGTCTCTGCTGTCAGCAACTATAAGCAAGGAAGGCAGTTCCGGAAACTTTCAAAAGAGAGCACCAACATTAGAGTAGAGGTTGTAAGAGATGGCAGGAGGCAACCAATCTCCATATTTGATATTGTCGTAGGCGATGTCGTGTATCTGAAGATTGGCGACCAGGTTCCGGCTGATGGGTTATTTGTTGATGGCCATTCCCTGAGAGTTGACGAGTCTAGCATGACTGGTGAAAGCGATCACATCGAAGTTGATAGCGAGAACCCTTTCTTGCTCTCGGGCACCAAAGTGATCGATGGCTACGGTCGAATGATGGTTGCTTCTGTCGGCATGAACACTGCATGGGGCGAGATGATGAGCTCCGTGAGCCGTGACTTAGATGAAGAGACCCCGCTCCAAGCCCGTCTAAACAAGTTGACTTCCTTCATCGGGAAGGTCGGGGTGTCGGTGGCCGTACTGGTACTTCTCGTCTTGATGATCCGCTACTTCACTGGACACACCCAAGATGATGCCGGAAACAGAGAATTCACCAGCGGGAAGACCAAGTCGGGGGACGTGATGGACGCCGTTGTGCGCATAGTTGCTGCAGCAGTGACCATTGTGGTGGTGGCTATACCTGAGGGCTTGCCTTTGGCCGTCACTCTGACGCTGGCCTACTCCATGAAGCGCATGATGGGTGACAATGCCATGGTCCGGAAGCTCTCCGCCTGTGAAACAATGGGTTCTGCCACAACGATCTGCACGGATAAAACCGGGACTCTCACGTTAAACGAGATGAGAGTGACAGAGTTATGTATGGGAAAAGAACATGTGAGTGTAGATGCATCCAAAGAAATAGCGACCAGCATCGTTGAAGTCCTCCTACAAGGAATCGGATTGAACACGACAGGTACTGTCCACATGCGACCTTCTGAACCTGTTCCTGAAATTTTAGGCAGCCCAACTGAAAAGGCGATACTTTCTTGGGGTGTATCCAAATTGGGTATGATGACGGACGAACTAAAGCAAGAATGGGAGGTAGTCCAAGTCGAGGCATTCAATTCTGAGAAAAAGAGAAGTGGGGTCGCTGTGAGGAGGAGAGGAGAGCAGGTAATTCACGTACACTGGAAGGGAGCTGCTGAGATGATCTTGGCAATGTGTTCAGATTATTATAGCCAAAGCGGGACGGTGAATGTCATGACTGATGAAGCAAGGTCTGATTTCGGGACAGTAATTAAAAATATGGCAGACAAAAGCCTGCGCTGCATCGCATTCGCCTACAAAAAGTTCGATGGCTCACTTGCTCAATTTCATGGGAAACTTGAGGAAGATGGGCTTACACTGCTGGGGATAGTGGGGATAAAGGACCCATGCAGACCAGGCGTGAGAAGGGCAGTGCTGTCTTGCAGAAGCGCTGGGGTGAACATCAAGATGATCACAGGAGACAACATGCACACTGCAAGAGCTATAGCCTTGGAATGCGGGATATTCAATCCGGAGGAAGATCTCGAACATGAAGCCATAGTGGAGGGCGTGCAGTTTCGCAACTACTCGCCTGAACAGAGAGCGGCAGCAATCGAGAAAATCCGGGTAATGGCTAGATCATCCCCATTTGATAAGCTTTTGATGGTGCAGTGCTTGAAGCAGAAAGGGCATGTGGTGGCAGTCACTGGTGATGGCACGAATGACGCACCAGCCCTAAAGGAAGCGGATATCGGCCTCTCCATGGGAATCCAAGGCACTGAGGTGGCAAAGGAGAGCTCGGATATCGTCATCCTCGATGATAATTTTGCCTCCGTGGTGACTGTTCTGAGGTGGGGACGGTGCGTCTACAACAACATCCAAAAGTTCATCCAGTTTCAGCTCACTGTGAATGTGGCTGCACTCGTCATCAACTTCGTTGCTGCGGTCTCTTCTGGCGATGTCCCTTTGACAGCGGTCCAGCTTCTTTGGGTAAACTTGATTATGGACACCCTGGGAGCTTTGGCATTGGCGACAGAGCAACCTACAAATGATCTCATGCTAAAGCCACCTGTTGGACGAACCGAGCCGCTTATAAGCAGAGTCATGTGGAGGAATCTCGTATCTCAGGCCTTGTACCAAGTTATCATCCTCCTGACTCTACAATTCAAGGGGAGTTCCATTTTTGGGGTGGACAAGAAAGTGAGGGACACAATTATTTTCAACTGCTTTGTCCTCTGCCAGGTCTTCAACGAATTTAATGCCAGGAAGCTGGAGGAGAAAAATGTATTCAAAGGGATCCATAAGAACAAGTTGTTCTTGGGCATCATTAGCATGACCATAATTCTTCAGGTGGTGATGGTTGAGTTTCTAAAGAGGTTTGCCAACACTGAGAGGCTGGACTGGGGACAATGGGGTGCTTGCATCGGTCTCGCAGCTTTGTCTTGGCCGATTGGTTGGCTTGTTGAGTGCATTCCAGTCTGAGGCAAAAAGTTGTTCTTTTCCCGCAGAGAAGAAGCATCCTGAACCGAGCGCAATGTTAAACTCCGAGAAAAGAAACTTTTCTTTTATTATAAAAATGGTTAGGGTTTAGGAAACTGTTTTTTTTTTTTTTTTAAATTCTAGATTACTTTTTCTAGATTTTATGCATGGTAAGTATCTTTCTAGATGATGTGTCAAATTACCTTTGTCTAAAGAATGAAATCAACAGTTTATTGCCATCCATTATTTCAACCTTTGTACTTTGGTCTTGCTTGCTATGCTACTGTTGATTTTGGAATATCTTACAGATGAGGTTATTAATAAGGTGATCATGCTATATGCCTGCTTTAACATTAATATCTGAACTAGCATTCAAAAAGTTATCCTACAGGAAAACTAAAGAAAAAATTTCCTAGTTCTCAGCAAGCTTCTTAATGGGGCGGTAAAACCCCAAAAACTTATGCCTCAAGCTCATGCAAGGGTGGCCCTTTCTGTTCTTTTATCGCATCATATCTCTCCTTTACTATATTAACAAAAGGCACATTGTCCCACGCGACAGAACTAATTTTATTTGATGCAGATGGCGAGGGACGAATCGAGTCCCTTATAGTGAGCACAACTTCAAATCCTAATGTGCGAATTATATGGCACACCATTTTAACTAAATGGCCTAACTTTAATGATAGGCAATGATTAATATGTAAATACTCTACATGATATACACATGATATATATATTTTATCAAAATTCGTAATTAAAAATGAGGGAAATTAACTATCTAGAACAAGGATAATATCTAATTCAATTTAGGTATTAAACTGTGTTAATTCCTAATTTAAATTAGAATTTTACATTGAATATTATAGAATCTATTTAAACATGCAAGATGACCTAATTAATTTGTATGATATGCAATGCAATCCTTTTTATATTTTCTGGACAAGGAAAGCAATTCAATTAAAATATTCAAACTGCTCAATCCATAAAGGTATCTTCCCATCGATTCAAATATGGAGCCAACATCTTATCATCGACTTGAAATTTCACGAATAAAATCAACAAATTAATCCTAAGCCCTAAAGATCAAAATATCAATTTTAAGGATACTCATGGAATCAACAATTTCATCTAAAGCCTTATAGATAGAATCAAAAATTATATGCGGTTGCGAATTAGGAAAAACATCTTAACTTGGGGATAAGCTTATCACTCAAAAAAATATATTATTCGGATGCAATAATCAAATTGGGCAGTAAAATATTCAATGGAATCGGATAACTATTATTGTCTACTTTGGAGAATTTGTTCCCAAATTCGAACTGGTGGATAGCGGGTCGGATGGTGAGCGGTGGCGGTGGAGGTGGTTTTCGTCGTGAATAGCGGGTCGGTCGTTGTCGAGGGCAGGGGAGCTCACCGGAAGAAAGGATGCGACGGCGATGAGTTGCAGGCGTCGGGAATGGGGGTACTTTCCTTTCTCTTTCTATCTGTCTGTCTCTCTCTCTCTCCTCACTGCTCTTTTGTGCTTTTTTTTTTCTCTCTCGAATAAAATATTAGGTACGTCTTATTTGCCAGCGTGGCAAATAAGAAGAGCTTTTGAACGGACACGTGTCGCGGTGGGCCCAAATTGTCAGGCGAACTCTTCTCTCTCTTCCGCCCTCTCTCTCTCCTGCCTCCTGCGCTCTCTCTCTCTCACTTCTCTCTTCTCTAGCCCCACCTTTCTCTCTCTTCTTCTGTCCCATTTCTCTCTCCTGCCTCATGAACGTTCTCTCCTTTATCTCCTCTCTCCCCTGTACACCTCCCTCTCTCCATCGAAAAGAACTCCAGCATCACCCAACAGAGAAGAGACGAACAAAAACAATCGTCTCTATTCTTATCTAAAACTCGATCAATTTCCCGTTTCGATTCCAATCGCCGGTTTTTTTTTTTTTTTGTGTGGGTTTCTGTGCATTTTCGATCCGACCCATTTTAGGCCGCTTTTGTCTTCATCGGCGCTAGGAATCGAGGCTTCTTGGACGGGTGTAGCTGCCGGAGACCGCGAACCGGGTGGAGAACTCCGGGAGTGCCGGGATGTTCGGATCGAACTTGCCCCTGGCTCTGCGTGTGAGTGGACCCCACGCCCTCCGAGATGCTCACCCCGTTGGCAGTCGAGGCGGCGGCGACGGCGGCGGCCGAGGAGGCAGGAGTGAGGGCCTTGTCGTGGCACCGCTTGTGCCCGCCGAGAGCTTGGCCGGTAGATCGAGCACTCGTGCACCTTCCCGGACATGCCGGAGGAGGTGCTCGCCGCGGAGGTTGAGGTGGTCGGTGGGTTGTCCGCGCCGGCGAAGAGAAAGTGTGCTGGGAAGAGAGAAGAGAGAGGAGAGAGAGAGCGTGCAAGGAGGCAAGAGAGAGAGAGAGAGAGGAGAAGAGAGAGAAAAAGGAGACGTAATTAATATTTTCTGATTCGCCTCCTCTCTGACTTCTCTCTATTCACGTTCTCTAACTTTTGTTCTCCTTGTGGCCCCTTCGTCTTCAGACGTCGTGTCCTTTGACAGCGGGAACAAAGGCAAATGTGAACTCATTAATTGGCGGCACAGGCGCCACAATCAGCACCGATGGATGTCCCCCCATCGGTGAATGCATTAATGGGGGAGAGAACAAAATAGACGAGCATAGACTCTTCTTTCCTCTTTCTTTGACTTTCTCTCATTTGTATGTTAAAGTGAGCTTCACCCAATTATGACAAATAAATAATCATTTCCCAAATCCAAGGAGATGAGTAGAAGATAACAAAGGGAACCCCGCGTGATTAATCGCTTCACGGTTGTGGCTCATGAAATCCACTTGAAATCTTCTTCTTCCGACAATTTCGGATGATCAATTCTCATACGCCAATTTTTTTGACTCACACATGATCGAGTTCACATGTTCTCTTCAGTTTGGTTTTCTTTAACAAGTTCATATATTTTTAATAATCTCCACATTCTTCGATATTGCTAGCTATCTTCTATTTCCTTTTTATGAGAATATGGCTGAATATTGCTATGCATCCAAATATCTCTCCTTTTTTTTCTCTTTTTTTTTTTCCAGAAATTACTGCTCCCAATATCTTTCCCCTCCCATTTGTTGGCCGAGTTTTCCACCGAATCTTGCCTATTCCTATAACCAAATTTCGGAAGAATAATACTAATCTTTTTTGAAATTAACAAATTTTCCAACTTCGTACATCTCACAAGTTAAGTTTCAGCATTTAAAGAGTGACGGGCTTGGCCAAATTCTCTCACTATGGGCTTAGCCCAACTTACTAAATTAAAAATCAAAATTATTAATTCAAACACATCTGCCGGTCTAATGCAAATACAATTTTGCTATTTTTGTTTAGGGATTAAAGATTAATCTCTAATTTTTAATGCAATTAATTACTAAATTATTAATTAAAATTCAGGTGTCAATAAGCTCATTGGTAATACAATACTAGCAATAGAATTAGATCGTTGACTATTTAACATGACGCCACACAATGATACAAAAAGAATGAGATTGTTCTAATGGAGATCAGAGATCAAAGCCATTTGTTTTAATTTTAGAAAACTGTGTGCACCGTTAGAAATGAGTTCTTGTATATCGAAGATACAAGCTACATTAAAATTTTGTTACCCAACACTAGGGGTTGTGACATGGAATAGCACTGGAAGTTGAAATTGGAGCTTATATTGAAGTATATATGAGAAGATAGAAATTATGTGGGATTAAGATATTCTGATTAATATTTTGACACCTAATGCACGTTTGCTCTCCCAAATGATCAAAGTCCCTGGTAATGGCTTCTGGTGATATTCAAAATACTTGAATATCTACCTCGCTTCTTTCGAACTTCACGAGCCTTCAAAGAAATTCCACTAACCTATGTAGAAGCTTCCTAAGGAAAAAAAAAAAAATTCATCGATGCAATTCTGGCGACATGTAAGGAACTTTGAAACAAGGGCCTTAAAAGCATTTATGACGTGGATGTATTGAATTTTAACTTAGTAAGAATACTTATGTTGCAATTTTAGACTCTTCTCAATTTGTTGTTTTGGCAAATCTTATGCACACAATATTTTTTTCTTGAATTTGGAGTGCATGATAGAGTCTACATTACTTGAATTTACAATCATTAATATTTTTTCATTCCCATAAAGTGAATTTAATCATTTTTGTACTTTGAATGCATAACTTATTAGATGCGATATTTAAAAATATATTATGGAGAGATTTTCCCACTTGACTGTCACTTTTACTAGACAAAGCTCTTTGACTTTTGTTGGGAGAAAAAAGAATCATTTTATGAAATATGAATACATATAAGGAGAAAAATTCAATTTTACTATAATATGTAACATTTTTTTTTTATCAATAAAAGTCTGTGACGCTTATAGTTTTTGTTCAATTGCACTCCATGTGTAGAATTAGCAAATGTGCACACGTGTTGTGTTGAAAGAGTAAGTTTGTTACATAATATTTGAATCATTAAACATTGGGATAATAATATTGATATAAAATATACAATAAAAGAAACTGTATCTATGAAAAGAGAATTATTTTGTGATTTGAAAACTTGTTAAGAAGGTTGTTGTAGGATAATGGGTGTTTTAGAAACACTTTGAGGAAAGCTTATGGGAAAATGCAAATGACTTTAGGTGAAATGATTTCTCCAAAATGTAAATAGTGTTTGGTAAACTATAATTTAAAACACATGCAAAAACAACTTTGATGTGAATAATATTTGGATAAAACTACCTATTTTTTTTTTTTAAATAAAAGTTTCAAACATTGTCAATGGAACTCAAGCCACTGGCGAGGCAAATCGACTGTCGATGGCTAGATCTAGCCATTGGCCAACCTCGCTTGAGTCATGCGACCTAGGCCTCACATAAGGTTGGTGCGACGGCTCACCAGCCGCGTGCTAGCTACTAAGGCATTCGCTGACAACGTTAAGATTTTGGAGGACATTTATGTGATTATGAAAGTATAGCGGGGGCAATGTTGGAAGGGGAAAAAGCTTATTTTGTATTTAGAAAATGCTCAAAGCTCAAAGTACTTCTGGACCTACCTTGAGTTAAAGCCTAAAGGCCTTTTGAGTCATTTTGAAATGCAATTGCATTTTCCCAAAATTATTTTAAAAAAATTGTCAAACGGTATTTGCATTTACTAAAGGGTCTTTGAAGCCCAAAACCTCTTGATAATGCAGTTCTCAAATGCAGCCAATAATGTCCGACTTCTAATATTGGAAAATGATGAATTTACACAATTCTTCCATGGGCACAATTTTTGTAAAATAAGTAACCAAGTATGTTTGGAGGAAGAAAAAACGATTGAGATACCTTGAAATTAGAGGGATCTTTCTACTTTATGTTATAATAACATAAACGAATAACTCGAAGCAATTTCAGGTGATCGTAAACTAGTGAAGAAGCAAATTTAGCGCACGTCTTTCGTTTTAGCAAGACATAACGCTTTTTGTCTTCTCTATGAAGTGAAATTCTCTCCACCATAAAGTGATTGATCCCATTCCGAGACACAAGCCCAATGAGCCACATCAGGCTTTTCCCACATGTGGTTCAGAATATTTTTATAACTTCTATCCGAGGTGGGTTTCGTATTCATTGAAGTAGACTACTTCTCGTGAATTGATTATGTGGACTAGGTTTACAATGAAATACGTCAACACGATAATTAGTGACGGTGATTCTCACATGATTTGAAGGTCGAGATGCTATTTAGACAATAAATTTGATTCTGAGATACTATGTTGACTTAATATTCGGTAGTCAATTTCGAAAAGAACTTATTGAAAATATATTGGTTGATCCTTTACATCTCGTTCTTCACCTAAAAGATTAATGCTGGGTGATAAGACGTTTGATCTTGTCGTGAACACTAGACAAAATATTTTCCAATCGATATTTTCTCACAACACTCTTTTGGTCCCCCCGAGAGATCAAGGTTCCTCGTCACCTTATTTTTCTTGGACGTCTTGATAAATCTCAACCCACATAAATTTATATATATTTCTAAGGCACCTTCATCATCCTTTGGACTTGACGCGGATTCCAACTTTCAAAGATGGCATTATTTTTCTCGTGAATATTCTTGTTCCTTTTATTAATGTCAAAGTGTTTGGGAAATAACATAACTTGTTAGAATGTTTAACACAAATGCTTAATATTAATAATTGAGGTTGATCATATGCGTATAAAGTGCATATAGAACCACAAGAGCGATATGAAATATTTGAACACTTTATCTCATGTACAAAAAGAATTAAATCTAACAATTGCATATGCCAATAAATTGAAACAAAATCAGAATCTGATACCATATTAAGTTGTTCATTCTAAAAACTTAAATTCATAGGTGGGGTGAATTCAGAAATTTATCGACAAATGATTAAAAGAAAATGAGAAACCTCCTTTCAAAGGAGGACGAGATATCATAAATAAATATCACTGCATTTGGTCGTGTCTAGTCATAAGTCAAGTCAAGTCAAGTCAAGGTCAATAGAGAAAAGGCAAGTCACTTGGCTTTTGATTGCATGGTCGACGAGAAAATATTAGGTGCAGCTCTGACTCCAGGGTGTACTAGTCCGAGTCCACTCACCGGGCGACACGTGTCGCCCGACGCCACGCTGAAATCAGAGTCGATTTTGGAAAATTGATATATTAGTTTCTCTCTCATGGCCCACCAAATCCTCCCGTCGAATTTGAAAAAGCGAGCGCGAAGCGCGAAGCTCTCCTCTGCACAATGCATTTATTACGATAAAACTTTTTTCTTTCCTTCTCAAGAAAGAGAAGCAGTCGTTCCTCTCCATTCTCATTTCCATTTCTTTCTCCACATGAAGGTTCCAAATCCGAAATTTTGAATTCGAAATTCTCTCTCTCCGCTCGTTGCTACTTCGGCGTTCGTCAAGCGATCGTTCCCCCACCGTCTCCGACGAAGCACATTATGGCCACCCCTGCTTCGGCGCTCGCTTCTGTCTCCATGCTCATTGCTGCTCTGGCCAAGGAGGAGGAGATCCAGAAGATCGGGAAGCTTAACTTGGTGCTGGAGGAGAGGGTGAAGTCGCCGTGCGTGGAAAACCAGATTTGGAGGATGTCGCCCAGGCCACCGCCAACGCCCTCCGCACCAACCTCGAGCAGGTCCTGGTGTAAGTCAGCAAGGACGACCGCCCCCGCGGCGAGGCCTTCTTGGAGGACGAGGTGGATATGGTGGAGCAGATAGGGCAAGAAGGGAGGCACAAAGGAGGGGAGACGAGGAAACAGCAGATAGGGCAAGAAGGGTACCAAGAGATCGGCCGCAAGGGCGGACCGAGCACCACTGACGAGTCCGGCGGAGAAAGGATGGCTTGCAAGGGCATCCCGATAGATGATTTCAAGTTCGAACCGGGAGCTAAGTTAAAATGTAGGAAATAAGATAGGGAGATGTCTAGGGTTTGCGACTGCCGAGATCTCGTCACCGTAAGGCAGCGTGTCTAAGTTTTTCATTTTTCCCAGTTCGAGGAGCGTAGCATGGTTCTTGTATATTTGTTCTTGTTGATCACGTAGAGCAATCATCGTAGGTACTCTCGTACCTTCTTTTTTCACCTTGTCTGCTGCAGTGATATAATGAAATTTTCTTTCTTTCAAACTTGTCGGAGTCGTCCCGTTCTTCACTCCTCGCCTGCTTGCGTGCCTCATGCGTTCACGCCAACGTAGAAAATGAACAAGGGCTAAGCCATTGGCACCCAAAAGGGTCCTTCCACAGCTTGTTTTGATGGACTGTCTCGTTTGATGATACTCGACATAGAACAGTTACAATGGGGATGCCAAAGAGATGGACACTTGAAAGTGAAAACTTGAAATGTCCATCAAGGTTCGAGTTAGCTGTTTTTTTCGTTTAATCTCTTTCATCGGTTTTAATGTCAAGTTTTCGCACGGTGGAAAAAAGGAATTGAATGGTGTCATGGACGTGTGTGAGTTCTTTCCGGTCTGTCTTCAAGTCCGCTAGTTGAGCATTTAAGTTCTCTTATGAGAACCAACTTCATTGCTTCGCAAAATGGGTATGGCCATCTTACCAAGAAAAGAAAAAAGGAATGGCCATCAGGATACAATTCCATTGATAAAACGGAGGGAAGACCCACACACTGCTCACAAACACAGGTGCCTACACAGCAACAACGGCACACTCGCCTCCTCCTTCCCGCACTTCCAGGACCATGTCATCATCGCCCTCCCGCCGCAGGGGCGGTCACAAACACAGTGCTGCGCCTCCCTCCCGCCCACCTCCCGCTCTCCTCCCCGACTTCGTAATTGCTCCCGCAAAGACAACGCAAAGATCGTCCGCTTCATCCTCCGGGGAAGCCCCGCGCGGGGGCGGTCGTCCCTTGCTGACTTACACCGGACCTCGCTCGAGGTTGGTGCGGAGGGCGATGGCGGTGGCTCCGGGCGACATCCTCCAAATCTGGTTTTCCACGCACGGCGACTTCACCCTCTCCTCCGCGCCGAGTTAAGCTTCCCGATCTTCGGATCTCCTCCTCCTTGGCCGAGCAGCAACGAGTACGGAGACGTGTTTGAGCGCCGGAGCAGGGGCGGCCGTAATGTGCTTCGTCGTAGACGGCGGGGGAACGGTCGCTTGACGAACGCCGGAGCAGCAACGAGCGGAGAGAGAGAATTTCGGATTCAAAATTTCGGATTCGGAACCTTCATGTGGAGAAAGAAATGGAAATGAGAATGGAGAGGAACGACTGCTTCTCTTTCTTGAGAAGGAAAGAAAAAAGTTTCCCGTAATAAATGCATTGTGCAGAGGAGAGCTTCGCGCTTCGCGCTTCGCTTTTTCAAATTCGACGGAGGGACTGGTGGGCCATGAGAGAGAAACTAATATATCAATTTTCCAAAATCGACTCTGATTCCAGCGTGGCGTCGGGCGACACGTGTCGCCCGGTGAGTGGACTCGGACTAGTACACCCTGGAGTCAGAGCTGCACCTAATATTTTCGACAACTAGCTTATGATGGCGTAACGTGCCTTTTGAGTATTTGACTAAATGAACCATTTCATACGTTATGTCCTCTTTGGCGCAATTTCTCTGTCAAAGCAAATGCCTCTATGTTCATCTGAAAAGACTAAACCAAGACTGAGGCATGGCGTGCACGACGGTGTACATCCCTCATCGGGAAAAGAAATAATCACAGGAGAACGGCTTATCATCCCAAAATTTATTAGAGTGATTGGTTCCGATCCGATTCGACTTTACTTAGAAACCGAGAATAGGATTAAGAGAACCGGCTTTCAATTTTTGGGATTAGGAGTCAGATCGGATCAACTTAGGATTGGGAACCGGTCCGGTCTAGTCCCATGAAATCGATTACTTAACAACAAAAGTTGAAAAATTAAGAAAAACACAAGAATTATTACTATTTTTAAGCTTTATTGCTATTTTTAAGAAATTAAAAAAATATATATTTCTTTTAAAAATGGGGTTGGTCTAGTCTAATCCTGTCCAATTTCAATTTGGTCCAATCCAATTTCCTCCGGAATTGAAATTGGAAATTGAACGACAATCATTGGTTCCATTTTTATGGAATTTGAGAACTAGACCAAACTGACAAATTCAATCCGATTCGGCCGATTCTCAATTTGGTCGGTTCGCCGTGCTCACCCCTAAAGTTTATAGTTGCGATCGACTGGTTCTTCGATTGACGAATTGTTAAGGACTTGCAATTCAATTTTTGGACTTTTGCCGCCAGAAAAGATAAAATAAAATAGGCCCATAATGAACGAAAATTTAGTGACATGTACTCACTCAGAAATAATAAATGGACCCCATAATTGTACTTTCAAAGGTCGTCAGGTGAGAGAACGGGGCCCGCCATTCAGTTTTAAATTTATGACTTGAAAGGACCTCATCGTTTTCTGTGTAAATGGGCCCTACTTTCCTAGCAACTCCTAGATCCAATTTCAATTCTATTTTGAATTTTTTATTTTTTTATCTCGAAAAAAATCCAAAATTTTAGATTCAGTTTTAAATCATTATCATTTTTTTTTATCTCAGAAAAAACTTCAAACCTAAGGTCAAATTCCAAATATGCGTCGAATTTTGTTTTGTTAAAAAAATCATAAATTTTCAATTTATTACCTAACTTAATATGGTATTTTCACGTCAATAAGAAATCTATATCAATAAGATGACATGAAAAATTATCTTCAAAATAAAAGCATTTATAGGATATGAAAATTAGAGATAACTAATGAGGATTTTTGGACGGAGGAGGACTAATGGGGCTAGATTTGAGACCAAAGTAAGAAGTGACGATTTTTCTTTTAGATAAAAAAAATTTTGAGGGTAGATTTAGGATTGAATTTAAAGTTAGGTGTTTTTTTTTTTTAGACAAAGAAAAATTTGGGCACATTTGGAATGGATTAAAGTTTGAGGTTTTTCTTATAGATAACAAAATTCAAGGCAAAATTGGAATTACACCTAAAGTTGGGTTTTTCTTAGGGACTTAGGCCATGAAAATGGTATGTGATAGTTCACAACTTCGCTCGATCCAATTGAAGATTGTTTTGATAATTGCCAGCCATAAACACCTCTAGTAAAAAATTTTAATCTACTTATCTTGTTCTATTGTGCTAAACTTTTTACCGACTCGTTTCCTCCTTTTGAGATCAACTTGAAGTTTTAGATCTGTTGTGCCACAAAAGAAAGTATGATATAGATGTGTAAATTGATGGAGTAAATTTACCAAAATTACTTTTAAGACAGAGGGTTCTTAGGTGATGGTATCAATGTAACCTAGGGCCAATGTAGGAAAATGTGATTGTGAGGGATTTAGAATTTTTGTGGCCGTAATGCAAACTATTCAAATTCCTTTAACTGCACAATCACGTATGAAACATTAAGTCGGTGTCACTAATACAACTTGCCTTTTGCAATCGAAAATTGCTTACTAAAGGGTTTATCCCGACCTTCTTTGCGTGTTCGTCATCCCGACCGAATCATTTATGCTTTCGAATCAGAGTCATTGGAGGGTTTCCTTTGAATCTAAGGTTGTCCATGCACGAAGAAAAACCCTAGAAAGAGTGTCCGAGGTTGCGGTGAAACTCTAAGGTTCCCTTATTCTAAGGAGCTTGAAGCACAATGTTGTTAAAAAAAAGTCCAGTAAAGAAGCCACGCGGGACCGCACGGATCAAAGCAAGAGCAAAGTAATGGTGAGGAAACACCACAAATTACCAAAAGGTGAAAGGAATTCCATAAAATTGTGAAAGTAGTGGAAGTATAAGTAGAATTAATCTTTTTTTTTTTTATGGTAAATGATAATAATGCAACAACAACAAAAATTGAAATTATTTGCCTGATGATAAATGTTTGTTTTCTGATTCAGTCAGAACACTCTTCACTTGTTTAATAAGCTCCCATCGCTTCTCATAATTAGCTATTGAGATCTCCAATGGAAAAAGATGAAAACTGAAAAGCAACCAACAAAGAAAACCAGGAATAATTCTGTTGGTTACACGGGGGACTTTTTCAAGCCCTAGGTTCACACTTTACGTGCGTTTGCCATCAAGCGTCATCTGCAAGGGAAAATGAGATCCTTGTGACTGAACTTTTACGCGTAGAGATTTTTGCGGCAAATTCTTGTCTAGACTCAGATGCATATAAACTGAATCAATCACATCTGCCATGACATGTATTGCACATAAATTTCACAAAATCAATGGCTGTGATTGTGCTTGGTTGGACTTGCCGTGATGTCGGCAAGTATTTTTCAAGAATGCTAGTGGAACACTTCAATAGAAAAAGGGAAAAAAATGTAAAATTAGAGGTAGTTGAAAGGGATCAAACACTGATCTCGTGACACTGAGGGTGACAGACAAGAGAGAATTCATGCATATCTACTCTTAACAAATGTAAATTTTGCTGGTGGAAACCAAAGCAACTTTTCTTCACTCTTCGTTTATGGAGGTAACAGGAATTATATTATATCAATAAGTAATTGTAAGTAGATAAAGATTAACTAAAACTTTTTGAAAAAGTGATAGATCAAACCTTAGCGAATATTGAATGTGATTTATTTAAGTGTCTGCTTCTTATTGTAGTATATACCGATTTCATAGGCACTCTTCTTGTATTTAATATGCTGGAACAAAATTAAGTAAGAAATTAATACTTGACACGTAATAGTTGACTTGTGTGGAACAGACACATATTATGTAAAGCACCTTGAAATTCAATTGATGCTTCACCTAAATTTCCAATCAAATCCATTTATTGCTTGATAAAATTTCCAGTGCTCAATAATCAATGCAATAGCTAATTGTGGAAGGAGATTAATAAACCATTGGGGTTTTTCTATGAGAAGAGAGAGGTGAGGAGTTAAATTCCCACGTTTTTAAAGGTTGGGATAAGGACGATTTAGTTTCGAATATGGGTTTTGATCCTCACGCCTCCTGTGATAAGGTGGGACAAAAAATTGAAAATATGAATTAAAGTAAGAGTAGAAGATAACTAGCAAAAAAAGAAAAGGAGATTAATACTGCAGGAAAACGTTTCCAGACACGCTCTTTTCATGTTACTGCATTAGAGGTTTTGAAGAAATTCAGAAGGGCAACAGATTTTTTTCGAATCCTTTTTGCGAGTACTCAATCAGTGGTAATTTCTGAGAAGGTGAGTTATAATTACTTAAGTGGAAATATTAGATATTTACCAAAGTTATAATATTAGATATTTACCAAAGTTATAACGGCACCATTAAGCAAATTCCCATTAAATTTGGGCAATTGTGATTAAGATCTGGGAACGTATTCGTGGAATCTACCGTGAACTTTCCAGGAAAGTTCTTAAATTTCTCACAGCACTATATAATCTGAGAACCCAATGCGTCCGTTCCACCCAAGTCAATCAGTCTTTTGACTCCCTCAAGACTCATCTTCATCCTCCGAACCCGACTCGTTTTGCTGATCCAAGCACACCCTTTTGTCTTCTCCCTCTCTGTTGTTCATCCATGTCGTCGTTGAGGCTCCGTAAACCTAGCGAAGAAGCGGCAACCGAAACGGTGCTCGGCCGCGGCGATGGTCCGACGAATATCATCCACAGGCGGAGATGGCGCCTGGCTTTCACGGTCATATACTTCATGAGGGCTCTCGAGTCTCTGTCGAAACAAGTCCTCGGGAAGAAGACGGACCTGCTGCGGACGCTCTCTTACGTTGCCATCAATGTCGACCTCGAGAACAGTGATAATCCTCGTGAAGGAGATTGCCCTTCGCTTCCGGACGTCGGCCCGAAGATCCTGAGTAACCTGGTAAGAGAGAAAAGCTTTGAATCTCTTGCTCAAATTGGTGGCGTTAAACGACTCGCTTCAATTCTCATGACAAATCTCGAGAATGGCTTGAGAGGGGATGAAACCGACCTCATGCGCCGCACCAATATTTTCGGTGCGAATAAGTACAATAAGCCCCCGGCAAAGAGCTTTCTCAGTTTTGTGCTTGATGCGTTCAAAGACATGATCATAATCATTCTCATAGCATGCGCTGTTCTCTCTTTAGCATTCGGTATCAAACAGCACGGCCTTAAAGAAGGTTGGTATGATGGTGGGAGTATAATCATCGCCATCTTTCTGGTCGTCATTGTCTCTGCTGTCAGCAACGATAAGCAAGGACGGCAGTTTCGGGAACTTTCAAAAGAGAGCAGCAACATTAGAATAGAGGTTATGAGAGATGGCAGGAGGCAACCAATTTCCATATTTGATATTGTTGTAGGTGATGTCGTGTATCTGAAGATTGGTGACCAGGTTCCGGCTGACGGGTTATTTGTTGATGGTCATTCCCTGAGAGTTGACGAGTCTAGCATGACTGGTGAGAGCAATCACATCGAAGTTGATCGCGAGAACCCTTTCTTGCTCTCGGGCACCAAAGTGATAGACGGCTATGGTCGAATGATGGTTGCTTCTGTCGGCATGAACACTGCATGGGGCGAGATGATGAGCTCCGTGAGCCGTGACTTAGATGAAGAGACCCCACTGCAAGCCCGTCTAAACAAGTTGACTTCCTTGATCGGGAAGGCCGGGGTGTCGGTGGCTGTGCTGGTACTTCTTGTCTCGATGATCCGCTACTTCACTGGACACACCCAAGATGATGCCGGAAACAGAGAATTCACCAGCGGTAAGACCAAGTCAGAGGACGTGATGGACGCCGTTGTGCGCATAGTTGCTGCAGCAGTGACCATTGTGGTGGTGGCTATACCTGAGGGCTTGCCTTTGGCTGTCACTCTGACGCTGGCCTACTCCATGAAGCGCATGATGGGTGACAATGCCATGGTCCGGAAACTCTCCGCCTGTGAAACCATGGGTTCTGCCACAACGATCTGCACGGATAAAACCGGGACTCTCACATTAAACGAGATGAGAGTGACAGAGTTATGTATGGGAAAAGAACATGTGAGTGTAGATGCATCCAAAGAAATACCGACCAGCATCGTTGAACTCCTCCTACAAGGAATCGGATTGAACACGACAGGTACTGTCCACATGCGACCTTCTGAATCTGTTCCTGAAATTTTAGGCAGCCCAACTGAAAAGGCGATACTTTCTTGGGGTGTATCCAAATTGGGTATGACGCTGGACGAACTGAAGCAAGAATGGGAGATAGTCCAAGTTGAGGCATTCAATTCTGAGAAAAAGAGAAGTGGGGTCGCTGTGAGGAGGAGAGGAGAGCAGGTAGTTCACATACACTGGAAGGGAGCTGCTGAGATGATCTTGGCAATGTGTTCAGATTATTATAGCCAAAGCGGGACGGTGAATGTCATGACTGATGAAGCAAGGTCTGATTTCGGGACAGTAATTAAAAATATGGCAGACAAAAGCCTGCGCTGCATCGCATTTGCCTACAAAAAGTTCGATGGCTCACTTGCTCAATTTCATGGGAAACTTGAGGAAGATGGGCTTACACTGCTGGGGATAGTGGGGATAAAGGACCCGTGCAGACCAGGCGTGAGAAGGGCAGTGGTGTCTTGTAGAAGCGCTGGGGTGAACATCAAGATGATCACAGGAGACAACATGCACACTGCAAGAGCTATAGCCTTGGAATGCGGGATATTCAATCCAGAGGAAGATCTGGAACATGAAGCCATAGTGGAGGGCGTGCAGTTTCGCAACTACTCGCCTGAACAGAGAGCGGCAGCAATCGAGAAAATCCGGGTAATGGCTAGATCATCCCCATTTGATAAGCTTTTGATGGTGCAGTGCTTGAAGCAGAAAGGGCATGTGGTGGCAGTCACTGGTGATGGCACGAATGACGCGCCAGCCCTAAAGGAAGCAGATATTGGCCTCTCCATGGGAATCCAAGGCACTGAGGTGGCAAAGGAGAGCTCAGATATTGTCATCCTCGATGATAATTTTGCCTCCGTGGTGACTGTGCTGAGGTGGGGGCGGTGCGTCTACAACAACATCCAAAAGTTCATCCAGTTTCAGCTCACTGTGAATGTGGCTGCACTCGTCATCAACTTTGTTGCTGCAGTCTCTTCTGGCAATGTCCCTTTGACAGCTGTCCAGCTTCTTTGGGTGAACTTGATTATGGACACCCTGGGAGCTTTGGCATTGGCGACAGAGCAACCTACAAATGATCTCATGCTAAAGCCACCTGTTGGACGAACTGAGGGGCTTATAAGCAGAGTCATGTGGAGGAATCTCATATCTCAGGCCTTGTATCAAGTTATAATCCTCCTGACCCTACAATTCAAGGGGAGTTCCATTTTTGGGGTGGACAAGAAAGTGAGGGACACAATTATTTTCAACTGCTTCGTCCTCTGCCAGGTCTTCAACGAATTTAATGCCAGGAAGCTGGAGGAGAAAAATGTATTCAAAGGGATCCATAAGAACAAGTTGTTCTTGGGCATCATTAGCATGACCATAATTCTTCAGGTGGTGATGGTTGAGTTTCTAAAGAGGTTTGCCAACACTGAGAGGCTGGACTGGGGACAATGGGGTGCTTGCATCGGACTTGCAGCTTTGTCTTGGCCGATTGGTTGGCTTGTTAAGTGCATTCCAGTCTGAGGCAAAAAGTTGGTCTTTTCCCGCAGAGAAGAAGCATCCTGAACTGAGCACAATGTTAAACTCCGAGAAAATAAACTTTTGTTTTATTATAAAAATAATTAGGGTTTAGGAAACTGTTTTTTAAATTCTAGATTTTATGCATTTAAATACCTCTTCTAGATTTTATGCATGTAAGTATCTTCCTAGATGCATCAAATTACCTTTGTCTATAGAATCAAATCAACAGTTTATTGCCATCCATTATTTCAACCTTTGTACTTTGGTCTTGCTTGCTATGCTACTGTTGATTTTGGAAAATCTTGCAGATGAGGTTATTAATCAGGTGATCATGCTATATGCCTGCTTTAACATTCATATCTGAACTAGCATTCAAAAAGTTATCCTACAGGAAAACTAAAGAAAAAATTTCCTGGTTCTCAGCAAGCTTCTTAATGGGGCAGTGAAACCCCAAAGACTTATGCCTCAAGCTCATGCAAGGGTGGCCCTTTCTGTTCTTTTATCGCATCATATCTCTCCTTTATTATATTAACAAAAAGCACATGGTCCCACGCGACAGAACTAATTTTATTTGATGCAAATGGCGAGGGACGAATCAAGTCTCTTACAGTGAGCACAACTTCGAATCCCTGGCTTTGAACTAAAGTAGAGATGCTGTCATCTTTTCCTCATAGCTTCTTAGATATCTTCAACTAAATTCCCCATGTCCTAAAAGAGCATGACCAACGATTCTAGCAAACAACTTGCAGGAAAAGGGTGATAGAAGCAATGAAGCACATTTTTACAAGATGGACCTTGATTTGCATAGATAGGATATAGATTTCAATGAAAATGTTACATCTTAATATTCTAAGGATTTGTCTCTCCAAATCAAAAGATGGCCACAGCTGTCTTACCAGTGCATAAATCTGATTGCCTAGAAGCAGCAAAAGAGCACCACTCCAAAAAAGGAAAAAAAAAAAAAAAAACAACTTCTTCAGATAAAGGAAGAAGAGAAATTTTTCTAGTAGGATCCCAACTCGACAACCCAATTCGCCTATCAACGCGAATAGCTGTCTTTAATCAACATCACAACTTGTTTGCACATATCTCAGGATCAATCCTTCACCTCACTCTGTGGGTAAAATCCTCATAGATTATATTCGATTCATATGACCATGCTGACAAAGTAATAAAAACAAGGCTCGCAAAAAAAGCTTACACAAGCAAATCAATTTCCAATGCTTTCATACCTAACCATCACCAATACTAATTGATTTTTTTTATGTCACAAACGCAACAACCAAAAAAAAGGCAATGGACTAATGAAAAAGGATAGAGACAAAAAAAAAAAAAGAGTTTGGTTGACGAGTGGAAAACAAGCTTCCAACCCTTCTCTGTCTTGGCCAGCACAAGACCTGATTAGGGGCGAGGCAATGAGGAATCGCCAATGTGAAATACAATAGTCAAATTCTCGTATGGTTTAACTCAGACTACCTTAAAAATGCTTTTTTAGCTTCTTCTTAATGCATACATTCAATTCACTTTCCCAGAAAAAGGGTTTTTCAGATTGCTGGAGTACTAAAAGTTCATTCATTCCCACAATTCCTCGGCAACATAGTACATGTAAAGTAATCTAACAGTAGTACTTTCATGAATAAACAAATAAGGCAACCCAAAAAGAGACCAAGAAAAACAAACCTGAGATTATTAAAGAACAGAGCCAGGACAACACATGTTCCCATCAACCATAAAAACCAAAATTTAAAATTTTCAGCGATGGATGTCAATGTGGGGCTCCCTTATTAAATAGACCAGACTTCACTGATTTGAGCTTCTATTCCATCTTTGCCTCCCGTACCAACCAGAAAGCAGAGAGAGAGAGAGAGAGAACCCAGCTCGTCTTCTAAAGAAAAAGACGAACCCAACTCGTCCTCTGGAAGAATAAACATCGGAATACGGGAAAAAATCAAAATTTGTCCGAATTCGCGGACAACCAGCAATCCGTACGTACCCTCTGAGAGAGAGAGAGGGAGAGATGCCGGCCTTTCTCCCTCGTTTCAGCATTGAAAGTGCTTTCAATCTGGCTTTGGGGTTGGCGAGGGGGACCCAATTCGTCCTCTCCGCCCTTTTCCTGTTCTGCTCCCGGAGCTCAAGCGCTGAGAAAATGGCGGATTCCATCGAAATTTTCTTCGGTGAGGAAAACGGGTTTATCCAAACGAGAACGGGCTTTGGGCCTTTGGCCCATTTGTTGATATGGGCTTTGAGAATTGGGGATTGGGCCCATGAAGACGTGGTGCTAATGATGGACAATTGAACCGGTTTGGGCTGGCGGGCACTTTCACAAACCCGATCCCCGAGGATATGCACTCCCAGAAAGTGTAGGACGAAATGGAAATGGAGCTGAATAACGGAACGGAATAAAATAGAATGAGATAATCAAATTCCAACGTTGGATTGCGACGGAGATCATCATGGGTTCTTGACAAGTTAATCTTTTTCTCTCCGATACTTGACCCAGAACTTACACAAGTATCTTGTTAAGCCAATGAGAAATAAAGCTCGTGATGAAAGTGAGATTTGATAACAATATCGATGTTGCTTAATTCGCCACCATCAATCCCTTGAGAGAGGATTCGATCATTGAATGTGTCCAGTAAAGTATCTTGCTTGAAAATCCCTATTCAGATTCTTTCAAATGGAGAAAATATTGAATTCTTTTTTGAGCTATGAGAAAATATTGAATTCCTTCATATAAAATCATAGGGTTTGAGTGAGACTAATTAGGCAGGTGCATCATTCAAGAAAAAGCTTAGTTGATTAGTTTGGCGAACAAGGTCTTGAAATTTAGTATATTTATTCTCTTATTTTGAAATTATTCTCCTCCTAGGAGTTACTTTACGTGTTTGTCTGGAATATTAGGTTGACACGATGGTCATATTCTCCATCACAATGATTACCCCACGAATTCATCCCTTATGGCCAAAGAGTTACAACTAATCAAGTAGGTGGTCAAGAAATTGGGGATCATTTCTAAGAAATTAAACTCTGGACGAAGGAAAGTTTGGCTTCCCATATCTTTTCGAGGGATTCTGGCGGTGAAAAGAGGTTGGCCTTTAAAGACTTGGACCCTCCAATGAACTCACGTTGAAAGCCTGGACTTTGGAGTTTGTCTCACTATTTTTGTTGAGAAAGTTAGAATGTTCTAAAGGACGAATCTTTAGGTGATCAAGCACAAACTCTTTACTTATTCAAATCAATCATCATGTGTCGAGATTATGAAGTTCTTTTATCCTTTTTATCTTTGCAAGAATTGCTTTACTTCTCTCGTGGTAATTGATCAAGGTGGATACAACATTGTAAACGGAAAGAATACAAAAAAGTCATAAATTTATTACATTGGTATCAATTTAGTCTTAATTTTTTGATTTGACTAATTTAGTTATAAATCTTTGCACATTTGTACTAATTCAATTCATTAAATCAATTTGGGTGGAAATTGTTGATGTATACGCTAAACATCCTATGTGGCACAGCTAATGTTGATGAGGCGTGACAAGGCCGCCTTAGCCTAGGAGAGGGTCAACCTCACCAAATTTGGTGAGGGGGGCCTTGTTGGCGCTCGCACTTGCCTATGGCCGGCAACCACCCACTGACAAAGAAAAAAAAGAAAAAGGAAAAAAATAAAAAAATTCAACAAAATTGTTGAAATATTATTATTGTCCATATTATCGATTTCCGGCTTAAATTGGCAAGATGAATTGAATTTGTATCAATAAGAATTTAGGATTAAATTGGCCTAATTAAAAAACTTTATAACTGGATTAGTACCAATATAATAGGTTTAAAACATTTTTATTTATACTTTTCTCTATTGTAATCCGAGAACTTTGGAAAATCTTTCTTTCATCATGGTTGGCCCAGTTTGCTCGATTGTCATGTTAATAAAACGTCTCTTCATACCTTTTTTGTTTGAAATTTTTCGTCTTTTTGACCTCAGGCAGCATCTAACTTTCAATATGTTCGTCTCAAAGTGGGATTATTGCCATTAGTGGAGAATCGTTTGCCATATGTTCAATTGGGGACGAACCCCCTTAATGGGATCTAATAGTTTCAAGATCCAACACTCGAGCAGTTTCTTGAAAACAAGCTTCATATATGTATTGAATCCAAGATCTATTGTTGGACGGCTCACATCGATTGACAAACTAAAGGAGAGAGAAACCCACGTCCGTGATTTCAATAGTTTCAGTAGGCGGGATCTATAGTTGTGTGATCCAACTACTAAGACAATAGGAGACCTCGACAACTAAATCTTTCTTTCAATGCAGAAATCGGCATCAAGCTAAAGGCTAAATCTACTTATAACAGGCTATTTGCTGTGGAGAATATGAAGGTGCAGGATCCTTATGAAATATATGAGGAAGAAAGATATAGTGACTCAATTTATTTACTGTTGATATGTCTAGAAGAAGAGGATTGCTTCCACAACAAAACAAGGCCACTTCAAGATTGAAACAAAGCTCCTTACTTAAAGCATTGAGATTTCTTGTACATTTTCACATGACTCACAGCCGTGCCGCTGTATCCCACATTAAAAAAAGAAGCAACTTTTGGTGTTTTATCAGGGCAAAGTGACATAAATGCATGTAACAAACCTGTGAAACAGTCACCTACCGAAATGTGTTCCTTTTTGGCAATACAATGAAGACAAAAACAGAAAAAAGGGCTCGTGAGAGTGTGGGAGAGAGTGGTTAGGAACAGATCGATATCATTAATCATCATGTGAAAAGGAGACAAAAAAGAAGAGAGCTACGCGGAGTCCGAGTCCAATCCAAGGTTCCGGACAAAAGGATGTGAGGCAAAACCCCAACCCCCATGCAGAAGAGTCAATCCAAGCTTCAGTTTCAATCTGGTGCTCAAGTGGTCTTCCCTTTTGCAGTAATTCCAACCCAAAAGCATCAATCTCACAGACCAACCCACCAACACAAACAGAAGCGCACACCGTTCAAACAGTTCGAGAGAGCATTCACACATTATTGAGAACAATCTATCTATAAAGATATTACAAAGCGAGTCTACTGCAACTTCTTTTTCGAGTGCTGCAAATAAAACTTAAAGCACAGACAATTCATAAGTTTTAGAATATGATGCCTCTTGTTATACGAAATTTAGAAAACGAAAATCTGAATGCATGGGTCGATTTCCTAAAGCTAGTTAGTTGATGTTTTGGCAAGATGCACTGCTACATATTCTTTTTGTTTCGTTCACGATCATCCTATTAAAGTTATATTGTGAAACTTATGAAGTGTTGAAGGGGCCTATCAATCTATGAACTTTCTTTTGAGAACAGTATTTATTAGTTAATATGACCTCTCAACATTATTAACCGTGCCAGAATAAGCGGCGCTAAACCCATAGCGAGATTTAAGAAAAAATTAAGAAAATGCATGGAAGTCTTTGGTGAAAATGATAGTTCTCTTATGGTCAAACGTTTTAATTTTCGAACTTCATGACGCATAAAGTAAATCATTTCGTTGCTGCTTAAACTTAGGGATTGTATAGTACCAATACAGTGTGACAGCAAAACGAACATATCAAGCAACATAAGATGTCTAATGCGCTTGAATATCATCCATTTGACCTTGGAAAATATCTCCTTTGTCCTTTCCCTTATTTCTTTTTCGCCTTTGCTTATAATAATGTATTGAGCATGATAAGAACAAGGACTGATCTAAGCCTAAGGTACACAACCATTCACTTCCATCACTGTCTATATTAGTAGTTTTGAAATTAGAGAATGCAAAGTGTAACTAATGGATCTTGTAGTTTTCTTTAATATTTTTTGGCTAGTTCATTTGGTGGAAATATTGTTGCCTTCTTATATTCCTTTTGGATAAATGACCACTCGCATGCAGACATTGACAGGCTTGCACGGATGAGAAAGTCGGGCATCGGGGACACCCACCAAATTCTTGTTTGATGACAGCTTTGCAATCGATGCTGTGACTAATTAGGCGATTTAACTGAAACAATGAACTTTCTTTCCCTTTTCAAAGGAAACTTCACCCTCATCAAGTTTTTTTCTAGCCCATAGAGATGAGGAAGGGCAAACCAACTTCCGATTGCATTACCATAAAGATCTCACATCTACTGTGTAATGTTCAGAATTAGGATGGTGGAGAGGTCGTATACTCAGCACTAATTAGCAATCCATTCCATTAGTATAACAAGAAACATGCACTGCTACGCCACCACCGGTCATTCCTTACATCAAGTTGTGATGATATCAAGTAAACATATAGATCTGTCCATCAGTCACGTTCTACCAGATCTATAAATGTATGCATTCCAAACAGATCAGACGGATTTTGCTTTCTTTCACCTTCCTATTCTTTGGTCTGGTTATGAAAACAATTTGCTGTTCCTCGTGATAGTTGACTTGTTCAAGTTTCTTAAATCTTGTCATGTGTATGAGAGAGAGAGAGAGAGAGAGAGAGAGAGAGAGAGAGAGAGAGAGAGAGAGAGAGAGAGAGAGAGAGAGAGGTGGTCCAAGTTAAATTAATTGAGGCATCAGTGAATATACAACAAGTCTATATTGGAGGCATTACAAGGATAGGATGACTCCGGCATTTGGATCCATCTCTGTGACTATTACGAAAAAAGATAAAACAGTTATGAATTCTCCAACAAAGAAGAAATAGAAGATGGTGATTAGGTCATTTCCTGCTGATTTAATATCTCAACCGGAATGAATTTTGTAATAATTGCAGTAGATCTACCACTTCAACAAGATAATTCCAACCTTGTGGAAACACTTCTCGGGAAAAAGTAGAACCCATAATATGGTTCGAAAAATTCACAACTCCATGAACATCAGCCATATGCCTTGTAAAGGAATCACCTCAAATCTAGCTACACCAATCCCTGGAACAATCTGCAAAACTTGTAAGATAAAACCCTGAGAAGAAACCATGCTATATCATGATCTTCACGTATATATGCGTGAACTAATGGATTTGATCATATCATTTTCTATGGCCGTGCGATTGAGTGACATAGGCTTATACAGAGCCGGTTGGACATGTATTGCCGCTTTTCTAGTCAGTAAGGAAGAAACTTTCTTGTCGTGCCTCTGCAAAAGACCACTGCATTCAAGATGAATCTGAAAATCCCTTTTTAAACAAGCCGATGTTGATTAGCTGAACCTGCAAAACGTGCATTTTGTGCATAATTTGTTCCTACGGTAAGTAAGAAACAATAAAACACAGTAACTACAAAAGAAAAGGCGAGAAAAGGAAAGGAGTGGATTTTTGGGAATGATAATGGTATGCAGTTGAGATTGAGACATACAAAATAGAACATAAGGGGAAGTACAAGACCTTAGCTCAAGAGGGGTCCTTGAAATTGTGAACAGCAAGATCAACGCGAAGATCAGAGAAGAAGTAGGGTTTCTGGTTTTGGTTTTGGGATTTCTCATGCTTCACAGCAACAGTTGAAACTGCCAGATGATCTGACAGCTTCTTCTATTGAAGGCTCAGATCATGCTGGCAGCTTCAGCTATTAGTGGTGCATGATGATGATGATAAAGAGATGAACTGAAAGCAAAACCCTCTGCTTCAAGAAGTTGTGTTTTTTGGGAATTGGATGCATGATGATGATGATGATGATGAAGAGATGAACTGAAAGAAAAACCCTCTGTCTCAAGAACTTGTGTTTTCTGGCAATTGGATCTCTCTATGTATTTTTCTCTCCTTGTTTTCTTGGGGAGTTTGTTTTTCTCAAACTTGGGTACCCCATGAGAAGGCTGTTCTTAGAGAAGCGAGGGTTTTCTGAGAGCTATAAATAGAGAGAGAGAGAGAGAGAGAGAGAGAGAGAGAGAGAGAGAGAGAGAGATTCCTACTTCAGATCTACTTTTACTAGTTCCACGACTCTCTCTCTCTCTCTCTCTCTCTTCACTTTTGTCCCCATGTGATGACAGATACAATGGCCATCTTGTTTTTGTATTTTCTTGAATAATTAGGACGAAATAGACAAAGTCCATGAAAATTAGGAAATGAAATGTTTGTCTTAATGATAAAGACTAATTAGACAACAATATATTTATGATTTGATATAATTCATTAATTGTTTGTATAACATAAATCTGATTTCACTGTATTTCTAATTTCAAAATTAGAAAATCAGAGTATTTCGAATCAATACCGGACAAATTTTTAGAAGATATCTATTGAAAACCTTACAAAAGTTGGAACAACTTTTTTGATGGCCCTATTCTCTACAAGAAAGTCCCACCAAATACCGTGGTCCTCACTAATGTGATTAGAAAGAGCCGGTAGCATCTGGACATGGCAAACCGGTGACAAGAAATTAAATAAGTTTTGAGAGGGGACAACGAGAGCCTTGGGATATGGGAAAAGAAAAGAGAGAGAAAGAGCAAGGAAAGAGAAGCAATTGTTGTTGTGGTCCAAAAGGAGACAAATTGAATATTGTCACGCCCACGCCACCACATGCAGACATGGTTTTTGTTGCGAGTTTCTAAGCTGCCGATTTGAGGCCCTTTATGTGGTTTTTTAACTTTGCCTTTGATCTTGATGGCGACCGCCTTCACCTCTCCCTCTCTCTCTCTCTCCACTGCGTTGTCCAGAAAGAGCAAAAAACAGAGCATTCGGGGGACCATTTGCATGCATTTCTTAGGAGGTAATGTACAAGGTTCACATAAAAGAAGACGCCAAAAAGAAAGCAAAAGTCTCTCCCTTTCTCGATCAATGAGTACATCTACTACCAGAGATGAAAAAGAGTCGACATAAGAAACCATTATCGAAATTTCAATGAAATTTAAGATCTGTTTGTCTGGAAAAGAAAAGAACTAGTCATTTATTTCTTGAAAATGATTTCCACGAAAAATATTTTCTTTTATCATGGAATTTTCATCGAAACAAACGCATTCTAAGTGAATTATTTTCAAGCACTCAACAATGACATTTCACATTGCATTTTATTAAATCAAATTTTTAAGCTAGTCTACTTTTCGATATATATATGTATATGATTCTGGAGAGCTTTAGGGCCCCTTGAGCATTTAGGGTTCATTATCTTGGTCGACCAGGACGGTGCCAGAAACCATGTGGACCATTCACGAGTCTTCACTTTCCCACCGCTGTAATCAAAACCCTAGCTCCCCGCTTCCTGAATGGCAAATCCTTCAAGAAAAGCCATCATGCGCTTGTTTACATCCACAGGGGCCGAAGCGTGCACTTCACTGAACGTTTCTTTATTCCCACACCTTCAATTTGTTAGGTGAAAAGTAGACTTATCAAAGGGTTTGATTGGTTTCCAATCATTCAGTTAAAGCAATAAATGTCCTTTTCAAGGCCAAAACCCAGTGGATTAGAGTGGTTTTTATGGAGCTTTAGCTCACAAAAAAGGAGTTGGCCCCAAAGAACAAGTTGATGCATAGCACTTGGAATAAAATGATGCAGTTCAGTTGATAGTTACATGTTGATTTCTTATGTTATTTTGGCTGTGAACTGACCGAGCGACCAATCCGATTGGGGAAACGCAAATGCTTATTCCCCCAAATTGGCCTTAGATTAATCCACGCGCCTTGACTATTTTTGGCCACTTTTCTTGCTTTCCAACGTGCATTCCTCATGTGGCAAAGTGTTGTTGGCCCGACGGTTCGAGTAGGTGATTAGATTCATGCCATAATTTTGAACCGTATGCCATGAGTGGCATGGTGTCTTCATCAAGCGAAGGCCAAAACGAAGCTCCCTTTCAGCCACTAATATTCGTCGCTCGAATGCCAAACAAGTTTAAGGCCCATAAGTCCATCGATTCTCAAGCAAAAGCCAAGCTAAAGGTAGCTAGCGACTCTTTGTTTTATTCTTCTAGATAGGGAATATTGGAGCTTCGACAATCATCTCAAGTGTAAATCTATCGAGAGACAACTGGTTATCCAGCAGGGAATAACGTTTTTGACATTTGTCTATCGGGAGAGATCGAGCCTAAAAAATTCTCTCCCCCAACCTAATTGATTATTCCATCCACCAACTACTATTATAGACCATCCTTGCTAATGAGTATGCCTGGTGTACAACTTCTCGATAGCTTATAGGACGAATGATTCTCTAAATTAAGTGATATTAATATAAAAACAGCATTAACTCTTTTGTGTTATGGACCAACTTATTTCCCTAATTGTGATATTTTTTGCCCACAAGTAATCGCTATTATGTCAATAGTTAGTAAAGAGATAACCGAGTGGAACAAATAAGTGGAAATTTGGGGAAAACAAATCCTTTTCACGAGATATTTGCGTTCTATATAATTTTCTCTTGACCTACTTATAGAAATTAAATCATGAAATTGTGTTGGTATTGTCCTCGGAAAAAGTATTCTTTTCTTTTTCCAAAGGTGAATAGAAAACTTAAATGTATGTTACATGCTTTTACAAAAGGTGTCTTCTTTATTTGAGTCATGTTCCCTAGGTCCACTGCGTATCCATGGGGAATATGATTAAGACATAATCCGCATTAATATGAGCTAGGTTGGCTCTTTTCCATCATGTCTCATTATGTAAGATGAACAAATCACATGTTGCCAAGTCAAGGGCGCACTCAATAATTGGATCCATGTGTCCAAGTTGGCGTTGGTCATTTAGATTGCATTTCATATCAAAGTGAGCCTCAAAACTCAATCAAGTAATGGCCAGCTTTTGCATTATCTATCCACTACATGAACAAATATATTAATAGATGCTAAGTAAGCCAGTAATGGACATTTAGGGCGCGTTTGGTAACGATTTTATTCCCAAGAACAAATTCTGATAAGAAATAATTCTTTTTTATTTTGTTCCCGGAATAATGTTTAAGCATTTTAAGTTGTTTGATAACTGTTCAAAATATCTAATTCTGAAATAGAATTGCGTTTGATACCGTATTTATTGATTCTATTCCAAATCAATTTCTTTTAATTTTTTTAATTTTTTTTTTACTTTTTTCCTTTTTACTTTTTTTTTTCCTTTTTCTCCTATTCTTCTTCTTCTTCTTCTGGCTGGTTGCCGGACTGGTGACCTCACCGGAGCATCGTTAGCCCTCGGTAAGGCCGGCCCTCGTCAGCCGAGCCTCACCGGTGGCTAGGCCGGCCTTGCTGGGGTTGGGCGAGGCCTGCTTGGCCATTGGTGGGGCTGGGCATTGCGAGACTTGCCTAGCCCCGGTGAGGCTCGCCTAGCCACCGGCGGGGCTAGGCAAGCCTCGCCAGGGCTAGGGGGCCTCATTGGGGCTGGGTGAGGCCCGCCTAGCCACCAGCGAGCTCGCTGGATTGGACCTTGCCCTGGCCTGGCGAGCCTCCAGCGAGCTTGCCGGACCAGTTGCTGGTGGCGGCGGCCAACAGTGGCCGCGGGATGGTGGTTGATGAAGAAGAAGGAAATAGAAGAAGAAGAAGAAGAGAAAAGGAAGAGGAAGAGTTGGTTTTTATTCTTAGATTTGTTCTCGGAACAAAAATCAATTTTATTTATTTTTTATTCTTGATTCTGTTCCAAATCTAATTCTAGGAACAAAAAAAATAAAAATTTGTTTCTAGGAACAAAAATTTCATCAAATGTGATTCTCGATCCCAAACCGCTCCCGGAACAAAAAATCGAATCGATACTTTTTGGATGGTTACCAAACAGGGCCTTAAAGTGTTTTTTTTCCAAATCCTTGGACTTCAAAGAAATTTTGGTGATCAAGTTAGAGTTCGGCTTGGCCCATTCAAGCCCCATAAATTATGGCTAGGTAGGTCTTTATTAGAAAGCCCAACCCAAAATGATAAGCTAATAGGTGGGGAGCTATCCACGTGTAATAATTTGGCATCTACTCTTATATAATGGTAGAAACTCCAATCCAAAGGAATAAGTTAATAGATAAGGAGAGATTGTGGTTGCGTTTGGAAGAGCATTTAGGAAAAGCCTTTGTATAAATGTAAAGCACTTCATACGAAAGGGCTTTTATGATATGTAAATAGTGTTTGGTAAACACTTTTTCACAAATTTTCATATCCAATCTTGAAAGTAATTATATATATAAAAGAAGAGACTAGATGGTCACATGAGAGCTGAGGATCAAGAGACCTAGCCCAGGGGTTGGGCCCCTGCGACCACAGGTGAGGCAGCCAAGCTTTCACAACCTCGGGCCTCAAAGGTTGTGTGACGTCGACGGCAACATCAGCCTGAGGTCACGACATCTCGGCCCTCACTTATAATCGCAATGCTAGATTTAGGCTCCCTGGTGACATCATTGTTCTCGATCAGATATACACAATAAAGAATCTGGATGATAACATTGGTTCCCTGGGAGTAAAGCTTACAGAGGAAGACGTGAGAGAGATATCCGATGCCGTTCCAATTGATGACGTTCCTGGAGACCGGATCACCGAGCACTTGTTCGCTGCACGTGGAAGTATGCGAACACGCCCCCAAGAGACGGGAAATTGTCAGCTTACTAGATTTCTGTTTAGTGTATTGATGAAGCTTGCTTGGCCTTCTGCTCTTGTTCGTTCCTTATAACTGAGTTCAAAATATGAAACTCAGAAGAGCTTAGTAAAAGATAACGCCAAAACAGGCAATTCTAAGTTAATGGCTTCTTTTGTGCTGTTCATGAAGCATTTGTTTGCTTGTTATTCTTCTCTGTTAAAAGAGTGATCCATATCCTTTGCCTTCTAGAGCAGCCCATAAAATTCTAGTATTGTCTCTTGCATGAAGTAGGTAAGATCAGTGGCTAGAAATACTTGGAAAGGAGTTAGAATTTGTAATGAGAGAAGAGCTCACGTTGAAGCACTTGAGATCACTTGTTGTACCATGTCGGTCAACCTCGCGTCACAAATACTACCTGTCTCTACTTTCAATGGGAACAACTATGACTATTGGAGCATTTTGATGATGGGAAATCATTGAAAAAAGATATACAGCTTCGAAAGAATGTGCAAGTGTTTTGACAAAGCAGCAATAAAAGGATGCAAGGGGTCTTTGAGCAAAGACCGTGAAAAATTCATGGGACAAACTATAAAAGGAATGTTCAACCAAGGTCGAGGTGTCGAGAAGTATTCTCGGCGTATCAGAAAATGGATGAGAGAGCGTTAAAATAAGCAATCTATTTTCAAGAAGCATCAAGGCCTCTCCTCTCCACACAACTAACTCAAATTGTGGATATAGTCAAAGAGCTTATGGATTACTTTTTTTTTTTGGCCGAACTTATAGATTACTTGAGTACCCATGGTTAAGAAATCGCATGTCGATTTCAAAAAATAACATGAGCAAACAATCCACTCAAGCAAAATATAATAATAAAATAATAGAATCAAAAGAATACACAAGAAAATTTATTATTGAAGTTCACCCAAACCTGGGCTACGTTTGTGCATGAAGACATGGCTTAGAACTGTATTTGTTGATGGATAAAAGATTACCTTTGACTTTCTCACATGTATAGATCTCCTCAAGATAGGTACTTTAGGGTTGTTAGTCTGCGCCGAATCATTGTGTTCCTCTTGAACTACATCCTCACTAATAATAGGCTCATCTTGAACTTCTTCTTCGGGTGCACTCCGATTTGCTTGAACCATCTTCACGAGGATTGTGTCGAGCTTAGCATATTTTGATTCTATTGCATTCTCATTCTCTATCTAATGATCCTTGTACATCTTTTTTTTTTTCATGCAATACCACATTTCAATTACGGATGACTTTGTTAATCTCATGATTCAAAAGCCTAGAGCCATACTCATCACCACCGTATTTGATAAAGACACAATTTTGAGAGTTGGTATCAAACTTCTTCCTATCCTCCTTGTCAATTAAGCATATGCAATACAACCGAAAACTTATAAATATAAATAATTAACCTTTTTAACTAACCGTTGCTCTTGTGAAATTTCTTCACCCAACACATTAGATGTACTCCTATTGGTTAGATAAAACAGCTACATTAAATGTGGCAGCCTATAAATGAAGCAAGAGACCCACATGTAGTCTCAATTATCTTGCACGTTCCAGAATAATCTTGTTCATCCTCTTAGCTACATTGTTCTCTCGTGAAGTTCTTGAAACAATCTTTAACCATATGTGCCTTCTCGGCTCAAGTATTCTGCATATTTCTTATTCGTATATTCATCACCATTATTAGACTTTAGAGCTTTAATCTGATAACATATCTCTTTTTCTACCATGGTCTTCCATATTTTAAACATCTCGAATAATTCTGATTTTTCTTTGAGAGTATAGACCCAAATCTTTCTTGTTGCATTATCAATAAATGTGACAAAATATCTCATATCATCATGAGAGAGTTCCTAAGTCAGTCCCCACACATCAGTATGAACTCACTCTAATTTCTAGCTTTTATTTTGTTGCCCATCCAATTAATAACTGACTGCTTTTTGTTTTTTATAAATGCAACTCTTACCAAAATCCAACTCAACATTTTGCAAATTTGGAAGTAATTTCCTTGAATGTAACTACTTTACACTATTTTTACCAAGATGTGTGACATCTTGAAATTTGACCCCGATTCGATAATATGAAATGGGCATTTCGTCGATGCGCCTATGGTCATTTTTCTTTGAGCTGACCCCTCACGAGTTAACTAACCTATTATATGAAGCTGTTAAGGGATATAAACGCGACAAACTAGAAAATTCGATCGGAAATCGACTGCTCGACCATAATAATCGGCAAGGTCAATACGATACCGTTATAATTGAATTGTAATCGGATATAGGTCAATTCGATAGAATGACGTAATTGAATTGCGGATGATTCCGCATGATTGCGAAATTTGCGTCAAATGGCACTAACCCGATTTTCTATCGATTTTATACTCAGGACATGTAATTGAAACCTTGCGATTTTTACGACAATTGAGAGTTGTCTACGAGTTGGAGATGCACAAACATGGATCCATAATTATCGACCACAGGTCAAATGCGCTAAAATCCCTAAAAACTACTCGATAGGTTAGGTTGTACTAAAATCGCATTCGATCAATTTTAACTACAAAATTAAATTCGGTTTTGGGAATCGGATGTTTGAGCGTGTCACGATTTATTTTTGGGACGTCGTCTCATCTTTTGAAGAAATTCCGTTGAGTCCAGAATTTTGCCAAAAATCAATTTCGGACAAATAAAAAATGAAAGTGGAAATTCGGATGGGCTGTTTTAAGGGATTTTTGGCTGCCCAAAATGGTTTAATTATGGGATTTTGAAGCTAAATTTCCATTGGAGGAGTGCTTGACTATGTTAGATGAAGAATTTTAAGGCTTTGGTCAGGATGGGGTAGATATTTGTCAATGCTTTCTATTGGCCATGAAATGGACTTTCATTCCCTCTTCCCTCTCTCCTAATTTCCCTCTTCCTCTCTTGCGTTCACCTTCAGCCAAAACCCCCCATCTGCTCCATTTTCATTTTCTTCCTTTAGCTGCTCCTCACCGCCCGGCTGACCACCATTGTCCATTCCACCACCGACCAATCCGCCTCATCGCCTCACACCACCACCTTCAGTTTGTCATCGCCTGCCTTGCTTGTCCATCTACGCTGTCTCCTGACCATCCACCTCAACTCAGTCGAGTTGCCACCAGCCCACACCACCTCACCGCTCACCGCCTATAGTAATCGCCCAGTCCACCCACTCCAACCGTCCTCACCTCAGCTACACGCTGTAGCTACCGTCCCCGCATCATCCAGCCACCAGCACCTGCAGCCAGCTCCGACCAGCCTCTAAGCATAACTGAGCAGAACCGTGACTAGCCACAAGTCGTGAGCTTACTGGGTTGTTTTTAGCTGCCGTAAGCCTCCATTGGAGACCCGGTAGGTTTGGGTTTTTACCACCGTCATGCCGCCGTCGCCGTGAACCCACCACCATCCTAATATGGTGAGTTAACTCCCTAATCCTTGATTAAGTAGTTAATTGCGCTTAAGGGGTTAGATTAATGTTAATTAGGATTAGTTGGTTAATCCTTAGTTAGATAAACTAGTTAGTTAGGTTAGTTTGGTTAGTATAACTGGATTGGTTAGGTGGTTAGTTTAGTTAGCCTACCCTAGGTTAGATTAGTTAACTTGGGTTAGATTAGTAACCATGGTTAGGTTAATTAAATTAGATTAATTTAATTAATCACAATTTATTTAATTAATTTTAATTAGCGTAAATTGTGCTCGATTAACCGTTTCGTGAAATTTTACATTGATTCTCGTGGTTGAATTGATATGTGAATTTGATGGTTTATTTATGCCATGATGTGCAATTGAATGCTTAGTAGTAATTATTGATTATTACTTTGCAAAAATTCAATTTTATGGTATTTAAATAGAAAAAATACCGGGTATCGGTTTTTGACGTCAAAAATTTATATGTATTATATAAAATCATGAAATTTCAAAATGGGAGTGTACCATGTTTAATGGTTCGATTTAAATATGTGACCACGCACGATTATTTTACCGAGATTTTTAATATGAAAAAAGGGGTCAAGTTCATTATTTAAATACAAGATATTTAGATGCAAAGTACGGTGTTCTTGGCCATGTATATGTGCGTGTGTAGTCGCTATCGGAACTCGTCACCTAACGGGAGCTTGGGGAGGTGATGCTTGATTAAATTCAGATACCCCATGTCAACGAATGTCGGTTGTAGTGGAGGCTGGGCCGATACTTCTTTATAGAATGTCGTCTAGGCGTAGACGTTGCTGTGCTTGACGAAGTGGGACGACGCTTGGTTATGCCGGATGACCGTTGACTATTGAGTTGGCTGTGACCGTTAGGTCATAATAATTAAAATACGCCTAAGTGGTTGTGATAGCTGCGCCTGATTATGGGACAAAATTGTGTAGCATGGAATGAGACTTGTTATAACGGTTTTACCTTATAATCGGGATCCATGTGATTGATATGATATGTTTCGATTATTAAATTGTGCTTGCTGACTAATAATAGCATATGTGATGAGCTGATGTGCAGGTACATGTCGAGGCAAGGTAAGTTTTGTATGGTGCATGTTTTGGACCGCTTTCGATACAAATTTGCATTATAACCGGAGTTTAGAGTTTTGACTCACTGAGATTCATCTCACCCTGTTGTGGTTAACCATTTTTCAGGTCCTTAGTATGGAGGGACGTCATGTTCGTTTTGGGGTCTTAAAGGAAATAGACTATGAGTCTACCTTTTTTCCTATTCCTGGGACCACTAAGACCCGTGAGTTAGTTATGACCACTATTTGGGTCTCTGTCATTGGATACCTCATTGCTTCAAAGCATGGTACATTAAAGAGCGTAATGAGGCTTGGGAGGGTCCATTGTAGGGTTTTGACAGGCCTACCGTTGAAACCGAGGATGGGGAGGTAGCTCACTCCATGGACGTCGACATTCCAGATGGTGTCGTGGAGGACCTAGTGCCGGAGTCGGAGGGATCTGGGGTATAGGTTGGTTAGGACCTCTTTTTAAGACAGATCTTTTGTATATGAACTTGTAGGTTTAACCTGGCATGTATATAAAGTGTGGTTTGTGAAAAAGTGTTCGCATGTTTTGACTATCCCCATGTTTGATTGTCCGGGTGTTTATTTAATTCGCTTTCGTATGTGCTTAATTGAAAGGTAAAAAGAAAGGGTCGGTGACGCATCCTGGAAACATCGCATTTTAATCAACCACTAGAGGATGTGCGCGTACCCAAGGTTCGGGGCATGACACAAGATGTCTCAAATGATAATGCCAAATAGTAGATATATTACCTATAGCTACTATAGTTGCAACCATATCACTAATATTGTCTCATTAGAGAAGATAAAGTGTACCCATATGTTTTTTCTTTATTGTTACTCTTACCCCTAATGTTAATTTCCACTCTTTGCATCCAAAGGTTGTTACCAAACCTTCTTGATTAAGTTTACTAGTTGAGATTGGGTTTTTCTTCAATTCTAGAATATGTTTAGTTTTGCACAAAACTAGATGTCCTCCACTTGAGATATTCATAATCACAATTCCTTTTTCAACAATCGAACAGATGTGGCTATTTCCTACAACCACTTGCTCAGAATCTCCATTGACATAATCAATTAATATGTCTCTTTGCGATGTGTAATGGAAAGAAATACTTGAATCAATAAACCACTTGTCCATAGTCAAGTCCAGCAGACAAACACAAGTTCCTTAGTAAAGGTTCATTACTAAGCACATTAGTTCCTTGATTCTCATCTTGCTACTTCATTTTTTAGGCTTCACATTGAAACCTCCGATGTCTAGTCTGGTGACAAAACCAACATTCATTTTTTGCAACTTTTCTCTTTCCCCTTGATTGTGATCTATCACGCCCACAGATTTTTCCTTTACTTCTACTTTTCCCACGATTGTCCATTGCTAGTACTGTCGAAGATATAAATGTGGAAAAATTATCTCCACTTGAGACTTTCCTTCACATCTCTACATATATGATACTGCTCACAACATCATCCAAAGTCAAATCATTTTTCATGGTGCTTGAAATTCCTTACATTATGGTTTTTTAGCTTTTCGGAAGACAACATAAAAATAATAAAACTTGAAGTTTCATATCTAGATTTATGCATGTGAATTCCAACTGACTTGTGACCCGTGTGAAACTATTAATATGTTTTGCCACAGAATCTCTATCAAATAACTTCATATTAACTAATTTCTTCAACAAAAATACCTAATTTGATGCGGATGGCTTCTCATAAATATTAGCTAAAATATTCACGGCTTCTTTTATAGTTTTTGCTTTTGCGATATGGTACCTTTTTTTTTTTTTTGGTTAGCTCCAAATGAATGGCGCCTTATGCCTTTTGATCAATAATTTTCCATCTGGATTCAGCTATTGAATCCACTTCGTTGATCTTGGATTTCCAACCCTCAAGTGGTGCATAGAGATCTTTTTGATAAAGATAGTTCTTGATTTGGAGTTTCCACCATCCAAAATCCTACCCATCGAACTTGTTGATTCTGATTTTATTTTCTACCATACGGTTTGTTTTCAATTGAATGTCATTAAAAAAACCTCGATGTTCTTGATTAGCCAACCCAAACTCTGATATTGGTTATTAAGAAACCGTACGTCTATTTTAGAAAAATAACGTGAGCAAACAATTCACCCAGAGAAAATTTATTATTGAAATTCACCCAAACTTGAGCTATGTTTCCATGCAGAGGCACTCTGCAAATCCACTAGATTTCGAAAAAAATTGGAATTCAACAATGATTTTCTTTTAAGATCAGGGCCAAATTACTTTTTTCTTTTATCCTTTTCTTTCCTCTCTATTTTCTTTTTCAAAACCTTGTCAACTAGCATCTAACTATCATTGATATAAGGGTGCAACTTTTAACCTAAAAGCAAAATTAATAAAAAAGGCAAAAGCCCTTATTAGAAATTTGGCCTCATTCACCAATACCCATTAATAGATTCTTCTTGCCCTGCTCATGGATAGGATGGCGGTGTTAGGTCGTGAGTGGAGGAGTAAGAATATCCACCTTTTCCTAGTGTTATGGACTCCTCACGCCTTGGTAGTATGTCTGGGAAAGTGACATACATCTTCTTGATCTTCTCTTCCTCCTAGTTCCAGGCCGTGGTCAAAGGCAATAAATATAAAACTGCATATATTCATTATACTGGAAATGTTAATAGCAAATAAATGTAACGCAATAAGGTGCTGGAAATTGAAATATCAACAGCAAATATTCGTTCTACTGAACAGACGATAAAGTTAAAACCGCCTAAACGAAGCTACTGAATGAAGCGGACCCATAACTTCCCCATACAAAATTACAAATAGCTGTCCACATTCAAGAAACTGTTTATATGATTAATTCTTGGCCTTATTCCGAAAGGAAAAATTGACGTCATAGAAGAGCCTTGTGACGTACTGGGTGATGCAAAACCCAAGTACTGTTTCTATGATAAGGATCGCTCTCGAGAATCTGCCTTGGAAATGGGTCAAGGTCAAAGGCCCCTTGTCCTTTTCTTTATTGGCATGGGGACCAAATGGGTCAGATAAGCATCTGCGTCTTGATCCAAATTCAGATCAACCGTCGCGTGGATGCGATGCTGTTGCAGCCGTAGTGGTTTAGGAAGCTAAACTCACTTCAGGACAAATACCTAAAATGTTTGACTGTCATTGTAATTGTTATCTTGTTTGACTGACTCGGGTTTGATCACCTCAAACTCCTATGTATGTATGGACGGAATTCGATGGAAATGAGACCAGCAAAACAAGTTAGTAGCAACCGCAATGGCATCTGAGAATGGCCAGCGATCAGCATCGGGTTCCCCCAGTGAAACTCGGAACTCAGGGTCTCGAGGTTAGCTTTAAGAAATTACATCGTTTCTTGGTTAGATTTATTTGATGTCTTACAGTTGCAGCTGCTTGCTCATATATATGGAAATCTTCTTCTTTCTTCTTCGAATGATTGCGGGTTTCCAAGTTGGGTTTTGGCTGCATGGGACTGACAGGAGTTTACAATGATCCGGTCCCTGAGGAAGTCGGCATATCGATCATCACTGACGCGTTCACCAAGGGCATAACGTTCTTTGATACATCTGACGTATATGGACCCAAAGTCAATGAGATTCTATTCGGGAAGGTGGTGCAAAAAATCGGAATATTCAAATTCTTCAGCCGATTGAATTTCAGCGACATTGTAAAATAAACAATTTCATTTGTACAGGCATTGAAGAAGTTGCCACGAGTGGAGGTGCAGTTAGCCACAAAATTCGGTGTGGCAAAACTGGAACCCGGCAATCTGGTGGTGAAAGGGACCCCGGATTATGTCTGCTCGTGTTGCGAGGCGAGCCTCGAGCGCCTTGGATTACATTGATCTCTACTATGTGCATCGGATCGACACATCAGTCCCTATAGAGGAAACTATAAGTTTTGATTAGCAGGTTCCTCATCAGTTCGATAGCAAGTACTCCACTAGAACTGGCTTAGGATTCACTAGTTTGCGATAATCACAGATGGAGGAGCTAAAGAAGTTGGTGGAGGAGGGAAAGGTGAAGTATGTCGGCTTGTCCGAGGCAAGCCCCAACACCATAAGAAGAGCGCATGCTGTCCATCCCATTACGGCCTTACAAATGGAGTGGTCGCTCTGGACTCGTGACATCGAGCAAGAGATCGTCCCACTTTGCAGGTAGTTACGTTATATTGCTGTCCTATCACTTTCAGAACCAAAAAACAAATGAGAACAGAGGAAACACTTCATAAGTTGTATCGTTTGGTACTTTATTAACAGCGTGATAGTTTGCTGGACTTAATTACTGGGGTTTTTCTTTTGGTCGGCCTGTTGAATGTTGAAGGGAACTCGGATCGGCATTGTTCCTTACAGTCCTCTCGGCCGCGGGTTCTTTGGTGGTTAGGGCCCAAACAGTTTTCTGGTATGTAACTGCTCCGTTTTTTACGTTCTTTGATTAGAAAAATTATGTTCACTTCCTATTCATATCACGGTCTTAAAGCTTCATTCACTAGTCGACCTTGCTAAACCTTTTGATTCTATTTCTTTCTCAGGAGAGACATCTTCCAAGGTTCCAAGCTGAGAATTTGGACAAGAACAAGATCTTCTATGCACGAATTGAGAAGCTAGAGGAGAAGCACAATTGCGCCCCCATGCAACTCGCACTTGCTTGGGTTCTTCATCAAGGCAAAGATGTTGTGACTATTCCTGGTCGGCAGCCAAATTTGTGCGCCATCTTTTCAATTTGAAACATATGACATTAATTCAACACTTTTCCCCAAAATTCTCAGCTTATCAGCAGACACATTGCATTATAAACAGTCAAAAATGTATGCCGTATCTGCAGGAACCACGAAGGCAGAGAATCTGGACAATAACATTGGTTCCTTGAGAGTGAAGCTCATGGGGAACGATTTGAAAGAAATCTCAGATGTCATACCTAGTGACGGAGTTGCTAGGAGTCGGATAAATGAGGACTATGCTCGATACTCATGGAAGAAAGCAAATACACCCCCGAGAGACGGCAATTTTCCAGCTTAAGACTAGTATTGCATGGTCCGTGAGGCATTGTTATGGCTCTCTTGCCTTTATGACTGTATGTGACTGAGGCCAGAAAGAATCACAAAATAGCTTGAACATAAAACCAGGGAATTTTAAGTGCTTGCTCTGTATCAAGTATAGGTGAGAAAACATGTACTATTTTCTGGAATAAGGAATTATGAGCACACAGAAACATTGAGTGTCTTAAGAATAGACTTGACAGATAAGAAGTACATGTGTACTTTAATTGATGTGGGCCGAATGATCATCCATCATCAAGTCTGTGTGTGCCAAAAGTTCGGACCACGACACTTTCTCCCTTGATCTAATTACATTTTATCTACTTATGAGTACTTCTCCTACCTTGGCTGCTAGATTGATGAGTTAACTAAATATAATGCGTTTCAGTTATAACGTCTAGTTTATGTATTAGGGAAGCATTAAGAAGAGTGGCGACAAATAAATGAAATTCGAAAATATTAATTATTTATCTGATGGGATAATAACACCATAAGAAGAGTGCATGCGGTCCGTTCCATAAAATACCATCTTAATCAGGCATGCCTGGCTCGAGTGGAGTGGCCTAAACCGGAAACTGTTTGCATTTGGTGACATGAGTAATTGAATTTATGTTGTAAGCTTCATCCGCAAGCACACATTCATTCTTGAAGAATTAATCCGTCCATGAATTGGATCGAAAGGCATACTTATATAGGAGCACCCCGAGTTAACATCAACCCATTGCTAGAAGAGGTGTAGAAGAGAAACATGTTTTACATGGCAGTGCAGTCGAAATGGTAATTTCAGTCTACTACAATAAGCAAGTGTGGTATGTATTTTTCAGATGCAAGCAGCTGCAGGGTTCGTGCCATCATCTGACAAAGTTGTCTAGCTAGAGTTAGAAAAGGCCGTCGGAGGCATGCATATCAAGCTGTTATGCCACGCAGAAAGACAGAATCTACAACTTCGTCCAGGCGGTTTTGAGTTCATTGTCAGTTCAGTAGAATGAATATTTGCCGTTGACATTTTGATATCTGGCACCTTATTGTATTAGAGAAGAATAACCAGCAAACAAATGCTTCATGAGTACAAAAGGAAGCCAATAACTTAGAATTGCCTAATTTGGTTTTATTCTTATTCAAGCTATTCTGAGTTTTATTTTCTGGCTGCAGTTTCAAGGAGCAAGAGAGAGCAGAGAGCCCAACATTGCTTCATCACCACACTCAAAAGAAGCCTAATTAGCCGACGGTTTCCCATCTCTCGGGGGCGTGTTCGCATACTTCCACGAGCAGCGGACAAACTGCTCACTGACTCTGTTGCCGGCAATGTCATCAATTGGCACAGCATCTGAGATCTCTTTCACGTCTTCCTCTGTAAGCTTCACTCTCAAGGAACCAATGTTGACATCGAGATTCTTGATTTTCGTTGTTCCTGCAGAAACCGCATAATTTCAAAACAGATATCCCAATTCATGTTATCTGTGTTAATGATGTCGTAAACATCCGATCCTTACCAGGTATAGGGACAACATCATCTCCTTGATGGAGAACCCATGCGAGAGCAAGCTGTATAGGGGTGCAGTTGTGCTTTTTCACTAACTTCTCCATTCGAGCATAAACAACCCTGTTTTTGTCCAAATTCCCTGCTTGAAACCTAGGAAATGTCATTCCCTGAGAAATGAGGGAAACAAATTAGCAAGGATTAGTGAAGAAGCTTTAAGGACATCTAAGAGAGAAGAGCCCATTTAACCATTAACATACCAGAGAACTATTTGCAGGCACAGTTTCTGTGACTCCCTTGCCCCCGAAGAACCCTTGACCGAGAGGGCTAAACGGAACGATGCCAATTCCGAGCTCCCTGAAAATTTTGAGAGGCGGGCCAAAAGATTTAGGAAGGAACAACATACAAAGCGAAAAGGCTGTTTTTTGGAAAGCAACTTAGGAAAGAATTTGAAGTCTCCTCTGATGGAGATGAACAACAATATACCTGCAGAGTGGGACAATTTCTTGCTGTTGGAGAAATCTTTCCAGAATATTTTGAAGCTGACAAAACGTTTCTTTCAGTCTAAAGTCTGGATGTTCGGAGACCGTCAGTTTAAAGTCTGAAGACTTTGTTCTCTCAAGACCCAAGACTCAAGACTCAAAGACTTAAGACTCAGACTCAAGACTTAAGTCTATTCTCACCGACGCTTTCTACTCCAAAGGTCGAAGGAAATCCTAAGCCGAGGTTTATGGTTAAGGATTCGATACTCGAAATAGATTTCTTGGTTGGATAATCATTTCGGATTCTTTAATTCTTATCTAAGATCGATTGAAGATCCGATGGTTGACGAAACAATCTTGGAAATATTCTATTCATGGAAACCGAGATCCCGATTGTATGGGCGAACAGATTGATGGGCTATCATCGATTCCTTAAATAGCTCGGATGATCTTCTTGATTGATTCCGTCCAACGGGTAGATTGGAGGAATTCCTTTGGTAAGTGCCAACGGCTATGATGGCATGAAGGAGTACAAAAGGAAGACGTCTAGCTGTTTTAAGTGTGTGATCGATAGAAAAATTCCGAGTCTCGAAGATCCTTGATTGTTAGTCGAGATCGAGCAAAATTGTACACAGAGTGTTTATACTTTGTAACGCCTTGAGTGAGTGTGGTAGATCATCTACACCTAGAAACCAAGGAAGATCAACACCGTAACATCTCTTTGATCATAGTGGAATCCAGCCAATCGGTACATCGGTCTTGAAGAGTGGACGTAGGCTTGAATCAAGCCGAACCACTATAAACCGAGCGTTCAATTCTCTCTTTCCCTTACTCGCCTTGCGATTGAATTTTTAACAAGTTGCAAATCCTCTAATCGTTTAAATATCGTGCAAGCTTCGAGAAAATTTTTGTATACCTATTCACCCCCCTCTAGGTACTCGTACTAGCTATTTCAATTGGTATCGAGCTCGTGTTCTCACTCGTTTTGAAGTGTCTTACTTCGAGTAAAAGATCCATGGCTAGTATGCTAGCACCAGGGCTGATGGAGGGGCAAAGCAATACCGACCTCCCTACTTCGATGGAAAGGATTACAACATCTCGGAAAAACAAGATGAAAGCTTTCCTACGATCAAAGGATCCTCCGGAATGGGACGTTGTGGAAAGAGGAATCACTCCTCGCCGCATCAATCTCTCGAAAGAGGGAAAGAAACTGTTGAAGCCACGAATGTCTCAAGAAGAATTAAACAAGAGACAAGCACTCGATGCGAAAGCGATTTATTCTTTATATTGTGCTTTATCACCAACCGAATATAACAGAATATCTTCTTGTGTTACAGCAAAAGAAGTCTCGGGGACAAAGTTACATATCACTTATGAAGGGACAGATCGAGTGAAGGAGACCAGAATTAATATTCTTCTTGGTCAATATGAATCCTTCAAAATGAAATCGAGAATCTATAACCGACATGTTTAGTCGTTTTACGTATATTGTCAATGGTCTTGAAAACCAAGGACAAAAAATTTCTGATCCTATGAAGGTGAACAAGCTTCGCGTGGACTCTCCAAGGATTGGAATCATATAAAGACTTCAATAAGAGAGACGCAAAGAATCATGCCATTATCTCGTAGACGAACCGATTGGAACTCTTCGCTTACGAAGTGGAACGAATTAATGAAGACGAAGATCCAAGAGGTAAGAAATCTATTGCACTAAAATCAAATGATGATTCCGATGATGCAGATTCGAAGATGATATGGATGATGAGGAGCTCGCCCTCATGATAAGAAGATTCAGAAAACCGAATAGAAAAGGCGAAGGTTCATTCCAAAGAAACAGAGTTTTCGAGACAAAAGGCAGACCAAGTCTCGTTGATGATGTGGAACCAAACAAAGATGTAGTTTGCTTCGAATGTAAAAAGAAGGGACACATCGACCCAACCGTCCTCTTCGAAAAAGAAAAGAGGAAAAAGTGAGAAGTCTCGAAAAGCTCTCAAAGCCGAGACCGGAGCGATACTGAGTGTGAAGAGAGTGATGAGGAATATGCCAACCCGTGTCCGATGGCACAATCGACTCGTACTGGATCGACTGGATCGACTCGAGACGGAATTTGAGGTTTCGTCAAAAGAAGGTAAAGTGGTATCTTGACAAAGGGATGCTCAAGACACATGACAGAGACTCAAATTGTTTCATAAAGCTTATTCAAGTAAATGGTGGAAAAGTTTCATTCGGAGGAAATAGCAAAGGAAGTATTGTGGGATTCGGAACTGTGAAAATTGGAAATCTCACAATAAGCAATGTCTCTCTAGTGGAAGGACTCAACTACAATCTACTCGCATTAGCCAACCGTGTGATACGGTTATAAGATCTCTTTTCAAGAAGGCATATGTTCTGAATTAGCAAAGATTCGACTCGGTCTTTCATGGGTCGAAGGCATGGAAACATTTACCTCCTTGATGTAAAGCTAAATGAAGAACAATGCTTAATCTCAATTCAAGATGAAGCAGTTCTATGGCACGTAAAACTTGGCCATATCAACAAGAAGCAATTAGTCAAAATCTCTTCAAAGCAGCTTGTTCGAGGTCTACCTAAATTGCCTTACCAAAAGTCTCGACTTATGCACTCCATGCATTCGGGAAAGCAGGTAAGAAATTCTTTTAAGCAAATAAATCATGTATCAACTAATCATGCATTGCGCTTGCTTCATATGGATCTCTTCGGACCTACAAGAACCCGAGCATTGGAGGTAAGAAATATTGTCTAGTAATTGTAGACGATTACTCTCGTTTTACATGGGTATATTTTCTTGCAAATAAATCTGAAACCTTTTCGTACTTTGAAAAGTTTGCTAAAAAGGTTCAAATTGAAAAAGGATGTGCTATCTCAAGTATAAGAACCGATCATGGAAGTGAATTTGAAAATCAAGATTTTACGAGATTCGTGATAAATCGGGTGTTAATCACATGTTTTCCTCTCCGTATACTCCGAGCAAAATGGAGTTGTGGAAAGAAAGAATAGATCTCTTCAAGAAATGGCTAGAACACTTTTAATTGAAAGTAAAATTTCTCCTCGATTTTGGGCCAAGTCGTTTCAACCGCTTGCTATATTATAAATAGAGTCTTTCTAAGACCTATTCTTGAGAAAACCCCTATGAATTGTTCAAAGGTAAGAAGCCTATTGTTTCATACTTTCATGTATTTGGTTGCAAATGCTTTATTTTGAAAAATGCAAATGATCGAGTGGGTAAGTTCGAAGAAAGATCGATGAAGGTATCTTCCTTGGATATTCTACATCAAGCAAAGCCTACGAGAGTCTACAACAAGAAAAGCCGGTCTGTGGAAGAATCAATGAATGTCAAATTCCAAGACTCGGTGCAAGACGAATCCAAAGAAGACTCGCACGAAGAGACTGAACCCGCTCTAGACCTTCAAATGTCTACATCTCAGAAACCATCTCAGAGTCTGGAAATACATCATCAAGACGCTCATGGAGAATCAAGTAAAGAAAGAGATCATCAACCTGACAAATCAACTAGTAACTCGGAAGCACAAATCCAGGTCATCCCAAAGATCTTATTATTGGCGAACTTAATGAAGGAATTCGTACCGCATCAAAAAGGCATGAAGAATCTAGTGCTTTGTGGCTCTCATCTCTCGAAATTGAACCAAAAAGCATAGAAGAAGCTTTATCTCGATGAAAGCTGGATCGAAGCTATGCAAGAAGAGCTCGGACAATTCAACATCAATGATGTCCGGGAATTGACATCTAAACCAAAAGGTAAAACTCGTTATTGGAACCAAATGGGTTTTCGGAACAAGATGGACGAAAAAGGAAAAGTCGTACGAAACAAAGCAAGACTCGTGGCCAAAGGCTATACGCAAGAAGAAGGAATAGACTATGACGAGACCTACGCACCCGCTTGCAAGGTTAGAAGCTATTCGACTATTACTTGCTTTTGCTTGTTACAAAAATTTCAGGTTATTCCAAATGGATGTCAAAAGTGCTTTCCTAAATGGATTTATCCATGAGGAAGTTTATGTGGAACAACCGCCTGGATTTGAAGACCCAAAGAAGCCGACTCGCTTTAGACCGAAAAAGGCTCAGACGGTCTTAAGCAAGCACCTCGAGCTTGGTACGACGACTAAGTAAGTTTTTATTACAAAATGGTTTTGTCAAAGGTAAAGTAGATACTACCTTATTTATTAAAAAGGAAAACAAAAACTTCTTACTTGTCCAAATATATGTTGATGACATTATTTTTGGATCCTCTAATGAAAGTCTTTGCAAGAAATTTTCTAAGTCTATGCGGATGAATTTGAAATGAGTATGATGGGAGAATTAACATTCTTTCTTGGACTTCAAGTGAAACAAATGAATGAAGGAACTTTCATTCATCAAGAAAAATATGCGAATGATCTTGTCAAAAGGTTTGGATTGGAAAAATGCAAGAAGACCGACATACCAATGTCATGTTCTCGAAGATAGACAAGGATGAAGAAGGGAAGAAAGTAGATCAAAAGCTGTACAAGAGCATGATCGGTTCACTTCTTTATCTTACTGCCTTCTAGACCTGATATTTTGTTTAGTGTTTGTATCTCGTGCTAGGTTTCAATCGATCCTAGAGAATCACATCTCATTGCCGTGAAACGTATTATCAAATACGTTGCTTCATCTTCAAGCATCGGTCTTTGGTATCCAAAGAGGGGAGACTTTAATCTTCTAGGATACTCGATGCGATCCGGCCGTTGCGAGTCGATAGAAAGAGCACTTCGGAACTTGTCAATTGCTTGGAAATAGGACAAAGTGTCTTGGTTTTCAAGGAAGCAAAGCACTGTAGCTCTCTCAACAACGGAAGCGAGTATGTAGCTCTTGGAAGTCGCTGTTCGCAAATTCTATGGATAAAACAACAGCTACAAGACTTTGGCATTGAAGACTCATGCACGTAAATCGATGTGACAACACAAGCGCGATCAATCTCACCAAAAATCCAATCCTTCATTCTAGAGCAAAGCATATTGAGATTCGTCATCACTTCATTAGAGATCATATTCAAAATGGAGAAATCTCAATTCAATTTGTTGATTCAAAAAGTCAACTAGCGGACATATTCACAAAGCCTTTGGAGAAGAATCAATTCGACTTCATCCGCTCAAGACTCAACATTTTGAAGCTTGAAGAAGTTAAAGTCTAGAGACTCACCAACTCTAAGACTCGATCTCTTAGACTTTAAATCCCGAGACTCAATCATTCATCGCTTAAGACCGTAAGTCGATATCTTATCTAAAAGGTATGAATTCTTGCTTATTTTATCTCGAAAAAGGTACGTTCTTTTATTCAGATATAATTTGTGTGAAATTTGAAAACTTGTCTTTTTTAGAGGAAGTTATTTTTGGCAGTTATTTTTGAAAAAGGAGTGTTCGTACACTTTCCTTGTACCGTTTAAAATTCTATTTTCAAATCCGAGGCACATATAAATACACAAAGTCATTCTACCCCCAATTTTAAAAACCCTAAAAGACACTCTTCTTCCGATACCGTTTTTACTCTCATCGTCGAGAAAGTGGTCATCTCTCTTGGGAAAAGCAAGTGAAGAAATCCTCCAATAGACAAAGAAAGATGTCGTCTTCGAGGAAATCATCAAGAATCGCAAACAGGGGACCACAAAGAATGGAGAAGGGACCGACTCACTTCGATCTTACGAGGAAGAAGACTCACCAAGTCAGCGACAAAGTCCGATTCGCTCTCCTCCACGTCATTCAGCATCTCCCGACCCACAAGGTGCAAGTCAAAATCTAGAAGAAGACATTATCGAGGATGCCGACCCAAGAAGAGTCCAAAAACCCTCTGTTATCTATAAGCTTTATCGTGCGTTGAAAAACACCGGTTCTTCATTAAAGTATATAGATGACTTTCTTAAGGACAAAAATTATGGGAATGAGTATCTTTTTCGCGGAAAATGGAAGAGTTGGGAATTGCTCCGAAAGGAAGAGCAGAGGAGGCTCTTGCGAACATTCCTAGTGATCCTCGTATGCCGTGACGAATCTAATTGACGGGAACGATGATGACAAAATGTTCCTTGAATTTAAACCTAGAATGGGTGTGGCTGCAAAGGTGAAAGGAAATCGGATGGATTTGTTTAAATCCAAGGATCAAGAAAAAATGTATTTCAGCTGTTGAAAAGAGGGGTAATCAACCCTAGAAGTGTCGACTTTGACTTCCCGGATTCCATCAACTTGAACTTAAGGGAGAAGTTGAGTTTGCTTCAACTTGAGACTTTTTGCTCTGACTCTACAGACGGGTATGATCAACTCGATCGCTTACTTCTATTCAAATCTTAGCTTTTTGGATGCGAATAGAATTTCATTCGAGGTCCGAGACCAAGTCTATGTGGTAGATGTAAATATGTTGGCGGACATAATTGGAGTTGAAAGGGGACGCTATCTCCCAATCAAAGTCTCACCGCTCGTACTACTGGATCTTGTCAAAGATAGGGACGTTGATAAGAAAATCATCTATTCCAGGATGAATGCCATCGACATTGTGCTTCATAAGATTGTGATCAATTGTCTTAGACCAAAGTCTACGTCAAAGACTTCGTGTCTTTTTCTCAAGCAAAGTTGATGTATGCGATCAACTCGGACGGAAATTTTCTCTCCCGCACACTATTCTTTTCCATATGTACGGAAGCGTGTCAAAAGACAAAGGACAATTGCCTTATCCTGGTCTCGGTGACCAAGATCTTCGACATCTGAATATTGAACTGCCACATACTTTTTGTGTTCGACCGTGTGACAAGATGGTGGTAGGGTTGAAAATGTTAATGAAGATGCGTCTCGAAAGAACTTTCTAAGGCAATGGAGAAATTCAAGGTGAAATCTCCAAATCCGTCTGCTTCAAAAAGGAAAGGAAAGGAGGCTATTGGTGCCTCTTCGAAAAGAGGAAAAGAACTCTTATCCCGGAGGATGAGGATGAAGATGAAGATGATGAAGATCCCACTATTCCAAAGACCGACAAGAACAAGACGTTCGTGTCTCATTCGACGAACTTCAGCGAAGCGAGAAAGAAGAAGAACAGAGAAAGAAGGAAAAAGAAGTTGAGGAAGAAGGAGACAAAGAAAAAGAACAAAGCGTCTGCGATAAATGAGAGAAGGGAAATCCCGAGCATGATCATCATTCTTCCCCTCTCGATGTCCTAGAGACAGGGGGAGTAAGCTTGCAAGAAAGGTCTACACCTCTTGTTGCTGAAGATCTAAGACAATCTCCGAAGACCCGAGAAGAAGTTCAGTCTCTCAATTGCCCGAAGAAGGTGATACATCGATTCCAAATCTGCCGGACCGAACGAAGCACCATCGTCCGCATACACACCATCTCGAGAAAGCCAATGCCGGTATTACGTACGGATGATTCTGCGGATCTTCGTAGTATCATGAATATTCTTCTCGGAAATGCGTAACCGGATATATGTTCGGACCGTGAAATCCAAGCTTTGAAGCATGCTTGGACAAGAATCTTCGGTCTCTATGGAAGATAAATTCAAAGACCTCGCTCAGCAACTCCAAGCCAATGCCAAGGGAGAAGAGGTAGCTCGTCTCATGAAGACCTGAAGAAGCTTGAAGGAGTAGTCCAGTCCATTGGGGATTTCCGGATCGTGCGCATTCCCAAGCGACATGAATCCTTTCTCACCCTTTTCAATGCTTGACAAAAAGGGGAGAATCAATTTGAACTTTCATTTTTTAATCTTTGACCTTTGTGGTTATGTTTATTTATTTTTTGAGTATTACTTGAGAACTTGAATTTGGGTGTGAATTTGACTGACTGTGGATTGCGGATTATGAACTTGACTGGTTGCATTTATTCAAGTGTTGTTATATGGTGTTTCTCATGAAAGACTAACCAATTGTCTGTGGATGCAGAGTCTGGTTGTTTTATTAATCTTTATGAGTTAGCCATATTACTTGAGAAATGTTTTGCAGGTCAAAGTTGTTCAAATCTTCAAGAAAGTTTTGTCACCATCAAAAAGGGGGAGATTGTTGGAGAAATCTTTCCGGAATATTTTGAAGCCGACAAAACGTTTCTTTCGCCTAAAGTCCGGATGTTCGGAGACCGTCGGTTTAAAGTCCGAAGACTTTGTTCTCTCAAGACCCAAGACTCAAGACTCAAAGACTTAAGACTCGGACTCAAGACTTAAGTCTATTCTCACCGACGCTCTTTCTACTCCGAAGTCGAAGGAAATCCTAAGCCGAGGTTTATGGTTAAGGATTCGATACTCGAAATAGATTTCTTGGTTGGATAATCATTTCGGATTCTTTAATTCTTATCTAAGATCGATTGAAGATCCGATGGTTGACGAAACAATCTTGGAAATATTCTATTCATGGAAACCGAGATCCTGATTGTATGGGCGAACAGGATTGATGGGCTATCATCAGATTCCTTAAATAGCTCGGATGATCTTCTTGATTGATTCCGTCCAACGGGTAGATTGGAGGAATTCCTTTGGTAAGTGCCAACGGCTATGATGGCATGAAGGAGTACAAAAGGAAGACGTCTAGCTGTTTTAAGTGTGTGATCGATAGAAAAATTCCAGAGTCTGAAGATCCTTGATTGTTAGTCGAGATCGAGCAAAATTGTACACAGAGTGTTTATACTTTGTAACGCCTTGAGTGAGTGTGGTAGATCATCTACACCTAGAAACCAAGGAAGATCAACACCGTAACATCTCTTTGATCATAGTGGAATCCAGCCAATCGGCTGTCGTCTTGAAGAGTGGACGTAGGCTTGAATCAAGCCGAACCACTATAAACCGAGCGTTCAATTCTCTCTTTCCCTTACTCAGTCTTGCGATTGAATTTTTAACTGTTGCAAATCCTCTAATCGTTTAAATATCGTGCAAGCTTCGAGAAAATTTTTGTATACCTATTCACCCCCCCCTCTAGGTACTCGTACTAGCTATTTCACTTGCTCGATTTCGCGAGTCCAAAGCGACCACTCCATCTGTAAGGCCGTGATGGGATGAACTGCGTGCGCTCTCCGTATGGTGTCAGGGCTAGCTTCCGACAAGCCGATGTACTTGACTTTTCCTTCTTCCACCAACTTCTTCAGTTCTCCCATCTGCGTTTTTTCAAAACCAGTTGGTTTTATGAATTGCTGATCGCTTAAGCCCATTTAGAGCATCGACAATCATACACGAGCAGGAAAAGTTGCTAAACAAACTTACAGTTTCCTCTATTGGGATTGATGTGTCAATTCGATGCACATAATAGAGGTCAATGTATTCAACACCAAGGCGCTCGAGGCTCGACTCACAACACGAACGGACATATTCTGGCGACCCCCTGATCACGAGATTGTCCTCTTCAATTTTCACAATACCGAATTTGGTGGCTACCTGCACCTCCTCCCGCGGCAACTTCTTCAACGCCTGCGTCAATGATATCATGAAGTTTTTCTAATAACCATAAAACTAAAATGTATTGGTCAAAAGACTAAATTACTGGTTTTTGTGGGTTTCGGTTTAATCACATTACCTTTCCAATAAGAATCTCATTGATTTTGGGTCCATATATATCTGACGTGTCGAAGAATGTTATCCCCTTGGCGAAGGCGTCGGTGATGATTGAAATGCCGACTTCCTCCGGGACAGGATCATTGTAAATACCCGTGAGTCCCATGCAGCCAAAACCCAACTTCGAAACCTGCAATTATTCGAAAACAACAGAAGAAGAAGAAGAAACCATTACTCATACATCTCGGCATGAAGCAGCTTAAATGAATCCGCAAGAATTTAATCAACAGGAGAAGTTTCAATACAAACCTCAAGACCCTGAGTCCCGAGTTTCACTCGCGGAATCTGAACCTCCTGATGCTCAGCCATCCTCGGATGATATCTTAAAGTTGCTACTTTCTGTATTTTCTGGTTTCGTGATCTTTATATTTCGTGCATATTTATAGGAGTTCAGGCGGCGAGGATAAAGAAAGGGAAACTTTAAATTATGAATAGCAAGTGGTAGTCTTTTACCAAAAAATAAAACTAAAATAGCAAGTGGTAGTACGGATGGAAGGCCGCGTTTGACCATGACTTACCCACCACGTGAGCAGACATGTCTTGAGCTGTTGGATTGGATACTTGAGTTTCGCATCATCCAATACGTCGCGAGCATTTCAATTCTTTAAAAAAATTTCTTATTTTTTATTTTTTTATTTCCCTTCGCCGGACTACAGTCTCGACAGTGGCTGGTGGGGCGTCGCTACTAGCGTGGCTGGCTCACAATAGAAAAAGAAATCGGAAAATGAAAAAAAAAAAGAAGTTCTAAAAAATTATTTAAAAATTTCAAAAATTATACATATCAGCACTTACTATTCAACGCAAAATAATTGACCTCCATCTTGGTGTTTTTTATTAAAATTGATCGAAAGAACTGTAATGACAAATCATTAAGAGGTTTAGGATTAATAAAAAAAATTTAAAAGTTTAAAACTTTTGCTTGGCTTCATGCGTGCTATAGTTGGGTTTTTGCTCAACAATAAGGTTTATTTAGTTTATATTCACATTTAGCAACAAAAAAAGAAGAAGCAAATACTATAATATATATCATTGCCGTCTAGTTAAGAGATAATATTATCAAAGGAAGGAGCTTTTGCTTTTACGAGGGTTTTTGTGGCCATTCTATTTAATATATAAGCACAACGAGCTATATAGATTTTTATTTTAAAGTGTTAATGTCCGCATACCTCATACTTATGATATTTCTTTTATGTTTTTTTCCCCCTAGAAAAGAGAATATTCCCTAATTTTTAACATCTAGCTTATCTTGAGATTAAGGCAAGAACCGAAATAAAACATTTTAAATAGTTGCTTAGGTCAGTCCATATCATATGTTATTTTTCGTAGCTATAATAATACTAGCTCCTCAATATTTGTCGGGGTTTGTGCGCGACGTCATGAATGGGACTTGTGATGTATTGGGTGATGCGAACCTTGGAGCATCCAACAGCACGTGGGGACAATAGAGCTGTAGCGTGTCCGCTTACGTTGACGGTCTGACCCCTCTTTTATGGGGCTCATTAGCTCAAAACTATATCTTGTTTTAATATTCCACCATATTGCAGCCATAGAACCGTCAAGGATAAGGAAATCAAACTAATTCATAAAGAAAAGTATTTCTCACATGTTATATTGTGTAAAATGCTTTTTTTGGTCGAAATATTGTGTTAAAATGTTACGAGCTACTCCCTGTGTTGAGTTATATAATTATGTATATTGTGGCATCGAAAATAGTTTTAAAAGAAAATTATTCACATGATCTACTAATATGAAGTTAATTCAAAAAGAAGAGAGAGTTAGATACAATTCTCACTAAGCTTAAAAGGGCATTTAACATTTTATAAGATGTTTAATAATCACTTGACAACTCCTTGTATAACGGTGGACCAAGGGAGTTAGTGATGGTCTCGCGCCTCCAATCCCAAAAAATATTTATATTGCATATTTAAATTCATCCTTTCTTAAAAAAATAATATATTGAAAAATCTAAAACCGATATACTTATGATAAATTTACCCAAAACTAATCACAAAAACCCCAACCTGGCATACCTTTGACAAATTTACCATAAATTGGTACATTTGTGACAAATTTATTCTTTATTAGTTTTTGTTAAATTTTACCGTCAAATTGTTAAGTTTGACGACACGTGACAATTGAATGGTGTACTAATTTGAGATTTTGCTCTCTATTTGTTGCAATTATATCATTCATGATATTAATCCAATTTAGTGAGTGGTATATTTGTCACAAATGTATCAGTGTGAAGTTCTTAGCTATGGAACAAATTAGTTTTGAGTAAATTTATTACAAGTGTACTAGTTTAGAGTTTTTCTTGATAAAAAATCAATTTTTGATAAATTTATTGCAAATGTACTAGTTTAGGGCCTTCTATGATATTAAACCTTGTTTAAGTGATGTAATTAACAGTTCAATTGAAAAATTTGGTCCCAACTCGCCAAATCTAAAATTCTAGATTTGCAATTGCCCTTGGAAGCTGCTTCACTCTATTGAAATAGTGTGTTGAAACTCTCCTATTGTAAGTGATAAAACTAGTGTGAATACCTAGAGGGGGATGAATAGATGTTTGAAATTTTTTTGAAAAGTAAAATAAATTTTTGAACAAAGTCTGAGAACCAATTATAATATGATAAACAAGTTACCAGACTTCCGATTAATATTCAGAATCAGATAAGAAATGTAATAGCTTTTTGTGATACTTAAAAATATGCAATAGATTTAAATGAAAAGAGTTAAGGGAAGAGTGAAAGGGCAACTGAGAGCACTTAAAGGGGGGGGTGAATAGGTGTTAAAAGAAATTTTTGTGGAAACGTTTATGAATACTTTTTCTTTCAAACTGCAATCTACAAAATAATGGACTAGAGCAAGCTTAGCAATTAAATAAATTTACGAATGAATAAAAAGTTCGGGGAAGAGAATGGAAACACAAAGTTTATAGTGGTTCGTCTTAGATCAAGCCTACGTCCACTCTTCCAAAGTCTCACAAGTGTTTGCTCTCTCTTTTGAGTACAAACTAAGCTCAACAAATGAAATAGCAAAGAGCTGGAAAGTTTCAGGCTTTGAAAATTTTCTTTCATGCACTTCCCCAAACAACTGGAGAGTCCGCCTTAAATACTCATTTATGCCTTCACAACTGTTGGCACTTTCCAAAGGAATTCTTCCAATCTATTCATTGGACAAAATTAATTAAGGTGATATCGAGTTGTTAGATAATTTGTGATGAAAGCCCGTCAATCATGTTCGTCCATACAATCAGGATCTTTGGTTTCCATAAGTAGAACCTTCCAAGTTTGCTCGCCTTATCAAAAGATCTTCAAATCGGAGTAGATTCCAATAAGAATAATCAATCATGTAGATGCTATATCCAGCCATAAGGTCTTCCAAAAACCATACGAATTGAATCCTTGAAGATAATCCCGCATCTAGATAAATTTTCATTCTTCGATCTAAAAATTGTCAATAAGAGCAGACTTTGAGATTAAAGTCTAACAGTTTTCAGACTTTGAAGGTAGAGTTTGGAGTTCTTCAAACTATAGTACTTGAGTATGCAAATCTTCAGACTAGACTTTTGGAAATATTTTGTCAACTTCAAAAGAATAAAAGAGTTTTCTTTAACAATCCCCCATTTTTTATGACGACAAAACTTTCTTACAAATTTGTAAAATTTTTACCAACAAAACAACACTTAGGCAAAACATGATACTTATAAAATAAGTTGATTAGGACTTGGATAACATCGATTCTGCAATCACAAAAAATATGTTAATCCTGCAAGATAAATAACTATCTGTCACAATCAATATCACGAACTTAGTTACTGCAAGTGTCAAAAGATTCAAAATCAAACAGTAGTCAAAAGTCCAAAGTATAGAAGTCCAAAGTCAGTCCAAAATGCCAAGCAAAAAGTTATCAAAATCAAACCAAAAAGATTATAAAAAAAAAAAGTCAGGAAGTCGGGTCAAATCTGCAAACTCTCCCTCTTTTTGTTATCAGCAAAAAGTGGAGAAAAACTTTTAAAATAGTTGGATAAAATCATGACCATTTGGGGATGGAAATGATATGGAAATCCCCCATAGACTTGACAGTCTGCTCTGGCTCCTTTAGAGTCTCCTTCAGTTGTTGAATATTCTCACCCTTTACATTATCTTGAAGCTTCAAGGCTTGTACTTGATCGTGTAAAGAGACTGGGATGGCTTGATGTGAAGATTTAAGGTTATGAAATTCACACTCCAACTCGTATAGCTGAGCCTTTATCTCTACCATAAGCTCGAGCAGTCGCTGAAAGTCTGTTGTAGATTCTGTTTGAGTACTAGCATTAGCATGGTTAGATTGAGGAGTGTTAATCAATGATGAAACCTCAGCTAGAATATCCAAACTTGGAGATGATGCCACAACATTAGCTTCAGGGGATTGAGAGGCATAGACATCTTCTGGATCTGTTGAAAATCTACTAACATCACTAGTGAAAACGAGCAAAAAAATACCTCTTTTGTCAGTAGCTCCCCCTGTTTCTGTGCCTTCAAGTGGAGAAAAGAATTCCTCTTCCTATTCTTGCTCTTCTTTAGCACCAAGGTGATGTTTTTCCCTTTCTTCTCCTGCAGTACCACCTCTTATCTCTTTTGAGTCCTTCGATAAGGATACAGCAAATGCGGGTTCAAGAGAATCATCTTGACCCTCTTCTTCATCTTTGTTTCTTCCTGTGTTCTTTGTTCTTCTTTCTCTTCACCTTTCTTTTATGTATCTTCTCTTTCTCTGTTCTCTCTGTCCTCTGTCTTAAGAAATTGTCTCCTCAAAACTAACAAAGCTCTTGAAATTTCTTAAGACAAAAGTGTAGAGAGTGATATTGTCCTCATCTTCTTTGTCCTGTAAGATAAGGGCTATGCTCTTCTTGATTGGTGCACTCATGGGCTCTTTGCCTTTTCTCTTCTTCACTACAAAGTCTTGCTTAGTTTTTGCAGGGGATTTATTATTCAGCCGCTCCAAAGCCTTATTCGGCTCCTTCAATCTCGTTTTTGAAACCATTTTTCAGTCCAACTACCATTGGAGCAATGGTTCGAACACACAGGATAGTAGGAGGCTAAATGTTAAAATGTTTGAACAGTCGAGTAACAAGAGCAAAGTAAGGAAGTTGACATTTGTCGTTCTCAACTATCCTATACATGTGCATTAGGATAGTATGAGGTAGTGAGAACTTGAATCCAATATTGATTGCATACATCAGCTTTACTTCAGAGTGAGATACATTAGTTTTTGAAGTGGATTTGGGTTTGATGTAGTTGATCACGATCTTGTGAAGTAAGATATTGGAGGCATTCTTCCTAGAGTAGGAAATCTTGCCTTCAGCAAATCTGTCCCGAACAAGTTCCAGTGTAGCATGAGCAATAGACACACTGATCGGTTGAAAACTCCCTCTTTGCACTCCAATCACATCAGCCAACATGTCTACATTGACCACATATTCTTTGTCCCTAACTGTAAAAAAAATCTATTCACATCTAAAAAGGATAGATTTGAATAGAAATAAACTGTGAGTTTTGGGTATGTGACAATCGTCTTAGAGCAAAATTGTTCGAGCTGAAGGAGTGCAAGCTTCTCCCTTAGATTCACTTTCATCGAATCAAGAAAATCAAAGTCCACATTTCTAGGATTCATAACCCCTCTCTTCATCAGTTTCGAATAAGTCCTCTTGTGGTCCTTAGAACAAAATAAGTCCATCCTTTCACCATTAACATTTGTAGCGATGCCCATTCTGGGCTGAAAGTTCGAGTGCATCCTTTCATCATCATCTTTCCTTTCAGCCTAATTAAAGGTTCCAAACCGTGGATCACTTGGAAAGTTAGCAAAAGTTCTTGCTGCCAAACCTATAGGCACAATGCCCATACTTTCCATTGTTCTCAAAAAAATGAGTCTCATTCCTATACCCTCTCTCGCTGAAAAACTCATCAATGAAAGTCATCGCAGTACCTCCTTCCTTTAACTTAGAGTAGAGTTTGAAGAGAAATTCAGGTTTCAGCATTCTTACTGGTTCAACATCTTCAATAATCTTTTCTTCTACTTGTTGTTGTGGAGGAACTTGAGTCCCTTGTTGTGATGAGTGACACGGTCGAGAATGTTGTTGATGCTGCTGCGAAGAGTCCTCTTCCTTGGTTAGATGAAAATGGGTAGGATCCTTTGGCATGTGCTTTGGTCCCCGATTGCAATTCTAGAAAAATTCATCTGGAAAGACATTGTCACTATCTTGGCGGATTTCTTGAACTAGCTCGTTGAAAAATGTGAAATTATTTTGGATCAAACTTGAGAGAAAATGAGAAAAAGTAGGATATTTGTATTCTAGGGTTTGAGTGAGTGTAAATGGAGAAGAAAAATCTCGACAGTATATAAAGCAAATGAAATGGTGTATACGGATCGTCATAAAGGAAAAAGTAAAAACTGCTTTTATGAAAATGAAAAACTACCATAAATTCAAAAACGAAAAAGATATTTACAAAAAATAAAATAAGAAAGTAGCAATTCAAAAAGTAATCATACCTTTTGAAATTTTCATCCAAAAATTAATTACTTGCACAAAAATAACTTACAATCACAACTTTTGGAAGTTCTAAGTCCGATCATCTTCAAACTTTAACTAATAGAAGATATGATGTTCAGTTTGGTGCGAATAAACTAAAATAGATTTTTCTCTAGTAGTTTTGTAAACACGTCTCGCCAACTGATTTTTCGAGTCAATAAATTGAATCATAACTTCTTCATTATGAACATGATTTTTAATGAAATGATGTTGAATTTCTAAGTGCTTTGCTCTTGAATGAAGAATTGGATTCTTTGTGAAATTAATGACACCGGTGTTCTTGCATTTGACTTGGTACATGAATATTCAATTCCAAAGTCTCTTAATTGTTGCTTTATCCATAAGATTTGAGAACAACAACTCTCAAGAGCTACATACTTTGCTTATGTTGTTGAAAAAGTTATAGTACTTTGCTTCCTTGAGAACCAAGACACTAGCTTGTTGCTAAGCAATTGACAAGTGCCAGAAGTACTTTTTCTATCAACTCTGTAACCTACTAAATCTGCGTCTGAATATTTAATGAGAATAAAATCTCATTCTTTGGGATATCATAGACCTAGCTTTAAAGTAGTTGCAACGTATTTAATGATGTGTTTTGCAGTACTTAGATGAGATTCTTTGGGATCTGATTGAAATCTAGTACAAATGTAAACACTAAACAAAATGTTAGGTCTAGATGTAGTAAGGTAAAAAAGTGAACCAATAATACTCCTATAGAGCTTTTGGTCTACACTATTTCCTCCTTTATCTTTACACAGTTTCAAAGAACTTGACATTGGTATATTAGTCTTTTTGCAATTTTCCAATCTGAACTTCTTGATAAGATGTTTGCATATTTATCTTGATGAATGAAAATTCATTTCTTCAATTATTTGACTTGTAATCCAATAAAGAAGGTTAATTCACCAATCATGCTTATCTCGAATTCATCCTCCATAGACTTAGAAAACTTATTGTACATATTTACCTCGGGCTTTCTCATTAAAGAGGAATCGCATCTTGAGTAACCTCTTCCTCCAACGATGGTTGATTCCTGCTTTGTGGTGATTCATCTCTAGTGAGATCAAAGTGCGTCGGACCATCAGGCACAAACTAAGGCTTGCGACTAGCAACGTGAGAGGATTTCCTCTGAGAAGACGTCAAAACGAACTTGGAGGATTTTGACGACATATTCATAAATGATCGAGTAAGAGACTTTGTAAAGAATATGAGGACTGATCAAGAGAAGCAAATGTTTGAGAGAGGTTAGGGTTTGCAAGGATTTTGGATATCGGGGGAAAAAGAGACCAAAGACTTATTTAAAGAATACGAACCAAGGCAAGCGAACAGGCACAAAGGAAAATCTTCTGTTTTGAAAATTTTTAAAAAAGTAACTAACAATAATTTATGAAATATTAATTCTAAAATAAACAAAAGTGTATAACAATTTCCAAAAATATAAAAGGCAAGTAATAATTCGAAACTAATCATACCTGTTCAAGAAGGAAAGAAACTTACTCGCCAAAATTTAAAATACAACTACCCGAGTTTGTAAGGGCTTTCGAAGAATATCTTTACCAAAAGGTTGAACTGAAGAGTTTGTTTCTACATAGACTTTAACCAGAAGCAAGGGTAATATTCAACTTTTCGCAAATGAAGATGAATGATCCTTTCAATAGTGGCTTGGTGAAATATGCTTCGAATCAATGAATTAAACATTGATTTCACCATTTTATACATGGTCTCTTATGAAATGATGATGGATTTCAATATGTTTTACTCTTGAATGGAGAATAAGATTTTTTGTGAGGTTGATTGCACTTGTGCTGTCACAACTAATTTCAGTACAAGGTTCTATATCAAAATCCTTTAGTTATTGCCTTATCTAGAGAATTTGTAAACAACAACTTTCAAGAACAACATATTCTACTTCTGCAGTACCTGAAGTCCAAATCCATACATTGAGGGTACGGAACATGAAGCTCGTGTAGGAGAGAGAGGGTTTGAATTGAGTTGAATTGAATTGAATTGAATTGAATTTAGCCAGAGAAAGGTGGAGGTGGAGGTGGAGGCGGTGCGGGTGGGCAAGAGTGGGGCAATGGAGCATGTTAGCTTTTGCGATGATGGATCGAACGCAGGCCGCAAAATGAGAGAGTGGAAAAAAGGGGGAGTACTTCTGGGTACATGTTAGAGGCCACTCGCTCGGTTCCAATCAGAGGAGAAGAGAGAGAGAGAGAGAGAGAGAGAGAGAGAGAGAGAGAGAGAGAGAGATGGCGGGGATTTTTATATGAGTGCTAATCCGGGTTCCGTTTGCTTTTGGCTCTCTTGTTTGGACATTTGTACACGTGGGTCGGCGCAGCAGATGCACTTCTTCCCTCGTCAGTCTTTTCCGGTCCATCTCTCTATCTCTCTATCTTCTTCCTCCCATTTCCTTTTTTCCCTTCTTTTCTCTATTTTCTGTGTACGATGTTATCTCTGAATTTTTAATTTATTTAATATGATTTTTAAAATTTAACCTAATACTTAATGTGATCGTTATTAGCCTAATGTTCAATGTTCAATATAATTCTTTGATTAATTTGAGAATAAAGACAATATACAATTTAAGGACCAAATTAAGTATGTACTAATAATTCAAAGGTTACATTAAACAAATTGAAAGTTCAACAAATTATATTATATATTGGACTAAAAATCAAAAACTACGTTAAATAAATTAAAAGTTCATGAATCATATTTTACATTGAGCCAAAATTTCATGACTCATTTATGTTTTTATTTTCCTAAAACTTATGAGTAATTATAACATACGATCGCTAATATATCATCAATTTATTTCTTAAAACCATCGATTTAGAAAAATATTAAGAAGAACCCTCCTTGGATAGATCGCGCGTACCAATTCGTCTCACATAAAGCCCGCACTATGTGCGTGCACAAATGAACCGGCCGTGGAAGTACTCGAATTGCCTTAGAAATAACTATGAGTGAATCAGCTATAAGTCCCACAGAGATACTCGTAAAATTTCATCGACAAAGGGAAACATTAAACATATTTGAGATATATTTACCTAGTGCGGGTCGAGTCGCAAGAAAGTTTGGTTCGCGGCAGCAATGCAACAAATAAAGCGGGTGTTTTACGAGAAAATAATATGGTCATCAACATTTACTATCCTTCTAATACCAAAGATCTGTGCAATGTCCTCGTCTCTAGTTTGGCATTACATATGATCTACGGCAAAAGAACGCTTCAAGTGCCATAACTTTGGCCAAAGGGACACTTTAAGTGCCATAACTTACGAAAGGTACACTTAAGTGCCACTTTCAAGAAAAACGGATTACTTGAGTGCCAATCCGACGAGAATCCGGCCAAAATGTTGACGTGGCACTTTTCCGGCGAACTGAGTTCAAAATGACGCCATTTTGCACGCGATGTGGCCAAAACGGCGTCGTTTTGGGCTGACGTGGTAAAAAAAATTAAAAATTAATTAAATTAATTTTAAAATTAAATTTAGTTAAAATATTTTAAAATAATAATTTTAAATTAAATTTAGTTGAAATATTAAAAAATTAATAATTAAAATTTTAAAAATTTTAAAAATTTTTTAAAAAAAAAAAGAAAGGGGGAGGCGGGCGAGGGATTCCCTCGGCCGCCCCGCTGCCGCCCCCCCGCCGGGAAGGGTTGGCGACGACGTGGGGAGGGTTGGCCGGGGTCGCCGGGCCTTGGCCAGGGGTCGACGACCACGGCCGACCGGTGGCGAGGGCTCGCGAGCCCTCGCCGGATTTGTGGCAAGGGCTTGAGGCCCTCGCCCAGATTTGGCGACCCCCGTGAGCCCTCGCCCAGATCCGGTGACCCCCGGCGGGCGGCGGCCCTTGGCCCGGCCGAGCGAGGGCCGCCGACCCTCGCCGGATCTGGGCGAGGGCCGCGACCCTCCCCAGATTTGTGGCGAGGGCTGTCGACCCTCGCCGGATCTGGGCGAGGGCTGCGACCCTCGCCTCGATCGGGGCGAGGGCTCGCGAGCCCTCACCACCCGGTCGGCCGGGGTTGCCAGCCCTTGGCAAGGGCCCGGCGACCCCGGCCGACCCTCCCCCCGCCGTCGCCGGCCCTTCCCAGCGGCGGCGGGCGGCAAAGAATGGCGGGCCGAGGGCTAATTCCTTAGCCGCCTCCCCCTTTCCTTTTTTTTTTTTAAAAAAATATTTCAACTAATTTCAAAATTATTAATTTAAAATATTTTAACTAAATTTAATTTTAAAATTATTAATTTTAAATATTTTAAATAAATTTAATTTAATTAATTATTTTATTTTATTTTATTTTATTTTATTTTTTTGCCACATTAGCCAAAACGACGCCGTTTTGGCCACATCGCGTGCAAAACGGCGTCGTTTTGAGCTCGGTTACGGAAAAGTGCCACATCAATATTTTGGCCGGATTCTCGCCGGATTGGCACTCAAGTGATCCGTTTTTCTTGAAAGTGGCACTTAAGTGTACCTTTCATAAGTTATGGCACTTAAGTGTCCCTTTGGCCAAAGTTATGGCACTCCAGGGGTCCGCGCGTCTATGATCTACTTATGAGTACTTCTCCGACCTTGGCTGCTAGATTGATGAGTTAACTAATTATAATGCGTTTCAGTTATAACATCTAGTTTATATATTAGGGAAGCATTAAGAAGAGTGTCGACAAGTAAATGAAATTAGAAAATATTAATTATTTATCTGATGGGATAATAACACCATAAGAAGAGTGCATGCAGTCTGTTCCATAAAAAACCATCTTAATCCAGCGTGCCTGACTCGAGTGGAGTCACCTAAACCAGAAACTGTTTGCATTTGGTGACATGAGTAATTGAATTTACGTTGTAAGCTTCGTCCGCAAGCACACATTCATTCTTGAAGAATTAATCCGTCCACAAATTGGATCAGAAAGCAGACTTATATTGGAGCACCCTGAGTTATCATCAACCTATTGCTAGAAGAGGTGTAGAAGGGAAACATGTTTTACATGGCAGCGCAGTCGAAATGGTAATTTCAGTCAACTACAGTAAGCAAGTGTGGTATGTATTTTTCAGATGCAAGCAGTTGCAGGGCTCGTGCCATCACCCGACAAAGTTGTCCAGCTAGAGTTAGAAAAGGCCGTCGGAGGCATGCATATCAAGCTGTTATGCCACGCAGGAAGACATAATCTACAACTTCGTCTAGGCAGTTTTGAGTTCATTGTTAGTTCAGTAGAATGAATATTTGCCGTTGACATTTTGATATCTGGCACCTTATTGTATTGGAGAAGAATAACCAGCAAGCAAATGCTTCATGAGAACAAAAGAAGCCAATGACTTAGAATTGCCTAATTTGGTTTTATTTTTATTCAAGCTATTCTGAGTTTTATTTTCTGGCTGCAGTTTCAAGGAGCAAAAGAGAGTAGAGAGCCCAACACTGCTTCATCACCACTCAAAAGAAGTCTAAGGGCGCGCATGATAAAATTTCTATTCCAGAAATTGATTTCTGGCCAGAAATTGATTTCTCAATTTCTATTCCCCGGACAAGTTTCTGAGCAAAGAAACCCGTTTGATAACAATTCAAAATTTCTATTTCTCGAACAAATCCGTTTGATAACAGAATAAAAGTTCTATTTCTAGGAATAGAAATTAATTAGATAACAACATAGGAAATTCTCAAATATAAAATAATAGCCGAAATAATACTAAAACAATATAGAAAATCCTCAAATACAAAAAATAGTCGAAATAATACTAATACATTAGAAAAGTTGAAAATACAATTTCATGGAATTTATGTTACATGTGCTTACGTTTCCTATTACGTAATATTTTCTTTCGAAAAATAAACAACGTGGCAAAAAAAATTGAAATTCAATTGTAGTGAATATGTCGTTATGTTTTTGCCGAAATTGATTTCACATTAATCAAATAAGTCTAATGATAGCCATGATTATAATAGTCTAATCTCCTAAAAAAATCCTAACTTCAAGTCTAATTCCAATTTCTTTCCAAATTTTGTTAAAAATATCCTCACCGTGTTCAAAAATCGTCACCAATTTTTTTCAAAATTATCAACACTAGGATTATTTAAAAATTTATTATCAAAATCTATATTTTCATCAACACTCTTACAAGAACAACATATTTCTTATTAGATCTCTTTTCCTTATAAAAGAAAAATTGGATGAAAACCTAATGATTTGACCCATTTTTACCGCCTTAATATGAAGTTTATGATTAAAAAAATAGTTAGCCAAATAGAGTCGTTGGCTGGCATACACGGAAGAGTAGGTTAAGAAAGACTCATTAGATATGAATATGACCAATTGACTATTACCATGCATAAAATCTCTTACGTGCAACAAATGAAGCCTTGTTCATTCAATTCTCACAATCTAGCCCAATGGTTAAGATTTTCAATCAATATTGATTAGAATGATTATATTAAAAAATCATTAAAATATTTTGGACTAAATTAACTATTTCTATTTCTATTTCAATATTAGTGATCTAAAATATTTTGGACTAAATTGAAAAGTTGAGAAAAATTTTTTTCTATTTCTATTTCTATTTCAGAAACTGAGAAGTTAAAAATTTCAGCTTCTGATTTCTTCGATTTCTCTATTTCTGGAATAGAAATCTGTTTCAGAAATAGAGAAATCAAATTGCGTTACCAAACGGATTTCTGTTCCAAACCTGTTCCGGGGAACAGAGAAACAGAGAAATTGAGAAACAGAAATTTTATCATGCGCGCCCTAATTAGCCGACGGTTTCCCATCTCTCGGGGGAGTGTTGGCGTACTTCCACGAGCGGCGGACAAAGTGCTCACTGATTCTGTCGCCACCAATGTCGTCAATTGGCACAGCATCTGAGATCTCTTTCACGTCTTCCTCCGTAAGCTTCACTCTCAAGGAACCAATGTTGACATCGAGATTCTTGATTTTCGTTGTTCCTGCAGAAACCGCATAATTTCAAAACAGATATCCCCATTCATGTTATCTGTGTTAATGATGTCGTAAACATCCGATCCTTACCAGGTATAGGGACAACATCATCTCCTTGATGGTGAACCCATGCGAGTGCAAGCTGTATAGGGGTGCAGTTGTGCTTTTTCGCTAACTTCTCCATTCGAGCATAAACAACCCTGTTTTTGTCCAAATTGCCTTCTTGAAACCTAGGAAATGTCATTCCCTGAGAAATGAGGGGAACAAATTAGCGAGGATTAGTGAAGAAGCTTTAAGGACATCTAAGAGAGAGGAGCCCATTTAACCATTAACATACCAGAGAACTATTTGCAGGCACAGTTTCTGTGACTCCCTTGCCCCCGAAGAACCTTGACCGAGAGGGCTAAACGGAACGATGCCAATTCCGAGCTCCCTGAAAATTTTGAGAGGCGGGCCAAAAGATTTAGGAAGGAACAACATACAAAGCGAAAAGGCTGTTTTTTGGAAAGCAACTTAGGAAAGAATTTGAAGTCTCCTCTGATAGAGATGAACAACAATATACCTGCAAAGTGGGACAATTTCTTGCTCGATTTCGCGAGTCCAAAGCGACCACTCCATCTGTAAGGCCGTGATGGGATGAACTGCGTGCGCTCTCCGTATGGTGTCAGGGCTAGCTTCCGACAAGCCGATATACTTGACTTTTCCTTCTTCCACCAACTTCTTCAGTTCTTCCATCTGCGTTTTTTCAAAACCAGTTGGTTTTATGAATTGCTGATCGCTAAACCCCATTTAGAGCATCGACAATCATACACGAGCAGGAAAAGTTGCTAAACAAACTTACAGTTTCCTCTATCGGGATTGATGTGTCAATTCGATGCACATAATAGAGGTCAATGTATTCAACACCAAGGCGCTCGAGGCTCGACTCACAACACGAACGGACATATTCTGGCGACCCCCTGATCACGAGATTGTCTGCCTCAATCTTCACAATACCGAATTTGGTGGCTATCTGCACCTCCTCCCGCGGCAACTTCTTCAATGCCTGCGTCAATGATATCATGAAGTTTTTCTAATAACCATAAAACTAAAATGTATCGCTCGAAAGACTAAATTACTGGTTTTTTGTGGGTTTCGGTTTAATCACGTTACCTTTCCAATAAGAAGCTCATTGATTTTGGGTCCATATATATATCTGACGTGTCGAAGAATGTTATCCCCTTGGCGAAGGCGTCGGTGATGATTGAAATGCCGACTTCCTCCGGGACAGGATCATTGTAAATATCCGTGAGTCCCATGCAGCCAAAACCCAACTTCGAAACCTGCAATTATTCGAAAACAACAGGAGGAGAAGAAGAAACCATTACTCATACATCTCGGCATGAAGCAGCTTAAATGAATCCGCAAGAATTTAATCAACAGGAGAAGTTTCAATACAAACCTCAAGACCCTGAGTTCCGAGTTTCACTCGCGGAATCTGAACCTCATGATGCTCAGCCATCTTCGGATGATATCTTAAAGTTGCTACTTGCTGTATTTTCTGGTTTCGTGATCTTTATATTTCGTGCATATTTATAGGGGTTCAGGCGGCAAGGATAAAGAAAGGGAAACTTTAAATTATGAATAGCAAGTGGTAGTCTTTTACCAAAAAATAAAACTAAAATAGCAAGTAATAGTACGGATGGAAGGCCGCCACGTGAGCAGACGTGTCTTGAGCTGTTGGATACTGGCGTTTCGCATCATCCACTACGTCGCGAGCATTTGAATTCTTTAAAAAAATTTCTTATTTTCTTTTTTTTTTTATTTCCCTTCGCCAGACTGCATTCTCGACAGTGGCTGGTAGGGGCGTTGCTACTAGACGTGGCCGGCTCACAATAGAAAAAGAAATCGGAAAATGAAAAAAAAAAAGGTTCCAAAAACTTATTTAATTTTTTTTTTTAAATTATACATATCAGCACTGACTATTTAACGCAAAACAATTAAAATCCATTTTGGTGATTTTCGACTAAAATTGATCGAAATGACTATATCGACAAATCATTAAGAGATTTAGGATTAATAACAAAATTTTAAATTTTAAAACTTCTACTTGGCTTCATGCATGCTATAGTTGGATTTTTGCTCAACAATAAGGTTTATTTAGTTTATATTCACATTTAGCAACAAAAAAAGAAGAAGCAAATACTATAGTATATATCATTGCCGTCCAGTTAAGAGATAATATTATCAAAGGAAGGAGCCTTTGTTTTTACGAGGGTTTTTGTGGCCTATTTGTTTATTATATAGGCACAACGAGCTCTATGAATTTTTATTTTAACGTGTTAGTGTCTACATACCTCACACCTATGATACTTCTATCTTTTTCTTTTCATAGAAAAGAGAATACTCCCTAATTTTTTAACATCCAGCTTATCTTGAGATTAAGATGAGAACCGTAATAAAACATTTTAAAGAGTTGCTTAGGTCAGTCCATATCATATGTTATTTTTCATAGCTATAATAATACTAGCTCCTCAATATTTGTCGGGGTGTGTGAGAGAAAGTCACGAAAGGGACTTGTGATGTATTGGGTGATGCGAACCTTGGAGCATCCAACAGCTCGTGGAGACAATAGAGCTGTAGCGTGTTCGCTTACGTCGACGGTCTGATTCCTATTTTATGGGGCTCATTAGCTCAAACTTGATCTTATTTTAATATTCCACCATATTGCGGCCGTAGAACCTTCAAGGATAAGGAAATTAAACTAATTCATAAGAAAAGTATTTCTCACATGTTATATTGTGTAAAATGTTACGAAATCAAATTGACCTTGGAAGTTGCTTCACTCTATTGTAATAGTGTGTTGAAACTCTCCTATCGTAAATGATAAAACTAGTATGCATACTTAGAGGGGGGATGAATAGGTGTTTGAAAGAATTTTTGAAAAGTAAGATAAATTTTTGAACAAAATCTGAGAACCAATTAGAATATGATAAACAAGTCACTAGACTTTTGATTAATATACATAATCATATAAGAAATGTAATAGCTTTTTGTGATGCTTAAAAATATGCAATAGATTTAAATGAAAAGTGTTAAGGGAAGAGTAAAAGGGCTAGTGAGAACACCTAGAGGAAGGTGAATAAGTGTTAAAAGAAATTTTTGCAGAAACGTTTATAAATACTTTTTCTTTCAAACTGGAATCTACAAAATAATGGACTAAAGCAAGCTTATCAATTAAATAAATTTACGAATGAATAAAAGAGCTCAGGGAAGAGAATGGAAACACAAAATTTATAGTAGTTCGGCTTAGATCAAGCTACGTTTACTCTCCCGCACTGATAGCCCACTGGCTGGATTTCAATATGAATTAAAGTAGAATTTACAGTCTCACGTTCTTGACTTTATAAAGTAGAAACTTTACTACACTCTTCCAAAGTCTTGCAAGTGTTTGCTCTCTCTTTTGAGTACAAATTAAAGCTTGACAAATGAAATAGCAAAAAGCTAGAAAGTTTTAGACTTTGAAATTTTTCTTTCACGCACTTCCTCAAACAATTGGAGAGTCCGCCTTAAATACTCATTTATGTCTTCACGACTATTGGCACTTTCCAAAGGAATTCTTCCAATCTACCATTTGGACAAAATTAATTAAGGTGATCTCGAGTCGTTAGATGATTTGTGATGAAAGTCCGTCAATCCCGTTCGCTTATACAATCATGATCTTTGGTTTCCATAAGTAGAACCTTCTAAATTTGCTCGCCTTATCAAAAGATCTTCAAATCGGAGTAGATTCCAATAAGAATAATCAATATTGTAAATGCTATATCCAGCCATAAGGTCTTCCAAAAATCATACGAATTGAATCCTTGAAGATAATCCTGCATTTAAATAAATTTTCATTCTTCAGTCTGAAAATTGTCAATAAAGATAGACTTTTGAGATTAAAGTCTAACGGTTTTTAGACTTTGACGGTAGAGTCTGGAGTTCTTTAGACTATAGTACTTGAGTCCGCATGTCTTTAGACTACACTTTTCGAAATATTCTGTCAGTTTCAAAATAATAAAAGAGTTTTCTCTAACAATCTCCCCATTTTTTATGGTGACAAAACTTTCCTGCAGATTTGAAAATTTTTGACAAGCAAAACAACACTTAAGCAAAACGTGATATCTTATAACATAAATTGATTAGGACCTGGATAGCATCGATTATGTAATCACAAAAAACATGTTAATCCTGCAAGATAAATAACTATCCAGCCACAATCAATATCACGAACTTAATTACTGCAAGTGTCAAAAGATTCAAAATCAAATAGTAGTCAAAAGTCCAAAGTATACCAATCCAAAGTCAGTCCAAAATGCCAAGCAAAAAGTCATCAAAATCAAACCAAAAAGATTTAAAAAAAAAAAGTCGGGAAGTCGGGTCAAATTTGCATACTCTCCCTCTTTTTGTCATTAGCAAAAAGTGGAGAAAAAACTTTTAAAAGAATAAGATCATGGCTATTTGGGGATGCAAACGATCTGGAAATCCCTCATAGACTTGACAGCCTCCTCCAGCTCCTTTAGAGTCTCCTTCAATTGTTGAATATCCTCACCCTTTGCATTATCTTGAATTTGAAGCTTCAAGGCTTGTACTTGATTGTGTAAAGAGACTAAGGTGGCTTGATGTGCAGATTTAAGGTTCTAAAATTCACACTCTAACCCATATAGCTGAGCTTTTATCTCTACCATAAGCTCGAGCAATCGTCGAAAGTCTGTTGTAGGTTCTGTTTGATTACTAGCATCAGCATGGTCAGATTGAGGATGGAACCTCAGTTGGAATATCCAAATTTGGAGATAATGCCTCAACATTAGCTTCAGGGAATTGAGAGGCATAGACATTCTCTGGATCTACTGAAGATCTACTAACATTACTAGTGAAAACAGGTGAAGAAGTACCTCTTTTGTTAGTAGCTCTCCCTGTTTCTGTGCCTTCAGGTGGAGAAAAAAATTCATCTTCCTATTCTTGCTCTTCTTCAGCACCAAGGTGATGTTTTTCCCTTTCTTCTCCCTCAGTCCCACCTCTTGTATCTTCCGAGTCCTCTAACAAGGATACAACAAATGTGGGCTTAAGAGAATCATCTTGACCCTCTTCTTCATCTTCGTTTCTTCCTCTTTTTTCTTCCTCTATTCTCTGTTCTTCTTTCTCTTCACCTCTCTTCTCTGTCACTTCTCTTTCTCTATTCTCTCTGTCCTCTGTCTCCTTCAAACTAACAAAGCTCTTCAAATTTCATAAGGAAAAAGTGTAGAGAGTAATATCATCCTCATCTTCTTCGTCCTGCAAGATAAGGGCTCTCATCTTCTTGATTGATGCATTCATGGGCTTTTTGCCTTTCCTCTTCTTCATTGCAGAGTCTTGCTTAGTTTTTGCAAGGGATTTCTCCTTCAGCCGCTCCAAAGCCTAATTGAACTCCTTCAGTCTCATTTTTTAATCCATTTTTAGTCCAACTACCATTAGAGCAATGGTTGGAACACACAGAATAGCAGGAGGCTAAATGTTGAAGTGTTTGAACAGTTGAGTAACAAGAGCAGATTAAGGAAATTGACTTTTGTTCTTCACAACTGTCCTATACATGTGCATTAGGATAGTATGAGGCAGTGAGAACTTGAATCCAATGTTGATTGCATACATCAGCTTTACTTCAGAGTGAGATACATTAGTTTTTGAAGTGGATTTGGGTCTGATGCAGTTGATCATGATCTTGTGAAGTAAGATATTGGAGGCATTCATCCTAGAGTAGGAAATCTTACCTTTAGCAAATCTGTCTCGAACAAGTTCTAGTGTAGCATGAGCAACAGGCACACTGATCGGTTGGAAACTCTCTCTTTCCACTCCAATCACATCAGCCAACATGTCTACATCGACCACAAATTCTTTGTCCCTAACCGTAAAAGAAAATATATTCGCATCTAAAAATGATAGATTTGAATAGAAATAAGCTGTGAGTTCTAGGTAGGTGACAGTCGGCTTAGAGCAAAATCGTTTGAGTTGAAGGAGTGCAAGTTTCTCCCTCAGATTCACTTTCACCGAATCAAGAAAATCAAAGTCCACACTTCTAGGGTTTATAACTCCTCTCTTCAGCAGTTTCGAATAAGTCCTCTTATGGTCCTTAGAACGAAATAAGTCCGTCCTTTCACCATGAACATTTGTAGTGATGCCCATCCTGTATTGAAAGTTCGAGTACATCCTTTCATTATCATCTTTCCCTTCAGGTTGATTAAATGTTCCAAACCGTGGATCACTTATGAAGTTGGAAAAAGTTCTTGCTACCAAACCTATAGGCACAATGTCCATACTTTCCATTGTTCTCAAAAAATGAGTCTCATTCCTATACCCGCTCTCGCTCAAAAACTCATCAATAACAGTCATCGCAATACCTCATTCCTTTAACTTAGTGTAGAGTTTGAAGAGAAATTCGGGTTTCATCGTTCTTACTAGTTCATCATCTTCAATAATCTTCTCTTCTGCTTGTTGCTGCGGAGGAACTTGAGTCCCTTGTTATGATAAGTGACGCGGTTGAGAATGTTGTTGATGCTCCTGCGAAGAGTCCTCTTCCTCAATTAGATCAAAATGGATAGGACCCTCTCGCATGTGTTGTGATCCCCTAATCGCAATTCTAGAAAACTTCATCTGGAAAGACATTGTCGCTGTCTTGGAGGATTTCTTGAACTCACTCGTTGAAAAATGTGAAAACTTTTTGGATCAAACTTGAGAGAAAATGAGAAAAAGTAGGATATTTGGATGTGCGGACCCTTAGAGTGCCACAACTTTGCACAAAGGGACACTTAAGTGCCATAACTTACGAAATGTACACTTAAGTGCCAAAATTGGAGCAAAATGGATCACTTGAGTGCCAACCCGACCAAAAGGCTGATGTGACATTTTTATGGCGAAGCGAGCCCAAAACGACATCGTTTTGCATCTTTGAAGTGGCCAAATAATGCAAAAACGGTGTTGGGCTGACGTGGTAAAAAAATTAATTAAATTAAATTTAGTTAAAATATTAAAAAATAGTAATTTTAAAATTAAAAATTAAAAAAGGGGGGTGGTGGCTTAGGGCTTAGCCCTCGCCATTGCCGCCGCCTCCCCGCCAATCACCGGGAAAAGCCGGCCGAAGGGGAGAGGGTCGGTCGGGGTTGCTAGCCCCTAACTAGGGGACGGTGACCTTAGCTGATTGGCAGCGAGGGCACGTGAGCCCTCGCCCAGATCCAACAAGGATCGACGGCCCTCGCCCGGTTGGGCCAAGGGCGGCCGCTCATCGGGGCAACCCCCAGCGAGTGGCGACCCTTGGCTTGGCCGGGCAAGGGCCGTGACCCCTCGCCACTTGTTGGATCTGGGTGAGGGCTGCAACCCTCTTCTTGATCTGGGGCGAGGGCTCGGGAGCCTTCGTCGCCGATCGGTCGAGGTCCGACCCTCTCCCCTTCATCGTCGACTCTTCCCGGCGACGGCGAGGAGGTGGCGTGGTGGCCGAGCCCTCACCACGGCCCCCCTTTTTTTTGAATTTTTTGAATTTTAAAATTATTATTTTTTAAATATTTTAACTAAATTTGATTTTAAATTAATTTAAATTAATTTATATATATATTTTACCACGTTAGCCCAAAACGATGCCAAAAACGGTGTCATTTTGAGCTCACTTCATTGGAAAAATGTCACGTTGTTGACACCTAATTTTAGAAAAAAAGACATTTTGAACAAATAAAAGGAAAAAAATGAAAACGGGGAAGTTGATTTGATTGAATTATGCAAGGAAATATGGGATTTTGATGGATTTCCGGATTTTGTTAAATGCAGCAACAATTTTGAGATCAAATGAATAAGGGGCAAGAATTTTGCAAGATGGAAGGAATTTAAGCAAGATCGAGCTAATTGCGAAATCACGCTCTAATTTTCAGATTTGATTTAATGTGGCAAGAGATGGAAATTTGGAAAATGCCATAAAAATGCAAACGTCTCGAATCACTATAAAAGAATGCTGCATTTTTCAAGAAAAGGGAGGGAGTTGAAAAAAATTGTAGAGAAAAAATTCGTGCGAAAAAAAATCGTGCAGAGTGGGGGAAAAAAATTTTGAGAGAGAATCCGCTAAAAAATTCGTGCACGAGGAAGCGAATTCTGAAAAATCTCTAGCGCAAAGAAAAATCGAGAAAAAATTCGTGAGAGAAAATAGGGAAGTGAATTCGTACAAAGGGGATCCTTTTTCTATTTTTCATTCTTCCTTTTCGCATGAGTCAAAGTCCACCAAAAGTGAGTTTTGGTTTCTGCAGAAAGGTACAGCAGAGAGACGTCGTGTGAGGAGAAAAAAAAAAAGAGAAAAGAGAAAGAAAGAAAAAAGAAAAGCAGCGAACAGTTCGTCTTCCTCGCGTGTGTGTCTGCGCATTTTTGCTGGCCTTCGTCCACGAGCACCCACGCCAGCCTCGTCGCTGGTGCTCGCAGCCGAGCCTCCACCGCGCCTCCGTGCTTCCTCTTCGCGCTCACCACCGCAACTATCGACGCCGCCAAATCTGCAGCCAACGCCCCCGCGCCTGGACCCAAGCCCCCTACGATCTGGAGACCACACCGCCCCTGCTCGCCTCCGCCACGCTGCGCCACCGATCCCGCCGCTCCGTCCGCATCTCAACCCGGAGCCGCCACAGCGAGACCACTGCGACGCCGCAGCCCCGACCCGCGACGCCGCCCGTCGATCTCCGACGCTCGCCGATCCGCCTCCGCCCGCACCGGACCGCGACCACCCTCGCCCGCCGCTGTGGATCGCGACTCCAGCACCACCGGAGCCTGTGCACCACCTCGCCGTCGACGACCAGCAGCCCCGGTGCTGTTCAGCCCTCGCCGGAGTCCCAGCGCCGCCAGCCGACCGCCTACTTACCTCCGGCGTCAACCCCCCTGTCTCTGTTACTCACCTTAGGTAGCTTTTCATTATTTTTTTACTTTTTACCTTTTTCATAAGTTAGTTTATTTTATTATGTTCATTTGTTCTATCATTTTTTTTTACTTCATTTGATAGCATTTTTTAGTTTAGGTATTTAATTTGCATGTTAATATTTGTGAATTTAGTATGCATTATCCGTAGGGATTTTGTCCGAAATTAATATAATTATTAATTTGATCTGAGAGACATCGGATCATTTTTCTAATTATTTTTAATTTTTGGGCTTTTTGGTAGAATCTCAATTGTTAAATCATAATAATTATTTAATTTGGTCCGTAAGACTTCGGACCAGATTTTTTTAATTATTTTAAGTTGTTGTGATGATCGGGGTTAGAATAATTGTTAATTTAACTTGTGAGATCACAGGTTATTTTTTCAATTATTTTGATCCTTTATTTAATGATTATATTAATTGTTTAGATAGCCTTTTTAGAGTCTCAATTAGCACATTTTCATATTCTCATCCTTTTTCTAAAATAAAAAAAAAAAAAAAGTTTTTCTAAGACAGATAGGGTTTAAGTCAAATTGATCCCTAGAATGAGTTAGAAAATTATCCCTTCTTAGATAGATTAATTAATATCTTTATAAATTCTGAATTTCAATAAAAAAAAATACAAAAATACTAGGTGCATGTTAACTAGTTTGCATAATAGGATCATTTAATCAGAATTTGTTCATTAGTGAAGTTAGGTCATGTGATGCATAATAACTAGTTTTCATAATAGGCCCATTTAATTAGAATTTGCATATTAATAAGATTAAGTCATTTAGTTAAAAAAATGCATTTTTATAAAAGAATTCTAATTTTTTAGAAAATCCAAAAAAGTTGTTTGCTTGCTTTGTGTAATGCAATTTATTTGAATGTTTTAATAATGGATGAGCACCTGTGTGGCCACCACATTTGCATGATAATGATTTAGCTTAAAATAAATCCAAGCTGCCTGCGAAAACATTTTGAAAATTAAAAGAAATGGTACCGAAAGGGCATTAGAAAATTCTAGTGTAACCAAGTCCCCGTACCCTTAGTCTCTGGTTCGTAGGAGTAAAATAAATCTCCCTTTATTTTACTTAGGTGTCTAATCGACCTACCATAAACCGATTAGTGGCGACTCCTAATTAATAACCCCTTGCATGTTTAAAAATTTAGACTTAAGTCGCGATTTGGTATGGGTTTGGGAGAGCTTGAGCTAAGTGTAAAAACTTAGCAGTCCATTAACCTAGTTTTAGGTGGCGCACCCGAAAAACAGGTCGCGACACACGTCAGCCTTTTGGCTGAACTTTGGTCGAAGTGGCACTTAAATAATCAATTTTTCTTCGAATGTGGCACTTAAGTGTCCCTTTGTGCCAAGTTATGGCACTTGAAGCATTCTTTTGCCATGATATTTGTATTATAGGGTTTGAGTGAGTGTAAACGAAGAATAATAATCTTTTTTTTTTTTATACCCAAGGAACCCCATATAACCGGCAGCTGACAGGTAAACCTTGGGGCGACGCTAGCGGAGGACCCACCACTCCGACGTCACGCTTAAGTCACCAAGCAACTCCACCAACCGCCTTGCGTTGCAAGGGTTTTGAACCTAAACCTCCCACCTCTCTTGCAAAGGATCATAGAGGCCTACCCAGTAGAGTCACCACGGCTGGTGGTGAGAAGAAGAATCTTGACAGTATATAAAGCAGATGAAACGATGTATACATATCGTCATAAATGAAAAAGTAAAAACTGCATTTTTGAAAATGAAAAACCGTCATAAATTCAAAAACGAAAAAGATATTTACTAAAAATAAAATAAGAAAGTAGCAATTCAAAAAGTAATGTACATTTTCAAATTTTCATCCAAAAATTAAATTACTTGCATAGAAATAACTTACGCTTGCAACTTTTGGAAGTTTTGAGTCCGATCATCTTTAGAATATAACTAATAGAAGATATGATGTTCAATCTGGTGCAAATAAACTCAAATAGATTTTTCTCCAGTGGCTTTGTAAATATGTCTGCCAACTGATTCTTCGAGTCAATAAATTGAATCATAACTTCTCCATTTTGAACATGATCTCTAATGAAATGATGTTGAATATCTATGTGCTTTGTTCTTGAATGAAGAATTGGATTCTTTGTGAGATTAATGGCACTAGTGTTATCGCATTTGATCTTGGTGCATGAATCTTCAATTCCAAAGTCTCTTAACTATTGTTTTATCCATAAAATTTGAGAACAACAGCTCCCAAGAGCTATATACTTTGCTTCTGTTGTCGAAAGAGTTATAGTACTCTACTTCCTTGAGAACCAAGACACCAGCTTGTTGCTAAGCAACTAACAAGTGTCAGAAGTACTCTTTCTATCAACTCTACAACCTGTTAAATCTATGTCTGAATATCCAATGAGAGTAAAGTCTCATTTTTTGGGATACCACAAACCTAACTTTGAAGTAATTGCAACATATTTGATGATGCATTTTGTAGCACTTAAATGAGATTTTTTGGGATCTGATTGGAATTTAGCACAAATGCAAACATTAAACAAAATATTAGGTCCAGATGCAGTAAGGTAAAGAAGTGAACCAATAATATTCCTATAAAACTTTTGGTTTACACTCTTTCCTCCTTTATTTTTATACAGCTTTGAAGAACTTGACATTGGTATGTCAATCATTTTGCAATTTTCCAATATGAACTTCTTGATGAGGTCTTTTGCATATTTCTCTTGATGAATGAAAACTCATTTCTTCAATTGTTTGACTTGTAATCCAAGAAAGAATGTTAATTCACCCATCATGCTCATCTTGAATTCATCATGCATAAACTTAGCAAACATTTTGTACAGATTTACCTCGGGTTTCTTACTAAAGAGGAATCGCATCTTGAGTAATCTCTTCCTCCAACGATGGTCAATTTGTGCTTCATGGTGATTCATCTCCAGTGAGATCAAAGTGCGTCGGACCATTAGGCACAAACTGAGGCCTGCAACTAGCAATGCGAGAGGATTTCCTTTAAGAAGACATCGAAACGGACTTGGAGGATTTTGACGACATATTCGTGAATGATCGAGTAAGAGACTTTGTAAAGAACATGAGGACAGATCAAGAGAAGCAAATGTTTGAGAGAGGTTAGGGTTTGCAAGGATTCTTGATATCAGGGGAAAAAGAGACCAAAGACTTATTTAAAGAATACGAACCAAGGCAACCGAACGGGCACAAAGTAAAATCTTCTGTTTTGAAATTTTTTAAAAAAGTAACTAACAATAATATATGAAATATTAATTCCGAAAAATCAAAAGTGATATAACAATTTCCAAAAATATAAAAGGCAAGTAATAATTCAAAAATAATCATACATGTTCAAGAAGGAAAGAAACTTACTCACCAAAATTTGAAATACAACTACCTGAGTTTGTAAGGACTTTCGAAGAATGTCTCTACCAAAAAGTTGAACTGATGAGTCTATTTCTACATAGACTTTAACCAAAAGCAAGGGTAATATTCAACTTTTCACGAATGATCCTTTCAATAGTGGCTTGGTGAAAATATCTGCTAATTGATGCTTCGAATCAATGAATTAAACATTGATTTCACCATTTTATACATGGCCTCTTATGAAATGATGATGGATTTCAATATGTTTTGCTCTTAAATGGAGAATAGGATTTTTTTGTGAAGTTGATTACACTTGTGTTGTCACACCTACTTTTAGTATAAGGTTCTTCTATTTCAAAATCCTTTAGTTATTGCCTTATCTAGAGAATTTGTAAACAGCAACTTTCAAGAGCAATATATTCCACTTTTGCCGCACCTGAAGTCCAAATCCATACACGGAGGGTACGGAATGTGAAGCTCGTGCAGGAGAGAGAGGGTTTGAATTGAATTGAATTTAGCCAGAAAAGGTGGAGGTGGAGGTGGAGGTGGTGCGTGTGGGCGGGGGTGGGACAATGGAGCACGTTAGCTTTTGCGATGATGGATCGAATGCAGGCCACAAAACGAGAGTGTAAAAGAGGGGGAGTATTTCTGGGTACATGTTAGAGGCCACTCGCTCCGTTCCAATCAGAGAGAGAGAGAGAGAGAGAGAGAGATGGTGGGGAGTTTATAGAAGTGCTAATCCAGGTTTCGTTTGCTTTTGGCTCTTTTGTTTGGACATTTGTACATGTGGGTCAGCGCAGTAGATGCACTTCTTCCCTCATTAGTCTTTTCCGGTCCATGTCTCTATCTCTCTATCTTCTTCCTCCTCTTTCCTTTTTTTTCCTTCTTTTCTCTCTTTTCTGTGTGTGATGTTATCTTTGAATTTTTAATTTATTTAATATAATTTTTTAAATTTAACCTGATACTTAATGTGATGGTTATTAGCCTAATGTTCAATATTCAATATAATTCTTTGATTAATTTGAGAATAAAGACAATATACAATTTAAGGACCAAATTAAGTACGTACTAATAATTCAAAGGTTACATTAAACAAATTGAAAGTTCAACAAGTTATATTATATATTGGACTAAAGTTCAAAAACTACGTTAAATAAATTAAAAGTTCATGAATCATATTTTACAATGAGCCAAAATTTCATGACTCATTTATGTTTTTTTTTTCCTAAAACTTATGAGTAATTATAACATACGTTGCTAATATATCATCCATTTATTTCTTAAAACCATCGATTTACAAAAATATTAAGAAGAACCCTCCTTGGATAGATCGCGCATACCAATTCGTTGCACATAAAGCCTGCACTATGCGCCTGCACAAATGAACCGGCCATGGAAGTACTTGAATTGCACTAGAAATAACTATGAGTGAATCAGCTATAAGTCCGACAGAGATACTCGTAAAATTTCATCGACAAAGGGAAACATTAAACATATTTGAAGATAGATTTACCTAGTGCGGGTCGAGTCGCAAGAAAGTTTGGTTCGCGGCAACAATGCAACAAATAAAAGGGAATAAGTACACTATTGGTGCCGTAAGTTGTGTATGGCGCTCACTTTGGTGCCAAAAGTTTCAGTTGGATTACTTAAGTGCCAAAAATTTTGAAAAATGCTCACTTTGGTGCTAACTCCGATCTGGTTGACTGGAAATCCAACATGTCTTATTTATTTATTTATTAATATTTGAAGCCGACGTGGATTACCGGAGAATACAATCAGCATGTAAACAATAAAACGACGTCGTTTAGCGTCTTTTCCCCAAATAAGAAACCCTAAATCCCAAAATTCAAGTAGAATTAGAAATTGAAAACCCTAAATCCCCAATTCGACCAATTTGAGTGCATACTTTGATTTTCTCTCAAAGTTATCAACTCGCTCTTGCGAATGGAGAGCAGAAGCTCTAGCAGTGGCTCACATTCCTAAAAAAAAAAAAAGCGAATTAGATGGTGAGTGTTACTGTTATTGTGGGTTACCGAGTTCAAGAAGAACATCTTGGACTCGGTTGAATCCGAGGAGAAGATTCCATGGGTGTGGCAAATATAAAGAAGGCTTAAAGTGCAAATATTTCCAATGAGTTGATAGGAAATTCTCTGATCGAGCGACAGAAGTGATCTTGGAGTTACTTGAAGGCCGAAATCAACCTCCACCTGCGTTAATGGACGGGTTGGAGGATGTCGACTTAATGTAAGCTTAAATGAAGGGTTCAACATCTCTGGACGACCATTTGAAGAGGGAGGTTTCAAGATTGAAAATTGAAAGAAACTTTTATCAAGCGTTGATTGTGATCTTATTTTCTTGGATAGTTTATTCAAATGTGAAGTGAGTAATTAGAAGAAGTTTGTATGTCTACCATAGTCAAAGTTTGTATGTCTACCATTTTTGTATGGAGTAGAAGGTTTTGTTGTAATCCATGGTAGAAATGCAATGTTGGAGTTGGAATGCATTAATTGTGAGCACTTTAGAAATGCAATGTTTGCTTGTTGCATTTGTTATTTGCCCTCCTAATTTGTTGGTTTGTTGGTTTGTTGCAACTACAAATCATGGCGAAATGGAAGGTTGGAGTTGGAATGCATTAGTTCTAAACACTTTTTTTTTTTTGTTTAGTTGTGTATTGGCAATATTTGTTTTGCTTAGTTTTTGCTTCAAATAGAATGGTTGCTGGATTTTTATCGTTGTAATGGTTTGCTAGTTTGCTGCAACTGCAAACCATGACAAAATTAAGGGATTGTGGCAAATTAACAATTGCTCATTTCAGTGCCAAAAGTTATAAATAGTGATTGCCCGAGTGCCAAATTTTTATAAAAGTGATCATTTAAGTGCTAGTCGCGATTACAAAGTGATCATTTCTGTTACATAAGTTGTACATAGTGATCGCTTGAGTGCCAAGTTTTTATAAAAGTGATCATTTAAGTACCAGTCACAATTACAAAGTGATCACTTCTGTTGCACAAGTTGTAAATAGCGATCGCTTGAGTGCCAATTTCAAATTTGCACCAGTTGTGGTGCATCTTGCATCTTGTTCTTGCACCAGTTGGGTTGTTGGTACATCTTCTTGCAACACAACAACTCTGCAATAAGATGCACCGGTACCTAAAACTGCATCTTGTTCCAAAGACATACAATTAAAACCCCACAAATAGCATCAACAACTTCAACTAGCAATACTATATGCACACATTTAAATCTAAAAATAATAGCAACCTCATAAGAACATTGCACCAACGGCAAAAAAATATATAGCATAACTGATAACTATCTTGCTAGCTATTAGCCAAAACCAAGCCAAGAGAAAGTAACAGAAATAGCTACTATCATTGATATTGATTGATTGTTTACAAAAGAAAAGAAAAACATGAACTTCACTCTCCAATCACTAAAGGTTCAGCACCCTCTTAAAAAATAACCCATGGCAATATGGAGGCAGCAACTACCATCGATAATATAATATTGAGCATCCTTTTAAAAAAAGAAAACATAAAAAGAGAGATCATGTCTAGCACCACATAAAAAGAGACTATGTCTAGCACCCTCCTATTAGTCAATATGGACAACACCTTGATCTCATTTTCGTCTTAGAGCTTTGAATTGATTCATAATCTGAGCACTCTTTCGAACTAGATGTGCAAGCTCTTTATCTGGGCGTTCTGTCACCTCATTTTCCTTGTTTTTTATGGTGGCTATTCTTGTTCTAGCACGTGTCATGTATTGGTCCATATCATCACTATCGCGCCTAATCATTGGTTGAGATGGAACTAGTGCTGGGTTCCGTTTGGATGGCTGTTTTGTAGCTATACCCACTATCTTCTTCTTTGGAGCACTCTTCTTTAGCTGTGCTATTGATTCTTGAGTTGGCCCACCTTGAGAGAGAAGTGCCTCTGAAGTTCTCTCATGCTACAAAAACATAACGATATTATCAACCAAATGAATTGAAGTACAACAAATTAAATGCATGAGACGTACAAATCTTACATTCAAAATAGTCATTCCAATTCGTTCATCTGTGTAAATCTCATAACCATATTGCCTTAATCTTTTTCTAATAGCCCCTCTTGTTTGTGGTGGTGCATCATTTTCAGCAGTAACAGATGGGGGAGTAGCCTCTGCATCTTGTACAGTTGCTCGTCTTCTCACATGAAAAATACATAACAAATTTAAAATTCAGCCCATAAAAGACAAACACAACGATATATAACTTACAGGAACTTTTTTTCTTCTCGTTTGCTCAATAGTGGACTCAATTATTGTTGTTATTGTCTTGCCTGTTCCAGTCCCTGTCCTTGCACTTGAGCCTATAACAGGGCCTTTTTTCTGGCCCTTTAGAAGGCCTTACAACAATGTACTATATCATGATCATAACCAACTACAATGAATAATTAGACATTTACTCATTTTTATGGTGGAAACAAATAGAGAAAACTTATCAAATTACAAGTGCATGATAGAGAAAAAGCACGAAAGAAGTCAGTACACATGGTCAACTATCAAAGTCTATCAAATAGGAAATGTAAAGTTACTGAGGTAAATAGGATACTTACCTTACAGTAGGGTGTTTGCCCTTCAGTAGGCATTATTGCAGGGCCTTCTGTCCTACCATCATTAGACCCAACAAGAAGCTCTTTAGTAGGGTCTTCATTACATCTTGCTATTGATGCTGTCTTTTTAGCTTACAACCTTTCTTATTGTGCCATTCTTTGCGGCAATAGGAGCATTTCATCTTTGAGCCAGTCCTACTCATCCTCTAACTTGATGCCTCTTCCTACTGCGTTCTTCTTTTCTTTTTTGGCCTTCCAATTTGCTTTTTCAGCAGCAAAGGTAGAGGGCTTTCATGATTTGTTGGCTCCCAAAATGTACTGCTTCTAATAGGCTGCATCATGAATTGGTATGAAGCAAGGTATAAGCTTTTTTTGTACCAATCATGTAGGTAATCATCTGGATTTTCTTACTTCATCTGAATAGCATAAATTGCATAGGCAAATTCCATTCAGTTGTCAGGTTTGGCATGAACACTTTCTTCTATCCAGGTTGACAACATAGTTATTCTGATTTTGAATAATCTCATATCCATTATCTCAATTCCAAACTGGATGGTATAACTTACTATCAACAATGTTTGCATCCAATCTCCTTATAATCCTAGGGCCATATTCTTTAGTTCATTTCATAGCCTCATCTCTTTACCTATGCAATCCAGTCATCACTATCACTCAAATATCATCAAGCATGCTGATGATTGGTTTGCACTTGACCTCTAAAATTCTGCCATTGAAAACTTCACTAAGGTTGTTATCAATGATATCGCATTTAAATTCTTCGCTAAAAAAGGCCCGACACCGTGCTTAGCTTATGTCTGGAAGAGTGCATCAAAACCTTCCTTTGTCAGCTGCAACAATCCTTGTTTGGCTAATCTAAAATAAGCTATTTTGGTACTCTTTACTATCTGCCAGAATTGCTTCTGCAGCTTATCTCATTTGAAATTCCTTGATCAGTTTGTATATATGTGCCTCGCGCACATTCTATGCTCAGCATGTGGCATCAACTCAACCAATGGAATAAGTCCCTACAAAAATTCAAACCAATAAATATAAGTAAGGAAAAATATGTAAATGATTAATATTAAAAGGAGTGAATTAATTGACAATGAAATTACCTTATATTGGTCGTTCATGAATGCCCATCCTCCCCCATTGGTTATCTCAAGGTCAGCCAATAAATTTTTGAGAAACTAGGACCAAATATCAATGTTCTCTATCTTCACTACCGCCCAAGCTATCATAAATATTTGATTATTGGCATTTCTCCCCACAGCAGCCAACAATTCCCTATTGCACAAACCCTTTAGAAAACATCCATCAAATCCTACAACTCTTCCACAACCAGCCAAGAAGTCCCGTTTGTATGCATCAAAACAAATATAAAATTTATCAAATCTAGGCCTAAGATCGAGAGTGGCCTCTCCACAATCTCTACATACACCATACTAAATGGGTTTTGAAACATGCATTCGCTAGCATAGTCTCATACTTGCGCATATTCTTCATTATACCCACCTATCAGTATTTTCATCACCCTTATCTTAGCTCTCTTGTATTGATTTCTTGACACATTAACCCCTACTTGCTCATTCACTAACTATTGAAATTGATGACTCTTGATCTCGAGCATTGCTTTGATAGTGTTGAAAATTTGCTTCAATAACCACACATTTATTACCCTTTTATTATTAAAAATAATTGAACAAGTATGATCTTCCTACAATGACCTAATCTAGAATGACCCATTCTTACTCAGCGCGCCATAGAGCTTCTATAGACAATTGGGTTGTGAGCACTTAGTTCTCACAAATTCCTTCGTGTTTCTAATGAATTTAACACTCCTCTGTTCACCAATGGAGTTCTTCACAACAGCTTCCTTGAACTGTTTGGCATCGTCAAATCTCATGTCCATAGACAAAATAGGTTTATCAATAGTCGGATCATAGTAAGGGTATTTACTTTTTCTTTGACGAGTAGATTCTTCATCATTATTGTTAAGCTCATTCTCCGAACTAGCAACTTCATCGCCACAGCTTCTTTCATCTTCACTTCCATTATCTTTAGCTAAAACTCCATCCTCATTTACTAGCCTGGGCCTCTTTGCTAAATGTGCAAGTTTTTTTCTCAGAAATTCCATTTGTTTTTTTCTTGATTGTGCAAGTTCATCATTATCTTTGTCACTTGGGAAATTTACTGAAGCAAAATATTCATCTTTGGATTCACTAGATAAAAAAATTTCCCATTCTAATCCAATAAAGTCCTCATTGCCCAAATTTTCACCCAAGCTTTCAGGACATTTCACTGTTTGTTCATCTCTATTAATGTGAGTTCTCTCCCTTTCATCTCTTTCATCCCCAACCTAATTACTTGCTTGAATATGATCCCTCATTTCTCCTCTTTCAGTGGTGGTCTGCTCATTCTCATCCCCATCCTCATCCTCATCCTCATCCTCATCCTCACCATCCTCATCATCATCCTCATCCTCACCATCATTATAATACTCAACATATACCTTAGCTTCTTCGCCGTGAAGATAATGGTGAATGATATCCTTAATACCATTATCGTCATTAAAAAATCTCAAGCCATCATTCAATTTCTTCCAAGGAACACAATAATGTAGTTTTTGCACTTTGCATTGTAAAAAATACACAAAATCCCTCATAAAATCAATATATGATGGCTTCCGAACATTGACATAAATAGTACATTCATCTCCACCAGTATATTCCTAATCATCGGTGCCAATAAGAAACTCTCCACCATAGCAAATAATGATGCCTACCTGATTTGCGTCCATGTCGATGTTGCACCCAATGAAAAAAAAAAAAACAAATGTCATTACTTGTTGGGACCACATGACAGAATTAATAACTTCACATGGAGGTCCTTGTCGTTTTGTTGTCAAGAAACAAATGCAACTAATCTCCCAAATTCGGTGCTTTTACAGAAATAAAAGAAATCGAATTGAATAAACAAAGTGAGGTCCCACCACCCATTTTTCAATTCAATCACATTCGGTCCCCTTGTTTCCTCTACAGAAGCAGTCCAATTAATTAAATAAATTTGGTCCCACCACTGTTTCCCCCTGAGTCGAGCCCTATTTTCCCCTCCACGCCCTATTTTTCTATTCGGTCCCCACAAAAGAAAGTGAATGAATGATGAAACCCTCAAATTTTCTATTCAGTCCCCACCACTTTCCCCCTAAGCTGAGCCCTCAATTTGCCCTTCACACCCTAACTTGCCCGTTGGAACCCTAAATTTTTCACTAAATTGACCCACGTAGAGAACATGACAAACCTCAGTGAACGAGAGTTGAGAACGCAGCTAGTGAACGAATGTGAACGATGGCGCAACTACAGTAGTGGCCGAGCGACGGCAGGTGAGTGAATGACGGTGGGTCAGCGAGCTACGGCCGGCGGAGTCGAGCAAGAATCCTATATGAACACCATTTTTGGTCCACGTCATTTTTTACCTTATTGAATCCACTATACGACGATCGTTTTGTAAATAATCCACGTGGAATGGTAAAAAAACGTCATTTCTTACAAAGAAAAGGAAACGGCGTCGTTTTATGCCATCCACCGTGGACAATATTAAGAGTTGTCGAATTTTTTTAAAATATAAATGCCACGTAATCATTTTGGCCGAAATTTCTCGGTGGCACCAAAGTGATCGTTTTTTCTCCGATTTGGCACTTAAGTGAGCCGGCGAAAACTTTTGGCACCAAAATGAGCGCCGTACACAACTTATGGCACAATTAGTGTGCTTATCCCCAAATAAAGCGGATGTTTTACGAGAAAATAATATGGTGATCAGCATTTACTATCCTTCTAATATCAAAGACCTGTGCAATGTCCTCGTCTCTAGTTTGGCATTACGTATGATATACTTATGAGTACTTCTCCTACCTTGGCTGCTAGATTGATGAGTTAACAAAATATAATGCGTTTCAGTTATAACGTCTAGTTTATATATTAGGGAAGCATTAAGAAGAGTGGCGACAAATAAAAGAAATACGAAAATATTAATCATTTATCTGATGGGATAATAACACCATAAGAAGAGTGCATGCGGTCCGTTCCATAAAACACCATCTTAATCAGGCGTGCCTGGCTCGAGTGGAGTGGCCTAAACCAGAAACTGTTTGCATTTGGTGACATGAGTAATTGAATTTATGCTGTAAGCTTCGTCCGCAAGCACACATTCCTTCTTGAAGAATTAATCCGTCCACGAATTGAATCAAAAGGCAGACTTATATAGGAGCACCCCGAGTTATCATCAACCCATTGCTAGAAGAGGTGTAGAAGAGAAACATGTTTTACATGGCAGTGCAGTCGAAATGGTAATTCCAGTCAACTACAATAAGCAAGTGTGGTATGTATTTTTCAGATGCAAGTAGTTGCAGGGTTCGTGCCATCATCCGACAAAGTTGTCTAGCAAGAGTTTGAAAAGGCCGTCGGAGGCATGCATATCAAGCTGTCATGCCACGCAGAAAGACAGAATCGACAACTTCGTCCAAGCGGTTTTGAGTTCATTGTTAGTTCAGTAGAATGAATATTTGCCGTTGACATTTTGATATCTGGCACCTTATTGTATTAGAGAAGAATAACCAGCAAACAAAGCTTCGTGAGTACAAAAGAAGCCAATGACTTAGAATTGCCTAATTTGGTTTTATTCTTATTCAAGCTATTCTGAGTTTTTTTTCTGGCTGCAGTTTCAAGGAGCAAAAGAGAGCAGAGAGCCCAACATTGCTTCATCACCACACTCAAAAGAAGTCTAATCAGCCGACGGTTTCCCATCTTTCGGGGGCGTGTTCGCGTACTTCCACGAGCAGCGGACAAAGTGCTCACTGACTCTGTCGCCGGCAATGTCATCAATTGGCACAGCATCTGAGATCTCTTTCACGTCTTCCTCTGTAAGCTTCACTCTCAAGGAACCAATGTTAACATCGAGATTCTTGATTTTCGTTGTTCCTGCAGAAACCGCAAAATTTCAAAACAGATATCCCAATTCATGTTATCTGTGTTAATGGTGCCGTAAACATCTGATCCTTACCAGGTATAGGGATAACATCATCTCCTTGATGGAGAACCCATGCGAGGGCAAGCTGTATAGGGGTGCAGTTGTGCTTTTTCGCTAACTTCTCCATTCGAGCATAAACAAGCTTGTTTTGGTCCAAATTCCCTGCTTGAAACCTAGGAAATATCATTCCCTGAGAAATGAGGGAAACAAATTAGCGAGGATTAGTGAAGAAGCTTTTAGGGCGTCTAAGAGAGAAGAGCCCATTTAACCATTAACATACCAGAGAACTATTTGCAGGCACAGTTTCTGTGACTCCCTTGCCGCCGAAGAACCCACGACCGAGAGGGCTGTACGGAACGATGCCAATTCCGAGCTCCCTGAAAATTTTTAGAGGAGGGCCAAATAATTAGAAAGGAAACAATGTACACAGCGAAAAGGCTGTTTTTTGGAGAGCACCTTAGGAAAGAATTTGAAGTCTCCTCTGGTGTAGAAGAACAACAATATACCTGCAGAGTGGGACGATTTCTTGCTCGATTTCGCGAGTCCAAAGCGACCACTCCCTCTGTAAGGCCGTGATGGGATGAACTGCGTGCGCTCTCCGTATGGTGTCAGGGCTAGCTTCCGACAAGCCGATATACTTGACTTTTCCTTCTTCCACCAACTTCTTCAGTTCTCCCATCTGCGTTTTTTAAAAACCAGTTGGTTTCATGAATTGCTGATCGCTAAAGCCCATCTAGAGCATCGACAATCATACACGAGCAGGAAAAGTTGCTAAACAAACTTACAGTTTCCTCTATCGGGATTGATGTGTCAATTCGATGCACATAATAGAGGTCAATGTATTCAACACCAAGGCGCTCGAGGCTCGACTCACAACACGAACGGACATATTCTGGCGACCCCCTGATCACGAGATTGTCCGCTTCAATTTTCACAATACCGAATTTGGTGGCTACCTGCACCTCCTCCCGTGGCAACTTCTTCAATGCCTGCGTCAATGATATCATGAAGTCTTTCTAATAACCATAAAACTAACATGTATCGGTCAAAAGACTAAATTACTGGTTTTTGTGGGTTTCGGTTTAATCACGTTACCTTTCCAATAAGAATCTCATTGATTTTGGGTCCATATATATCTGACGTGTCGAAGAATGTTATCCCCTTGGTGAAGGCGTCGGTGATGATTGATATGCCGACTTCCTCCGGGACAGGATCATTGTAAATACCCGTGAGTCCCATGCAGCCAAAACCCAACTTCGAAACCTGCAATTGTTCGAAAACAACAGAAGAAGAAGAAAAAACCATTACTCATACATCTCGGCATGAAGCAGCTTCAATGAATCCGCAAGAATTTAATCAACAGGAGAAGCTTCAATACAAACCTCAAGACCCTGAGTTCCGAGTTTCACTCGCGGAATCTGAACCCCCTGATGCTCAGCCATCTTCGGATGATATCTTGAAGTTGCTACTTGCTGTATTTTCTGGTTTCGTGATCGTTATATTTCGTGCATCTTTATAGGAGTTTAGGCGGCAAGGATAAAGAAAGGGAAACTTCAAATAATGAATAGCAACAGGTAGTCTGGAAGGCGGCGTTTGACTGTGAACGTAAGCAGACGTGTCTTGAGCTGTTGGATACTTGAGTTTTGAGAAAATATTAGGTACCCTAAGGGGACCACGTCATTTGTGCTCTGATCCATTCACGGGTCGACACCTGTCCACTGGCAGGTCCACGTCGGCTCTCTCTTCTCTCCCACCTCGTTCCAGTTTAAACCAACGCGCGGGCAATTAAAAAAAGTGAAAAGGGCATTCTCTCTCCTCTGTCTTCTCTCTCCTCTTTGCTCTCTCTTCCGACGACGACGCTCCTTCCGGTCTAGCGATTCCTCCGACGACCGTCGCTCCATCCCGACGACGGCCTCTCTCTCTCCACTCGACGGCCTCATCTCTCTCGGCGCACTTCTTCCTAAATCGCGCTCTCTCCCGACGACGGCCTCTCTCTCTCCACTCGACGGCCTCATCTCTCTCGGCGCACTTCTTCCTAAATCGCGCTCTCTCGCGACGGCCGATTTCGCTCGCCTCTCTCCGTCCCCCGACTCGCGACCGAGAAGCAATCACTCAGCTGGTGCCGTGGTTTATCTGTCGTTTTCGGAGAAGCCCCACTTCAATTCCTTGCTCTGTTCGTCCAGCGAGTGCCATGTCCGAAGACCCTTTGGGCTTTTAGAAAGTGGGTGCGTGAAAAGGTGCGGCCTTAGGAGGAGCCTGAGCAGCTTCGTGATGTCTGCCATCGCCACGCCGAACTCGGTGCTGAGCGAGGAGGCTTTCAAGAAGTTGGGGACTGGTGGGTTCTCGGAGAGCGAGGTTGACGCGAGTGAGGATGAGGGTGGCTTCATGTCTGAGGGCGGCGAGGCTGAGAGTGTGAGTGAGGACGAGCTTGCTCTCTCCAAGCTGGGTTTGCCTCAGAGGCTTGTGGAATCTCTTGAGAAACGTGGCATTACCCATCTCTTTCCCATTCAAGTATGCTTTATCCTTTTTTTCCTTCCCCTGTGTTATCCAATATTTTCGCTTTGGTATGAATTGCTGTTGTTTATTGCTGGCTGAGTTTTCCTTTGTTTGAGCATACTTAGTTGGCTGGAAAATTAAGTAGAAAACCTTGACCTTTGTTAATGTGCTAGTCGAACCACGGATGGAGTTAAGTGCAGGCAATCATAATAGGTATTCTGGGATGTTCTGTCGTAGCTTACGTTAGATGACTATCCTATGCTGCAAATTGAGCTGTTCACCACTAAGATGTTGTTGGGAATAAGGCTTTACACAGGCAAAATTCATTTTTTTTAATCGACTTGATATTTGGATTCTTTACTTTTGCCAGCACTAGGATAGTTCACTCATCACTCATTACTTTTCCCCCTTCATTGTTCACTCTACTAAAGTTTCTTCATGTTTTCAATGGCAAACTCAGGTTCCTTGTACTATTCTGTGATTGTTAGAGAGTGGTGTTAACCCCCGCGCTTGAAGGGCTTGATTCAATTGCTCATGCAAAGACTGGAACGGGGAAGACTTTAGCTTTCGGGATTCCATACTGAAGCGTCTTACTGATGGTGATGAACATAGAAGTCCGAGGTATTTGAGTAATAATTTTAATTATCTTGGTGACCTCCAATGTTTGAGCATTTTTCTAATGACAGATTATACTGTAAATGTCTCTTAGACGCGGGCGACTTCCTTGAGTTTTGGCCCTAGCACTAACGAGGGAAATAGCAAAACAAGTAGAGAAAGAAATTAAGGAATCTGCACCTTACTTAAACACCGTGTGTGTTTATGGTGGAGTTTCTTACATTACCCAACAAAGTGTCCTTTCTCGGGGGGTCGATGTAGTTGTCGGGACTCCTGGTCAAATCATTGATTTGATCAACGGTAACAGCCTTAAATTGGGAGAAGTGGAATTTTTGGTACTTGATGAAGCTGATCAGATGCTTGCTGTTGGTTTTGAGGAAGGTGTGGAGGTGATCTTGTAAAAGCTTCCCTCACAGCGACAGAGCATGCTTTTCTCTGCCACAATGCCTGGTTGGGTGAAGAAACTGGCGAGAAAGCACTTGACAATCCTTTGACAATTGACTTGGTAAAGTTCTTCTCTCAATAACAATCTCTGTCTCGGTCTGCCCAAACTTCTTGCATGATCCGATATTGGGTATAGGCCTGAATTTTTGCATAGTACAGTCGTAGAAATGGAGGAGTGTGGCTCATCAAAATGTCGTGTGATGGCTTATGTGGTTTACCTGCTCTTTATTTTCTTGATGTAGGTTGGAGAACAGGATGAAAAACTCGCAGAGGGAATTAAAATTTATGTCATATCAGCAACTCCAACTTCAAAGCGTACCATTCTAAGTGATCTCATCATGGTAGGAGATGCTTCCCTCATATTTGATATCTTTTTCCCCAATCAAGATGCTTATTTGATTCACTAACATTTGCATATGGATGTCTCCCATTAGGCATATGTCCTGAATTTCTCTATCATGCTGTTTCTTAAGATTCTTCCTGCTTAATGGAAGAAGGCTTTGATTTTGTTCTTGCCTACATGCTTTATGGTAGGCTTTAATAGATTGTGCTTTTACTAGATAAATGACCTTTTTGTATATCTATCTTACGTGTATGCGAAAGGTGGGATGACCATTGTTTTCCCGCAGACTAAAAGAGATGCAGATGAGGTGTCAATGGCATTAACGAGTATCATTGCCTTTGAAGCATTGCATGGGGATATCTCTCAGCATCAGAGGGAGAGAACTCTTAATGGTTTCCGGCAGGGGAAGTTCACTGTTCTTGTTGCTACTGATGTTGCATCTCGTGGGCTGGATATCCCTAATGTTGATCTCGTAGGTTACTTAGTTTTTTATGTTTGTTTACCTGCACGATTAGTTAGTCCTCTCACAAAGCTATGTGTATAAGATTAACAAGAGTATGCAACTCCTAATGCCAGGTCATCCACTATGGACTGCCAAATGATTCAGAGACTTTTGTCTGTCGGTCTGTTCGTACTGGATGCGCCAGGAAAGAAGGAACGGCCATCTTGATGTATACAAGTTGTCAAAGGAGAACTGTTAGATCCATTGAGCAAGGTGTAGGTTGCACATTTGAGTTTATTAGCCCTCCAGCAATGCATGAAATTTTGGAGTCATCCGCTGAGCAAGTTGTTGCGACCCTCAAAGCGGTTCATCCTGAGTCTGTAGAGTTTTTCACTCCAACAGCACAAAAACTAATTGAAGAGCAAGGTGTAAATGTTCTAGCTGATGCTTTGGCTCATTTGAGTGGTTTTTCACAACCTCCTACATCTCAGTCTCTTACAAATCATGAGCAGGTAAATTAGAGACATCTGTGGCAATTTTGTTTGTCATATGTGCTTCTATTACCCTACCTTTTAGTAGATTTATTTCAAGATTTAGGAAAATGAGTGGTTGCTTATTGGAGCATGGACCATTTATGTTGGGAAAATAATTTGTTGATCCTATGTGCTGTCAAATTTTGAGGAAGTGCACTTATATAGCCATTGATACCAATTGGTCTTTCAGAACATGGTTTTTGAATGTTTTTGCTGATTAACTGGTAATTTGAGATTATGGAAAATTGTGCCTGCTGCTGTATCTTATAATGCTCTACTGGACAAATGCGTTGTAGGGTTGGGTTACGCTGCAATTGACTCGCGATCCATCTTATTCTAGAGGTTTCCTTTCTGCCCGATCCGTCACTGGATTTCTATCTGATGTCTATTCTTCGGCAGCAGATGAACTAGGGAAGATATATTTGGTTGCTGATGAAAGGGTATCTACCAAACCAGAGCACTATCTTTATAAATTCTCCCATTATAGTTTCGTTCTTGGCTGTACATTTTTTTCATGTAGTTTATGGTGCCAATGACAGGTTCAAGTGGCGGTTTTTGATCTTCCTGAGGAGATTGCAAAGGAGTTGCTGAGTCAGCCAACACCACCTGGGAACACTATTACAAGAATTTCCAAGGTTGTATAAGGGCTCAAGATACCTCATAGGGTTGAGATTACTATGGTTCACTTAAATGCAGTTGCTTCCATGCTTAGATATTGCCATAGCGTCAATTTTGGTGCTAATTGCATTTTCAGAGCTAATTCACTTTTCTTTTATATTGACAGTTACCTGCTCTGCAAGATGATGGGCCCCCTAGTGATTTCTATGGTAGATTTTCTAGCAGAGACGGGAGTCATCGGCCAAGTCCTAGAGACCGGAGAGGATCAAGATCGTCCCAAAGTTGGGGCAGTGGTCGTGATGCTGATGATGATGTTGGTCTATTTAGACGTGGTGGCCAAGGTTCCAGAATTGAAAATAGCTAGAGTCGCCCCTAAAGAAACAATGATAATGATTGGCTTATAGGTGGTAGGCGATCCAGTAGGCCATCTTCGAGGGACAGGTATATCTTTCTGCCTATGCAAATCTTGCGAGTATTCCCCGAGCAATTTTGTCCGCTCTTGGTACATATGGAATTGATGTAGCATTGCAGACTTGTGTTGGACATTTGATATATTATCCTCCATCGTTCAGCAAATATATTCCTTTTCAATCACCAATGACATACTTGACATGGCCATGTAAATCTCACTGATATGGCATTGTGTCATGACAGGAGCTTCGGAGGATCGTGCTTTGTATGTGGGCGTGCGGGGCATAGGTTATTCGAATGCCCCAGTAAGCAAGACTACTGATTGTATTTATTTAAATGTGTTGCTTTTCATACACTCAGCAAAAAGTGGAGGGTCCTACTCTGCCACCGCTGTTGCCACCATCGCCACCGCCACCGCCACTGTCACCACCACCGCCACTGCTTTGTGCTCGACCTGCTTGTTTATAACAGGTTGGTCAGAGTCTTCGTGTTGGAGAGACAATGAAAAGAGTTACAGTGATCAACCCCGATTAGCTTCGTTATGCTTGGCATGGACCCCGAGTCAATCCTGCTGACACTCCATACCAAATCGTTGATACTTAGCATCTTTTTGATAGTTTCCCTTTGGCTAGAGAAAGAACTCTTCTTTATATGAGTTATCATGTCAACGTAAAGGTGTGTCGGGATCAATTCTTGTGAAAACCTTATCTGGATCTTTTTGGAATGGGATGTCTCCAATTTAGTTGCGAACGGTTGCTTTAATGGACTCGTGTCATCTGGCAATCTTACCATAGGCTTATGATGAAGATGAAACTAGTTTATAAGCTCACCGTGCATGGGATGGGAACATCGGAAATTATCTTATGGTGTCTTCCAATTTTGCACATTTTAGTGATAATTTGAGTGATTGTTGTATGTGCTTATGTTTCTACCGATTATGGAAAATTGTGCCTGCTGATGAAAACAATGTCTCTTAGTTCATTTTCGTGGCGCTTGCCGCCACATAATCGAATTAGGAGCTGAATCTTCATTTAGGTCGAGCTCTTATATAAAAGAAGTACAAAGGAGACAATTATATTCGAAGACCTGTGAATTGGGTCAATCTTCATCTGAATTGAGAGTAGCAAGTCTAGGAACAGAGTGAATGGTATGCTAAAACCCTAAACTTTAAGGCAAAACAACAAATCTTAGCAGATCACTCGAAGTTCTGATACTAGCAAACTGAATAAACATGACAACCTAGATGCCTAGTAGATTAGGAAGGGAATTGCCCAACAAGTGTCTCAAATTTCAAATTTCATGGCAGAAGACAAGGTTGCAAGATATTATCACTCCCTCCACCTGCTTGATCATTAGAACTGTGACAATGACTTGCTCCCAAATTGGTTGCTTTTATGATGAGTACACCAAATCGTCCAGACTGAGTTTTTGTTCTCCCTGTCCCATAGAATGAGCTATCAATGAACCAAAACAAAACCGCCACATCGATGGCTGAAGCCAACTCCTTGAAGAGGACGTGTATTATTGCATAGATAATATCCAGAATCATCTAAAATATCATTCTGCTCAAGACAAACTACATAGAACATCAATTCGCATGTTACATGGTTACCTACGCCAGCAGCAAGGTCCCCTCTCTAGGATAAGGCTAAATGATCGGGCTTATATTCCAGCCCTCATCCATTCGGCTGTCTCCTGATCCAAAGTCTCCACCATATCATAAGCGATGGATGTGATTACCTGCAAGAAGCCTGTGGTGAAGCTGGTGCATCCAGGAGGCCTCACCGAAACGCATAAAAAACCGATCACTGCTGCTGAAGTCATGAAGAAAAATCCCAGACACTTTGTGACTTGCCCTGACGTGTTCAAGTTCCCCTGGATAGTTGTTCAGCCCGAGTCGTTCTTGCAACCTGGTGAAGTCTTTTATATCGTCCCATTCCATACAATCCATGGCTTGCTGCGGCGCAAAGCCTTTCTGTATGAGCTCTTGAATCAGCGGGAAAGCCTGGACTCCTGTGGAAGTGAAGATGAAGACAGTGAACGCACAAGTGAATTGTTTCGATTAAGATCGTGTCTGTATGATTCTTCTTCTGAAAGGATGAAAATAGTGAAAAGGAGATCTCCAAATGCGTGCCAGAAAACTGAAAGATGCTGGCTCGGCAAATGTTATGCAGGAAACCTCACGTCCTCAAAAAAAGTCTTGATCAATTGGGTGAGATCCTGCAGCAGCAGCAACAAGGCCTTGTTTCTCCGCAAGGTTTTTTGATGAGGTTTCCTTAACAACTGAAACCAGCAATAGAACCTTTGAGATAATTTGACAACCGAGAAAGGGTAAGGGAAAGCGAATACTAGACTTGTTAAACCCAGAAAGCCAGGGAGAGATTCACTACTTACGGATTGATTGCTCACCCATCGTTCATAATAATGAGTATATCGCTCCAATGAGTTTTTCGCCATCTCTCTTCTTCTCTCAGCCTCATCATACTACAAAAAGGTATTTTCACACGACCAAAACCAACAATGTTAGTTCCACGGTGTTCACATAACTTTGCCCGAGAAAAGCCAAAGTTTTTCAATTCCTACCGCTCCCTCTTGCTTAGTGGCTTCATAACGACGGCAGGCATAGAAACCACCAGTTCTCTCACCATGGTCAGACCATGCACCCAGACAGAGCCTGTTTGCAAAAGTAATATAGAACAAGCAAGGCGTACAATACCGGTTCCAAGGGAATTACATTGTATCACAACAAGAATACGCCCAATAAAAATGAGTACATAAAAATAAATGAAAATGCTCCATTTAGAAGAAAATAACCTTACCAGCAGAACTCAAATTTACAAGGAGGTGTACAAGTTATATGCATACACCCTTGGTTTTTCTCTATTGGCCGCTTACGCTTTGGACAAGGCTTTGAATTGGCTAGAATCCTGCATATCATTTCATATCTATTAGGAAAGCCGAGCAACAACCACATATTTGCACATAATGACATTTCTGGACACTTGAATCACTATTTTATTTAAGACTTCCTCAAACTTTTGCATCCAAATTAAGAAAATGTGGCAATTATTGGAGGGAGCACGACTGTCCAAATTCATTCTTAAAGGCAAACCTGAGGTAGGATTGCTAACATTTCATGTGAAATAAAGAGTCATATTCTTCCAGACATTCTGTAAAACCTCAGCTCTATCCTGTCATCCCACTTTAACAAAACATATTGCCACAACAAATCATGAAAGACACAAACAACCGGCACTAGGTTGATCAAACTTTAGCATGTCCCATCACAACATTCTCCACAAGGTCAATTTTATTTCTATAAAAGAGCTTCAATTCCATTCACACAGGTTGTCAACATGGCACCAACAAGTTCACAAATAACAAACTCTCGAAACATATATTTTCAGCATGAATCCCCGGCCAGCTCTGATAAACTGGGTATGACCCAAAAGGCAGACAAAATAACAGAGAGATAAGCCTGATAAAACCGTTCGGAAACAGGATAAAAAGACTCCATTTTGACAACACCATATCAGTCATTAAAAGTATTCTACAAAACCCATCCCAGTCAGATCTGTTGAAGCGCCTCCTACCACTACTAGCTCAATCAAAGCTTCGAATTGTAGCAGAGTGATTGGACTCCATTTCCATCGGTCCCATCCACCACCCTCCACAGAAAAAGACCTTATCCTATAAATTTTCATATTATACATTTGTCGAGGTCAGAAGGATGATGAATGTAGAATTTTAAGATGAGGCCGTCAAGTGGAGAGAGAGAGAGGCCGTCGTCGGGAGGGAGCGATGGTCGTCGGAGGAATCGCTAGACCGGAAGGAGCGTCATCGTCGGAAGAGAGAGCAAAGAGGAGAGAGAAGACAGAGGAGAGAGAATGCTGTTAGGGAAATCCTTTATGATGTTTTGAAGATGACAAAATAAATCAAAGGCTACTAACATGTTTGATGGTTGAGTAATAGACCATGCGAGATGATAGAACATGTAAAGGATATTGTCAAAGTGCGAAGACGAACGTAACATATGTCCAGTATATATTCGAAGATTTCCGGACTTCGTGTCAAAGTCGAAGACGCAGACTCAAGACTCAAAGTCGAAGACCGCTGCCGGACTCAAGACTCAAAGTCTGTTTCTACATCGAAGTCTCGTCAACTCGACTAATTCCGATCGAACGTGAATGATGAACCGAAAGACGAGACTCTATCTTGAAGCCGAACCGGTACGGACCTTAAAGCTAAATCATTCAAAAGCGAAGTCTACGACTCGGATTGTAAAGTCTACGAGACTCATATTGTTAAGTCTACGACTCATATTGTAAAGTCTACGATTTCGTACTTAACATCCAGATTCGATGAATCGTAACTCAAGCCCAATCATACAACGGCTAGTGATCTGGTTTGGATTCCACATCAAGACTGATTTGATTGAAGACAAGAACTTTCTATACGAAGAAGCTTTACTTATGGAAACCAAGATTTCCTTTGTATGGGCGATCAGAATCAATTTGGGATTCTACCTTTGTCACTCAACGGCTACCAAATCTTCTAGATACAGAGCTGTCCAATGGGTATATTGGAAGACGATTCTTCGGGATGCTGTCCAACGGCTAGTTTGGAAGTGGAGGAGTATTTAAGGAGATTATGGACCGATGAGCAAGTAAGAGACGGAGCGTAGAATTTATAATTCCAAAGTCGAGCGACCTTCGATCATACACTTGTCTTTGGAGAGCTTAAACGTTTGTAATCATGAGAGAAATACCAAGAGAGTGACTTAGTGAGTTGGTGCGATCTACTACTAAGTGTTTGCACTCGAAGTTGTAATCTCTTGTTGATTGCATAGTGGAATCCAGCCAAGAAGGCATTATCGTGGGAGAGTGGACGTAGGCTTGGATTAAGCCGAACCACTATAATTTCTGTGTTCTTATTCTCTTCCCTAACTCTTTTGTTTTATTTGAAGTTTATTTTATTCCGCATACTAGCTATATCAAATGCCCTTTTCACTTTTTTAATTGCCCGCGCGTTGGTTTAAACTGGAACGAGGTGGGAGAGAAGAGAGAGCCGACGTGGACCTGCCAGCGGACAGGTGTCGACTCGTGAATGGATCAGAGCACAAATGACGTGGTCCCCTTAGGGTACCTAATATTTTCTCCTTGAGTTTTGCATCATCCAATATGTAACGAGCATTTCCATTTTAAAAAAATTTTTCTTTTTATTTTTTTTATTTTTCCCTCTGCCAGACTGCAGTTTGACGCCACAATGCCGTCTCGACAATGGCTGGTGAGGGCATTGCTACTAGACATGGCTGGCTCACAATAGAAAAAGAAATCAAAAAATGAAAAAAAAAAAAAAAAAAAAGAAGTTCCAAATATTATTTAAATTTTTAAAAAATTATACATATCAACGTTGACTATTCCGTATAGGACCGTCGACGTCCATCTCGATGATTTCCAACTAAAATTGATTGAAAAGATTGCATTGGCAAATCATCAAGAAGTTTAGAACTGTTGGCAAAATTAAAAGGTTCAAGACTTTTGCTTGGCTTCCTGCATGTTATAGTTGGATATTTGCTCAACAATAAGGTTTATTTAGTTTGTATTCACATTTAGCAACGGAAAAAGAAAAAAAAGAAAGAGCAAATACTATAGTATATATCATTGGCGTCCAGCTAAGAGGTAATATTATCCAAGAAAGGAGCTTTTGCGGCCTATGTATTTAATATACAAGCACAAAAAGCTTTATGAATATATTTATTTTAACGCGTCAGTGTTTCCATGTCTTATACCTATAATACCCTTTGTGTCTTTTTCTTCCTCGAGAAAAAAGAATACTCTCTGATTTTTTAACATCCAACTTATCTTGAGATTCAAACGAGAACCGAAATTAAACATTTTAAAGACATCATATGTTATTTTTCATAGCTATAATAATATACTAGCTCCTCAATATTTGTCGGGTGTGTGAGCAAAAGTCATGAAGGGGACTTGTGATGTATTGGGTGATGCAAACCTTGGAGCATCCAACAGCACGTGGAGACAATAGAGTCGTAGCTGGTGTCTGCTTATGTCGACGGTCTAACCCCTCTTTTATGGGACTCATTAGGTCAAACTATATCTTGTTTTAATATTCCACCATATTGCGGCCATAGAACCGTCAAGATAAGGAAATTAAACCAATTCATAAGAAAAGTGTAGCATCCCCCTTCTCCCCCTCTTTTGTCTTCTTCTTCTCTCTTTCCTCTTTCTCTTCTCCCCTCGTGATTTCTCTTCCCCCCCTTCTGCCATCCATCCCCCCTTTCCCCTTTCTTCCTTTCTCTCTCTTTCTTTTCTCCCCGCCGTCATCATCTCTCACCACGTGTCCAACGAGCCGTCTTGCCGTGTCGCTGTTATTGACACATAAATTTCGCCATTTTACTTAAGACTTAATATCATTAAAAATTAATAATTAGTCACTAAAAAAAAAAACACCGAGAGGGCCGGATCCGACCTTAACCTGGCTCGCCTCTCTTTCTTCTTCCCCCGCACGAGCCTGGGCGCGGCCCATCTTTCCTTTTCTTTTCTCCCTCGTGCGGCCCACCAGCCCGACCCATCCTGCTTTCCTGCTTAGCCCAGCCCGCGCACAGCCGATCGTCTCCCTCCCGTTGTCCTTCGCGCGACAACCTGCAGAGAACAGAAAGGATGAGTGGCGACAGAGAGCAGGGGGATCGGTGGCAGGCGAGCGGCGTGATCCGCGGGTCGGGGACAGTTCGGCCGGCAAGCTGGCAGTTGCAGAGGCCATGTGCGCCGGCTGGTTGCTCTAAAAGGGAAAGACATCGAGCACAAGAAAAAGGGGGGAGAAACAGAGGGAGACGAGGGGAGAGTTCGAAAGAGAGAGAGTGAACCAGAGGGAGGAGGGAAGCTCGAGGGAGCAGCTAGCCGTTGCCGGAGGCCCGTCCGCCCGCCGTTGCCCACCACAACTCTTCCCCGAACGAGCTCAGCAAAAGAACTCCACAAACAGAAGAGGAAACACAGGGAGACATCCAGAGAGAGACCAAGAGGGAGAGAGGAGGAGAGATCGAGGAGTAGAGAGAGTTGAGAGGGCCGAGAACAAGAGAGCCTTATCTAGCGACTCAGCCACACTCCACCACTGTCCCACGACCTCTCCCAGTCGGCACCCTTGAGCCAAACCGATCAGCCCCAACCTTCTTTTTGCCATATTTTCGAGCATACCGGGCCAGAGCTCGCGGCCGTTCGGCTCACGCGAGCTCTGGCCATCGAGAGTACTCCACCTGTTCGGTAAATGTCTGAATGAGATCTAGTCTTGTTTCGTCGCTTTGAACCGGAGTCCAGTTGTTTAGGCACCGTCCCACCTAGCCAAGGTTTTCATGTGATTTTTTTAGCGTCCCAGACATAGCCACGCCACTCGACCCGCGGCCGCTCTTGTTGCGACGCACGAAGGCCACGGATCTGTTTTGTTCCGGAGCACAGGCGGCGGCTCTCATGGCCATCGAATCGCCTCCGGTCGGACGAGAGCTGAGCATTAGGCTCGGCTTGGTCAAGGCGGTGCCGTCACGCCTCGGTTGGACTCAGAAACGCGGCATCTTGCTACAGCACCACCTCCGTCGCGACTGGTCCGTTGCGAAGCAGCAGGTCGCGAGATGGGTCAGTGGGCCAAACCCAATGTTGTCGCTGGACTTTCGTCGTCGATGCCCTGTGTAGAATATCAGTCGGCGGCCAAAGAAGTGTTGGTGTTAAGAGTTTTAGTTTCTAGAAATAAATTGCAGACGGAGGGAGACATTCGGCGAAGAAGACGTAGAGGAGTAGAGCGCACGAAGGGGAAGGAGACCAAAGTGGAAGAGGCAAATAAAAAACAAAAGAAAAAGCAAGAGAAAAAGTGCTGCCAAAATTTAAAAAAACAAAGAGAAAAAGCAAGCAAAAGTTGCTTCGGGAAGGAGGAGTGGCAAAAAAGAAAGTGCAGTAGAAGAAGACGAAATAGGGAAGAAGACATACGGCGTGAAAAAACGAAATAGGGAAGAAGACATATGGCATGAAAAAATAAAATATATTCATCTAGAAAATGTAATTGAGTCTTAAAACTTACAAAAATTCAATCAAGTTCTAAAACTTGTCAAGTTAGTTCAATTGAATCATAAAGTTAATACATCGTTAGCCTTTTTCCTTTAAAAATGCTAACGTGTCATTTTAAATTATTTTTTATTTTTCACGTGGATTTTTTTAATGATTTTTTATTCATTTTTATAAAAAAAAGATTAGATTTATTCATTTTATCTTATTTTCACCAAAAATTAAAAAGAAAAGATATAAAAGTTATTTTTAAAATTGTTTTTAAAAAATTAGGGCTCTTCTCCCCCCGCCGTCGTTGCCGCTGCCATCGCCCATCACCGGAGGGATCGAGTGACGGTCGTCAACCCTAGGTGAGGGTGGCCAGCCCTCGCCGGCCCCAGGCGAGGGCCGACGAACGTCGCCCCCCCTGAGCGAGGCTTGCCCAGGTGAGCCTCGCGACCCGAGCGAGGCTCGCCGATGAGCCTCGCCGACCCCCGCGAGGGCCGACAAGGCCTTGCCTAGGGCGGGCAACGATCGCCAGTCCCCTGTGAGGGCTGGCCACCCTGCCTAGGGCTGGCAACCGTCACCGGCCCCTCCGGCGATGGGCGGCGGCGGAAGTCCATCGATGCCCTTTTTTTTTTAACATTTTTTAAATAAATATAGATTTTCCTTTTTAGTTTTTAATCTAATTTTTAAAGATTTTGAATAAAACTAATTTATAAAAGCCATTTGAAAAAAAAAATCATTTAAAATATAACGTCGCGCCACGTCAACAATTTCCGTTAACTTTTTTTACGGTGTTAATTTTAGGACTCGATTAAACGAACTTGACAAGTTTTAGGACTTAATTGAACTTTTTGTAAGTTTTAGGACTCAATTACACTTTCTGGACAAATATTAAGACTTGTGCTAAACATATCCCAAAAAACAAAAAGAAAGAAAATATTAAATTTAAAATATTAAAAAAACTAAAAAAATTAGGAAAAAAAACATCTTTTTGTCCGAGTGGGTCGGATCCGGGTTTAGGCCTGTCAAAGTCGGAACGGGCTCATCTAGTCCGAACCCGCACCCTCGAATATTATAATATTAAAAATTTCAAAAAATTTTCAAAATTTCAAATTACAAATTAAAAAAAGTAAAAAAATTTAAAAAATCGAAAATAATAAAAATTCATAAAACATAAACATAAAAAAATTCGAAATTTAAAAAAAAATTCAAAAAATTGTAAAATCTAGTTTTTTTTTTTGGGAAATTCGAAAATTCTTGTTTTAGTAAAAAACCGAGAAATCTGAAAAAAAAAATTCTAAAAAAAAATTAAGAGTCTTCAAAAAGGTTAAAATCAATCTCTTGGGTTATTTTCTCCTAAAAAATGGAAGTATTCCAATTTAGAATTATGCTTAAATCTATTAAGCCTTTAGGGCTTTACCTTAGGGGTTTTAGTTGTCCTTAAAGATGAATACCTATTATTGCGCAATTTTGGTATATAATTTTGGCTTCCCTTTAGTCTAGTTAGGATTAGTATTTATCATTTCTTTGATGTAAAATCTTTGCTCTCCCATGCAATTTATTTAAATGCTTTCATTGGTTGTTAATTGTTATTTTAATAATTGTGTACCCACACGATCATTTCACATACTAGTGAATATGCACAAAATCAATCCAAACTAGCTGACAAAAATATTTTCTTTTAAAATGAACAAAATTAGGTACCAAAATGGCATTAATTGGTCAATTAGTATAATCAAGTCCCAAACTCTAAATTCTTTGGTGGCGTAGAAAGTGAGGTACACTCTCATGCCTTACTTGTTTTCTAGCCAATCCCAATAGGCTAGTGGCGACTCATTTTCACAAAATTCTCAAGAATACCCCCAATGTCGCGAGAGGTATGGGCTTAAGAGAACCCATGCCAAATCATGGGCCTTAAGTCCGTTCCTTAGGTAATACCCCATAAACTTGTTCCCTCCCCCTGATGATAGATTGTGATAGCTTGACAACTCTATTGGGGAATTAGAATAAACCTTAGAGGACTTAGGCCTAAATCTATCTTGTTCAAAAAAATAAGTTTTGTTTGGCAGCAAAGATATCAAGGTATGTCGCTAAAGTGAGTGTTAAATATTTTTGTAGTTGAGAGTTATAAGGGGAGGAGTGATTGTTAGCCCCTTGTCTTGCAGATGTGGAGTTGGGAATGGACGTTTATGTTTGGAATTTATGAAGTGCCGCTTGCCTATAAATTGCCATGCTTTCGTCCTTGCATTGTACTATACCATGGTACACATTATCTGTTGCTGGACTTGGGCCGCATAGAATTACCTAGGATGGTGTTGAGGTGGATACTACTCTAACTACAATCATGTAGTACGAGTCGCTCATCTCAACTATGAAATTTCTTTCATGATGTCAAAGGTCCGTACCCTAATCTACAACCATAAGACACGGGTTGGTCATTTGACGAAGCCCGAGTCATGGGTAACATGACCCAGCCGCGATCTTGTTGGTTCAATCCGGTGATCCTATGGCTCCATTTTGAGTAGTATAAAGTAGAAATTGAATCACATCTCATGTGCATGTCTATGTAATTAATTAAAAACAAAAAGTCGTCCCCCACTATAAGTATTATTCTTCTTTTTATTTTTTTAATTGAATTTTCATCTTGAAATTCACGGAAATCAATTGAATGCCCTCGGTAATGTAGGCTTATGATTGAAAAATAGGCAATCACTTTTGATAAATGAACATTGAATGCAAGTTCTAAACACTTTGGTTTGGTCTTGTTGAACACATGGTTTTGTTTAAATTTCGAGTTATGGGCTCAAAATCGCATTAAAAAAAAAAAGTGCCAAAAAAACTTTCAAATCAAGATTATGTTTTGGGGCAAAAAAGTTAAAAAATTAAAAAATTAAGATCATATTTTCGATCAAATTCTTTCTTTCTCACATTTTGGGATTGAAATTCAGATAATATTTTGTGTATAGATTTCTCAAAACAAAAGTCACTTCATTTCTACACGAGAGAAATCATAAATCATAAATCAATCTTTAAAAATCAATGCCACTTTTGCATATAAAACTTTTAGAATAAGTGTGGACGTCCGATTGATAACTGCTAATCAATTTCCAATGATATCTTCTCTTATGATAAAATCTTTGTGAAATACTAAAACCCCATAATAGGGACCATGGGGCATGTGTTGTTGCCTTGATTTTGTTGTAAGAAGTGACCTCATTGAGAGATCATTTTCTCATTCACATACTAACATGGTTGTCTTCTTTGTAGGTTATGTGTGATGCTCCTTGACATCCTCATGTTTGACCTCATAGAAAAGTGAATACTAGAGTTAGGACAAGAGTTGATTTTCTCTTATCTATACAAGCATTTTTTGTATTTTATCATCGTTTTTATTCTTGTTAAGAATCTTGTTTTCCATTTTGGGTTTTGATTGCAAATCCGATTGATGCTTTTATAAATCATGCAACTCACATTTTTGAGTAATTAAATTTGATTTCATAAAAAAAACATCATTCTTTAGAAAGCACTTGAAGTATTTCAAATGGACCCTTGGAGCTAAATCTTTATACCTTAGCTTCGAAATGTTTTGAAGAAGGAGTTTCAAGAAGAACCTGGATAAAATTTTACCTCTTCACTTAGTCACTTTCTCGAGTTGGTCCATAAATGATACTTTGAGATGGTAAGGTTGTAATCATTCTAGTAGGAACTTATGGTATAACAACTCATTCATTCATCCATTTTTGTTAAATAGGCAAAATTAAGGGATCATCTAAGATTGCCAATCACACATTCTAAAGGACAAAAGTGTAGGCTCATGGAACTCGAGGAGCAAGCATGTGTCAAGGCTTCGATGGCGCCAATCTTTTGTAGAGGCAAAACGAAGTTGAATTCCATTTTGGGAGGTTTCTTTATTTGGAGATGCTTTAGGTGCCAAATTAGCCCATTGATCTCGCTCACTTTGCTTAATGAGACAAGTGAGGGGAGTTGCCAAGCATCCAAAAAAGGTGACTTCGAAAGAAAAGTAAACTGTACCGATTCCAATTATCCATTCCCGATACCATTTCTGACTACTTCTTCTTCATTGTCAAAGGAACAATCAAGAGTACCAAGTTTTGTAACGTTCCAACAAATGCGATGAAGCAATATTAAGTTACATTCATCTTAAACAAAGAAAGATTCAAAAGAAACAGATGGGCAATATTATCCCTTCCTCCATAAGAGATACTTCGGGATGTTAATCACCTGACTTTGGAAAATGATGTATTTCGTTCTTAAACTTGATTCTTTTTAGCATAAAAAATGACATATCATTTTCTTTGGTACAGGACGGACTCAAACTAAACAAATGTTTGTCAAATAAAGAATGGGAGAGTAATGTTTGACTTAGAAAAATCTCTCATTCACCCACCAATGAAGTGTGCTGGAACAACATTGTCAAATGCATCAAGAATGATGTATCATTCCTCAATTGAACCTAATTAAGAATGAAGATAACTTGTTTCATCTCCCCTCCTTATAGTGTGATATAAAAAAAGTTGCACATTGATCATAAAAGCGGCGCTTTCTACCAAGGAATTAGGAAAACATCAAATACTTAAAGGTGAATGCAAGGAAATGGTATTGTCAAGTTACCAAAAATCCACAGAGGTGAATCCAAGAGATGTTAGCGCCCGAAGGATGAAAGTGAATGAAGGGTACTAATGTATCGTTTCCAACATTTCAATCCCTAAAGATTTTTGCACTAACATATTCTTTCATGTTCTTTATAGGATTATCGGGTCACCATGCCGCAGGTAAGTACCCTCATTCTCAAAATTAAAATAATAAAAAAAAACAAAGAATTTCCATTACAAAAAAGAACCTTTTGCACTTTTCTAGAGACAAGTACGAAAATGAATAATTGAGAAAAAAAAAACTTTCTACAAGCTTTTTGAACATAATTTTTATCTCATAATTGTTTTCTCGTTTTAGGGATTATTCATTTTGAATCAAAATTCCCTATGAAGATTAATCTACTCAGATGATTTTAGTAGAGTGAAATGGAGATGTTAATCATGCCAAGCAGAGGATACTTAGGATGAGGAAAGGCAAGCCATTTCCAAACGCATCCTTTAAACACTTTTGAGAGTTGAGTGAAAGGCGACCTTCTCTTAGGACAAAGACTTCATTCGCATTGAGCGCAAAGATTGAAATGATAAAGGCTTTTTCTTTATCAATCCCAAGTATCGAGTTGACATCTTACTACCCTTTTGGGCCGAATAAAGATGATCCTTCAAAGTGTCTTTGTTGAGAACAACCCTACATTGGGGTAGCATAGGAGGTTATAGTTGTGTTGTAGAGTGAAAGATTGAGAAAAATTCTATTACTTTCACTCACATCAATCTTCTGGTGATAGCTTCAAAGAAATTCTTATTAGAGCTTGACTCATCTCAAAGTGAAGAAGAGCATTTCCCTCTCTACCAAAACACTGATACCCATTGCTTTAACTAATTTGGGTCCGATTATTCATTTCTGAACCCCAAGCGGTGATCATCTCCCTGCACTAGGGTAAGGCATAAGGATTGACCACATACAATTGACATTTACGAGAAAACGTGAAAAACGTCTCGAAAGTCATAAGAGCTTCAAAAGTTCAAAGAGCAAAAATTTTGACAAACTAGGGGGTATGAAAAGGCGGTGTGGCTAGTAAAAACAAGGCCAATGCCTGTAAAGAAAAAGAGCCAAAAGACTACATCTTATGTGAAAAAAATTATCAAAGTTCAAGTGCCTCCGTAAAAAAATCATCACAAGTATAAGGGACTTTTGAGATGCTCTGTGTTTCAACAATCAAATGATTTCGAAAGATCGAGTGACCTGGTCACGATGCCATGATGATCACCGACTCTTAAAAACCTTCTTGAAAATTTTAAGCATTTCGAGCCTCTTCCAAGCCAACATTACAACCCTCTTCTGAAGTCTCTTCTAATTGGAATGGTTTGAGTGAAAATGAAAATGCCACAGAGAAGCTACTACTTGAAGGAGTAGAGGTAATTCTATCTTGTCTTATCTTCCAAGTTCTCGACTTATAAACCCGATGAAGATAGCGACAAATGTTCCTTTATTGGCCTCAAAGCAATAATTTCTTTGTGTAAGCCCTAACCAAGCTTATATTGCAATCCTTTCAAAAGACTCTTTTGATCAATCAGATTGTGCTTTTGCGAATGTTTCTAAAGGCCTTTGACATGGGTTATGTGAAATACCCTCACCAATTAGATATTTCCTATGCGAATAGATAGGATCAAATAGTCATTTTATCGAAAGTGTGTGAGAAACCCTTTATGACTAAGAAACTCTTATTCAACATGCTTAATGAGCATTTTTCACGAGTCGTAGCCTTTTTGATAAAAAAATTGACTCCTAAAGAATTTGAAGATTAATGATATAATCCCCGAATAAGATAACAGTTTTGCGCCACATGATGCTGATTGACATCGAATGCTCTTTTAAAGTAGTCGAACTTAGCTTAATTAGCTTGTTTAATTAATGTTGCAATATTGCCAATACGTCTTTTAATGATATCTCTAATGACATTTGCTTAAGTTGAGTTTGACATGATTCCTTTGTGAAGCCATGCAGTTTTCAAGTATTAGTGGGTGCTTCCCTAAAAACCAAAGGTTCATGGTCACCCTTAAACCATGTTATCTCTAAAAGTTCATGATCAGCCTCAAACCATGTCATCTACAAGGTTCATGGTTAGCCTTAAATCATGTCATTTCCAAGGTTGGTGGGTTTATCCTTAAACCATGGAGTTGATGGCTTTTCCTAAATCACATGGTTCATAGGTCATCCTTAAACCACAAAGTTAATGGGTCTATCCTTAAAACCATGGGGTTGGTGGCTTTTCCTAAACCACACGTTCATGGATCATCCTTAAACCGGTGGGTCTATCCTTAAAACCACGGGTTGGTGGCTTTTCCTAAACCACACAATTCATGGATCATCCTTAAACCATAAAGTTGGTGGGTCTATCCTTAAAACCACGAGGTTGGTGGCTTTTCCTAAACCACACAACTTGTGGGTTCATCCCCAAACCACCCTTGTTCGCATCCGGTTGAGACCTATTTTTACACGGTGAAACATTTCTTCCAGTCTAAACCCGTTTATACATGGTGAGACTATCATCCAGCTGGAAACCCGTTTTTACACGATTAGACTATCACATCCAATTGAAACCCATTTTTACACAGTGAAACATTTCTTCCAGTCGAAACCCGTTTGTACACGGTAAAACTATCACCAATCAAACTCATTTGTACACGGTGAGACTATCATCCAGTCAAAACCCGTTTTTACATGGTAAGACTATCACATTTGGTTGAAATCCGTTTTTACACGATGAGACTATCATATCCAATCGAAACTCGTTTTTACACAGTAAGACATTTCTTCCAATTGAAACTCGTTTGTACACGGTGAGACTATCATATTCAATCGAAACTCGTTTTTACACGGTGAGGCTATCACATCTAGTCGAAACCCGTTTTTACACAGTGAGACCTTTTTTTTCCAGTTGAAACCCATTTTTACTAGGTGAGACCTTCTTCTTTTTTTCCTAGTCTAAACCACAGGGTTTGTGAGTCTATCCTTAAATCACATGGTTCATGGGTTTATCTTTAAACCACACGATTGGTGGGTCATCCTTAAATCACAAGGTTGGTGAGTTATCCTTAAACCACAAGGTTCGTTGGTCTATCATTAAACCACACGGTTTGTGGGTCATGCTTAAACTACACTTTTAAAATGTTCATGAGTCTATCTTTAAACTACAATTTTTCAAAAGGTTCATGGTCAACCTTAAACCATTTTATCTACAAAGGTTCATTGGTTTTCCTCAAATCATGCATTTTCAATCCGGTCAAAACCCGTTGTTACATGGTGAAACCTCATTTCTTTCTTCTTCTTATGACATTGCATGCTTCTAGAGCCGAGGTTTTTCCTTTTTCTTGTGACATTGCATGCTTCTGTAGATCGGGGTTTTTCTTCCTCTTATCAACACGAAGTACTTCCATAGCCCTAAATCCTTTCCGTCAACCTAGGTGCATGCCTATGCACCCAGGGTCCCTTTCTTATTGAAATAATTTATGTGTCTTCTATCTTTGAATAGAACCTTTTCGAGCTCCCATTCAAAGATGGGCAGTTGTTGACACCTAAATTTTGCTATTTTATTTAAAACTTAATTGCATGCAAAATTAGGTAAAATTTTTTTTAAAAAAAATCGAAAAATAATTAAAATTCAAAACTCCTTCGAAAATTCAAAAATTCAAAAGACATAAAAAAATTCGAAATTTAAAAAAAAATCAAAAAAATTGTAAAATCTAGTTTTTTTTAGGGAAATTTTAAAATTCTTTTTTTAATAAAAATCGAAAAATCCGAAAAAAATTATAAAAAAATTAAAAAAATCTTCAAAAAGGTTAAAATCAATCTCTTGGGTTATTTTCTCCTAAAAAATGGAAGTCTTCCAATTTAAAATTATGCTTAAATCTGATTAAGCCTTTAGGGCTTTACGTTAGAGGTTTTTGTTGTCCTTAAAGACGAATACCTATTATTGTGCAATTTTTGTATGTTAATTTTGGCTTCCCTGTAGTCTAGTTAGGATTAATATTTATCATTTCTTTGATGTAAAATCTTTGCTCTCCCATGTAATTTATTTAAATGCTTTCCTTGGTTGTTAATTGTTATTTTAATGATTGCGTACCCGAATAATCATTTCACATGTTAGTGGATTGGTATAAAATCAATCCAAATTGTCTAACAAAAGAAATTAAACAAGATTAGGTACCGAAAGGGTATTAATTGGTCAATTAGTGTATCAAGTCTCTGACCCTAGATTCTCTTATTGCATGGAAAGTGAGATACACTCTCATGCCTCACTTGGTTTCTAGCCAACCCTAATAGGCTAATGATGATTCCTTTTTGCAAAATTCTCAAGAAGACCCCAATGTCGCGAGAGGTATGGGCTTGGGAGTGCCTGTGCCTAATCATAGGCCTTAAGTCCGACCCTTAGGTAATACCCCTAAACTTGTTCCCTCCCCCTGAGGGTAGGTCGGGACATACATACACATACATGAAATGGAGGGTAGTTCTAAGAATACTATTTACTTAATCTATATCTGAAAAGTTAATTTAAAAGCAAATATATACTAAACCATTGATTTATTTAGGGACATGTCCGGTGCAAGTTTCACTAAACTTAAAAGGGCATTTAATATTTTTATAATATGTTTGACAAACTCTTTAAAACTTCATACATAATTGCAGATCAAGGGGAGAGTAATGGTCCCGCGCCTTTCTCCCAACATAATATTTATATTGTTCACTCGAATTCTTTCTGAATTTTAAAATGATGCACTGAAAAGTTCAATTAGAAAATTATGTCCCTAGTCGACAAAACAAAAATTTTAGATTTGCAACTAGCCTCAAAATATATGTTTTGGAAGTTGCTCCACCCTATAATAATAAGGTCTTGAAACTCTGTAACACATGGATTGTCAAACATTCACGCTACAGTATATTTGAGCTTACTTAAAATGCAACTAAAATTATACCAAATAGACTATAAATGCTAATATTACAAATTTATATTTGTGTTTTGGTCGCCTCAACTCCTATATAAATGCATAAAACTTCATGAGCATTAAACTTGGAAAATAAAGGAGCTACTAATTCCTAACAGGTGCATCTAAAATATGGTCAAGGAGCAAAAAGTTCAAATTCCCTGAGTGAAACTTGGAACTCAAGTTCTTGAGGTAATTTGAACAAAAACTACTTATCGATCACAGAGTGTGAAAATTGATCATAAGTTTTTGTCGTTAGACAACGTTTCTTATTTTAAATTCAACTTCTAAGTCCAGAACCAATAGCAGAAGTTCAACACAGATGATAGATTCATTCAGTTCCTTTGTTTTAGGGGGAGAGATCTGCTGATATTGTCTTGAATTCCACAAATTCAATTGGGAAATCTAGGAAGGCTTGAAGATTTTGAACTATTTGTTTCCTAATATATTTCCTATATTTGGGTTTTAAATGTGATAGTATCTTTATGGTGGAATTCCTTTCCTACTAGGTTTAGGAAAGTAGGGATCTAAAGATCTATTTATTTCAGCATTGTACCTTGTACTCTTGACATACGCTCAAATAATAAATCGTCTCTCTCTCTCCCGTGGACGTAGGCGGATCTTTCGCCGAACCACGTAAATCTCCGTGTTCTTAATTATTCTTGTTTACTTTTCTCATCTAGTTAGGGTATTCTTCCGCACAACAATTGGTATCAAAGCTTTCCAGGTTCTCCGTTCTTGTATTGCGACTTCTAACTAGATGGCTGGAAAAGGTTCAACCGTTCGATTTGATATTGAACGATTCACTGGGAAGAATAGTTTCACACTATGGCGGAGAAGGATGAAGGATCTATTGATTCAACAAGGTTTATCAAAGGTTCTTCTGGGAAGATCAAACAAGCCGAACACCATCATTGATGATGATTGGGCTGACATGGAGGAGAGGGCGTGCAGCGCAATCCGATTGAACCTATCATATGAGGCCCTTCAATATGTAGCGGATCGAATCTACTCCGGAGGTATGGCTCAAACTCGAAAGCATTTATATGACAAAATCTCTTACGAACAAGTTGTTATTGAAGAAGAGATTGTATTCACTTCAGATGAATGAAGGAGGAGATCTGTTGGAACACCTTAACGTGTTCAATAAGATGATTAGTGAACTTACAAGCTTGGAGGTAAAGTTTGAGGATGAAGACATAGCGCTTCTACTACTGGCATCGTTGCTAGATTCGTTTGACCACTTGGTGACTACGCTCCTTTATGGCAAGGAAACCCTGGAGATCGAAGAGGTGACTGCTGCCCTAATTTCAAATGACACTCGAAAAAGGGCATGTAGTTCAAAATCTTTAGGAGAGGGACTCTTTGCAAAGGAGAAAAACAATCAAGGAAGAGGAAGATCAACGAATCGAGGATCGAGCGGTAGGGGTCAATCAAAATCCAAGGGAAGGTTCAAAGGAAGATGCTACAAGTGTAATCAGGAAGGGCATACCAAGAGATTCTGTCCAAATAAGAACGAGAAAAAGAAGAAGAGCTTGGATGAGGCAAGTATAGCCGACAGCATTGAGACCAATAATGGAGACGTCTTGTCCATATCGTTGGGGAAGGACACCTTTGAAGATTCGTGGATTATGGACTCCGGATGCACTTTTCACATGTGTCCTCATCGAGAAGCCTTCGATGAGTACAAGGCATATGATGGTGGTTCAGTTCTCATGGGTAATGATACTCCGCGCAAAACTGTGGGTGTTGGAACCGTGAAAATCAAGATGTTTGATGGCATGATTAGAACCTTGGCAGACGTACGTCATGTTCCAGGTCTAAGGAAGAATTTGATCTCATTGGGAGTACTTGAATCCAATGGATGCAAGTACACGGCTCAAGGTGGAGTCTTGAAGGTGATTCTCTGGTTGTTCTTAAGGGACAGAGGCACGGGAACCTATATCGACTTATAGGAACCACAGTGCAAGGTGGAGCATCTGTGTCCACAGATGCTAGCATGGAGATAGATAACACCTATCTATGGCATATGCGTCTCGGGCATATGGGAGAAAGAGGATTGATTGAGCTTCACAAGAGGAATGCACTCAAAGGTATAAAAACATGCAAATTAGATTTCTGCAAATTTTGTGTGTATGGAAACAATACAGAGTACGATTCAATGCTGCAACTCATACAAGCAAGGGCGTGCTTGAGTATGTACACACGGATATATGGGGTCCTTCACCGGTAAAGTCAAAAGGGGGGAAGGAATACTTCGTGACATTCATTGACGATTTCTCTCGCAAAGTTTGGGTCTACTTCATGCGACACAAAAGTGAAGTCTTTGAAAAGTTCAAAGAATGGAAAGCTGAAGTTGAGACTTCAACGGGGAAGAAGGTTAAGTGCTTAAGATCGGACAATGGAGGAGAGTACAAATCGACACCATTCATGGAGCTTTGCAAGAATGAAGGGATTAAACGTCACTTCACAGTTCCGGATACGCCCCAACAGACTAGCGTAGCGGAAAGGATGAACCGGACCTTATTAGAGAGAGCTCGAAGCATGAGGCTACATGCGGGACTGAGCAAGGAGTTTTGGGCAGAAGCTGTCTGCATGGCATGTTATCTTGTGAATCGGTCTCCATCAACTGCAATTAAATGCAAAATTCCTGAAGAGGTATGGACTGGTAAAATTGTCGATTATTCTAATTTAAAAATATTCAGTTGTCCTGCTTTTGTACATGTGCAGAGTTCGAAGCGCTCGAAATTGGATCCAAAATCAAAACAATGCATATTTCTCGGTTACGAGAAAGGAGTGAAAGGCTACAAATTATGGGATCCAAGTGAGAAGAAAGTTCTGACGAGCAGGGATGTTATATTCGATGAATCTGCAATGTTGAAGTCAAATTGCGTGCCACGCGCGGCTGCTGAAGAGGAGAGTGATAAATTTATCATTAAGGTGGAGCTTGAAACTAGAGAATCTACAAAGAATGGCGAGTCATTCGATGAAGCTCCAGAAGTCAAAGAAACGGTAGAAGTTCCTCGTACCATTGCGACGGGTTGAGGAAGGTGCACTCCCAAAGCACCGGAGAGGTACGGTTTTGAGGATATGGTTGCCTATGCTCTTACCGTAGGCTCTGGCGATCCAAGGTCCTACCATGAAGCTTTGAAAAGTGATCACAAAGAAAAGTGTATGACCGCAATGATGGAGGAGATGGAATCATTACAAAAGAATGAGACATGGGAACTTGTGAAGAAGCCCAAGGATCGGAATGTCATTGGTTGCAAATGGGTTCTTCGAAGAAAGGAAGCAGCAACGAAGAAAGAGCAAGAGAGATACAAGGCCCGACTTGTTGCTAAGGGCTATGCACAGAAGGAGGGGATTGATTACGACGAGTTATTTTTCCCAGTTGTAAAACACACATCAATTCGTGTTTTACTAGCTATGGTAGTCATGTATGACTTGGAGCTTGAGCAGCTAGATGTGAAGACGGCATTCCTTCATGGTGACTTGGAGGAGGAAATCTATATGGAGCAGCCCGAAGGCTTCAAGATGGAAGGGAAAGAGGATCATGTTTGTTTGCTCAAGAGATCACTTTATGGTTTGAAGCAATCTTCGAGGCAATGGAATAAAAAGGTTTGATTCTTTTATGCTTCGTATTGGCTACATGAGGAGTGTGCATGATTCTTGTGTCTACTACAAAGTTTTGGATGATAAGTCGCTTATTCTGTTGATGCTCTATGTTGATGACATGTTGATTGCTGCAAGAAAAATGAGAAACATTAATTCCCTAAAGTCTCAGTTAAGTAGTGAGTTTGATATGAAGGATCTTGGTGCTGCAAAGAGGATCCTTGGCATGGAAATCTTTCGAGATAGACATGCAAGTAAGCTTTGGGTGAATCAAAAGAAGTATGTTGAGAAGATCTTGGAGCGGTTCAACATCGGTAAAGCTAAACCGGTTAGTACACCCTTAGCAAATCACTTCAAATTATCTGAGAAACAATGCCCTGTTTCGCATGAGGAAGTTGTTAAGGTGTCTCGAGTACCCTATGCCAGTGCAGTAGGGAGCCTCATGTATGCTATGGTCTGTAGCAGACCGGATTTGGCTCATGTGGTGAGTCTCATCAGCCGATACATGAGCAATCCAGGTAAGGAGCATTGGGAAGCTGTTAAGTAGATCTTTCGTTATTTGGATAGAACTGTTGGAATGGGTTTAATGTTCAGTTCCAAGGGAGGATCAATTGATTTAGCAGGTTATGTTGATTCAGACTTCGCTGGTGATTTGGACAAGCGAAGGTCTATCACGGGATATGTCTTTACTCTTGGTGGTGGAGCTATTTCGTGGAAGGCAATGCTTCAACCTACTGTAGCATTGTCTACAACCGAAGCTGAGTATATGGCAGTAACTGAGGCTGCGAAGGAAGGAATATCGCTGACTGGTTTGGTCACAGAGTTGGGTATAAAGCAAGAAAGTGCTACATTATATTGCGATAGCCAAAGCGCAATATGTCTCGCGAATAATCAAGTGTTCCATTCTAGAACGAAACACACTGAAGTTCGGTACCACAAAATTCGAGAATTTGTGGAGAATGGTAGCATTTCTTTGAAGAAAATCCATACTAAAGATAATCCCGCAGATATGCTCACGAAGACAGTTACTACATAGAAGTTCAAGTCTTGCAGGGACTTGATTTTTCTTACTCATCATTGAAGTTGATGGAGGCCGCACCGATCTAGGTGCTGGCGTACCTTTGTGAAGGTAGGGTGGAGGGAGAGATATGTTCGTTTTCTTGGTTCAAGTGGAGGCTTGTGGTTTATTCAAGCCAAAGGTGGAGATTTGCTGATATTGTCTTGAATTCCACAAATTCAATTGGGAAATCTAGGAAGGCTTGAAGATTTTGAACTATTTGTTTCCTAATATATTTCCTATATTTGGGTTTTAAATATGATAGTATCTTTATGGTGGAATTCCTTTCCTACTAGGTTTAGGAAAGTGGGGATCTAAAGATCTATTTATTTCAGCATTGTACCTTGTACTCTTGACATACGCTCAAATAAGAAATCGTCTCTCTCTCTCCCGTGGATGTAGGCGGATCTTTCGCCGAACCACGTAAATCTCCGTGTTCTTAATTATTCTTGTTTGCTTTTCTCATCTAGTTAGGGTGTTCTTCCGCACAACAAGATCATGATTCTTCAAAGCATATTTTGCTTTCTCTTTGATAAGCTCACCAAGGCATATTCTACTATAATATTTGCATATCTTTGTGACAATGTATTAAATACAGGATTGATATTCGTAATGGAAAAGGATCACAAATCCTTTCTTTTCATAAACAGCACCAACGGACTTGAAGATGAGCTAATGATGATGTTTGTGTGGATACTGAAAATATCATGCCATTGGTGATATTAGAACAATGATTATCAGTGGATGATCATTTGTATGCTTGGATATGCGTAGCAGAAGAATAGGAAGATGTCAGAGAATTGGAAACGGGCTTTTGTTAGAATTGTCAAAGTTATCAGCGACGGGACAATAGCAGCAAAACCTATTTTGGGATAGCTAGCTAATGTTTATTTGAAAAGATTATATAGGCAATCCATCTATGAACAGCAACACGAACAGATTTCTAACTACTATTTACTTTTCTAAAGCATTTCCAACAGGAAGACTGAAAATGCCTACATTAAAGAAGATCTTGAAGGCCAAATGATAGATGAGCGATACATGGAAACCAAATATTACTTTCAGCTATTCTCCTAGCTAATATTGTTCCTCTATTTTGTAAACTTCACTGTTGCGCTCTTGCTATATTTTTATCTGTAAAAATCAAGTGTACAAGAGTGATGCCAGCATCTGACTTCTGATAGTGTGATCCGTCATTGGATAAGATCAATGTTTACTAATTGTAACTTACTTAGCAGATTATTAGTGCAATCCAATACAACTTAAGGCTATTAGTGTGGAAAGTGGGCATAAGCTTTTTGATAAAATTGAACTACTATATATTGTTGTGTGCTACTATTTCTCTTACTCATTCTAGCACACAATCAGCTCTCAACATTTGAAATATTTGCTTGACTTGATTTTCATAGTAATTGCCAATTTCCGCAAAATTGTCAAAACTTACTAAAATAACCTATTCATCTCCCCTCTAGGTTGTATTGTTAGCCCTAACATAAGTAAAGAAACATGTTCTATTTTCTAGAATGAGGTGTCATAAGCACATTGAAACATTAGGTGTGTCAAGGAATGGACTTGACCAAAAAATAAATAAATAAATAACCTATCTACTTTGATTGTTGAGGGCAAATGATCATCTATCTTGAAGTTGAAGCGTGTGCCAAAAATTTGAATCCCAACACTCTCTCCCTTGATCTAATTCCATTTATCTACTTATGACTACTCTTTCTACCCTCGTTCCTAGTTCAATATGTCACCTAAATATGATGTGTTCCCCTCTTTCTACCTTGGTTGCTATAACTATATGTCACCTAAATATGATGGGTTCCACTTATAAAGTCCAAATTATATATTGGGGAATTGAGAAGAACAGTAGTTGGGAAAAAACTCACATGGAATTTTGATGATTCCAAATTATACTTGGTATTAATACCTACTATGATAAGTGCAAATGGTACGATAATTTTGCATATGTCAATGTTTGGGAAAATGTTATAAATGGTCTCTATACTATTACTTAATATGCAATTTGGTCCTTGAAATTTTGATCAGCTCAATTTAGTTCCTGAACTATTGATAAATGTCCGATTTGGTCGGCTCAATTTGATCCCTGAACTATTGATAAATGTCCGATTTAGTCATTCGTTACCGTTTTCCTTTTTTTCTTTTCTTTTCTTTTCTTTTCTTCGGACATTTATCATAGTTTAGGGACTAAATTGAGCTGATCAAAAGTTCAGGGACCAAATTACACATTAAGTAATAGTATATGGACCATTTGTGATATTTTCCCTCAATGTTTCCTATGATATTAGCAAAGACGAGAAGCTAAAAAATGACAATCAGCAGAAAAAATGCTAATATGACAAGTAGCTCATGGTGACTTGTAGATACCAAGGTCAATCTAGTGTTTTGGATAGTCTTTGGAGACTGATAAAGTTAAAAGGATCATTGAACTTGTAATCGCGTGTCATTTCATCGATACTGCAACTGAACTTATTGAATGGGATGATAACCCCATGAGAAGAGGACACGTATTCATCGGGCCCAGGTGGAGTGGCTAAACCTGAAACTGTTTGCATTCGGTGGCATGTAAAATTGAATTTGTGTCGTGAGCTTCATCCGCAAGCACATATTCACATATTCATTCTTGAAGAACAAAGCCGTACACGATCAAGTGATTATAAACCATTTGCCAGAAGAGATGAAGAAACGAAACAGGTATAACATGACCACATAGTGGAAATGGTAATTCCACTCAGCTACTACTTAGCAAGTGTGGTATGTATTTTTATGGTGCAAGCACGTGCAGGGCTCGTGCCATCGTCCAACAAACTTGTCCTTCTCAAGTTAGAAAAGGCCGCAGGAAGTATGCATATCAAGTTGTTACGCCACACAAAGAGACAGAATCCGCAACTTTGTCTAGGCGGTTTTAATTTCATTCTGTTCAGTAAAATGAAAATTTGCCCTTGACAATTTGATTCTTGGCACCTTCTTGTATCAGAGAAGAATAACCAGCAACCAAATGTTTCATGAGCAGCACAAAAGAAGCCAATAACTTAGAATTGCCTGGTTTGGTTTTATTCTAATTTAAGCTATTCTGAGTTTTATTTTCTGACTGCAGTTACAAGGAGCAAAAGAAAGCAGAGAGCTGAACGAAGCTTCATCAACACACTCAAACGAAGTCTAATAAGCTGACGGCTTCCCATCTCTCAGGGGCGTGTTTGCGTGCTTCCATAAGAAGCGGACACTGTACTCATCAATCCTGTCACCGGCAACGTCATCAATCGGTATAGCATCCGAGATCTCTTTCATGTCTTCCTCCGTAAGCTTCACTCTAAGGGAACCAATGTTATTATCGAGATTCTTAATTTTCGTCGTTCCTGCGGAAACCACATAATTTCAAAACATAAATCCCAATTCATGTCATCTGTCAATGAATGTCGTAAAAGTTCGATCCACACCAGGGATGGGCACAACATCATGTCCTTGATGGAGAACCCACGCGAGTGCAAGCTGTACAGGGCTGCAATTGTGCTTTTTTGCTAACTTCTCCATTCGAGCGTAAAGAATCTTATTTTTGTCCAAATTCCCTGCTTGAAACCTAGGAGTTTGTCCCTGAGAAATAAAGGTAAAAAATTAGCGAGGATTAGCAAAGAGCGTTTAGACCATCGTGGATACGAATGCGAAACATCAAAGAAAGAAGTGTCCATTTAACTATTAACATACCAGAAAACTATTAGCAGGCAAGGCTTCTGTGACTCCCCTACCACCGAAGAACCCACTACCAAGAGGGCAATACGGAACAATACCGATTCCGAGCTCCCTGAAATTTTGGAGAGGCGGGCCAAAAGATTAACGAAGAAACATCGTACCAAGCAAAAAGACTGTTTCTTTGGGAAATAGCTTAGGAAAAAATTTGAAGTCCACTCCAATGGAGGTGAACAGCAGTATACCTGCAGAGCGGGAGTATTTCTTGCTCGATTTCGCGAGTCCAGAGCGACCACTCCATCTGTATGGCCGTGATGGGATGAACCGCATGCGCTCTCCGTATGGTGTCGGGGCTAGCCTCCGACAAGCCAATGTACTTGACTTTTCCCTCTCCCACCAACTTCTTCAGTTCCCCCATCTGCGTTTTTCCAAAACCATTTGGTTTTATTAGTTGCTGATTGCTAAAGCCCATTTAGAGCATAGGCAATCATCCGCAAATAGGAAGACTGTCAAACAAACTTACAGTTTCCTCTATTGGGACAGTTGTGTCAATCCGATGCACATAATAGAGGTCAATGTACTCGATGCCAAGGCGCTCGAGGCTTGACTCACAACATGAGCGGACGTATTCAGGCGTCCCCTTGATCACCATATTACCCTCTTCGAAATTCACACCGAATTTGGTGGCTAGCTGCACCTCCTCCCGTGGCAACTTTTTCAACGCCTGCAATAGTGATGTAACCAAGTTTTTCTAATAACCATATAACTAAACTGTATCAGCTAAAAGACTAAATTACTGGTTTTGCATGTTTTGGTTTATTCACATTACCTTTCCAACAAGAATCTCATTGATTTTGGGGCCATATAAATCCGACGTGTCAAAGAATGTTATCCCCTTGGTGAAGGCATCAGTGATGATCGACATGCCAGCTTCCTCCGAGACAGGATCATTGTAAATACCTGTGAGTCCCATGCAGCCATAACCCAACTTCGAAACCTGCAATTATTTGAAAACAACAGAAGAAGAAACAGAAACCACAACTCAGGCATCTCCGCATGAAGCAGTTCAGATGAATCCACAAGAATCTAATCAACAGAAATAGTTTCAAGACAAACCTCAAGACCCTGAGTTCCAAGTTTCACTCGCGGAATCGTAACTCCTTGATGCTCGGCCATCTTCAGATGATATCTTGAAGTTGCTACTTGCTGTTTTTTCTGGTTTCATGATCGTCATATTTCGTGCATATTTATAGGAGTTCAGGCCGCAAGGACGAGGAAACGGAAACTTCGAATTATGGATTTCAGGAAGTGGCGTTTGATCATGGCCCACGTGATGTTTGCATCACCCAATACGTCAGGAGCAGTGCAATTTTTTTTTTCTAATTTTTTTTCTTTTTTCTTTTTATGTCAGTCCGCCAGTCCATTGCCTTGGTGGTGGCGGTTGCGACTAGAAAGGGTCGCTGGCTCACAATAAAAAGAAAAAAAAATTCAAAAAAAAATTAAAAATTTAAAAATTTAAAAAATTATTCATGCCAATATCGATTGTGCTACGTAAAACAACCGGTATTATATTCGATCAAAATTGGTCAAAATTATGTAAACATATTAGTGCTAGCTATATTGATTAATCATCAACAAATTCAGGATTAAGATAAAATTAAAAAGTTTAAAATTGACTTAGTCATTTCACAATAGGTTTAAAACTTTTTGAACAAATTTCTCCAACAATAACTAAGGATACAGGGTGACTCTTGCTTGGTTATATAAACCCATACATCAACAATCATGCATCTTACAATTAGGTTTTTGCTCAACAATAGGGTTTATTTAGTTTACATTCACATGTAGCAACAAAGAAAAAACAAACACTATAGTAGGTGTCCTAGTAAGCACATCATATGTTATTTTCTTGAACTTCTATCTCATTTATAAGATAACTTGGCAGTAATATTACTAGTTTCTCGATATTTATGGTTGTGAGATGGCGTCATAAAAAGAACTTGTGACATATTGGATGACACAAATATACTGTTGCGTCTCTGCTTACATTGATGGCTCACGGTCAGACCCCTCTTTTGTGGGAACCGATAGGTCAAACCATCTCTTGTTCCAACAAATTTTCGCCATTTTAATTCATTGATTAAGAAGAGAGCGTTGGATGCAAGTCTCCTCAGCTTAAAAGGACATTTGACTTTTTATTAAATGTTTAATAACCACTTGACAGCTAGGGGTGAGCATGGTCCGGGTTGGTCCGGGCCACCCCCTAACCCTAGGACCAACCCGTACAGCGTTGGTCCTCAATTTTTAGGACCGAGGACCGACCCTATTGAGCCTAGGACCAAGGACCGGATCGACCCAATGGGTTCAGTACGGTTCCAGGGTCAACCCGGGACCGATCAATAATTTTTTTCGTCTTATTTTTTATACTCCCTAAAAAAGCAAACCTACACATTCAAATTACATATCCATCAACAATGCGGCATTGTGCAATTAAACTATAAATATCAATACATATTTAGCAAATTTAAGACAACACGATAATAGAAATTTCGTACCTGCTAACCGCTCATCAAGATATGGGACAAGATGGAAAGTTCTTGTAATCATCTATCTTTTATATTCATAACACCATATGTAAAAACATTTTCCTGCATTTGATTATGTAGCAAATCACCGTAGTAACTTCAATACTACTCTATTCTTCAAAAACTTCTACCATTTGACGCAACTTGAAAAGCAAAGTGCAGCTGAAATTCATTAGTAAAATACAATTAAATTATAAAAAGTTCAAAATACTTAATATAAACCATGAATATATATCTTCACATCTTGTTAATTCACTTGAACTTCTAAACATTTGAAAACAAAACAAATGATACATAATTAATACTCAACAAAAGTTTTAAATTGAAATTACTATTAGTGTTATTGATAGAACATCTCAATATAATATAATATAATGGATATTTTACTTAGGTTTGAATATATAAAAGAATTATAAATAATATAATATAATATACAGGGTTGGTCTAGGGTTGGACCGACCCAAAACTCTTAGAACTGAGGACCAACCCACATAGTGTTGGTCCTGGAATTTCAGGACCAAGGACCGACCCAATCCCCTTGGGAACCGGACCAGGACCGGCAGGGTTGGGCCGGTCCAGGGTCGGTCCAGGGTCGACCCTAGACCGCTGCTCACCCCTATTGACAGCTTCTCGATCAAGGGAGCTAGTGACGGTCCCGCGCCTCCGGTCCCAAAAATATTTATATTATAAGAATGTCACACAAAATTCTTTAGGAAGCTGCTCCTCTATGCGTGGTACGATGTTGAAAACTCTCCTATCGTACCTGAGGTTTTGCATAATCCAATACGTCACGATACTGTTCCTTCTTTTTTTTTTTAATGAAACTTAAGGTCTCTTCCAATGGTTTTGCACCACCCAATAGAAGAGCTTTTTCTGCGGAATAAGGCAAGAAATTAATCATATAAATAGTTTCTTGATTATGGACAGAAATTTACGGGCTCCACATCATTCAATAAGCTACCTCTGCAAACCAATCTTAATATATATGGCGATTAGCATTGTATGTTTTTATAATTAAATAAGACTATTTAGAGTAAATAAATCTCAGAGCTCATAAAATACCATCTTAAGCCCGAATGGAGTGGCCTAAAATCCCCAAGCTCCTGCCAAGGTCTAGCTTGCCCGACGGACCAATCCGACGCCGGCGATTGTCTAGCTCTGTTCGGCCCCTCTGGATCGACGCCTTCAATTCGTGGGACGACGTAGTTGCGGTTCTGGAATCTTAACCAAGAATCCAAGAGGTGGACAGTCCAAGCTTGAAGAGGAAAAGCTTAAAAATGAAAAAAGAGAAGATCACGAGACCAAAGAGGAGGCCACGTGTCGGGATTCTGGAGCATGCAACGCAGGCTTCTAAGGGAGTAAGAAGAGGGCAACAAGAGGAAAAGCCTAGCATTCGCTCACCAGGATTGCTCTGTCAATCCCATCCGGGCGTTCCCCCACCGCGAGCCGAGTTGTTCGCGCTAAATTGCAACCTGCGCCGCTGCGCACCGCTCCCAGCCGTGACACCCCCCGAGTCCATCCGTGCCATTTTTATCTGTTTTCGTAGGTTTCCTGGGGACTCTTCATGAGCCCACCACCTGTCGCCGCTTGCCGCCATCAAAGTTGTCTGCTACCATGCCGTCGAGAAGCCGGTCATCATTCCGGTCTTATTGTGTTGCAATCAAATTTGGCAAGAATATTCTCAAATTAGGTAAGGTGTTTATCTTTAGTATGTTCTATAAATTTTACCGTCTTATTGGAGTGATTGGATATATTCTGATGTATCCCATTAAATATTACAAATATTTTGTTGGATACTAAAATATTCAATTAGATGTTTGCTTAAATAATGCGATATCCACAAAATCCCAAGATATCCCTCAAGTTAGAAAATTTTCATAACTTAACAACATACCTCGACAGCCATCCAATCTCTAACTACAGGGTGTGGAAAATCTTTTAGATACGATCGTTGAATTACCCATTTCCAAATTTGAACGGATAACCTTTCATTAATATCCATAGTCACTTGGATATGATCGTCGGATTATATTTATCGAGAGACGGATAACGTAAGATTGTGGATTACATCATTTAATTAAATATCTATCCATTATTTGATTGCTCGCCTTAAAAAGAAAACACAAAAAGTTATGTTTGAATTAAATTTGATTATTGCTAGAATATTGCTTATTTTAGGCCAAGATTGCAGGTCTAGAGTAGGTATTTTATTTATTGCGAATTTCTAAAATAAAAAATGCCAAAAATATTACTCTAGGATGTCAGATTTTCCTTTTGTTAATTTAAATTGCATTTTTAATTAATGGGTAATTTATTTTTGAATTTTTAATTAAAAAGAAAAGAAACGCGTGTCATGTAGAATTGGATCATCCCTTGCACATTGTTTAGCCATTGCATGTTTAGGATCATTTAAATGTGTGACATATTAAGATAGTTTTATTTAATATTTGCCCGTCATTAAATTAGGTCATTTAATTAATGCCGCATGGCATATGTTTGCATGTTAGTTTTATTTAATTATATGTTGCATGTCATGTTAGTATAGACCTATTTTTGTACGTCATTGCATTGTATTATACATATATTAGGTTTTATTAAATAAGAGAAAATTCTAAAAAAGATTAAGTGATTGCACGTCAATTAAAAATCATATATGAGGTTGTTAATGTAAATTATGAGCAAACATTGCAACGCTTTCATTGCTATAAGGTAAGTCTTGTAATTTATTTATTACTCTATTGGGTATTAAATTGGTGGATTGTGCATTCATATGATCACCTCACATGTTAAGAAGTAATAAAATGAATTTAAATTGCTTAATAAACATTTTCTTTTTCATGAAAGGAATATTAAAGAAAGGGTATTATAAAAATCTAGTGTAGTCAAGTCCTCACACTAAAAATCTCTGATTTGTAGAAACAAAATAATTTTCCAATTATTTTACTTAGATATCTAATCAATCTACCATAATGAGTAGTAGATGTCATGTTAAGAAAATGAACATTGAATTGCAAATTGGTGTGGAATTGGGAGAGCTTAGGCTAAATCTAGACTTAATAATCTATTAGTCGGATCCCTAAACGGTGCATTGTGAGGATAAGATCGCAACAGGTACTAAATTTGATATAGTGTTTTTGAAGGTCTTTGGAGACTAATAAAGTTGAAAGGATCATTGAACTTGCAATCTCATATCATTTTATCAATACTTCCATTAAAGATGGTCAACCGATTGACTAATAATTTGCACATTCTAAAGATGAGTTTTGGATTGTGCTAATATCAAGTCACGAGTGACGATCGGAAATTATTCATCTAAGCATGGTCGTTGATGATACAAAAAATAAGTCATTACAAGCTTGAAATCCGCATAAAAAAAGCTAGAAAAAAAATTGGAAAAGCAACTGACAGCTTTCAACATCAACCCGAGTATAGTGAGTTGACATCTGCAGTAGTCTCTATTTTAGGAAATCTACATATGTCAAAGGAAATGATTATATGGCCAATCCCAATTCTGGCAAGGGTCTCCATTGCTCTCAAGCGGCCATCTTGATCTTCTTCAAAGTCTCTAGTCGGCTATTTGAAGAAGTCTATGAAAAGAGGACCGATGAAGCATGAAGAGGTTGGAAAAGTGAAATGCTAATAATACTATAGTGGCAATTCGTTATCAGATTGAAAATCTTCATTGTTCTTTATCTGATATTACCAGTAAAGGTTTTTTATTGTAATGTAATTACAAATAGTCAAATGTACAAGTGTAAAAGCAGTCTTTGTGTCCTAATAGCGTAATCTATCATATAAGAGCCCAGTGGTAACTTGCACTGCAAATTACTAATAGAATCCAGCCTATGTTAATGATGTTATTTGGAGAGTGCACATAAGTTTTAGGATAAAGCTGTGCCACTATAAATCATTATGTGCTTTACCTTTCCAGTTCATTAATTGCGGTATCTGTTCACTATCACCACACACATGGATTATCATCTCATCTCACTTTCCTATTGCTTCTGACAAATTCTGTGAAATATTTTCATAATCCTCATTAAAATTATTCGACCTTCTCTAGGACGTATTGTTACCCCAACCAGTACTAACAAATAAATGGAATTCAGAAATATTGATTTACTTACTGAATGGGATGATAACACCATGAGAAAAGCACACGTATGTATCGGACCCGGGTGGAGGGGCCCTAAACCTGAAACTGTTTGCATTTAGTGGTATGAGAAATTGAATTTATGTCGTGAGCTTCATCCGCATGCACAAATTTATTCTTGAAGAACGAAGCCGTACACGAATTGGAAAATGAGGAAGATTATAGGAACACCGATCAACCTTTTGCCAGAAGAGGTGAAAGAAACGAAACAAGTTTAACATGACAACATAGTGGAAATGATAATTCCAGTCAGCTAATACTTAGCAAGTGCGGTACGTATGTTACAGATGCAAGCAGTCGCAGGGCTCGTGCAGTCGTCGGACAAATTTATCCAGCTAGAGTTAGAAAAAGCCGTGTAGGTATGCATATCTGATTGTCTGTTCAGCGGTATAAATATTTGCCATTGACATTTTGATTTATGGCACTTTATTGTATCAGAGAAGAATGACCAACAAACAAATGCTTCATAAGGACAAAAGAAGCCATTAACTTAGAATTGTCTGGCTTGGTTTTATTCTTATTTAAGCTATTCTGAGTTTTCTTTTCTGACTGCCGTTACAATGAGCGAAAGAGAGCAGGAGCCAAACAATGCTTCATCAACACACTCAAAAGAAGTCTAATAAGCCGACGGCTTCCCTTCTCTCGGGGGCGTCTGTTTGCTTACTTCCACGACCTGCGGACATTGTGCTCTATTGCTCCTGTCGCTGGCAGCGCCATAAACCAGTGCAGCATCCAAGATCTCTTTCACGTCTTCCTCAGTAAGCTTAACTCTCAAGGAACCAACGTTGACATCGAGATTCATAATTTTCGTTGTTCCTGCAAAAACGGCGTCATTTCAAAACAGATACTTAATTCATGTTCTCTGTTATGATGTCGTAAACATTCAATTCTCACCAGGGATAGGCACAACATCATCTCCTTGATCGAGAACCCACGCGAGCGCAAGCTGTATAGGGGCCCAATTGCGCTGTTTTGCTAAATTGGTGGAGAATCATGCTTATCTAACGCAGGCGGCGACTATACTACCTCACGTTGAATAGGATGACGCTGTTGATAAGTCATGTCGGTGAACTAAATATCGAGCAATATCCTAGGTATACCCAACAAGGGGATAGGTTGTAGAGAGGCCATGGCCAAGGACAATGTATCTTTGGAAGGAGTCACCGGTTGAGTAGTGGAGGAATAATATGATTGATCCTCGAAAAAGGTTACATGTGCTGAGACATAGAACCGCCAACTGACTGGACTATAATACTTGTATCATTTCTGAGTTCGAGAGTACCCAAAAAACACACGCTTGTTAGCCCGTGGATCGTGCTTATCATGACCACAATACAGCCAAATACACAGAGTGGTAGATAAAAAAGTGGACTCATAGGATCGAAAGTAGAGAAAAGTATGCCCCCACAAAGCATAGAGAATGGGAGACAACTTATAAGATAGCATGCGGTAGGAATAGGATGTCCCCAGAACATTTTGAGGAGGTTCATATGAAAAATTAGATAGTGAGCAACATCCAAGAGATGGCGATTTTTTCGTTCCGCCACCCCATTTTGCTAGGAAGTGGACTAAAGGTCTAATGCAGAATCCCAAAGAAATGATTGAAAACCGGAGGAAATAGCCATATATTCTTTGGCATTATCGAAGTGCAAACATTTGACATAAATACGATATTGATTGAGAATCTCTAAGTAAAGCATATAGAAATAGGAATCAACTTCAATTCGATCTTTTGTCAAATATAACAATGTTACACAAAAATAATCATCCACGGACGTAACAACATACTTATAACTAGACATATCATTGACATGATAGGTTCCCAAATATTCCAACTCAAAAGGACTTGCACACGACTCTGGAAATGGGAAGGAAAGATACTCGATGATGTTTGCCAAATTGACAAGCATCGCACTGGATAGGACTCATAAACGATGAAACAAGAGAAAAATGACAAATTACATCATCATATAGAGTGTGAGCATTAGGGCTCACTAGCAATGAAAAGACTAAACTACCCTTCAACAAAGCCAATAACGTAGACTTGCCTAGTTTTGTTGTATTTTTCACTAAGCTATTCAGAAATTCATTTCCTGAACTCAATTACAAGAAGCAAAAGAGAAGCCTAGGATGCTGAGAATTTCCCATCTACTGGGGGTGTGTTCGCGTACTTCCATGACAAGTGAGCAAAGTGGTTGACGATCTTGTCGCCGGCGATTTCATCGATAGGTATAGCATCTGAGATCTCTTTCGCGTCTGCCTCCGTGAGCTTTACTCCCAAGGAACCAATGTTATTATCGAGATTCTCGATCTTGGTCGTTCCTGCAAAAAGCGCCCAATATAAGAACAGACAATAATTTCCATGTCATCTATTAAAGAATGCCATTTCATCAGATTCTCACCAGGGATAGGCACAACGCCATCTCCTTGATGGAGTACCCATGCGAGCGCAAGCTGTACAGGGGAAAAATCGTGCTGCTTCGCTAACTTCTCAATTCGAGCATAGAGAATCTTGTTTCTCTCCATATTCTCTGCTTGAAACCTGGGATACAGTTCCTGAGAAATGAGGTGAGAAAAAGTTAGCAAGGAGGATTGGTGGAGAAGCGTTTAGACCATCGTGTACATGAAGTGAAATATTCAACAAAGAAGAGCCCCTTTAACTATAAACCTACCGGAGAAAAATGTGCCGTTGCAGTTGCTGTGACTCCTCTGCCGCCAAAGAACCCACGACCAAGAGGGCTATACGGAACGATGCCGATTCCAAGCTCCCTGAAATTGAGAGGCGGGCTAACAGATTAAGAAAGAAGAGAAACGTTCGAAGCAGAGAAGGCTCTTTTTTGGACAACAACTTTGCAAAGGATTAGAAGTCTTCTACGATGGCAGGAAACAGCAATGTACCTGCAAAGTGGGACAACTTCTTGCTCGATGTCGCGAGTCCAGAGTGACCACTCCATCTGTAAGGCCGTGATGGGATGAACTGCGTGCGCCCTCCGTATGGTGTCGGGGCTAGCCGCAGACAAGCCGATGTACTTCACTTTTCCCTCTTCCACCAACTTCTTCAGTTCCCCCATCTGCAGTTTTTCGAAATCATTTGGTTTTATGAATTTCTGATTGCTAAAAGCCTGTTTCGAGCATCAGCAATTATCCACAAACAGGAAGAGCTGCTAAACAAACTTACAGTTTCCTCTACGGGGACCGATGTGTCGATTCGATGCACATAATAAAGGTCATATTCGACACCAAGGCGCTCGAGGCTCGACTCGCAACACGAGCGGACATATTCAGGTGTCCCCTTAATCACGACATTGCCCGCTTCGGTTTTTTGCAATACCGAATTTGGTGGCTAACTGTACCTCCTCCCGCGGCAACCTCTTCAGTGCCTGAAACAATGATATCATAAAGTTTCCAAATGACCATGTAAGTAAAATCAGTCAACTAAAACACTAAATGACCAGTTTCGTGCGTTTCGGTTACTTCGCATTACCTTTCCAACAAGAATTTCATTGATTTTGGGTCTGAAGGCTTTTATTGGTATTGGGCTTAAGGCCCGTCCGCCCAAGTTGGGCCCAAAAAGCTCGGCCCATGGGAATAGGGCCCGTGGAAGGAGAGAGGTATAAAAGGGAGGAGAGAGAAAGAAAAACATACCGTTGTTTTTAGAAAAAGAAAAGACGTACGTTCTCTCCACGCTCTCTCTCTCCCAAAAGAAAAGACAGTAAGCATACGGCTTGTTCTACCTCCCTTCAAGGCTTCATCAGATCGGATTGCTCAGTTTCTCTTCCTCCATCAACGTCGGTGTTTAATCTGTGGCTAAAAGGTACGCTCGAATTCGTGGTGTGCTTTAGGATCGGTGATGCGTGTTGTTTTCCCGGGCTTCGTCTTCCGCATTGATTTAGGGGTTCGATTCGGTGTCGAATCCAGTTTTCGGGGATCCGTTATTCCCAACATTGGTATCAGAGCCCTAGTTCACGTTTTTTCCCGATCAATTTAATGTTTTTTGATTGATTTTTCGCAAAAGAACTTCGGCCGTATGGATCGGGGCAAAAATCTCGACACCCGAGCGCTTTTCGGCCATTTTTGCGAGTTTTCGTAAGTCAAAATCAAATTGTGATGGCATAGGAAGAAGGGCGACGTCGAGACGAGTCCGGCGATTTGTCGACCGCCGCCGGGAACCGCCGCACGCGCCCGAAACGCTGGCATTGGCCAGCGCGTGCACGCCGCCGGCAGGCGAACAGGCACGCGTCGGTCCGCGGACCGACGCGTGCTGATGTCACGTGATGACGTCACCGTGACGTCATCCAACGGTCGGTAACCGTTCGGATGACGTCACCGATGACGTCATCAATGATGACGTTTCGCCGGGCGGTCACCGGCCGGTGACCCGACCCGACCCGACCGGAGACCTGACCCGACCCACGGACGCAGGCACGCGCCTGGCACGTGCCGGATGACGTCTGCGTGACGTCATCCCCGCACGCGCGAGGCATGTGCGGTCGGTCCGCACGGACGGTCTGACCGGCCCGACCGGTCCTTCCGGTCTGACCGGTCCGACGTCCGTTGACCGTTGACCGATGACCGTTGACTTTGACCGTTGACCGGAAAAAAAAAAAAAAAAGAATGTGTTTCTTTTTCAATTAAGTCTATGTGGATTATAATGTGATCCCTTATTTGTTCTGCATTTGTTGCAGGAACTATGCCTCCCCTAAAGTTGCGCACACCTATTCGCGCAGTTACCAATGAACAAAGGGATAGGCTGTCTAAGTTGATAGCTGAGCTGACTGATCATCGATGGGAGAAAGGTGACTTAATTGATCATGTCCTTGAAGTCAACGAGAAAATTCAACAGGTCATATGGAATGGTCGTCCTATGTCACAGTCAGAGATGGTGCGATTTTTCATAAACACTCTTCCGCCTGAATGGCAAGATGTGTTGAATCGCATATGGGATGTCAACGGAGCTGCTTCCTATAAGAAAATAGTGATGGATTTTGTAAATGAATATTACTGTATTGTTACAAGGGAAAAGATCAAGAAATTGAACAAAAGAGGATCCTTCCCAGTTCGTGTGCTGACTTGGTGTTAGTTGTATTGGCTGATTTATATTAAGTGTGCTTTGTGGACAACTTAATGTAATAATAACTACCTAATTGTGTTAATTGAAAGCATTATTGTTTTTTTTAATTGTATATCAATTATCTGTTGCTTTCTGTTATTGCTGGTTGCTGTGGGTAATTAGCTGTGGGTAGTTTTAGAAGTTTTTGTAGCTTCATAGAATTGATTTTGTATATGACAATCATATTAATGATAGTTTTAAGTTAGGATTTTTGGAGGATGATTGGAAACGTAGTGACCTTTTGATTCTGAAGCCTTACTTGAAATTATTCATTGATATGATGGGTCTATGTAAATAGGGATGCATAAATGATAGGCATTAATAATTCGTGCATATTTGTTTGATTTGTTCAGATCAATGGCTTCAGCCACAAAGAGCATAGTTGCCGAGCTGAACAAAGGTGAAAAGCTCAGTGGTGACAACTATGAAATTTGGTAAATGAAAATCCAAGTATGTCTTTGGAAGAGCAAGAAGCACTTGAGGCTCTTGTCATGACCATGGTAGAACCTGAAGAGGGAACCACTGCACAGCACAAAAGAGACAAAGAAGCTTTTTCTGTGTGGAAAAGAATGAACTCTCTAGCTCGCATCACGTTGCTGAGCAGCATGGAAAATGACGTCATGCGAGAGTTTCGGCATTTGACAATGCCAAGGAAATGTGGGAGGCATTGGCAGCTAGATTTGGTCATACTTCGGTGACTAGACTGAGGCAGCTCACTATCAGGTTTGACTCTTATAATAAGCCTCATGATCAAACCATGAAGCAACATCTTAGAAATATGTCAAACATGATAACTGAGCTGAGAGATGCTGGCCATGTCCTCACAGATGAGCAGCAAGTGCAAGCAGTGATTCGTTCCTTGCCTCAGAGTTGGGAGCATATGAAGGTGCACCTGACTCATAATGAAAATATCAAAACCTTCGAGGATGCAATGCGTCATCTTGAGCTGGAAGAGGACCGCCTGCTGGCGGCTAAGCCGGATGCTGAACTCTATTATGCTAGTTCTAGCTCACATGGAGCTTCGAGCTCTAAACGTAAGCGGCCTAACTGGTTTGATAAGGGGAAAGGCAAGGAAGAAGCAGGTCCTTCAGGAAAGAAACCCAAATTTAACCAACATGGAAGAGGAAAGCGTCCTCGCATGAAAAAGGTTGCAAGGGTGAAATGCTACAACTGTGACAAGAAGGGTCACTATGCTCGCGACTGTCGTGAGCCAAAAAAGGTATGCACCTCTTGTACTTTTCAGAACTTTGCTTATGTGTCGAGTTCTGTGTTCTTAATTGAGTCTAATCCTTTGTGGACTGTGGATTCAGGAGCAACGGACCATGTAGTGAAGGATAGAGGATCCTTCGTGGAATTCCGACGAGTACCAACTGGAACTAAGTGGATCTATGTGGAAAACAACTCTAGAGCTGAAGTGAAAGGAAATGGTACATGCCAACTGAATATGCGTGGTGGCCGCACTTTGTTCCTTCATGATGTGTTGTATGCTCCGGAGATTCGTCGGAATTTAGTGTCTGTATTAGTGTTGGTTAAATTAGGTTTTAATATGAACTTCTATAGTAGAGGTGTGAATTTGTTTTTGGAGACAAATTACTATGGTTGTGGTTATTTTCTAGATGGTTTTATTGTATTAGATATTGATTATGTTAATGCTAATGTTAGTTATTCCCTTCTCACGTCTCCTAATAAATATGATAATGATGTGAATGTGTGGCATGCTAGACTTGGTCACATTGGCCAACAGCGTATGAATAGACTAGCCAAAGAGGGCTTGTTGGGCAATATTGAAAAAGTCGATTTGTCCATATGTAAGCATTGCCTAGAAGGGAAAACGACAAGGAAACCATTTGGAAAAGGAAAAAGAGCTGAATTTCCTCTGCATTTAATCCATTATGATGTCTGTGGTCTAATGAATGTGAAAGGAAGGCATGGGGCTGTTTATTTCATCACCTTTATTGATGATTATACTCGATTCGGATATGTCTATTTGATTTCTCATAAATCTGAAGCAATAAGTTGTTTCAAAAGGTTTATGAACCTGGTAGAGAATCAATTAGACAAGAAAATAAAAGCATTGAGATCCGATCGAGATAGAGAATATTTATCTGATGAGTTTAGAAAATTATGTGATGAAAAAGGAATAGAAAGACAGTTATCTATTCCGTACACTCCTCAACAAAATGGTGTTGCGGAAAGAAGAAACAGAACCCTACTGGAAATGGTTAGGTCCATGATGGCGCATGCTAACTTGCCTATCACCTTTTGGAGTGATGCATTGTTAACTGCTGCGTATATACTTAACCGGGTGCCTTCCAAATCAGTTACTTCCACTCCATATGAGTTATGGACAGGTAGAAAACTGGACTTGAGTTTTCTTAAGCCATGGGGTTGTGCTGCCTATACACATGAGTCCTCTCACAAGTTTGGGAAATTGGGTCCCAGAGAAAAGAAGAGTATTTTCATAAGATACTCGGAACACTCGAAAGGGTATGTGTTCATTGGTGAGCAGGAAAGTGGGAGTGTAACTGAATTTGAATCACGAGATGTTACGTTCTTAGAGGATGAGTTTCCTAAGAAGGGCGAAATAGGGGAAGATCACTCCCTATTTGAGACCTTGGATCAAGACAATGATATTAGTGGAGTTCATCCAAGTGGGAGCATAATAGAGAATGATGTGCAAAGTGTACAATCTCCCATACGGCGAACAAGTCGCCAAAGTATTCCCCGTCGACGTTTTGACATTAAAGGGGAAACTTTTATGGTTGCTCCACAAGATGAGGATGAGCCAAAAAAATATCAACGAGGCTCTGAATTGCACTAGTAAGGAAAATTGGATTCATGCAATGGAAGAGGAAATGGAGTCAATGAAATCAAATCAAGTCTGGGAACTGGTTGATCTTCCAAAGGAACGCAGAGCTATTGGGAACAAGTGGGTTCTCAAAATAAAGCGAAAGGCTGATGGCTCCATTGAAAGGCATAAGGCTCGCCTTGTGGCGAAGGGGTATAATCAACAGGAAGGAATTGATTATGAAGATACGTTTTCTCTTGTAGTGAGATTTACCTCGATTCGCATTATTCTGGCAATAGTAGCTAATCTAGATCTTGAGTTACATCAAATGGATGTAAAGACTGCTTTCCTCAATGGAGAATTAGAGGAAGAAATATATATGGAACAACCCATTGGTTTCATAGTGAAAGGCCAAGAAGAAAAAGTATGTCGACTTTGAGGTCGATATATGGTCTTAAGCAGTCATCAAGACAATGGTATATACGTTTTCATAATGCCATAGTGGCATATGATTTTACAATGATTGATGAGGATCATTGTGTATATATCAAAAGATCCAAGGATCAATTTGTGATCATATCAATATATGTTGATGATATACCGATTGCCTAAGCAATATGGAGTTGGTTAATACTTGTCAAGAGATGGTTGTCTTCTAACTTTGAGGTGAAGGATATGGGTGAGGCTGCATACATTCTTGGAGTTAAGATTTCGAGAGATCGTTCAAGAGATCGTTGTCTCTTTCGCAAGAAACCTATATAAATAAGGTTCTTGAACGATTTCGTATGCAAGACTCGTAAACCCATAGACACTCCTATTGCAAAAGGTGAAGGATTGAGCCATAGACTGTGTCCAGGGACTCCACAAGAGAAGGAACAAATGAAACATGTTCCTTATGCTAGTGTTGTTGGGAGCTTGATGTATGCTATAATGTGTACAAGACCCGACATATGTTTTGCAGTTGGAATGGTGAGTATATACCAATCCAATCTAGGTCCAGCACATTTGAAAGCTGTCAAAAGAATACTGAGGTATCTGAAGGGAACTGCTGATTTCAAGTTGAATTACCAAGGAAAGGATCTGCGACTTGAAGGCTATTCAGATGCTGATTGGGGAGGAGATTTAGATGAAAGAAAATCTACCTCTGGATTTGCTTTCTTACTGAACAATGGCGCCATATCATGGAGTAGTAAGAAGCAAACGTGTATAGCCTTGTCCACGATGGAAGCTGAGTTCGTGGCATTATCAGCAGCGGTACAAGAAGGAGTTTGGCTTAAGAGATTTTTGGATCATTTAGGTGTTATTGAGAAAGCTGCAAATCCATTACTGGTTAACTGTGATAGCCAAGTAGCTATAGCGTACACCAAAGATCCAAAGTATCATGGCAAGACCAAACATATAGATACCAAGTATAACTTTGTAAAAGATATGGTTGCACGAAAGGATGTGAACTTACAGCACATATCTACGCATAGAATGGTAGCAGATCCTATGACAAAGCCAATACCTAGAGATGTGTTTTGTGGTCATGTAAAATCTCTAGGATTGCGTAGAGTCTGATGTACTGAATTGTAATTTCCCTGAGTTGTTCACATTTATGAAATTTTGTTTTTCATTGATTAATGCCTATGAATCTTTGTATAATCTTTATGCATCTTAATGCTCAGTGCATTATTTTAAGATGAGAAGTATGTCGGACAGATATAAGATTAGCCCACTCACACAGGTAATCGCCTCTGTTTACTGTGTGATAAATAGAGATGAGACTGATTTTAAGCTTATTATCTAGGTGATAATCGAGAGCTCAAGCTTAAAACACGTATGTCGCCTTAACTGAGTGTTAAGATGAGGATATAATACTTACTATGTCCGAAAGTAAAATACCCCACATGTTTTACTTTATCTGTCTAAGATGCCAGATGTGAGTTCTGATGAATTTTGTGAATGAGTAGATACGTGAACTCAAGTTAGACATTGGGTATGTCTGAACTATCATCTATACGGTATTGAAAAGTGTAGACATACGCTCCATGGGAAAGGAGTTAATACCGTAATACGTATTTCATACTACGTATGCATGAGACGACCAATAAGAGTGGCAAAAAGTTTGATCTCAACTTTTATGACGTGTGAGACTCTTGAGGAAAAGAGTTCCTCAATTTTTAGTCCCCTCAGGACTCTTACTTATTCTCAAGATTTCTATTTAGTGTTTGCTATCTTAGGGTATTGTCAATGGTCATGAGATGATTCGATCTAATGGGGCATTTCTAGAAAAGCAAGCTGGACTGAAATTGAGAGTTTGAAGGAAAGAGGAAGATCGTTTTTGGAGAATCACATTGTGGTTTTGTATTCACTGGTCGACCAATTATGACTGTCTTTGTGATAATTATAATTGTGAATACAATATATATATCATGTTTAAAAGAGATCAAGAGAGATATAAAATGTAATCGATCGATCTAGGGTACTGCATACTAAATCTACTCGGAGTGTGATGTCCATTATGAGCTGCTATATATTCCTAACAGATGTATGGCAACGAGCTCTCAAAGTATGCTGGTCGCACGGATTATTCACCAATATGAATGTTGAAGAGAGGTAAAGAGAATCCTATTCGGCCCACCATGTGCGAGTGGGAGATGAAGGCTTTTATTGGTATTGGGCTTAAGGCCCGTCTGCCCAAGTTGGGCCCAAAAAGCTCGGCCTATGGGAATAGGGCCCGTGGAAGGAGAGAGGTATAAAAGGGAGGAGAGAGAGAGAAAAACATACCGTTGTTTTTAGAAAAAGAAAAGACGTACGTTCTCTCCACGCTCTCTCTCTCCCAAAAGAAAAGACAATAAGCATACGGCTTGTTCTACCTCCCTTCAAGGCTTCATCGGATCGGATTGCTAAGTTTCTCTTCCTCCATCAACGTCGATGTTTAATCTATGGCTAAAAGGTACGCTCGAATCCGTGGTGTGCTTTAGGATCGGTGATGCGTGTTGTTTTCCCGGGCTTCGTCTTCCGCATTGATTTAGGGGTTCGATTCGGTATCGAATCCAGTTTTCGGGGATCCGTTATTCCCAACAGGGTCCATAAAAATCCAACGTGTCAAAGAATGTTATCCCTTTGGCAAACGCGTCAGTGATGATTGCTACGCCGGCTTCCTCAGGAACAGGATCATTGTACATTCCGGAGAGTCCCATGCAGCCGAAACCCAACTTCGAAACCTGCAATTGTTCGAAAACAAAATAAAATGAAGAAGAAGAAACGGAAAGTCATACATTTTAGCACGAAGAAGCTGAAATGAATCCACGGAAATTTAACCAATCACAAACAATAAGACCGATGTGATGAAATTTTCATTTTGTACATACACCAGTAAAATACGACGAAGAAAGAAGTAGTTTAATCGCAAACCTCGAGACCCTGCGTTCCAAGCTTCACTCGCGAAATCCGAACCCCAGCCATTTTGCAGATGATATCTTGAAGTTGCTACTTGCTGTACTTTCTGGTTTCTTGATCTGTCAATTTTCATGCATATTTGTAGGAATTTGTTGAGGTGACAAATACAGTGATAAAGAAAGGAAACTTTAGATTTTAAATAGTCAAATGCCATTGACCAGGACCCATCACGTAAGCGTATGCGTAAGAGCACTACTTTGTTAGATACAAGGGGTGGGTATGGTTCTAAGGTAGAAGATAGAACCTAAGAATTGAACCGGTGTGAACCTATAAGTTTCATATTCAAAGCATGTAACGCCCATCACGTAAGTAGATACACAAAAGCTCTACTTTGTCGGATACAAGAGCTGAACATGGTTCTAGTGTAGAACGTAAAACCTGAGAACAAGACCGGTGAAAACCTATATGTTATAGGTTTCAAATTCTTAGTTGGAGGAACTTCAAACTTGGAACCTATAACCTAAAATCTGAAACAAGTATCAATATTTTTCTTGGTTCATGACTGCGCGCAATCTTGCGATATTCTATATCATTTGATGATGAGTGTATAACCTAGAAGTACTAGTCTAAGCTTTCATTTTATAACTAAAACTTTTACTTTATTAACATTCATTTTATATAAGTTATGATCAGTAAATTGTAGCAGCAAGCGGTGATTATTAAATGTTTTAATTCACTTCAATCATTCAATTAATAATATGGAGGGTAAACCCTAAAACCGACCCTAAAACTTGAGACTTAGAACTTATGACAGAGTAGGTCCCAAGTTTTAGGTTATGCATAATAGATTTCAAGTTCCAAAAAATGAACTTGTTCTAATAGTTAGATATCATATTTCAAGTAGAACAAATACAAAATCGGAAATCGCTCGTCTCTATATAAATACTACCTAGATACTTCGGGTTCGCATCACCTAGTATGTCACCGTCGTAGTAATTTTTATTTTTCCTGGCTATCCTGCAAAGCCATTCCAAGGGGATTGGCTATGGCCTAGAGAGATCCTTTCAAGCCAAAAATAGGAAGATTGCGGATGCAAACTCTCGGAGAAATTCAACAAGAAATCCACTCTGCAATCAACTACCCACATGCCGGGAGGAAAGGAACATGCACAGATTCAGAAAATTGAAAAGTGAATGGACATTTCCCTCCAGGATGATGATGACCTTGAATCCCTTCCCTTTGGAAAATGAACCCGCTCCAAACAATAGTCGTGCCATCCCAAAAATTATCAGAAACTCGAAAAAAGTGAATGGTGTGATGATGCCTATGAATTCATGAAATCCAAAGTATGCAGGCCCATCCAGATTTTGGTCTATAGATTGTTCTTGGATCATTTTGGGAACCATACACACCCCAGCCAAAGCTTCCGATACTCGATAGCGATGCAATAATAGAATCATTGGATGTACATCCTCATACTGAGATATTGTGGGATCCATACATCAAATCGATCATCGTCCTAACGTTGCACAAAAGGTGCTGAATTTAATGGGATCCAGCATAGCGTTCGTTGCAGCAATAGAGTAAAATACCGGGTTACTCTTGCTCGGCTTTGTGAACCCTAACAACAATAATCATACTTCGTTGCGGTCGGATTCACGTTCAACAATAAGGTCTGTTCAGTTCAGATTCACAGTTAGCAAAAGCAACAAATACTACAGGGTGCATCCTTGTTAGCACGCTATTTGGCTGGAATTTTATCGCATGTATAAAGTAAATTAGCTACAGTATTACTTGCTTCTTGCCATGTGGATGTGAGTGACGTCATAAAAGGGCCTTGTGACGTATTAGCTGATGCAAGCTTTAAATTATGCGACAACACGTTGAGGCTGTAGGGGTGTTGCGTTGCGCATCTGCTTACGTCAATGGGTCTAGATACCTCTCATCCTTTTGTGGGGCCCAGTAGGTCAAACTAGCTCTTCTTCCGATAAGGTTTCACCATATTACATACTCAATTGTGTAAAATCCTTATTGCAACTTACGTTATCGTTCATTTATTTAGTTAGATATATTTTCGGTAATTAAACAATTGTTTGTACATATTATATATATACACATACATATATTTTAGTGTTGAGGATACTTTTGAATTGTTTGCTTAATCTCTATATGAGAAATTAATTCGTAAGCAAATATGTACTGAATCATTGATTTTCTTTTTAAGAAAATGTTTGACATCGTTCTCACTATGTTTAAAAGAGCATTTAACATTTTATGAAATGTTTGGCAAATGCTTTGCGACTCCACATGTGAGCGGCGCAGGCTATGGGGAGAGTGATTGTCCTTTGCACTTGTCCCAAAAAAATATTTGTATTGTTCACTTGAAAATTTTAAGAATTTTAAAATGATGCACTTAAAAGTTTGGTAAAACGATGTGGTTCCAGATTATTGGAGAAATCTTTCCAGAATATTTTGAAGCTGACAAAACATTTCTATCAGTCTAGTTTGGATACTGACAGTTTAAAGTCTGAAGACTTTGTATTCACCAGACTCAAGACTCAAGACTCAAGACTCAAGACTCAAGACTATTCTCACTGACAGTCTTTCTAATCCAGTGACGAATGAAATCCAAAGCCGAAGTATATGGTTGAGGATTCGATCCTATCCTCTGGAAAAGATCCCTTGGTTGGATAAATATTCCGGATTCTTTTATTGTTATCTAGATCGATTGAAGATCCGATGGTCGACGAAATATTCTTGGAATGTTCTATTCTTGGAAACCAAGATCCCGATTGTATGGGCGAACAGATTGATGGGCTATCATCGTGTTCCTTAAATAGCTCGGATGATCTTCTTAATTGATTCCGTCCAACGGGTAGATTGGAGGAATTCCTTTGGTAAGTGCCAACGGCTATGATGGCATAAAGGTGTATAAAAGGAAGACGTTCTAGTTGTTTTGAGAATGTGATCGATAGAAAAATTCCAGAGTCTGAAGAACCTTGATTGTTAGTCGATACAGTTCGAGCGAAATTATATACACAGAGAGTGTTTATACTTGGTGACACCTTGAGCGAGTGTAGTAGATCATCTACACCTAGAAATCAAGGAAGATCAACACTGTAACATCTCTTTGTTCATAGTGGAATCCAGCCAATTGGCTGTCAGTGCAGAAGAGTGGACGTAGGCTTGAATCAAGCCGAACCACTATAAACCGCGTGTTCAATTCTCTCTTTCCTTTACTCAGTCTTACGATTGATTTTTAATTATTGCAAATCCTTCAACTGTCTAAGTATTGTGCAATCTTCAAGAAAATTTTTATATACCTATTCACCCCCCTCTAGGTACTCGTACTAGCTATACCAATTGGTATCAGAGATCGTGTTCTTACTTTATTTGAAGTGTTTTACTTCAGAGTAAAAGATTCATGGCTAGTATGCTAGCACCAGGGCTGGTGGAAGGGCAAAGCAATACCAGACCACCCTACTTTGATGGAAAGGATTACAACATCTGGAAAAACAAGATGAAAGCTTTTCTACGGTCAAAGGATCATCTCGGAATGGGACGTTGTGGAAAGAGGAATTACTCCTACTTGCTACATCGCATCCGAAAGAGGGAAAGAAACCGTTGATACTAGCGGAATGTCTCAAGAAGAGATAAACAAGAGACAAGCACTCGATGCAAAAGCAATTTACTCTTTATATTGTGCTTTGTCACCAACTGAATATAACAGAATATCTTCTTGTGTTACAAAGAAAAGAAGCCCGGGACAGATTACATATCACTTATGAAGGGATAGACCGAGTGAAGGAGACCAGAATTAACATTCTCCTTGAACAATATGAAGCCTTCAAAATGAAACCAGGAGAATCTATAACTGACATGTTTAGCCGTTTTACAGATATTGTCAATGGCCTTGAACATCAAGGACAGAAAATTTCTGATCCTATGAAGGTCAATACTCCAAGGATTGGAATCATATAAAGACTTCAATAAGAGAGACGCAAAGAATTATGCCATTATCTGTAGACGAGCTGATTGGAACTCTTCAGTCTTACGAAGTGGAACGAATTAATGAAGACGAAGATCCAAGAGGTAAGAAATCCATTGCATTAAAATCTAATGATGGTTCTGATGATACAAACTCTGAAGAAGATCTGGACGATGAGGAGCTTGCTCTAATGATTAGAAGGTTCAGAAAGCTGAATAGAAAAGGAAGAAGGTTCAACTCAAGGAAACAAAGTCTTCAGAAACAGCAAACCAAGTTTGTTGATAATGAGAAACCAAACAAAGATGTAGTTTGCTTCGAATGTAAGAAAAAGGGACACATCAGACCCAATTGTCCTCTCCTAAAGAAGAAGAGAGGAAAAGCTGAAAAGTCTCGAAAAGCTCTCAAAGCCGAAACCCTGGAGCGATACGAGTGTGAAGAAAGTGACGAGGAATATGGCAACCATGTCTCGATGGCACAATCGGACTCGACGGATCGACTCGACAAAGAATTTGAGGTAAGTGATTATAAAATCCCTGTCAAAGTCTCTAAATACATTGATGAACTATGTTTTAGTCTTAAGACTTCTCTCAAAAAGATTTCCGAACTTAAAAAGGAAAACTCAGTTTTAAAACAAAAGGAAAATATTTTAGAAGAAAAAGTGAAAAGTTTAGACTTGAATGTTTCTACTCTTAAAGAGAATGAAGATAAACTTTCAAAAGAAAATGCTTTCTTAAAAACTAACTTATCAAATATTTCAAAGAAATTTTCAATAGGGTCTGAAAAACTTGAAAAAGTTCTTTCAGTCCAAAGACCTTACTTCAATAAGTCTGGTCTAGGTATGACAGCAGAAACGATCCCCTTGATTGATTTTCCGAAAGTAAAAGAAAGAATTAAGAAAAGACCGTCGAGAGAGGCTTACAAAAATCATTTCAAGAAAGTTTTTGTAAAGTCTGTAAGTCGAAATGCTTTAAGGTGTTCAAAGTGTAACAGTCAGGATCATTTTGAAAAAGAATGTCCTATGGTTTGGAAGCCTGTTAAGAAAGTATGGCCTAATAATGCTCATTCTACTAACGCCAAAGGACCCAAGAAAATTTGGATACCAAAGAAAGCTTGAGACTCTCTTTTGAATGCAGGTCTCTGTCAAAAAGAAAGTAAAGTGGTATCTTGACAATGGATGTTCAAGACACATGACAGAGACTCAAATTGCTTCATAAAGCTTATTCAAGTAAATGGTGGAAAAGTTTCATTTGGAGGAAACAAAGAAAGGAAGCATTGTGGGATTTGGAACTGTGAAAATTGGAAATCTCACAATAAGCAATGTCTCTCTAGTGGAAGGACTCAACTATAATCTTCTCAAAGATTAGCCAATTGTGTGATACCGGTTTCAAGATCTCCTTTCAAGAAGGCATATGTTCTGAATTAGTAAAGACTCAACTCGCCTTTCATGGGTCGAAGGCATGGAAATATCTACCTCCTTGATGTAAAACCCAATGAAGCACAATGCCTAATCTCAATTCAAGATGAAGCAGTCTTATGGCACAGAAAGCTTGGCCATGTCAACATGAAGCAATTAGTCAAAATCTCATCAAAGAAGCTTGTTCGAGGTCTACCTAAATTGCCATACCAAAAGTCTGATTCATGCACTCCATGCATTCTGGGAAAGCAGGTAAGAAATTCATTTAAGCCAATAAATCATGTCTCTACTAATCATGTACTACAATTGCTTCATATGGATCTCTTCGGACCAACAAGAACCCAGAGCATTGGAGGTAAGAAATATTGTCTAGTAATTGTGGACGATTACTCTCGCTTTACCTGGGTATATTTTCTTGCAAGTAAGTCAGAAACCTTTTCGTACTTTGATAAGTTTGCTAAAAAGGTTCAAAATGAAAAAGGATGTGCAATCTCAAGTATAAGAACAGATCATGGAAGTGAATTTGATAATCAAGATTTTTCGAAATTTTGTGATAAATCTGGTTTTAATCATATGTTTTCCTCTCCATATACTCCAGAGCAAAATGGAGTTGTGGAAAGAAAGAATAGATCTCTTTAAGAAATGGCTAGAACACTTTTAATTGAAAGTAAAATTTCTTCACGATTTTGGGCTGAAGTCAAGCTTTGTTTCAACAAAGATGCTATAAATAGAGTCTTTCTAAGACCTATTTTAGAGAAAACCCCCAATGAATTGTTCAAAGGTAAGAAGCCTATTGTTTCATGCTTTCATGTGTTTGGTTGCAAATGCTTTATTTTGAAAAAATGCAAATAATCGAGTTGGTAAGTTTGAAGAAAGATCAGATGAAGGCATCTTCCTTGGATATTCTACATCAAGCAAAGCCTACAGAGTCTATAACAAGAAAAGCCAGTCGGTGGAGGAATCAATGAATGTCAAATTCCAAGACTCAACGCAAGTTGAATCCAATCGACTCAATATGAGGAGTCCGAACTCGCCCTGCACCTTTCAACGTTTACAACTCAAGAAGCATCTCGGACTGAAGTCCAACATCAAGATGCTCATGAAGATTCAAATAAAGAAAGAGATTATCAACCAGGCAAATCAACCGAATCGGAAGCATAAATCCAGTCATCCCAAAGATCTCATTATTGGCAAAATCAATGAAGGAATCCGCACCAGATCAAAAAGGCGTGAAGAATCTAGTGCTATGGCTCTCATTTCTGAAATTGAACCAAAAAGCATAGAAGAAGCTTTATCGATGAAAGTTGGATCGAAGCTATGCAAGAAGAACTCGAACATTGACAGTTCAACATCAATGATGTCTCGGGAATTGACATCAAAACCAAAAGGTAAAACTCATTATTGGAGCCAAATGGGTATTCGGAACAAGATGAATGAAGAAGTAAAAGTCGTACGAAACAAAGTAAGACTCATGGCCAAAGGATATACGCAAGAAGAAGGAATAGACTATGACGAGACTTACGCACCAATAGCAAGGATGAGTTTGAAATGAGTATGATGGGAGAGTTAACATTCTTTCTTGGACTCCAAGTGAAACAAATGAAGGAAGGAACTTTTATTCATCAAGAAAAATATGCAAATGATCTTGTCAAAAGGTTTGGATTGAAAAAGTGCAAAAAGACCGACATACCAATGTCATGTTCTCAGAAGATAGACAAGGATGAAGAAGGGAAGAAAGTAGATCAAAAGCTGTACAAGAGCATGATCGGTTCACTTCTTTATCTTACCGCTTCTAAACCTGATATTTTGTTAAGTGTTTGCATCTGTGCTAGGTTTCAATCAGATCCTAGAGAATCACATCTCAGTGCCGTGAAACGTATTGTCAAATATATTGCCTCATCTTCAAGCATCGGTCTTTGGTATCCAAAGAGGGGAGACTTTAATCTTATAGGATACTCGGATGCGAGATCGGCGCCGGTTGCGTAGTCGATAGAAAGAGCACTTCCGGAACTTGTCAACTTGCTTGGAAACAGGATGGTGTCTTGGTTTTCGAGGAAGCAAAGCACCGTAGCTCTCTCAACGACGAAGCGAGTATGTAGCTCTTGGAAGCTGCTGTTCGCAAATTCTATGGATAAAACAACAGCTACAAGACTTTGGGATTGAAGACTCATGCACGTAAATCGATGTGACAACACCAAAGTGCGATCAATCTCACCAAAAATCCAATCCTTCATTCAAGAGCAAAGCATATTGAGATTCGACCTCACTTCATTAGAGATCATATTAAAAATGGAGAAATCTCGATTCAATTTGTTGATTCAAAGAGTCAACTAGCGGATATATTCACAAAGCCTTTGGAGAAAAATCAATTCGACTTTATCCGTTCAAGACTCAACATTTTGAAGCTTGAAGAAGTTAAAGTCTAGAGACTCACCAACTCTAAGACTCTAATCTCTCAGACTTTAAATCTTCAGACTCAGACATTCATGGCTATAGACTGTAAGTTGCTATTTTATCTAAAAGGTACGAATTTTTGTTTAGTTATTTTATCTAAACTCGAAAAGGTACGATCTTTCGTTCGGTTATTCTATAATCCGTGTGAAATTCGAAAACTTGTCTTTTTAAAAGGATTAATTTTGGCAGTTATTGATTTTGAAAAGAAGTGTTCGTACACTTTCCTTGTGCCGATTGAACTTCCCTTTTCAAAACTAAGTTATATATATACAGTTTTTCTTTGCCCAATCTTCAAAACCCTAAAAGGCACTCTCCTCCCGATCCTGTTTCTTGTTCATCTTCGAGAAAGTGGTCATCTTTTCTTGGGAAAGCAAGTGAAGGAACCTTCCAAACGACAAAGAAAGATGTCTTCTTCAAGGAAATCATCAAGAATCGCAAGCAAGAGACCACAAAGAATGGAGAAGGGACTGACTCACTTCGATCTCACTGAGGAAGAAGACTTATCAAGTCGGCGACAAAGTCCGATTCGCTCTCATCCACGTCATTCAACGCCTCCGCCCCACAAGGTGCAAGTCAACATCCGGAAGAAGAGATAATCGAGGATGCCGACCCAAGAAGAGTCCAAAAACCCTCCTTTATCTCGTAAGCTTTATCGTGCATTGAAAAGCACCGGTACTCCATTGAAATATATAGATGACTTCCTTAAGGACAAAAATTATGGGAATGAGTATCTTTTTCTGCAGAAAATGGAGGAATTGGGAGTTGCTCCGAAAGGAAAAGCGAGAGGACGCACTTGCGAACATTCCAAGTGATCCTCGTATGCCGGAGACAAAATTTAATTGAAGGGAACGATGATGACGAATGTTCCTTGAATTCCAACCGAGAATGGGAGTGGCAAAGAAAGGTGAAAGAAAATAGGATGGATTTGTTCAAATCCAAGGATCGAGAAAATGTGTATTTCAGTTTGAAAAGAGGGGTGATAAACCCTAGAAGTGTTGATTTTGACTTCCTGGAGGCCATCAACATGAACTTAAGAGAGAATTTGAATTTGCTTCAACTTGAGAATTTTTGCTCTGACTCTACGGACGGGTATGCTCAACTGACCGCTTATTTCTATTCAAATCTTAGCTTTTTGGATGCGAATAGAATTTCATTCAGTGTATGAGACCAAGTCTACGTGGTAGATGTGAATATGTTGGCGGACATAGTTGGAGTTGAACGAGGACGTTATCTACCAATCAAAGTCTCACCTGCTCGTACAACTCTGGAACTTGTCAAAGATAGGGACACATAGAAGAAAATTACCTATTCCAGGATAAATGCCATCAACATTGTGCTTCATAAGATTGTGATCAACTGTCTCAGACCGAAGTCTACGTCAAAGACTTCCTTGTCTCTTTCTAAAGCAAAGTTGATGTACGCGATCAACTCAGGACGGAAGTTCTCTCTCCCACACTCTATTCTCTTCCATATGTACAGAGCAATGTCGAAAGACAAAGGACAATTGCCTTATCCTGGTCTGGTGACCAAGATCTTCAGATACATGAATATTGAACCGCCACAAACACTTTGTGTTCGACCGTGTGATAAGATGGTGGTAGGTTTGAAGATGTTAACGAAGATGCGTCTGCAAGAACTTTCCAAGGCAATGGAGAAATTCAGAGTGAAATCTCCAGTTCAGTCTGCTTCAAAGAGAAAAGGAAAGGAGGCCATTGGTGCCCCATCGAAAAAGAAGAAAAGAACTCTCATCCTGGAGGATGAAGATGAAGAGGATGAAGATCCTACTATCCATGCACTGACAAGAACCAGACGCTCTGTGCCTCAACCGACAGAACTTCAGAAGAACAGAGAAGAAGAATAGCAGAGAGAGAAGGAGAAAGAAGCTGAAGAAGAAAGAGAAGGAGAGAAAGAAAAGTCTCGTCTTGAATGCGGAGAGAAGGGAAATCAAGAGCATGATCATCACTCTTCCCCTTTTGATGTCCTAGAGACAGGGGGAGTTGGTGTGACATCCCGATTTTCCGGTTCTATTTTCAATAAATTAAGACGGGCATTTCGTTGGCACGCATATAGTTCTTTTCCTTGAGTCGGCCACTCATGTGAAAACTAGTCTGTCGGGTGAAGCCGCTAAGAGTTTCTAATGCATTAGACTCGAGAATTTGGCCAGGAAGCGACCTTTCGACCGAGCTAATCTGCAAGGGTCATTACGACACAAATAAAAGTCGATTAGAGACCGGAGATAGGTCGACTCGACAGAGGCATGTGATCGAGTGTGGGTGATTCCACCGGAGCGCATAATCCTTGTCGATCGACACTGGACCGACTTTTCTATCGATTGGGTACCCTGTGTTCGTATTTGAAACCTTGAGATTACCCCGACAACCGAAAGTCGCCAATGTTTCAAAGAGGTACATTGTGGCTTGAGATGATCAACCATAGGTCAAATGCATGAAAATTTCTAAAGGCTACTCGGTAGGTTGGGCCGGCTAGTATCGTGCCAAAGTGAAATTAACCGTGGAATTGAGATCGAATTCAGAAATTGGAAGTCTGGGTATGTCACAAATCATTTCAAGATCATTGAATCATCTTTGGGAAAATTTTTATGCAAGCCGAGCTTTTCAGCAAAATAATCAAGAAATTGCTAATTTGGCTCGAGAAATTAGTAGACCGCTTTCGGTCGCGCTTTTGAGATCTAAGTTGATTATATAGACAAGTGAAGACGTGAATTAAAGTGTGGTAACATTGAATTGATTTTATGGACTTCAATTTGATTCAATTGGAAGAGAATCAAGTGAAATTGGAGAATTGGTTGTACAAAGTTTTGGACCCGGCGGAAAATGGAAGTGAACCCATTGGAAGAGGTTGTGAGAGTGAGTGGAGTATGACATCACCCATGATGTCATGGTGGTGGGCCTTTTTGGGGATTAAAGGAAAAGAAAAAGAAAAAGAAAAAGCCCCCATCTCTCTCTCTCTCTCTCCTTCTTCTCTCTCCTCCCTCTCTTCTTCCTCCTCCCGTGCGACTCCATCTCCATCTTCTTCTTCTTCTTCACACGCCACCAGCAGCAAGGGAGATCGTCGAGCAGCTCGCCCGGAGCCGCCCGTCACCGCCTCACGCCGCCGCACGCCGTCCTCGCCGGTCCGCTCGCGTCCTCACTCCGCCCGCGCTCGCCCGCGCTTGGCCGGCATCCCGAGCTGCTGTTCAGCTCGTGCAAGAGCTACCGGAGCTCGTCCCCGCCGCCGTGAACTGCCGTCGACCTCCGCCCTAGCCCGCCGTAGCTCCTCCGCCGTCCCTCCGCCCATCCCGGCGCCGGATCCGCCCATTCTCGGCCTCAAACCGCCATGGACAGCAACCCAGAAAAATGGGTATGCAGCACCTGTTTGGCCCGTTTTGGCCGCCTTCCCGAGCCCGGATGCTCGGCCCGCTTTGAGGAAAGTTGTTCTCCTCGGCGTCCCCGTCGTTTTGGTCCGCTCGGCTCGCTAATCCGGTGAGTTCAACTCACTAAACCTCGCTTAGACGGTTAATTATGCCCTAAGTGTGCTTAGTCTAAGTTAAGTAATATTAGGTTGGTAGATTAGTTTATTTAAATATGGATTAGATTAAGTTGTTTAATTAAAGTTAAACATGTTTAGTTTAAGGGTTAAGTAGGTTTATTTTTAAAATAAACATTGATGTGACATAAAGGAATTTACTTTTGATTTATTTAAACATTTCGAAATTATTTAATAATTTAATATTATATCATTATTCGAAATTATTAAAATATGATTATTTAATTATTTTCGGAATAAATTTAATTATTTATTAAATTCCGAAAATTTTGCCGTGACCCTAAATTCTCATAATTTCGTGCGGTCATTTCTTTGTGTATTCGGATTTTGAAATTGATGGTCGGATATTATAAATTGAATGTGGATTGTGAAAAATAGGAATATGATTATTTAATTAATTTTCGGAATAAATTTATTTATTTATTAAATTCCGAAAATTTCGTCGGGACCTTATATTATCAGAATTTCGTGCCGATTGCTGCTGTGCCTTTAGAATTTAAATTTGATGAATGTATGTGGCAAATTGAGTGTTGATTGTGATAAATAGAGATTTTATTGATAAAAACCCAAGTATCGGGTTTTGATGCAAAAATTGATTTTAATTATTATATTAAATAGTGGGGTTTGAAAAAGAGAGATATTGGCTTGTTGATTCGAAATTAGCGTGTCCCCACACACGTGAGTAATTTCTGGAATATTTTTAATATGAAGAAAAATGGCCGGGATCACTATTTTAAGTGGAAGCATTGATTTAAATATAAAGTGTCCCGGGGCCGAGTATGCTTTGTGTTTGTGTGATAACTAAGAGGAACCGTCCTGGGCTGTTGAGCCGGACTTGCCCCTATATGGGATGCCCACGCGGTGGTTGCGGGTCGCAGTAGATTCTGGGCCCATGCTCCTTCGGGAATGCCGTCGACGTACTGACGAAGCCGCGCTCCATGGGGGGAGGCGATGCCTGGCATTAATGTCAGTAGATAGCCGAACAGCGAGTAGGCTATGCCCTTGTGTGGCAGTGAATAACAATTGGAATGCATGTTGGGTGTTATTGATGTGTCGGATTATGGGACGGAATTGTGTGGCATGGAATGGGACGTGTCATAACGATTTAGTCTTATAATCAGGACCCCCGCGGTTGTTGGTTATATGAAAGAGAATGCGTTCTGGTTGTTAAGTTCATATTACTATCTATGATTGAGTGATTTGAAATTGTGCTAACCTGCAGGAAGGAACTGAGGCGAGGTAAGTCTTCTATGTGATGTGGCTAGGCCACCCGGGGTGTATTTTCTTTCTAATAGGGGTTTAGGGGGTTGAACTTGCTGAGACATCGTCTCATCCCGGTTGTGGGATTAAAATTTCAGGTCCCTAGATGGCGGTCGTGGAGGACCCGAAGCCCTAAGTCTGGAAAGATGGAGACTGAAGTATCGGTGAACGTGTCCTGCTAGTTGGCTTTAGGATAGTTCCCCATTCGTTGAGCTGGTCTATTTTGTAGACAGTCCGGAGTTGTATTTAAACCTATGTGTTGTAAATGAGTGTTTGGTATTGTGATTGATTGCCTGCTTTTCTATCCCAAGTTAAATGTTGTCAGGGGATTTGTTTCGCTTCCGCATGCGTAATAAAATGAATGGGTCGGCGACGTATCCTGGGATGTCGCATATTTGATCGACCACAGTGGGATGTGCGCGACCTCGGGGTTCGGGGCGTGACAGTTGGCGAGCAAGAAAGGTCCACACCTCATGCTGCTGATAGTGAAGGTCCAAGAAAATCTCCGGCAGATCCAGAAGAAGTTCAGGTGTCTTAATTGCTTGAAGAAGGTCATGATACGTCAACTCCAAATCTGCAAGATTATACAGAAGCTCCATCGTCTACATTTACTCCATCTGAGAAAGCTCATGCCAATACACAGACGGACAACTCAGCAGATTTTCGTCGTATTCTTGATATTCTTATGGAAATGCGGGGACAAATATATGCTCTGGACTGTGAGGTTCAAACCATCAAGAATGCTGGACAAGCGTCTTCGGTTACCCTGGAGGACAAAATGAAAGATCTCGCTCTGCAACTTCAAGCCAATGCCAAAGGAGAGGAGGTAGCTCAACTAAGGGAGGACTTGAAGAGGCTAGAAGGCATAGTCCAGTCAATGGGAGATTTCCAGATCGTGCGCATTCCCAAGCAGACATGACTCCTTTCTCACCCTTTTTAATGATGACAAAAAGGGGGAGAACCAATTTGAACCAACAACTTTCAACATCTTTAAAAGTTTGACTTTTGTGGTTATGTTTATTTTTGAGTATGACTTGAGAACTTGAACTTGGGTGTGAATTTAAATTTGACTGAATTGGCTGTGGATTTTGATGCTTGACTGGTTGCATTTATATCAAGTGTTGTTATATGGTATTACTCATGAAAGACTAACCAATTTTCTGTGGATGCGAGTCGGTCGCTTTATTAATCTTTTTGAGTTAGCCATATTGCTTGAGAAATGTTTTTGCGAGTCAAAGTTGTTCAAATCTACAAGAAAGTTTTGTCACCATCAAAAAGGGGAGATTGTTGGAGAAATCTTTCCGAATATTTTGAAGCCGACAAAACATTTCTATCGCCTAGTTTGGATACCGACAGTTTAAAGTCGAAGACTTTGTATTCACCGAGACTCAAGACTCAAGACTCAAGACTCAAGACTATTCTCACCGACGCCTTTCTAATCCAAGGACGAAGGAAATCCAAAGCCGAAGTATATGGTTGAGGATTCGATCCTATCCTCTCGGAAAAGATCCCTTGGTTGGATAAATATTTCGGATTCTTTTATTGTTATCTAGATCGATTGAAGATCCGATGGTCGACGAAATATTCTTGGAATGTTCTATTCTTGGAAACCAAGATCCCGATTGTATGGGCGAAACGGGATTGATGGGCTATCATCAGGTTCCTTAAATAGCTCGGATGATCTTCTTAATTGATTCCGTCCAATGGGTAGATTAGAGGAATTCCTTTGGTAAGTGCCAACGGCTATGATGGCATAAAGGAGTATAAAAGGAAGACGTTCTAATTGTTTTGAGAATGTGATCGATAGAAAAATTCCAGAGTTTGAAGAACCTTGATTGTTAGTCGATACAGTTCGAGCGAAATTGTGTACACAGAGAGTGTTTATACTTGGTGACACCTTGAGCGAGTGTGGTAGATCATCTACACCTAGAAATCAAGGAAGATCAACACCGTAACATCTCTTTGTTCATAGTGGAATCCAGCCAATTGGCTGTCAGTGCAGTAGAGTGGACGTAGGCTTGAATCAAGCCGAACCACTATAAACCGCGTGTTCAATTCTCTCTTTCCTTTACTCAGTCTTACAATTGATTTTTAATTATTGAAAATCCTTCAACTGTCTAAGTATTGTGCAATCTTCAAGAAAATTTTTATATACCTATTCACCCCCCTCTAGGTACTCGTACTAGCTATACCACAGATCACCAACACAAATATTCTAGACCTGTAATTGGCCACACGGTATATTTTTTTCTTAGAACGCTGCTCCACCCTATCGTAATAAGGTGTCGAAATATTTATATTTCAGCATGGTTATTATAACATAACTCTGATTATACCACATAGACTACAGATGTCGACATTACAAATTTTTCTTTGTGTTTTGGCCGCCTCGACTCCTATATATACATGGAATGTGACTAGGATTGAACCAGAAGATAAAGGAGCTAGCAATTCCTTGCAGGTGCATCTGAAATATGGCCCAGGAGCAACATGTTCAGATTCCCAGAGCGAAACTTGGAACTCAGGGTCTTGAGGTAATTTGCACAAAAGCTACTTCTTGATCGCATGGAGTGCGAAAATCGATCATGACTTTTCGTCGTTGGACAATGATTTCTCGTCCTAGATTCGACTTCTGAGTCCGCAACGAAAGGCAGAAGTTCAGTGCAGATGATAGATTCATGCGGTTGCTTTTTCATAAGGCAGAGAGATCATAATTTATGTGATTTCTTGCCGACATGTGCAAGTTCTTTTGATCTTTCTTGGTTTTATGCTGCTGCAGGTTTCCAAGTTGGGCTTTGGCTGTATGGGACTGACAGGAATTTACAACGATCCTGTCCAGGAGGAAGTCGGCGTATCCATCATCACCGATGCGTTCGCCAAGGGGGTAACATTTTTCGACACGTCGGATGTATACGGCCCGAAAACTAATGAAATTCTGGTTGGGAAGGTAATTGAGGACATAAACATGCAAAATTCAAATCGTTTATAGTTTTAGTTCATGGAATTTTAGTTACGTGGTGAGGAAAAAGGAAGAGAAACTAAGGGATTTTATTTACAGGCGTTGAAGAAGTTGCCTCGCGAGAAGGTGCAGTTAGCTACCAAATTCGGGGCGCTGCAATCCAAGGGATACGATGCGGCGATAAATGGAAGGCCTGAATATGTCCGCTCATGCTGTGAGGCCAGCCTTAAGCGCCTCGATGTCGACTACATAGATCACTATTACGTGCATCTAATCGACACATCGGTCCCAATAGAGGAAACTGTAAGTTTTGCAATGTCAAGAAAATCTGAATAATTTCTCTGCTCCAACGGACTTTAAACTCATCAATTTTCAACAAATTTGCAGATGGGAGAACTGAAGAAGTTGGTGGAAGAGGGGAAAGTGAAGTACATTGGCTTGTCGAAGCCAGTCCCGACACCATACGGAGAGCGCATACGGTTCATCCCGTCACTGCCTTACAAATCGAGTGGTCACTCTGGACTCGTGACATCGAGCAAGAAATCGTCCCTCTCAGCAGGTAACATTGCTTACTCTACTCTTATCTCTCGGAACATTTGCAACGAAGAAGTGGAGGAAAACTCTGTCCACGGACTTCCTAGTAGACTCCGAACCTTCATAAATTGGTCCATTTTAATTACATAGTCGGACACTTGGATTTAACTAGCGGAGTTTCTTTCTTCGTGTTGGCCCGCTTCTCGGATTTCCAGGGAGCTTGGGATCGGCATAGTGCCGTATAGTCCTCTCGGTCGCGGGTTCTTTGGTGGTAGGGGAGTCATAGGAGCTGTGCCTGGGAAGAGCCTTCAGGTGTGAGACATGCCTTACTTCTTTTGGCGTGCGTATCATTTAGTCCAAGCTTCTCCAAGACAATCCTGAATCCTCATATCTGTTTCTTCAAATTTCCAGGAAAGGTTTCCCAGGTTTCAACCGGAAAATTTGGAGAAGAACAAAGTCTTTTACACCCGAATCGAGAAGCTAGCAAACAAGCACGATTGCACCCCGATCCAGCTCGCCCTGGCATGGGTTCTCCATCAAGGGGATGACGTTGTGCCGATACCGGGTGTGTAGACAACTTGAATAGAAGCATCATTTGTATGATAATTACGTTCCCTTTTACTACGAAAAAATTGAACTGCGACTGCCTGTCTGGTCCCTAAAGCCCTCAAAAACAGTCTCTAATGACTACTGGCGATGGGCGTTCCGACCAGCAGCAGCCATCGCCTTCCACTTGCTACTAAAGAGACTAAGCGACTGTTTTCTGGTGCCTGTCGCTCGATCTCTACACGTCGTTTTATAAGTTCTCTGAATTTATGAATTCTCGGTTCATTAACAAACCTGCCGTCGCATTTTGAATTATCTGAACTTATACATCGTTTATGTAGGAACGACAAAGATAAAGAACCTGGACGCCAACACCGGCTCCTTGCAAGTGAAACTCGCAGAGGATGATTTGAGAGAGATATCAGATGCCGTGCCAATCGAAGAGGTCGTCGGTGGCAGTATTCACGAAGGGTTTGCTCGTCTCTCGTGGAGGTACGCGGACACGCCGCCCCTGAGAGACGGGAAATCGTCGGCCTAGACTTCCTTCGGTTTCATGGAGCACTTTCGGCTCTCTGCTTTGTTCTTTTCCTGTCTGTAACCGAGGTCTGCAAGATCATGGGGATCTCGATGAAAAAATAAAACCAGGGATTGTTAAGTCCCTTGGATCTGGAAGGGAAGGCTTGAATTAATCATCAATGATGATGTTGCATTTTGCAGTTGCTGTTTGATACCATTTTGCAGATTTCTAGCTTTTTGTCCGATAAAGCTCTCGGACAAAATATCTTTCATTCAAGATTGGCTCTTCGGCATTTTTGTGTATTGGGTTTTGTGTTGTTTAAAAAAGGAAGCGATTGGCTATAACTATTCGAATAAAAGATAAATTTAAAATACTTGAAGGTAAATTTGAGATCAAAGATAACTATAGGCAAGAAATAACAGATAAAGGGTGTTCTTAGTTCATCTTTTTTCCGATCCATCACAACTTGTCTTCGGTTATCTATAGCTAGATAGGGCGAATAACTGCTCCGACGGTTATTGCTTCAATTTTAATTGTTCGTGGAATTCTCGGTGTGCCTTCAATAATTGTATCGTCTTATCCACGAAGTGGTTGATACCTAGTGCTTCGGTAACTGGTCTCTTTCTTATCCTCTTGCTTCCAAATGGTAATTGGTGCTGAGCCGTCGATAATTATAACTGCTGCTATATCCGAACTCCCGCGGCCCGATATGTCCATTACAAGCCCAGTGGGTTTTATTGATTATCAACGGCCCACAGAGTCAACTTTTGGTGTTAACAATTTTCTAAAGCTTTGGTAACTCGTAAAACTCATTTATAATAATAGTCGATGCATGATGCATAACTAACGGACCCCCTTACTAAACTACCAACGTTATTAAATAAAAAATATAAGCTAATTCAATAATTTATCAAAAACTATTTGACCAAGCTTATTAATGTGTTAATTTAAGTCACTTATGTCGTGTTGCAACTACTAAGTCTTTTAATAATTGACCAACACTCATTTGTGCCACTTCCCATTTTGTCAATCCTAATTTAATTGATGTACCGATTTTTCTCTTCCAACTAATTTAAACTTACCCAACATTTATTTGATTAATTTATAATGTTCATGCTTGCTTCATTATAATTTACCGACATTGTTTGACTAACTTACCAACCTTTTAGAATTTTGCTGACTTTTATATAAAATTACCAAAGTGATTTTGTCAACTTTTCTTTTATTAAGGCACTAACCAGTTTTGGCTTATGACCTCTGATTTGAGTCACTCGCCGCACCTTTATGCTTGTTTCATATTGTTAATTTTACTTATAACGTACGGTATTAATTTCTGTTAAAAAATTTGTGATCCATTTTCGATTAAAAAAAAAATCTAGAAACTACCGGATAAATCTTGCAAGTGCGAGAAGACAATTGAAGGAACATGAGAAGACTAGCTTGCAAAGGAAAACATTCTGGAAATCAAGGTTGCTTAATCATGAGTCATGAGAAAGCAGAGCCAAGAAAGTGAACAAGGAATGTCCACACAAGCCTACAACCTGCAAACTAGAAGCACCAAAGGAGAATAACATTAGAAGTGCCAAAAATTGTGTACGGCATTCACTTTAATGTTTAAAAAAAATTTACAATCACTTAAACGCCACTTTTAAAAAAAAAAAAAATCACCTAAACGTCAACTCTGATTTGAAAGATCGGAAATCCGACATGGCCATATTTTGTTAATTTCTTAGCCCTATGTGGCTCGCCAGCAAGTCCAATTAGCATATAACTCTAAAACAATTTCATCTAAAAGTTGTAAATAGTAATTATTTGAGCATCAAATTTTATTTAAAGTGATCATTTCAGTATAAGTTGTTATTAAAAAGCAATCACTTAAATGTCAAGCACACTTAGTGGACTGAATTTTTTAAATAATATGCCAAGTCATATTAAATTTTTAATTACAAAAGTCACGTATTATTTTTGGCTGGAACTTATCGTTGTTGGTACTTAAGTTATCGTTTTTTCTTTAATTTTGCACTTTAGTGGTCCAATGAAAAGTTTTGACATTAAAGTATACATAAGTATTCAATCAATTTATCACTTACCGTGATGAGGGCCATCACATCTTCTAACTCTATGATGGAGGAGCTTGCAAACTCTTCTTGTTCCTCCACTGCAAAGGATGCTTGGAAATCCCACTCTTCTTCGCTATCATTTTCCTTAGATGCCACAACACTTCCTTCAACTCTTTTGAATCGACAATCCCTCACAAAGTGACCTACTTTGCCACACATGTAACACCATCCATTATGCCTTTTATTCTTCTTTTCTTCATTGTCGTCCTTATCGCGGTCTCGATGAGCTCCCCCCAGCCAAGGTCCACTTCCTTCTATTCGCTTTTGCCATTCTCCATGACTTTTTCATGTTTTGCCATCTCTTGCACCTTCTCTATTTCTATTCTGGCCCTTGAACCCTCTTTTATGACTAAAGAGGGCACTTTCATCCTCCTTAATTGAGACGTTAGAAATTTGCTTATCTAAGGCTTCTAGATTAGCCAATATATTCTCCAACTCTGTTAGAGTTGGCTCATTTGCCCATCCACGGGTGGCCATAACAATACCGTTATACTCCGGCCTTAACCGTGAATTATTATTCTTCTCATTCTTGTCTTAGAGATGACATTATGAGGATCTAACTTTGAAATTTCTTCACAAATAGATTTAACTTTAGAGAAGTATTAACTCACCATCATGCTTTGTTGCGAGATTGAGAGGAGCTCGTTCTCCAAGCATTGTAACTTGGCATCGTTTGTCCTCACAAATAGTGTCGCCAAATTATCTCAGGCCTCCTTTGGGGTCCTCGTACTCTTTATGTGTTGCAATAATTCATCTTCAACAGTCACGACAAGAATGTAAAAAGCCTTACTTGATTTTTTGTTCCATTTTCTTAATTCGCTATCATTCGTGGGTGATGAAGTGTTGCTCCCACCAACATATCTCACAAATTTTGACCTAGCAAGTAATATTGCATGTGGGTACTCCGATTATTATAATTTAAGTTGTTGAGCTTCTCGATGCCACTTACCAACCGACTTCACAATCTCGGATTGTGCACCAGCAAAACTCCGACGTACTCCGCTCCTTGGCTCGATGAACCTAACCATCTACTCACTTACAATGGTCTCCGACCACCGTCTTCGCACGGTCTCCGACAACCTACTCTAATACCAATTGTTCATAAGCAAGTGGATGTACAAGTAAAATAATTACTTCTTTATAAACAATATTACAAACTCTTTATACTATCACACTCTCACAACTACTCACTTTACTTGCTCACCCACTCACTTCACAAACCACACACGAACACAACTTTATGTGCATACACCCCACTCACTCTCTATCACCCTACAATTACACTACACTCTACACTCACGCCATCTACTCCACCCACTCACACACTCTTAGTTGGACTTCTTACTCACGCACACATGAGGAGCAAGTTGCTCCTATTTATAGGATGGAAAGTCGGTGACTTTGCTGGCTTTCTACACTATTCTACAAGTATTATTTTATTATAGCCTAACAACTAGATTTATTTGGAGAAGTCTAGAAGTGGCGCAGCTTTTCTTGATGGATTTTTACTAGAGAATCTGGAGAGAAGGAGAGAGTGGCTGTGCTCTCTTCAACAAGGAACATACACAGATTCAAAAAGTTGAAAAGTGAATGGACATTTCCCTCCAGGATGATGATGACCTTGAATCCCTTCCCTGTGGAAAATGAACCCGCTCCAAACATTAGTTGTGCCATCCTATAAATTATTAGAAACTAGCGAAAGTGAAAGGTCTGATTATGCCAACGAATTCATGAAATCCAAAGTATGTGGATGGCTCTTCATTTCCCACCCAGATTTTTGGTCTATAAGTTGTTCTTGAATCATTCTGGGAACCATACACACCCCAGCAAAAGTTTCCGCTACTCGGTAGTGTTACAATAATAGAATCATTGGATCTCCATCCTCATACTAAGACATTGTCAACATCACATTACTACAAGAACCATACATCAAATCAATCATCGTCAAAGCACAAAAAGGTGCTGAATTTCGTGGGATCCAGCATAGCGTTCATTGCAGCAATAGAGTAAAATATCGGGTTACTCTTGCTCGGCTTTGTGAACCCCAACAAACAATAATCATACTTCGTTGCAGTCGGATTCATGTTCAACAATAAGGTCTGTTCAGTTCAGATTCACAGTTAGCAAAAGCAACAAATACTACAAGGTGCATTCTTGTTAGCATGCCATGTGGCTGGAATTTCATCGCATGTATAAAGTAACTTAGCTACAGTATTACTTGCTTCTTGCCATGTGGATGTGAGTGACGTCATAAAAGGGCCTTGTGACGTAAAGGCTGATGCAAGCTTTAAATTATGCAACAACACGTCGAGGCTGTAGGGGTGTTGCGTTGCGCATCTGCTTACGTCAATGGGTCGTTTGCGCATCGGCTTACGTCAATTGGTGATTGTCAGATCCCTCTCATCCTTTTGCGGGGCCCAGTAGATCAAACTAGCTCTTCTTCCGATAAAATTTCACCATATTACATAATATATAGTATAAAATGTGGCAACTTACATTATCGTTCATTTATTGAGTTAAATATATTTTCGGTAATTAAACAATTGTCTGTACATATACATGTATATACACATATTTTGGTGTCGAGGATACGTGTGAACTATTTGCTTCATTTGCATACAAGAAGTTAATTCGTAAGCAAATATGTATTGAACCATTGATTTTTTTCTTAAGAAAATGTTTGATATTGTTCTCACTATGTTTAAAAGGACATTTAACGTTTTATGAAGTGTTTGGCAAATGCCTTACAACTCCACATGTGAGTGGCGCGGGCAATAGTGAGAGTGATTGCCTTCTGCCGCTTGTCCCAATAACGTATTTGTATTGTTCACTTAAAATTTTATGAATTTTAAAATGATGTGCTTAAAAGTTCGGTTAAAAAGATGTGGTTCCAGATCGTCAACACTAAAATTCTAGATCTGCAAGGGACTCGTTTGGTAACGATTATGTTCTTAGGAACAAATTCTGATTTGAAATGATTCTTTTTTATTTTGTTCTTAAAAATAACTTCTAAGTATTTTAAGTTGTTTGGTAACTATTCAAAATTGCATCTAAGAGTTCACGGGATACTATCCGAAACTTAATAACATGGCCCTATATATTCTTTGTTTGACATTGTATCAAGTTTTCCATTTTCGCATCTCATTTTATGTGTCTTTTATCATGTTTGGACTGTCTTGTTATTGAATGTTCTTGTGTGAATTTGCGATGCATGGTCATTTAGGTGGATCTGCCTAAGAATGAAAAATGAAGATAATCACATAATCAAAACATTTTCAAAATGACGGTAAAGGTAGTAAACATACAATAATAGACTATAGTGTAATTGAGCCCCCTTTCTGTATCTTCGATTTATGGAAAAATGAAATGATCTCTTGCATGATAAATTAGTGTCAAGTTAAAAATGAAAGAACAAATTTCCATAATAAACCAAGTTAACCAACATAGTGATTAGTAGAGTTTTGAGCACTCATGAATCATGGCACTTGTTGCTAGAGAAAAAGAAGTAGAGTTATTGCAAAAGACCTCAAAGAGTATCATAGTACATATCGATTTGTTTGGATCAATTTTTACAGTTAATTAAATGAAACTTTTACAATTCACGCACTTCATTTCTTTTGGATTGGTAACTTCCAAAGCTTTCATTTCCCAAATGTTGGTTACTTTCTTATAATTTATTTTAAAATTTTGATGAGAAAGTCAAAAACATACATTTTAAATTATTTTGATGAGAGTAAGCGAACCGAATATGTGAAGTTGCATTAAAATTTAGGGTCCGTTCGTTTCGCGGAAAATGACGTCCGGAAAACGTTTTCTCGGATTTTCTAGCGTTCCTTTCACGGAAAATGAACTAGTCAAGGAAAATGTTTTCCATTATTAGAAAAAAAAAATTCTTTAAAAGTGAGGAAAATATTTTCCATTTGAGAAGTTGAAAACATTTTCCATAATTTCTTTCATCTTGCTTCTTTTTACCAATACATTTTCGTTTTATTTTTATGCTTTCTTTTTTTTCTTTTTTTAAAAAATCGAGTTTTTAATTTTTTTTCTTTTCTTTCTTTCCTTTTCATCTTCTTCTTTGGCAGCAGCCGGCAATTGGTCACGACGGCATTTGGCGACCAACTACAAGCCAGCTCGAGCCTCGCCCCAAGCTAGTGAGGCTCCGCCTAACCCGATCTAGCAAGGCCGAGCTCCGGCCTCACTAGATAGAGTAAGGCAGAGCTCTCACCGGACTGGGGCGGAGCTCATGGCTCGCTAGAACCTAGCGAAACTTTGGCAAGTTTGGGTGAGATCGACCAAGCCTTAAGCTCGCCGGATCTAGCGACCAGGTCTTGGTCAGCTGTCGGGTAGCTGACCATCGTCAGGCATGCGGCAACGAGAGGAAGGAAAAGAAAAAGAAAAAAATAAAAATAATAAAAAAATTTCGATTTTTTAAAAATGTAGATAATTAAAAATTAATTTAAAAATATAAAAAAAAAACTAATTTTTTGGTCAATTAAAAATATTAAAATTTAACTTTTGATAATTTTTCTCAACAAATTAAATTAGCTAACGAACAAATGAAAAATATTTTCCACTCAAAATTTAGGTTTCGATCGAACATAAGAAAATAAAGTCATTTTCCTAAAAAATGACTTCTAAAAAATTATTTTTCAAAATATGATATTTTTTCTAAACGAACGACCCTAAGAATCAAAACATATTTAAAATGAAGGGGAAAGAGAAATAGAAAACCTCTACAAGCTTCGATCGCAAGGACGTATAGGCATGCGTCATGCCCATTCCAGATGATAGCTTAGAACGACAGCTTTCCGTACCGTCTCTCCATGCTGCTCTGAAGACAACATATAAACACTCCACACAACTGGACACCGAAACCATCAAAACAGTGAAGGAGAAAAATCAGCACACCTGACAGAAAAATAATGGCAGGAGTGGAGGTTCCAAGGGTGAAGCTCGGAAGCCAAGGACTGGAGGTAAAAATCAACGCAATCCCCGATCTTTTTCCAGTGCCCATTACAAGAATTTCCAAGAAATGATCAACTGTCTTTCTTGATTCTGCATGTACTGAAAGGGCTATGCATTTTGTTGCTGTTCTTTTTTATGACGGTTTATCTGTAGAAAATGTGTAGATCGCATTGATTTTTTATGGGATTTTTCGGTGGTTTGGGAAGTGGGTGCTGGATTCATGCGTGAAAGTTTTGAACTTGAGCCGTGGGTAATGAGTAGAATCCTCTGCTGGGCATTTTACCGATACAATGGGGGGTTTTTGCGATAGCAGTGACGTTGGGTGTTTGATTGCTTATTTGTGTCCACAATGGAAGTAGAGGTCCGATCCAGCCGTGTCAACTCGAGACAGTTTAGGTGCGCTCGAGTTTGACTCGACCTGACTCGAGCGTTGGAGGCTGGAGTCTGGACACTTGACTTGAGCTCGATCTAGCTTGATTTTTCAAGAACCTGAGCTCATTTAATAAAGAATTTGATATGTTCTACTATTCTCGACCCGATTTAGTCTAAGCTCAGGTTAACGTCATTGAGCTTGAGAATGAACTCGTGTTCCTAAAAGTCCGATTGAAACATCGTTTATGTATAACTAGAAAACTCAAATATCCAACTACTTGACCGAGTTTGTTGGCTGCTCGCCCTAAGCATTTTGAAGTTCGAGGTCAATGCAATTTGGTAATTAAGCTCTCATATACCAAAGGAATCAAGTCAAGCAGGACTTATCTGGTAGTCGAGATAGCTAGTGCCATGACGCATTTGTATCCCACCCCACATCGAAGTTTTAGAACTTTACTGGTAACGTTGAGACTGAAAATATGAACTGCCTTTTGCCTAAAATACATGTTCTGAGAAATGGTAAGTGGTAAGCTCACTTATTATTTTTGCCCCAGGTATCGAAGTTGGGCTTTGGATGCATGGGCTTGAGTGGTGTCTACAACTCTCCACTTTCTGAAGAGGATGGCATCGCCATAATTAAGGATGCTTATAGCAAGGGAGTCACCTTCTTTGATACAGCCGATGTGTATGGAGCAAGTGCTAATGAAGTTCTGGTGGGAAAGGTACATATCTCTGCATAAGCAGTGACTTTTTCTTGTTACCAATCAATTGGTTGAACCAATTCATCCTGTTTGTATCTCAGAAGCAAAAGTCAGTTTTCTTCCACTTAAGATCAAACTGACTGAAAAAGACTGTATCTTTTTCTTTCTTTTCTGACGAGCCTGAAAGAGGTTACATCCTGAGGGAGGGTCAGGTATATGGGATTTAATTTAGCTTCTCCCCTTATTATATTACAAACCTAACCCTTCTCAGATTTCTCAGATCACTTCTTTGGTCATGTAATCAAAGATAGCGAGAGAAAGAAGGAAAAGAAGAAATTGTTTGCCTTGGACAAATGTTTTCCTCCTAATTGGTTTTTCTAGAGATAGGAAATCTGATCCTCATATTGCTAGCTTGATTTAATGACATTGTGATGCAATTTAGGCTTTGAAGCAGCTCCCAAGAGAAAATGTTCAGCTGGCCACAAAGTTTGGTATAGTAAGAATGGAAGCTACTAAGATGGTAGTTAAGGGTACCCCTGAATATGTGCGATCATGTTGTGAAGCTAGTTTGAAGCGCCTAGGTGTGGACTACATTGATCTGTATTATCAGCATCGAGTGGACACATCAATTCCCATTGAAGAAACTGTAAGTGCTTCTTTTGCAATTTTTTTCTTGAACACCCATTCTTTGGATTTTCTATCGGAAAATTATATTACATATCATCTGAAGCCATGCATTTCCTGGTACTTAGATGGGAGAACTTAAGAAACTGGTGGAAGAGGGGAAAATAAAGTATATTGGACTGTCTGAGGCAAGCACAGATACGATTAGACGAGCTCATGCAGTTCATCCCATTACAGCATTACAAATGGAGTGGTCTCTTTGGACTCGTGATATTGAGGAGGAGATAGTTCCATTATGCAGGTTAATTAGTCCACAATCGAATCCTTACTTTATTAATTCGTTCGTTTGTCGTCCTTTAGCCCACGAAAAATCATATGCTACATTGGTCTGCTATATGAGCTCTCAAACAACTTCATGTTGCGGCTGCATATGCTGTGTCGAAACTCTTCATAATATTTCCTGATCTTCAAATGCTGTCTGGATGTTGCTAAATGCCAGGCAGCTTGGTATTGCAATAGTTCCCTACAGTCCGCTTGGGCGTGGCTTTTTTGGTGGCAAAGCTATCGTTGAAAGTGTGCCTTCAAACAGCATTCTGGTATGTAGCCATTTCATTTGGCATAGAAGGTCTGTTTCAAGCTCCATTTCTTGAACCTTCGGTGGAAATGCTCTGACTTTTTAAGACAATATTTTGCTTCAGTTAACTTTGGGATCAGATTGTGTTTGCCCCAAAAATTATGTTCTGAATTCTGTAAACATGGTGGAGCAGAAAACTGAGGCGTTATTAGTTGCAAAACTAGGGATTAATATAGGACAATCAAAGCACAATCTTTGCACTGGGTGATTGAATGACAACCCTCTTTGCAAAAACTATATTCCACGGATACTAATGCCCATGTTCTCTTTGAAAGTCCACGCACCCTCGATTCCAAAAGGAGAACTTGGATAAGAACAAAAACATTTATACTCGGATGGATAACCTTGCGAAGAAACATGGATGCACCCCTGCGCAATTAGCTCTAGCATGGGTTCATGGACAAGGAGACATGGTTGTACCAATCCCTGGTGAGCCCTCTATATGATAACCTTCTGCTTCAAGTTAAATTCTGCCACATGTATGATTGTAACTGCAGTGTAGACTTTCTTGAAAGGTTAAAAATGAGCAATTGTGTAGCTGTTGCATATGAAAACCACGCAGGCTATTCATGGGTCTATATGGCCCCATGAATTGCCGAGAAAGACATGGATTTATATCATCTTTGTTTCAAGCAGATGCTATCAAAGTGACTTCAAATATGATTCCTTGGAATGTTTGCTGTTTTCTTTTTCCTATCTCCAGGGACAACTAAGATCAAGAACTTGGATGACAATATTGGCTCTTTAAAAGTAAAGCTTACTGAAGAAGATCTGAAGGAGATCTCTGATGCTGTATCCATCAGTGAGGTAGCCGGTGGTAGAACCTACGAGAGCATGGTTCATGCGACTTGGAAGTATGCCAATACACCTCTACCAACTCAGAAAGTCTGAGCCCTAGAATTTCAAAGTCTGGCCGGTCTATTTAAGCATTTGTCGACTGTGCAATAATGAAGCATGTGAGCACTGATAGAGAAAACGAGAAGATGACTTATGAACTTTGGCAATGCTTCTGCTCCTATGACATTGAAATAAATGTGCCGTGCCCATTGGGAGAGCACTTCTATCCCTTTCTCTCTCTCCCCTTAAAGCATAAAAATAACATGCCTTGCCTTATTTTCGGAGTGTGAAGCATTTCCAGTTTTGCAAGATCTTGTTGTTTACCGTCCTGTTTGGGAGAAGTGGTTTCACCCAGGAAATTTTTGTCTGCAGCTAGTACATCAATCGTCAGCTAGATAAGATTTATGCGGAATCTTGCCCTCCGCTTTGTTTTTTATGGTTCAGTGGCAAGGTCTGCAGGTCTGGCACCAAGAATATATGATGTCGAACACATTTTGGTTTAAATTCTAAAGGAAGTTCGACTCTTCTTACTGTCAAAAGAGCCATATTAAACTAAGAAAAGCGAAGAACTGCTGCTGTGTTATCCTAGGATAATCAAACAGGACTCATTGTGCAATAGTCGTTGACAATAATTTCACCTTACTTAGGGTGCATTTGGCAACCGACTAAATGGTATTTGATTATGTTTTTTTGTTCTTGGGAGTAAATTTGGAATAGAAATTTGTTTGGTAATTTTTTTGTTCCCAATAATAGATTTGGAGTAAAATCAAGAAGTAAAAAAAAGTTAATTCGTTGTTCTCAAGAACAATTTTAGAATCAAGCCAATCGAATTTCTTTTCTTTTCTCTTCTTCTTTCCTTCTTGTTTTTCTTCATTTTCTCTTCTTCTTCCACCGCCGTCAAATTCAGCCACCGCCACCGCTACTGTCCACCATTGCCTATCATTGATCGCCGGTCACTAGCGATCGGTTGGGCAAGTTCAAATGAGCTCATCCGAAGGCTTGCTTAGAATGCATTTGATAACTATTCTGTTTTTTAAAACAATTTTTTATCATAAATTATTTTTTTATTTTTTTTCTAAGAATAATTTGTAAACATTTTAAGCCGTTTACAAACTGTTTAAAATTTTTATTCTTGAAATAAAATTGCATTTAGTATCATTATGAAAATTTCTAATCCAAATAATATTCTTTTAATTTTTTAATTATTTTTATTACTTTTTTTTCTTTTCTTTCTCTTCTTCTTCTTCAAGGTTTGCCGGTTGTTGGCCTTGGGAAGATCAATGACCGGCTAGACAAGAGTCGGCAACCTTGCTAAAGCATTGTAGGCCCTCGGTGAGGCCATGCATCATCAATCGAGTCTCGTCAATAGCCAAGTGAGGCTCGACTGAGCATTGGCTTCGCCGTTGGCGGGGCTCAATCTCACCAAGCCACTACGAGGTCGGCCTCATCAAATCCGGGCGAGGTCGAGCCTCGCCCAATCATGATTGGGTCAAGCCTCACTCGGTCAGATGAGGCTCACTTATGGCCAAGGGAGGCCTGAGCAAGCCTCCAGCGAGCTCACCAAACTTCACCCAACCCTTCATCGGCGAATGGAGGCGTTTTGAAGAAGAAGAGAGAGGGAAAAGAACAATAAGAAATAATAGAAAAAGAAAAAAAAAAGGTTGGCTTGATTTTAAAATTATTCCCAGGAACAAAGAATCAACTTTTTTTTTTTTTACTTTTTAATTATATTCCAAATCTATTTCCAAGAACAAAAAAATAGAAATTTATTCTTGGAAAATAAAAATTTTACCAAATGGATTTTTATTCTAAATATACTCCCAAGAACAAAAGAAAAAAATTCACTATTTCACTAGTTGCCAAACGCACCCTTAGCCATCGACGAGGCTTGGCCAACAAGGCGTGGCCGGCCCTTCCAACAACCGGTTAAGGAAGAAGATAAAAGAAAAAAAGAAAAGAAGTAATAAAACTATTTAAAAATTAGAAGAAAATGATTTTAATTATAAATTTTAAGAACGGTGCCAAATACAATTTTATCCTCAAAATTTTGAGCATTTATTAAATGCATAAAATTTATTCATGAGAACAAAGTAAAAAAGAATTATTTCTAAAAAAAAATTGTTCCTAGGAGTGGAATGATTATCAAACGCACCTTTAATGCACTAAATTTCTTCTAGTGATATAGTTGCATGCAGTCCTCTTGAGCTTCGGATTATCATTATTCTTTCCTCTCTCTTTTTAGGCGAATCTATTTTGCTGAAGTTTGGCATGGGAGACTGCTTTATTTAGTATATATCCAATTCAGCCGGATCATGACTCATGAGGGTGTATTTATCCCTCTTCAAACGAGTGGAAGAAAGGAAATTCCTTGATAAAGCATAGGTGAGGTAAGGCAACAAAAATACCTGAGCCTCCACGGTCCTAATTTGCAATTTGGCAGTGAAGAATATTGAAAAAACTTAGGTGATGAAATTATATTGAGGCTTTGGGAGAGTAAGTTTTGTTATTCCTCAAAGACTCGAAACAAGTGGATGTGATTAAAAATTCACATGTATTCTTCGCAGGAGACATGAAAGTGTACGGAGTGTTTTAGTACAACAATTAGGGTATGTTTGTTTGAGGGATAACTTAATGATAAATGAAAATATTAGTAAATCATTTTTTATTAATAAAATTTTCCCAAAAAAATGATTAGTTTTCCTTCATTTAGTGATATATGACTGAAAATATTTTTTGGTGTTTGAATCTCATTTGAAAATTATTTTATTCCCATGACTTAATCTCAAGCAAAAGAAAAATTAACGTTTTAGATAATTTTTTAATCTTTTCTTTTCTTTTCTTCTTTGTTTTTCTTTTTCCTTCTTCCCTTGCCAATCGACAATCAAGGACTGCGGCTAATGATAGGCCACAAGCGAGGCTCGACCTCACCAAATTTGGCAGAGTTGCTAGATTTGGTGAAGTCGAGCCTTGTCGGCCCACACCTATGGCCGGTCACTAGCCGTCACCAGGCATAGCAATTGGTTTTGGCAGAGGGAGAAGGAAAATGAAAGAAAAGAGAAAAAAAGAAAGAGAAAAAGAAAAGAAAAAAATATAAAAAGATCAAAGGAGGAATTCCCAAAAGCTTTTTCACCTCCTTAGATTTAGGAATTCGCTTTCCTAATTTTGTATCATTGACTGGAAAGTGTTTTTAGTTGGTTAAATAATTTTTTGCAACTAAATGGGTGAAAATTCAGAAAAGTAATTTTTAAAAAGTACTTTCACTCTAACAAATACACGTGAAAGATACACGTGAAGGGTAAAATGCTTTTGCATGATTGTACTTTGGATTGAATCATGTGGGTAAGTTGAACTTCTTAACCTTTTTCCAATGAAAAATCTCCATGTACCGTTCAAAAGGAGCCAATCCAGAAAAGCTAAAAATCAAAACATATCAAACTGAGCTATCTAAGAAAACTTATCCGGAACAAAAGAAGAAGAAGAAGATAACACATGCTCTGCCTCCAGAAGGAGCAGAAAAAGAAACTCAAATCAAAAGCTGAGAAAATAAATGGCAGGATTGGAGATTCCTAGAGTGAAGCTGGGAAGCCAAGAGCTGCTAGGTTATGCTTACTGTTTTTGTTCGTTAAATGCTACTGTAAGGTGAGAATGCTGAACTCTGATCTACACCCTTGGTGGGTCTCCCTCTGTAAATGTGTCTGGGAACTGTCAATAAATGGTTCAGAGGTCATTTTGATACCTTTTTCCAGCTTCAGAAAACCATGGGAATAAGAGTAGTTGTCTCATATTGTATGTTTATGTCCATTGAACTTATGGCCTGTAACTGAAGGCACAAAAATGTTAATCACTCCTGGCAGGTGTTTGCCTTCAGGTATCTAAGTTGGGGTTTGGATGCCTGGGCTTAAGTGGCATGTACTATTCTCCACTTTCCAATGAGGACGGCATTGCAATAATTAAGGATGCATATAGCAAGGGAATCACATTCTTCGACATGGCCAATGTGTATGGAGCAAATGCAAATGAAGTTCTGGTTGGGAAGGTACATTCAGGAAAAGTATTGCGTATCTGTGACCTTTTTCTGTTTGGCCGAACGTATATGTGACCTTATAATGCCAGTTATCGTGCACCTATGATCTTAAGCTCAGTATTTTCCATTCCTTTTCTTTTGATGAACCAGAAGAGAGGATACATCTTAAGCTCTGTATACATCTTGAGGAAGGCTGAGGTACTGAGGACGAGATGCTTCTGCACCCCGTGTTTATGTGGGCACCATTGTTTTAAAAAGCTTATAAATTCGTTTTTCTGCTTAATGTTGGTCCATTTTAGTCATGGAAGTAGAGAAAACAAGTAAAGAAGGAAGAAATTATCGCCTTCTGGTGATATTTCCCTTTTATTTTTGCTTTCAAAAAAACCAAATTTTCTCCATTTAGCAAGGTTGATATGATGAACTATCATGCAATTATATTTTAGTTGGAGATTGAGGTGCTTCTGGTCTTACTTCACAGCTTCTTGACATCATCTGATGCTCTGCGAACTCGATATGATTGTAATCGACTTTTAGGCCTTGAAGCACTCCCCAGAGAAAACATTCAGCCGTTCGTATAGTAAGATTAGAATATTCCAACTTGGTAGTCAAGGGCGACCCTGAATATGTGCGGTCATGTTGTGAAGCTAGTTTGAAGCGCCTTGGTGTGGAATACATTGATCTGTATTATCAGCATCGAGTTGACCCAGCAGTTCCCACAGAAGAAACTGTAAGTACCGCATCTGTTGTCTGAGTACATTGGGTTTAGTACATCTGGACTATCTATTTAACCTCGCATGATGATTTGTTCTGTACAATAGTCCTTTGGTGATTGGTTTGATTGAAGTAAATAATCAAATGGGTTCCTCAAGGACGAATACAGACAAGTGTTGAACCATGTATTTTCTGTTCTGTAGATGCACGAATTAAAGAAACTGGTGGAAGAGGGAAAGATAAGGTACATTGGTCTATCTGAAGCCAGCCCTGACACGATTAGGAGAGCTCACAAAGTGCATCCAATTACAACTGTACAGATGGAGTGGTCTCTCTGGTCTCGTGATTTTGACGAGGAGATAGTTCCATTATGCAGGTTAGTCTACAATAGCATCTAGAATTTATAAATTTGTTCGTGTGTCTACGTTTAGCACAGGATACGGAAATCTCAAACAACTTTTGATTTTTCATTTCAAGCAATCCTGTATCCGACCTGTGGACTTCCATAATGCCCTCGACTTAAGTTCAGCTGCTATAATGAAATAGCTTTCTTCAGCGTTCTTTGGTCATTTAGTTTGACTTTGATGTGAAAATGATGCATTGATGGTGGGACATGCTAGGGAGCTCGGTATTGGAATTGTTGCGTACAGTCCTCTTGGCCGTGGCTTCTTTGCTGGCAAAGCTGTTGTTGAGCGCTTGCCTTCAGTCAGCTCTCTGGTATGTCCTATTCATTTGTTTCAATTGGAAGAATGTAATGTTACTGCTAAAAAGCAATCTTCTGGATATGACTTTCAGTCAAATAACTGAACCACTGGTTGAACTACAAAGCTGACCATAATCTTCTCTTTATTTTGTTTCAGGTGATCATTCTGTTGGTGTTATAAGCCCTCTACACATCTTTATGAAATTGCAAAACACAATCTCCTCGATTTGTGACTCAAGGGAAACTATGTATTTAGTTACTGATGCAAGAATACCCCATCTTGAAAGGCTACGCATCCTACATTCAAAATGGAGAACCTGGACAACAATAAAATCATCTACTCTAGGATTGAAGATCTTGTGAGGAAGTGTGGATGTTCAACAGCTCAATTAGCTCTAGCATGGCTTCTTGAGCAAGGAAACGAGGTTGTACCGACCCCAGGTGAGTCCTCTCTATAGCTTGTATTTTGAGTTGAATGACTTATGTATGTTTTGTGGTAGTGTGAAGAGAGTGTACTCTTCTAATGAAGCTAAAAAGAATATCCAGAAAATGGTGAAGTGGTCCTTAGAGAAGTATTTGCAGGAAAACCATGTATTCTGAATCCACCAAAAAAAAAAATTGAAGGAAAATAAATTAAAGAACGGGGAAATCAGTAATTGTGAGAAAAGAAACGACAGAGTGAAACAAACTCTTTGTGATGTGATTCCTGGGAACGTTTATTGGTTTTCTCTGAAATTCGCTAGGCACAACTAAGGTCAAGAATTTAAGGGTGCGAATGGTAACGTTTACATTCTTTTTTTGTTCCAGGGAACAAAAACAAAAAGAAGTGTTTCTGTTCCGGAACAATTTTTGAACAAAAGAACGCGTTTAATAACGTTTGGTCCGGAATAAAAATGAACGAAACACGTTTGGTAAATTTTATTCTTTTTTTGTTTCTTTTAATTTTTTAAACATTTTTATTTTATTTTTCCTTTCTTTTTATTTTTTATTTTTCCGGCCGGTCACCCGCCTCCGGCGACCGGCCGACGACAGTCGGCGGCCTCGCCCGGCCACGGCGAGGCCGAGCTCGCCCGCCAAGGCGAGCTCGGCGTCGTCGGCGCGGGCGATGCCAAGCCTCGCCATGGCTGGGCGAGCTCGGCCTCGCTATCGCCAAGCCTCGCCGGGGGTCGGCGACGCTCGGCCTCACCGAATCTGGGCGAGGCCGAGCCTCGACGGCCGGTCGCCGGCCATGGCCGAGGCCGGCGACCGGCGAGAGAGAAAAGAAGAAAAAAAAAGAAGAAAAGAAGAAGAGAAGAAGAAGAGAGAGAAGCGAGAAATGTTTCTTCAAGAAATGTTTCTGAAGCAAGAAACAAAAAATTATTGTTTCTTTTTTTTGTTATTATTTCGTTCTAGAAATAAAAAAACAAAAAAAGAACAGAAACGCAACCAAACGCGTTTATGTTCTTTTTTTTGTTCCCGAGAACACTTTCCATACAGAAGTGTTCCGGAAACACTTTTTTTGAGTGTTTCCATGCACACCTTAAATGACAACATAGGCTCCTTGAGCGCGAAAGGAGTGCATAGGATTAAGTAGGACTTATGTGCATAGGATTATGTAGTCAAAAAGTGCATCTGATGAGACTCATGGAATTGTTTGACGGATTTTTCTTTTTACTTCTCTAGGGACAACTAAGATCAAGAATTTGGATTCCAGCATAGGCTCCTTAAAAGTGAATCTCACTGAAGAAGGTTTTGAAGAGATTTCCAATGCCGTGCCCACTGGCGAGGTGGCAGGCCGCAGAGCATACGATGGCGTGGCACATGCATTATGGAAGTGTGCCAACACATCCCCGCCTCGTCAGAAGGTCTAAGCATAGCGAGTACAAGATTGCGTTCATGGCCGCCCTATTCAAGCATTTGTGGACCGCCCTATTCTAGATTAGAGCAGACCTGCAAACTTATTGACACTGTCCTTTCTTCTCACTGTTGTCTCGAGGATTATGCTCATATATCCAGCCTTCTATCTCATGTTTCTGTCACTCTTTTTTTATGCTTGAATGACCTTCCCATGATCTCCCCTCCATTGAGCAACGTTTCATTAGGCAAAATCCAATCTCGAGCTACAACATCAAGATGTAGATAGATGCCAGTTCAACTTACAGGGTCTTATGAGGAAGTCATGGTTGAGGTGACCTTCAATATCAATTGTTGAAATGCATAAGCTTGAAGCTTAAGTCATTAGAAAACTGGTACCAGGCATTAGTCCTTCACCAGCAAAAGAAAAGAGTAAACAATACCTTGTCCCCAATTCTTCAATCTAGATCTATTTGCACGTGATAAATTGAGAATTCAAGTTGATGATCTTTCTTATGATTCATCAATTATTGGGGGAAAAAAAGAGTAGGTGTGCACATTGCGCCGTAGTTGAGAGCTTTTGCTTCAAATCTAAAGCACCAAGAAAAAAGAAAATTATTACCAATTGTCTATCAAAATCCAAATGTTCGATTGAGTTAAAAAGCGTTAAATTGACATACAATAGGCAATGAGAAATATTGAGGCCTGGCGAGAGCGAGTTTATTTACTCCTCAATGGCTTAAAGAAGCGGACGTAATAAAAAGTTCACAATTCTCCATGGGAAAAATATAGGTAAACACAACGTTTTAGTACGACAAGCAAAATGGGTAAAATAATGTGGTGTAAGCTGACCTTCTTGACCTTTTTACATTGGAAAGTGTCCATGTACTATTTCAAGTTTTGTAGTATCCCTCTTTCTCTTTCCTGCATTATAAGAAAAGTTGTCAGTGACTCATCAGGGTCTTAAAATATCCATAAAGTGAACCCAGATATTTGAATGAAGTGATTGATCCTAAAAGTTAATGGATGGAAATGCATTGAGGATAACGTATACTCTACCTCCAAAAGGAGCCAATCCAGAGAAGCTAAAATTCAAAACACATCAAACTGGGCTATCTAAGATCGCACTTGCTCTGGGAAGCGAAGGACTGGAGAAAATAAATGGCAGGACTGGAGATTCCAAGAGTGAAGCTGGGAAGCGAAGGACTGGAGGTGAATTTAATCAAAACCCAATCCCAAATCTTTGAATGCCCATGCCCATTTAAGTTTCTCCAAGAGCTGCTCGGTCTTGCTTGCTCTTTTTGTTCACTAAATTTCTACCATAAAATGAGAATGCTGAACTCTGTCTACATCCTTGGGGGTCTCTGGCTGGTAAATGTATTTGGGGATTGTCAGTGAATGGTTCAGAATTTATTTTGATACTTTGTTAGCTTCTGGAACCATGGGGAAAAGATTCCTCTCCTCATGTTCTATGTCTGTGTGCTTCGAGCTTATGGCCTGTAATTGAAGGCACAAGAGTGCCAATCACTCTCGACTTTGTTTTTGTTCAGGTATCTAAGTTGGGGTTCGGATGTATGGGCTTGACTGGTGTCTACAACGCTCCACTTTCCGATGAGGATGGCATTGCGATAATAAAGGAAGCTTATAGCAAGGGAATCACGTTCTTCGACACAGCCGATTCGTATGGAGCAAATGCTAATGAAGTTCTGGTCGGAAAGGTACAGTGTTATCCCCGTATAGGCATTGTGCTTCATTGGCCTCGTACGTTGCCATGCCAGTTATTTTGCGCCTATGATCTCAAGCTCAGTATTTGGTATTTCCAGATAGGCTGAGGTACTAAAGATGAGATGCTTTTCCACCCCTGTTTTTATGCGGGCACTATTGTTTCAAAAAGCTTATAAATTCGCTATTCTGCTTAGTGTTGGTTCATTTTAGTTATGGAAATAGAGAAAAAAAGTAAAGAAGGAAGGCATTATCGCCCTCCGGTGATGTTTCCCTTCTATCTTGCTTTCATGGACACCAATTTTCCTCAATTTAGCAAGGTTGGTTTGATGAATTATGATGCAATTACATATGAATTGAAGATGAAGATGCTTCTGGTTTTACTTTGCAGCTTCTTGTGGATCTGATCCTCTTCGTAGTCAATTTGATTGTAATTTTCTTATAGGCCTTGAAGCAACTCCCAAGAGAAAACATTCAGCTAGCCACAAAGTTCGGTATAGTGAGATTAGACTTTTCCAACTTGGTAGTTAGGGGCACCCCTGAATATGTGCGGTCATGTTGTGAAGCTAGTTTGAAGCGCTCGATGTGGAATACATTGATCTGTATTATCAACATCGAGTCGACATATCAGTTCCCATAGAAGAAACTGTAAGTACCCTTTTTTGTTGTCTAACTACATTGGCTGAGTACTTCTTTTCTATCATTTTGCATGATCATTCGCTCTGTTTAGTAGTATTTCGGTGATTGGTTCCTTGAGGACAAATACAGACAAGTGTTGAACCATGTATTTCCAATTCCATAGATGCACGAATTGAAGAAACTGGTGGAAGAGGGAAAGATAAAGTACATTGGTCTATCTGAAGCCAGCCCTGACACGATTAGAAGAGCTCACGTAGTCCATCCAATTACGGCTGTACAGATGGAGTGGTCTCTCTGGACTCGTGATATCGAAAAGGAGATAGTTCCATTATGCAGGTTAGTCTATATTGGCATCCAGACTTTGTTGGTTTGATCATGCATCTACCATTGACTTTGATGTAAAATTGATGGATTGATGGTGTGACTTGCTAGGGAGCTTGGTATTGGAATAGTTACGTACAGTCCTCTCGGCCGTGGCTTCTTTGCTGGCAAAGCTATTATTGAGAGCTTGCCTTCCGTCAGCTCTCTGGTACGTACTATTCATCTATTTCAACTGGAAGGATGCAATGCTACTGTGAAAATGTGTCATCTGGATATGAATTTCAGTTAATTAACTGAACCATTGGTTGAACTAGAAAACTGGCCGTTCGAGGCTTTACGGGTTGTACAGTCTTATCTTGATTATGCTACTATTCATGTGATATTTCTGTTGGTTTTGTAAGCCTCTATACATCTTTATGACATTGGTAGACACGATCTCCTCGAAGGAATTTTCAGTAATGACAAGTGGGGACTTATATATTTATAGCAACTGATGCAAGAAAACTCTCCCTTGAAAGTTTACGCACCCCAGATTCAGAAGGAGAACCTGGACAAGAATAAAATCATCTACTCTAGGATTGAAGATCTCGCGAGGAAGCATGGATGTACAACAGCTCAATTAGCTCTAGCATGGCTTCTTGAACAAGGAAACGGGGTCGTACCCATCCCCGGTGAGTCCCCTAGAGCTTATATTTCAAGTTGAATGACTCCCGTGTATGTCAGAGTGTCCTCTTCTAATAAAGTGAAAAAGATCCAGCAAATGTAGAAAAACCATGTGTTCCCCCCAAAAAAACCAAACAAGGAAAAAGAAAAGAAAGAAGGGGGAAAGCAAACCAGTGAGAAAAGAAAGAAAAAAACAACAGAATCAAACAAGCTCTTTCTGATGTAATTCCTGGAATGTTTACTGGTTTGCTGTGAACTTTGCTAGGGACAACTAAGATCAAGAACTTAAATGACAACATAGGCTCCTGGACATTAAAGCTCACTAAAGAAGATTTGGAAGATATTTTGAGAGCTGTGCCCATCAATGAAGTAGCCGGTGATAGAACGTACGAGGGCGTGATGCATGCAACATGGAAGTTTGCTAACACACCTCTGCCAACCAAGAAGTGCTAAGCATAAGAGGTTCACGATTGCATTCCTGCTGCCCAGTTCAAGGATTTGAAGACTCCAAGAATGCAATGACTGATGAGTACGTTAAATGGATACAGAAGGCTTGCGTACTTTGGAGCTGCTCTTTGTTCTCCTAGCCATCACAGGACTTGCAGTCAAGCCTTCCTTCTCATGTTCTAATGCTGTTTTAAATGCTTGCAAGACATCATCAATGCACTTCATTCACTGTAGGCTTTGCAACTGATCAAACTGTTAATGCCACACTACGAGGTCTTTGTCAAGACTTTATTCCGATTCAACTAAGAGAAACTTTCATTCTTTACTTCAAGCAGAAGGAGCCACTTTATGAAAATTACACGCAAAGAACCGATGCTTTATCCATTTCCAGGGGCATCAAAACAGACGAAGACAGATTACTTCTGTCCCATGTATTCTGACAAGCATAAAGTTAAATCTAAGGGGCAAACGACAATAGCTGTTTCCTAAGACAAAATACCATATAAGCAAATCCCTGTCTCCTTTCCTTTTCCTCAGCAAAACCAATGACTAACCATGAGACTTGAAAAGAGGGGCCAAAGGAAATGATGCAAGGGACGGGAGCAGAAGACACGGTTATTTGTAGGTTTGGCCTGCTCAATTCTCATGCACCAACCCCATTCTTCTGACCCACTGGCTTCTCTTCATTTGCATCTTCTGTCCCAGCAACACAATGTGAAGTGAACCTCATGAGCTTTTTACCTGACGGAAGCCATCCAATGCTTCACTCAAGCCCTTGGGAAGCTGCTGAGGAGGGTAAGAGCTTTTGAGCTACATAAGCTCATTTCGAAGCCATCCGATGCTTCACTCAAAGAACCCATAATTCATCAAAGCCAATCTCGGAGTATTTGATATACCGGTTTCTCTTTTGCGAAGATCATCACTATCTTTTTCTTCGAATAGATTAATTGAAATTTAATCATTGGATGAAAAAAGAAAGGAATTAAAATGCCAATTTTACCTCTCTTTTTTACAGTGGGGGCTTCAAGTGTTCATGTGCTGGGGAGGACCTGGGGACTCTCTCAGGTCAATGTCAAGTCAACCGTTGACTTGACCCCAAAGGCATTCCACGAACTCCTTCTTCATTCATCATCAGCATCATCATCATCACCCATTCTGCGATACCTTCCTGTACGGAGATCTGAGCTCAGAGAGAGAGAGAGAGAGATGGCGGCGCGGAGGAACCAGGTCCACCACGACGGCTCCAACGACGAAGTCGACTACGACACCGACGACAGGCTCGATGTCTCTCTCTCTCTCTCTCTCTCTCTCCGAATCGTCCCGAAAAATCGTTGTTTTTTTGGCTGGGTTAGTGCATTGGGTTAGGGGATTGAGGTACGATCGCGGCTGATCATTCGGTTTTGTTTGTTTTTTGTCTTTTGTGTTTTTTTTTTTTTTTTTTTTGGCTGTTGTTGCCTTCATCAGATCGTCGCGGACGGTGACGATCTGGTCGTCTCCGAGGACTCCGATCTCGCCGCGGCGAGACCGGAGGGCGCCGGCGGCAGCAGCAGCGCCGAATTGCTCAAGTTGGAGGAGCTGGCTCGATTGCTGCAGGTAGGATTCGATATTTGTTGGATCGCGGGCATCACCTGAAGTTTGCTGAAAATTGGCGCAGGCGACTTGTGCTTTTCGTTTGAGAAATTTATCCGCCGCTCCAAATTTAATATTCTCGTCAGATGGTTGTGAAGTTTCAATTTTCTTTGCAGAGTCTTGGCATGGAGGAAAGATTGAGGCCAGATATGGATATAGTTCGCGGGGTAATAATAATCTCTGTCTGTACTTCTTTTTCTCTCGTCCGTGTCGGTGAGAACGATATTAGCCGCTTGACTGAATCAACGCCGTGAAATTTAGTATGAGAATCCTAAAGCCCAAGAGGCTGCTCGGAAGACTGTACCTGTAGACGAGCTTGAGGAGAAGGCATTGGTACCTCTGGCCAAGGTGAGAGGGGTAGTGTGGTTTTGCTTGGACCTCATTTTGCCTTTGAGAACCCGCATTGTAATTTTTGCTTACCGTCAAGGACCAATTTGCTGATGTTTTCTCTTGCAAACAATGAGCATTTTTGTTGCTTTGGCCATTCATGAGTGTAAATTAAAATATGATCAGGTGGGGAACTTCAAACCATCCGAAAGTGAACGGGATCATGCTTTCTTAATACAGCTGCTTTACTGGTTCAAGAGTTCGTTCAGGTGCTTTTAACGGTTGTCCATTAGATTTTCTGCTTAGTTCTTCTAATTTCTGGATAGTGTATATCTTGTGCAGTGATTGCTGATATGCGACCGCAGCTGAAGAGCTTTTTCATCATTTCATGTTTACATCACCTATTTTTATTATAGTGCAACAGTTTTTTGAAGTATTCCTACCACTGGGCTCTTCATACTATTCGTTTAGCGTACAGGGAAGTGCTCGTGATACACATAATATATGGATAGAGTTCACGGTAGAAGTCTTGTTTTTTCATGGGCTTTAATCTGGGACGTCATAGTCATCTTGATCAGCACTGAGGATCTAGATGTCATTATTGTATGCTTAAGTGGAAGCAGTCCTCTTAGAAAAATCAGACATCATAGTCTAAGGGCCCATTTGTTTATTTGTGTTTCTGTTCCCGAAACAAAAATTTCTGTTATTTTATTCTAGGGAACAAAAAAATAACAGAAATGCGTTTGTTTATACTTTTGTTCCTTGAACAAAAAAATATATTTTTTGTTCTCGGGAGCATTTGGAATAGAAATAAGAAGTAAAAAAAAACTTATTTCCTATTCTCGATAACAGTTTTGAGAAATACTTCTTTCTTTTCTCATTTTTCTTCTTTTTTCTTTGGCCGGTCGCCAGCTTCGGTCATGGCTAGTAACCGGCCATTGAGGGCCGGTGACCTCATCGGACCGTTGCCGACCCTCGGCGAGGCCAAGCTTACCCAGCTAAGGCGAGGTCGAGCCTCGCCCAGCCACAATGAGGCTTAGCCTTGCCAGGGGCCGGTGGGCCTCGCCATGGCTGGGTGAGGCCGTCGGCCAAAAGGAAGAAAAAAAGGAAAATAATATTAAAAAATTAAAAGAAATAAATAATTTTACAAATTTATTAAACGCATTTACCTTCCTAGAGTAGAAATTTTTTGCAATTACGAAATACATTCTTATACTCAAAAATTGTTTCCGAAACAAAAACAAAAAAAATTCTTATACTCAAAAATTGTTTCCTGAAACAAAAACAAAAAAAAAAAACTATCTCTGTTAAAAAATTGTTTCCCGGAACGAGAGCGTTACCAAACGTGCCCTAAATGTCACCCATGTTGCACTATGAAGATCCTAGTTATATTAACCAAAGCATGCTTTGCACCTTTGTTTGATATGAGGTTTAAATTCTGATTCAAGACTGCAAGATGACAAATAGTTGTTTCATGATCTTTATAGGAGCATGATGGGCAGACATAACAGTCGAAAAGGGAAAATTTTATCATTTAAGGCACTATATGGTAGAGTTAGGAATAATCATCTTAAGATAGGTAAAAAATTGGGAGAAAATATCACAAACAGTCTCTAAACTTTCACTTAATGTGCAATCTCATCCCTAGACTTTTAATTTGTTCAATTTGATCCCCTGAATTATTTATAAATATCCGATCTAATCCCTAACTATTTGAAAATTGACCAATTTCATCTTTGAGCTTTCGATTTGCTCAATTTGGTTCCTGAACTATTAACAAATATTCCATCTGGTCCTTCCGTTTGTTCAAACCGTTAAGTGATGACATGGACCATTAAATGATGACGTGGAATTAAGTTGGATTACCAGAATTATGAGTCAATATATATCTTTAAAAAGGAAAATAAATTAGAGGTCACTGAAGATGAGAACACGATCACGAAGTAGAGATAAGAAGTGATTATGTATCTTTTTTTTGGATGATGGCCATAATTTGACCTGTTTTAAAGGTAATTTCCATGTGGATATTCCACATGTCCTTTTTTATTTTATATTTAAGAGACTAAAAAGCCATGGAAGCCAATTTCGTTAACTTTAACTAACATAAGAACAAAATTGGTCAATTTTTAAATAGTTAGGGACTAGATCGGATATTTATTAATAATTTAAGGACCAAATTGAACAAATTAAAAGTCTAGAGACGAGATTGCACATTAAGTGGTAGTTCATGGACTAAATTGAGCAAATCGAAAGCTTAGGAATGAAATTGAACATTAGATTAAAGTTCAGGGACCATTTGTGACAATTTTTCAAAAATTGGAAGCTGAAAAAAATAAGAGGGGGAAATAATGACATCGTTTACTATGTAAATCTTTTGAATACTTACCTTTACAACATGGTTCATAATGATGAAAAGTGCAAAAGAGGAATTTCGTGTTCCTTAAAGTACTATGAATAAATTACTAACCTGTGTTCTTATATCCTTGTTGCCTGTACAAATTTAATATCCAAACTGGAATATGAGAGGGGTCTGTACTCATCTATTTTTGCAGCTGGGTTAATGCTCCTCCTTGCGAAGGATGTGGTGGTGAAACTGTACGTCAAGACATGGGCACGCCGCTTTCTCCTGAACGTCTTTATGGCTGTTCTTGCGTTGAAATTTACTGGTAGGAAAAGATTACTATCTTATTCCCATCTGATTTAGCCCCCATTCCCCTAAATAAAAAAATAATAATAAATAAAGAAGAATAACCTTCCCTGTTTAATTTCATCATGCAGCCAACTTTAGATTTTATTCAAAATTTAGACTTGTGCTTTCCTGCAATACGCTGTTCTCTTGGCAACCTTATGTACATATTATATGGCTGGGGAATTAGTTCATCTGCACTTTTATAGTAACTCATAGAGGAGTACATATTCTCTGGGGGGAAATAAGCAAAAACATTCTCAAAGTAACGAGAGGTTTTTGCTATTTAAGAAGCAGATATTTGTTTAGGAGGAGAAGGAAAAGAATAATGCCATGGTTGAAGATTATCTACTGGAGCATATACCGTGAGAATATCACATCTATCTTAACTTCTGTACGGCACTCACATGCGTGTCATAACTTCTAAAAAATGTAAACTTGAGTGCCATAACTTCTATTCAATCACTAAATGCAATGAGCTCTAAAAAAAAAAAGGTTCAAGTGCCATAGCTTTTTAAAAAAATTTTACTCCATGTACTGAAAATCTGTTGTGGCATGGTACTTATAATGAATGTATTTTAACAGTTGTGACACTCAAGTAATCATTTTAAGAATTCATGGCACTTAAGTGAACATCTTTTGAGAAATCATGGCACTTAATTGACCCAAAAAAAAAAAAAAATTATGACAGTTAAGTGAGTGTCATATGAAAGTTATGACATCTATGATGTCCTTATCTAGTTTTCAGAACTTTGAAGTTTTTAACATAAAAAAATTGACTCAAGCAAAATCCTAGGAACTAGGAAGGCAAAAAAATATGTTGGACTTGGAGCACATCAAAGTTCGAATGTCAAACCCCATATTCGGGAATAACCATTGGCAGAGTGTGATAGACTGATAGCATTTTGAATATTGGAGAAGTGCTTATCCAGTCCGCTACCTTCTTATGAGCACATTTCCTTCAGGAAAAGAAAAGGAAAGAACCAAAAAAAAAAAAATTGTAAGATTTGAATTCAAGATGTTTATTTGTAGTTATCTGGATGACAAAAGTCTTTGAAGCGAATTAGCTTGGTGAATATATTAGTTGTTATGCTTGGCTTTATGGTTCCCTTTGCTAAACTGGCCTTTCTTATTCTTTTTGTTGTCTTTTGCCAATTCTAGCTGCAAACACTGCTCAATGGAAACGCGCTTTCCGAGATACAACGATCCAGTGAAGGTATTTTGGTTTTCTAACCTCGACAGAAATTAGTTCTTTGGCGTCCTCCCCTTTCCCATGAGAGAATATTGTACTCTACAGACAACTAATTTTTTGCCTCTTTTTCTATTGGAAGCTCTTAGAGACAAGAAGAGGCCGTTGCGGGGAGTGGGCAAACTGCTTTACATTCTACTGTCGTGCTTTTGGTTATGAAACCCGTCTGGTTAGTTCTTTTTTTTTTTTTTTTTTTTGCCTTAATCCTTCAGGCTTCATGATACGGTGGGTCTAAACTTTGTAATTTCTTCTTTATTTCCAAATAAGAAATTAATCGGCCATAATGCATACTTAGTCTTCAAATGTATAGAATTGATTGCATGTTATGTTATTTGGTGCAGCAAATGTACTTGGTATAGGTCTCGTGATAAATTTGAATAGAAAAAATTGGTTTGAGTATGAACTTACATGAATTAAACCTTAAGTCGTTTGCTTTGCCATTACATGCTCTGGGTGGATCATCTACAAGATAATATTATGTTAAGGCACACTTTGTTGTGTTTTGTATCAGCCAATTAGCCTCGATATGAACTTGCATGAATTAAAGCTTAGATCACTTATTTTGCCATTTTATATTTGTGGGTGCATCACTGTCTCCGAAATGATAATGTGTCAAGGCACTCTTTCTTGTATTATGTATTGTGTCATATGAGGTCTTAATGGCTCTTCCCCCTTCGCTGTCTCTTGTTCTTGTGTAGGTTGTAGATTTCACTGATCATGTGTGGACAGAGTGCTTTTCAGTACATCTGGGAAGGTAGAAACGTCATTAACATGCTGCAACTCGTTCACACTTTTTGTGAAGCATGATTTTTAATCAACAATCACAAATATTTCCTATTGTGCATGATTGTGCAGATGGATGCATCTTGATCCTTGTGAAGGAGTTTATGACGAACCTTTGTTATATGAAAAGGGGTAATGCAGTTTGATTCCCCTTTGATTGTGACTCATTCTAAAATGTTTAAGAGAACTACTTTTGCTTTCCAATATTGAGAGAACTACTTTTGCTTTCCATTCTTAATATGCTAGGTGGAACAAGAAATTGAATTATGTATTTGGGATAGCAAAAGATGGAATCTATGATGTCACAAAACGCTACACAAGGAAGTGGCATGAGGTAATTTATCTTTTCAGCAGCATATGGTCCTAACTGGGAGTTTCACCAACATCCACGGTAGATTTTGTTTTTCTGCTTGTAGATTTTCACCAACATAAGATTTATACTCATATGTCGTGTTCTGGTATGGAAAGACAGATTCTCTAAGTAACCCTTTAAATAATAGCACATCACCTGAAAATAGATGAGTCATTGATATTTATTTTGCAAGTAACCTGTCATGACCCTTGAGGGGGTAACTTGAGTTGAGTAACTGAGAGAATCCAATAGATTGTGCCAAATTATTTCTTTCTTGGTTTAACGTGCAGGTTTTAACACGGCGAAACTTGATCACGGAGACATCTCTTTCAGCTGTTTTAGCTAAGTTGACAGAAGAATGTCGTCAAAATTTTACTTTTGAGGTGCTTTCTGCCCTTGAAGATCGTGAGAAAAGGGAAATGGAAGCAATTGAGAGCGATCTTCATGCAGCAGATGATGCCTCGGTATCTTTACCTGGAAGGCAAAGTGGGGACAAGGAATGGCGCATCTCGAGATCAGAGATTGGTCCAGATGACAATGGCTCTTTGAGTAGCTCTTCTTGCCCAGTTCGTGTTTGCTTTGATGAGCACGTAACGAAAATCTATGGTGCATTTTCTCCTATCCTCTCTCTCTTAGCAGACAACTCTGTTGCTAAGCTTAGAGCTCTCGAAGTTTTTGAGACTTTTAGGGAACTTTTAGAAAAGGTGAGGAAATCACCCTTCAAAACAAGGAGAGCGTCACTTGATTCAGCTTCAATTGAGACACCACCATTTGTGCATCAGTTGCTTCCTTCCTTCAGCGAGTTACTCAATGCACTCTCTCTGAAGTGTGAATGCGTGGATGGGAAAATTGACATATCTCTGGCTGGTGACCCTGTAAAAGCCTCGCTAGCATTACCTGTAGTTCTGGATGCTTTGGATGACGTGATCCATAACCTTAGACAGAGTGACCATTTCGGTAGCGATGTTCTGTCCTTTCCACTGTTGAAATCTAATAGAATCCACTCTGGTTCGGTTCTTGCAAGTGGTGAGGAACTTCCTTTTGGAATTGTAAGTAGTGGTTTGCTCTTTGACTTTGTAAGCTTCCTTCACAGTTTTACTCGCCGTACCTCAATGTTATGTCATTAAACTATTCTGATGAACCCGTCAGGCCACAGCAGCATTTGATGGTACTCGTGAGACCAAATGGGAGGAACCAAATGGGGGTCAAGGTAAAATGACCTTATCTATGAGAGTTGTAGGATTGTTTTTTCATTTGGCACTCTGACGGTGAGATCATGGTGAAAGCATGATGGATCACCAATGAATTTCGTATGGTTGCTGTATCCTGTGTATGTTCTTTCCAACTGTTAGTTTGTGTTTTCATTTGTTAGTTACTGAAATTAGTCTTGCAGGTTGTTGGATCATGTATAAAGTACCGGATGGCCTGATGAGAGAGCTTGTGGCTTACGAGTTGATGTCTGCCAAGGACGTTCCAGAAAGAGATCCTATGAATTGGTGCGCTTCCTTTTGCATAGTCCTCTGTTGGCGTGTGGATTCTATTGTTCATATTGTTTGCCTAACTTTAAAAGTATACTTCTGTTATCGCTAAAACCATGCGTGATGTTCATAAACCATATAGTCAGCAAAATTCATCTGGTTTTCGTGATTCCCTAACAGTCTGATTGCATATCATTTTCCTATGAGCTTAAGATGCATCAAGGAATGTCTCGATCTTGTTTCAGTCAATGATCATCAGACCATTGAATATCTGTTCAAAGATGGTCAATTCCTTATTCCTTCTGGCATTGATGCCCTAATTATAGGTTTAAAGAATCACACTTAAATGAATTGCTTCATTTCGGTCACTTCTCAGGGTCGTGGAGGGAAGCAGCGATGGTGGATCTAGCTGGCATGTATTGGATGAACAGACTTCCCAGCTGTTTAAAAACCGCGTCGAGCGCAGGACTTTCAAAATTAAAACGAAAGTGCCCCCATCCAATGCTTTCAGGTACAGTGTCAACCAAAGATTTTTTTTTTTTTTTTCCCGTAGTTTGAAAGTTAGATCTGATCAATCGTTCACTTGAGGTTACATATCGCAGGTTTAGGTTTCTCGCAGTTCGAGATGTTCAATCAAACTCACGGCTGCAGTTAGGAAGCATCGACCTTCATGCAAGCTGCAGCTGATGCACCCAAACCCAAGCCAACCGGGGCGGTTTCAATATATTGCAGTAGCCAACCCGTGTCGGAACAAATGAGAGAGATAAAGTAATATTGTCATAATTCTGGAAAGCTCAAACTATTCCTGAAGAGAAATGGTGCCTCCATTGTTCCATTCTCTTCCCCTCCCTAGAGACTGCTACATGTATCGCCTGATAGGACAGGACCAGGCATTGAACTGCTATGTATTCTGAATTTGACACTTTGGTACGTTGTCAGTTGCCTATTGCCAGACGTGGATTAGAAAAGGAATTAGTGAAGAAATTCAGCTGAGTCAAAAGCTCATTTGCAATCTTGAGCCACAGTTGCTACTGATGGCAACACTTTGAACAGCTCGAGCCTGCCGGCTTCGGATCTACTCGTCGTCGAGCCATTGATTTAATAATAAAGAAAGGATGGAAAAATCAACATCCCTCATTGTTTAATGATTCTTTCACCGCAAAATCAGTTGTCCAAATCAGATGTTTATGCAGCAGAAGCAGCTACCGAAACCAACTCTTGAATCCTAACCTTAATCGCGCCAAAAACCTTAAATTTCTCGAATTTCTCAAAATTCTCAGACAAAGACAAATCTAAATACAGAACAAACCAACTCTAACCGCCCATCATCCTCCGTTCCCCCAGAAAATGGCCTCTGCCGCTGCCGCCTCCTCCGCCGCTTCCTGCCACGGCGGCCATCTCACCCTGCGCGCCCCCTGCACCCTCGACCTGTGCGCCCCTTCCTCAACTCCGAAGCCCCTCTCCATCAGAGCCCTCTCCGCCCCATCCCCAACCCCAACCCCATCCCCCGCCCTCACCATGGACGACCTCAAGAAAATCGCCGCCGACAATGTGTACTTTGGAGCTGCTCTTTGTTCTCCTAGCCATCACAGGACTTGCGGTCGAGCCTTCCTTCTCACGTTCTAATGCTGTTTGTAATGCTTGCGAGACCTCGTCAATGCACTTCACTCATAGGCTTTGCGACTGATCAAACTGTTAATGCCACACTACGAGGTCTTTGTCAAGACTTTATTCCAATTCAACCAAGAGAAACTTTCATTCTTTACTTCAAGCAGAAGGAGCCACTTTATGAAAATTAAATGCAAAGAACCGATGCTTTATCCATTTCCAGGGACATCAAAACAGACGGGGACAGATTACTTCTTTCCGATGTATTCTGACAAGCATAAAGTTAAATCTGAGGGGCAAACGACAATAGCTGTTTCCTAAGACAAAATACCATATAAGCAAATCTCTAAGCAAATCTCTGGTTCCTTTCCTTTTCCTTAGCAAAACCAATGACTAACCATGAGAATTGAAAAGAGTGGCCGAAGGAAATGATGCAAGGGACAGGAGCAGAAGACACGGTTGTTTGTACGTTTGGCCTGCTCAATTCTCATGCACCAACCCCATTCTTCTGACCCATTGGCTTCTCCTCATTTGCATCTTCTGTCCCAGCAACACAATTTGAAGTGAACCTCATGAGCTTTTACGTGATGGAAGCCATCCAATGCTTCACTCAAGCCCTTGGGAAGCTGCTGAGGAGGGTAAGAGCTTTTGAGCCACATAAGCTCATTTCAAATGAGCACTTCTTCTTCTGCATCTTCTTCTATGAACACAATTCGGTGCCAACAAAACCAATCCTCACAAATTAACTTGCGAATCTCGTAGTATTTGATATGCCTGTTTCTCTATTGCGAAGATCATAAATATCTCTTTTTTTCCGAATAAATTTATTGAAATTTAATCATTAGATGAAAAGAGAAAGGAATGAAATGCCAATTTTACTTTCCCCTTTTTTGGTTTTTTTTTTGTTTTGGGCTTCAAGTGTTCATGTGCTGAGGAGTGAGGAGGACCTGGGGGCGCTCTCAGGTCAATGTCAAGTCAACCGTTGACTTGAACCCAAACGCATTCCACGAACTCGTTTTTGGTCATTCATCATCAGCATCATCAGCATCAATTCATCGTCGTCGTCATCATCATCTATTCTGCGATACCTTCCTGTACGGAGATCTGAGCTCAGAGAGAGAGAGATGGTGGCGCGGAGGTTCCAGGTCCGCCACGACGGCTCCGACTACGAAGTCGACTACGACACCGACGACGGCCTCGAAGTCTCTCTCTCTCTATCTCTCTCTCTCTCTTTCTCTGTGATTCTTGCTGCAGCTAAGGCCTTCGCCTCTCCGTTTTTGCAGGTGTTCAGATACCAGCTCTTCTCCCTCACCACGATCCCTCCCGACGAGCAAAGGGTTCATCTCTCTCTCTCTCGCCGAATCGTCCCGAAAAATCGTTGCTTTTTTAGCTGGGTCAGTGCATTGGGTTAGGGAATTGAGGTGCGATCGCGGCTGATCATTCGGTTTTGTTTTGTTTTTTTTTTTTTTTTTTTGGGCTGTTGTTGCCTTCGTTAGATCGTTGCGGACGGTGACGATCGGGTCGTCTCCGAGGACTCCGATCTCGCCGCGGTCGCCGGCAAGCTCCGGCTCGTGTCGATCGATGAGGAAGGGGAGAGGGCGGCGGACCAGGGCGCCCGCGGCAGCAGCAGCGCCGAATTGCTCAAGTCGGATGAGGAGCTGGCTCGATTGCTGCAGGTAGGATTCGATATTTGTTGGATCGCGGGCATCACCTGAAGTTTGCTGAATATTGGCGCGGGCGACTTGTGCTTTTCGTTTGAGAAATTTATCCGCCGCTCCAATTTTAATATTCTCATCAGAAAGTTGTGAAGTTTCAATTTTCTTTCGTTCTTTTAGGCGGAAGAGGAAGCACTGCTGTTGCAGCAGTTTGTCGTGGGCGATAATAGTGCTCACATGGAGGAAAGATTGAGGCCTTACATTGCTCAAGTTCGCGGGGTAATAATATTCTCTGTCTGTACTTCTTTTTCTCTCGGTCCATGTCGGTGAGAACGATATTAGCCACTTGACTGAATCAATGCCGTGAAATTTAGTATGAGGATCCTAAAGCCCAAGAGGCTGCTCGGAAGACTGTACCTGTAGACGAGCTTGAGGAGAAGGCATTGGTATCTCTGGCCAAGGTGAGAGGGGTAGTGTGGTTTTGCTTTGACCTCATTTTACCTCTGAGAACCTGCAGTGTAATTTTGCTTACCGTCAAGGACCAATTTGCTGATGTTTTTTCTTGCAAACAATGAGCATTTTTGTTGCTTTGGCCATTCATGAGTGTAAATTAACATATGGTCAGGTGGGGATTTTCAATCCATCCGAAAGTGAACGGGATCATGCTTTCTTAATACAGCTGCTTTACTGGTTCAAGCGTTCATTCAGGTGCTTTTAATGGTTGTCCATTGCAATTTTTCTGCTTAGTTCTTCTACATTCTGGATAGTGGATATCTTGTGCAGTGTATGCGACCGCAGCTGAAGAGTTTTTTCATCATTTCATGCTTACTTCACCTATTTTTATTATAGTGTAACAGTTTTTTGAAGTATTCCTACTACTGGGCTTTTCATATTCATCTGCTTCGTGGGCAGATAACTTCTTCCATCTATTCATTTAGCATACAGGGAAGTGCTCATGATACATATATGGATAGAGTTCATGGTAGAAGTCTTGTTTTTTCATGGGTTTTAATTTGGGACGTCATAGTTATCTTGATCAGCACTGAGGATCTAGATGTCATTATTGTATGCTTAAGTGGAAGCAGTCCTCTCAGAAAAGTCAGACATCATACTCTAAATGTCACCCGTGTTGCACTATGAAAATCCCAGTTATATTAACCAGAGCATGCTTTGCACCTTTGTTTGATATGAGGTTTAAATTCTGAATCAGGACTGCAGGATGGCAACTTTGCTTTTTACACTTGCCATGCTTAAGCAAATAGTTGTTTAGCGATCTTTATAGGAGCATGATGGGCAGACATGACGGTTGAAAAGGGAAAGTTTTATCATTTAAGGCACTATAGTTCAGAGTTAGGAATAATCATCTTAAGACAGGTAGAAAAATTGAAGGCTGAAAAAAATAAGAGGGGGAAATAATGACATCGTTTACTATGTAAATCTTTTGAATACTTACCTTTATAACATGGTTTATAATGATGAAAAGTGCAAAAGAGGAATTTTGTGTTCCTTAAAGTACTATGAATAAATTACTAACCTGTGTTCTCATATCCTTGTTGCCTGTACAAATTTAATAACTAAACCGGAATATAAGAGGGGGCTGAACTCATCTATTTTTGCAGCTGGGTTAATGCTCCTCCTTGCGAAGGATGTGGTGGTGAAACTGTAGGTCAAGGCATGGACAGGCCGCTTCCTCCCGAACTTCTTTATGGCGGTTCTCGCGTTGAAATTTACCGGTAGGAAAAGATTACTATCTTATTCCCATCTAATTAGCTCCCGTTCCCCTAAAAATAAAATAAAAAATTAAGAAGAAAAACCTTCCCTGTTTAATTTCATCATGCAGCCAACTTTGGATTTTATTCAAAATTTAGACTTGTGCTTTCCTGAAATACACTTTTCTCTTGGCAACCTTATGTACATATTATATGGCTGGGGAATTAGTTCATCTGCATTTTTATAGTAACCTCATAGAGGAGGAGTACATATTCTCCGGGGGAAATAAGCAAAAACATTCTCTAAGTAACAAGAGGTTATTGCTATTTAAGAAGCAGATATTTGTCTAGGAGGAGAAGGAAAAGAATAATATCACGGTTGAAGATTATCTGCTGGAGCATATACCGTAAGAATATCACATCTATATTAACTTCTGTATGGCACTCATGTGCATGTCATAACTTCTAAAAGACGTAAACTTGAGTGCCATAACTTCTATTCAATCACTAAATGCAATGAGTTCTTAAAAAAAAAAAAAAAAAAAAAGAATGTTATGGCTGTTCTCGCTTTGAAATTTACCAGTAGGAAAAGATTACTATCTTATTCCCATCTGATTTAGCCCCCATTCCCCTAAAAAAAAAAGTAATAATAAATAAAGAAGAAAAACCTTCCCTGTTTAATATCATCATGCAGCCAACTTTAGATTTTATTCAAAATTTAGACTTGTGCTTTCCTGAAATACGCTGTTCTCTTGGCAACCTTATGTACATATTATATGGCTGGGGAATTAGTTCATCTGCATTTTTATAGTAACTCATAAAGGAGTACATATTCTCCGGGGAAAATAAGCAAAAACATTCTCAAAGTAACAAGAGGTTATTGCTATTTAAGAAGCAGATATTTGTTTAGGAGGAGAATGAAAAGAATAATATCATGGTTGAAGATCATCTGCTGGAGCATATACCGTAAGAATATCACATCTATCTTAACTTCTGTACGGCACTCATGTGCATGTCATAACTTCTAAAAAACGTAAACTTGAGTGCCATAACTTCTATTCAATCGCTAAATGCAATGAATTCTAAAAAAAGGAAAACATTCGAGTGCCATAGCTTTTTAAGAAACTTTTACTCCATGTACCGAAAATCTGTCGTGGCATGGTACTTGTAATGAATGTTTTTTAAAAGTTGTGACACTCAAGTAATCATTTTTAGAATTCGTGGCACTTAAGTGAACGTCTTTTGAGAAATCATGGCACTTAAGTGACCCAAAAAAAAAAAAAAAAAAATTATGGGACTTAAGTGAGTGTCATATGAAAGTTATGACACCTGTTATGTCCTTATCTAGTTTTCAGAACTTTGAAGTTTTTAACGTAAAAAAATTGACTCATGCAAAATCCTAGGAAATAGGAAGGCAAAAAAATATGTTGGACTTGGAGTACATCAGAGTTGGAATGTCAAACCCCATATTCAAGAATAACCATTGGCATAGTGTGATGGACTGCTAGCATTTTGAATATTGGAGAAGTGCTTATCCAGTCTGCCACCTTCTTATGAGCACATTTCCTTCAGGAAAAGAAAAGGAAAGAACCAAAATAAAATTGTAAGATTTGAATTCAAGATGCTTGTTTGTAGCTATCTGGATGACAAAAGTATTTGAAGCAAATTAACTTGGTGAATATATTAGTTGTTATGCTTGGCTTTATGGTTCCCTTTGCTATACTGGCCTTTCTTATTCTTTTTGTTGTATTTTGCTAATTCTAGCTGCACACGCTGCTCAAGGATCACACGCTTTCCGAGATACAACGATCCAGTGAAGGTATTTTGGTTCTGTAACCTCAACAGAAATTAGTTCTTTGGCATCCTCCCTTTTCCCATGAGAGAATATTGTACTCTACAGACAACTAATTTTTTGCCACTTTTTCTATTGGAAGCTCTTAGAGACAAGAAGAGGCCGTTGTGGGGAGTGGGCAAACTGCTTTACATTCTACTGTCGTGCTTTTGGTTATGAAACCCGTCTGGTTAGTTCTTTTTTTTTTTTTTTCCCCTTAATCCTTCAGGCTTCATGATACGGTGGGTCTAAACTTTGTAATTTCTTCTTTATTTCCAAATAAGAAATTAATCCGCCAAAATGCATATTTAGTCTTCAAATATATAGGATTGATTGCATGTTATGTTATTTGGTGCAGCAAATGTACTTGGTATAGGTCTCGTGATAAATTTGAATAGAAAATATTGGTTTCAGTATGAACTTACGTGAATTAAACCTTAAGTCGTTTGCTTTGCCATTACATGCTCTGGGTGGATCATCTACAGGATAATATTATGTTAAGGCACACTTTGTTGTGTTTTGTATCAGCCAATTGGCCTCAATATTAACTTGCATGAATCAAAGCTTAGATCACTTATTTTGCCATTTCATATTTCTGGGTGCATCATTGTCTCCGAAATGATAATGTGTCAAGGCACTCTTTCTTGTATTATGTATTGTGTGTCATATGAGGTCTTAATGACTCTTCCCCCTTCGCTGTCTCTTGTTCTTGTGTAGGTTTTAGATTTCACTGATCATGTGTGGACAGAGTGCTTTTCAGTACATCTGGGAAGGTAGAAACATCATTAACATGCTGCAACTCGTTCACACTTTCTGTGAAGCATGATTTTTAATCAACAATCACAAATATGTCCTATTGTGCATGATTGTGCAGATGGATGCATCTTGATCCTTGTGAAGGAGTTTATGACAACCCTTTGTTATATGAAAAGGGGTAACGCAGTTTGATTCCCCTTTGATTGTGACTCATTCTAAAATGCTTGAGAGAACTACTTTTGCTTTCCAATATTGAGAGAACTACTTTTGCTTTCCATTCTTAATATGCTAGGTGGAATAAGAAATTGAATTATGCATTTGGGATAGCAAAGGACGGAATCTATGATGTCACAAAACGCTACACAAGGAAGTGGCATGAGGTAATTTATCATTTCAGCAGCATATGGTCCTAACTGGGAGTTTCACCAACATCCACAGTAGATTTTGTTTTTCTGCTTGTAGATTTTCACCAACATAAGATTTATACTCATATGTCGTGTTCTGGTATGGAAAGACAGATTCTCTAAATAACCCTTTAAATAATAGCACATCACCTGAAAATAGATGAGTCGTTGATACTTATTTTGCAAGTAACTTGTCATGACCCTTGAGGGGGTAACTTGAGTTGAGTAATTGAGAGAATCCGATAGATTGTGCCAAATTATTTCTTTCTTGGTTTAACGTGCAGGTTTTAACACGGCGAAACTTGGTCACGGAGACATCTCTTTCAGCTGTTTTAGCTAAGTTGACAGAAGAATGTCGTAGAAATTTTACTTGTGAGGTGCTTTCTGCCCTTGAAGATCGTGAGAAAAGGGAAATGGAAGCAATTGAGAGAGATCTTCATGCAGCAGATGATGCCTCAGTATCTTTACCTGGAAGGCAAAGTGGGGACAAGGAATGGCGCATCTCGAGATCAGAGATTGGTCCAGATGACAATGGCTCTTTGAGTAGCTCTTCTTGCCCAGTTCGTGTTTGCTTTGATGAGCACGTAACGAAAATCTATGATGCATTTTCTCCTATCCTCTCTCTCTTAGCAGACAACTCTGTTGCTAAGCTTAGAGCTCTCAAAGTTTTTGAGACTTTTAGGGAACTTTTAGAAAAGGTGAGGAAATCACCCTTCAAAACAAGGAGAGCGTCACTTGATTCAGCTTCAATTGGGACACCACCATTTGTGCATCAGTTGCTTCCTTCCTTCAGCGAGTTACTCAATGCACTCTCTCTGAAGTGTGAATGCGTGGACGGGAAAATTGACATATCTCTGGCTAGTGACCCTGTAAAAGCCTCGCTAGCATTACCTGTAGTTCTGGATGCTTTGGATGACGTGATCCATAACCTTAGACAGAGTGACCATTTTGGTAGCGATGTTCTGTCCTTTCCACTGTTGAAATCTAATAGAATCCACTCTGGTTCGGTTCTTGCGAGTGGTGAGGAACTTCCTCTTGGAATTGTAAGAAGTGGTTTGCTCTTTGACTTTGTAAGCTTCCTTCACAGTTTTACTCGCCGTACCTCAATGTTATGTCATTAAACTATTCTGATGAACTTTCAGGCCACAGCGGCATTTGATGGTACTCGGGAGACCAAATGGGAGGAACCAAATGGGGGTCGAGGTAAAATGACCTTATCTATGAGAGTTGTAGGATTTTTTTTTCATTTGGCACTCTGATGAAGAGATCATGGTGAAAGCATGATGGATCACCAACGAATTTTGTATGGTTGCTGTATCCTGTGTATGTTCTTCCAACCGTTAGTTTGTGTTTTCATTTGTTAGTTACTGAAATTAGTGTTGCAGGTTGTTGGATCATGTATAAAGTACCGGATGGCCAGATGAGAGAGCTTGTGGCTTATGAGTTGATGTCTGCCAATGACGTTCCAGAAAGAGATCCTATGAATTGGTGCGCTTCCTTCTGCATAGTCCTCTGTTGGCGTGTGGATTCTATTGTTCATGTTATGTTTACCTAACTTTAAAAGTATACTTCTGTTATCACTAAAACCATGCGTGATGTTCATAAATCACTTAGCAAAATTCATCTGGTTTTCGTGATTCCCTAACAGTCTGATTGCATATCATATTCCTATGAGTTTAAGATGCATCAAGGAATGTCTCGATCTTGTTTCAGTCATTGATCATCAGACCATTGAATCATTTGTTCAGAGATAGTCAATTCCTTATTCCTTCTGGCATTGATGCCCTAATTATAGGTCTAAAGAATCACATTTAAACGAATTGCTACATTTGGGTCACTTCTCAGGGTCCTGGAGGGAAGCAGCGATGGCGGATCCAGCTGGCATGTATTGGATGAACAGACTTCCCAGCTGTTTAACAACCGTTTCGAGCGCAGGACTTTCAAAATTAAAACGAAAGTGCCCCCATCCAATGTTTTCAGGTACAGTGTCAACCAAAGATTTTTTTTTTTTTTTTTTTTTTTTTTCCATAGTTTGAAAGTTAGATCTGATCAATTGTTCACTTGAGGTTACATATCGCAGGTTTAGGTTTCTCGCAGTTCGAGATGTTCAATCAAACTCACGGCTGCAGTTAGGAAGCATCGACCTTTATGCAAGATGCAGCTGACGCACCCAAACCCAAGCCAACCGGGGTGGTTTCAATAAATTCAGTAGCCAACCCGCGTCGGAACAAATGAGAGAGATAAAGTAAAATTGTCATAATTCTAAAAAGATCAAATTATTCCTGAGGAGAAGTGGTGCCTCCAGTGTTCCATTCTGTTCCCTTCCCCAAAGACTACATGTATCGCCTTATGGGGTATGACCAGGCATTTAGACTCCAATGTATTCTGAATTTGACTTTTTGGTAAACTGTCAATTACCTATTGCCAAGAAATTCATGGTCATGGCCAGACATGTGGATTGGAAAAGGAATTAGTGAAGAAATTCAGCTGAGTCAAAAGCTCGTGTGCAATCTTTGAACCACGGTTGCTACTGATCATAACTCTTTGTACAGCTCGAGCTCGCCAGCTTCAGATCTACTCATCTTCGCGCCATTGATTTAATAATAAAGAAAGGATGGAAAAATCAACATCACTCATTGTTTAATGGTTCTTTCCCCCAAAATCATTTGTCCAAATCAGATAGATGTTTATGCAGCAGAAGCAGCTACAAAAACGACACCCTCTCACCTAGGGGTGTGCAACCCGACCTGATAAACCTGGTTCCGGACCAGCCTAACCGGCCCACCTGAAAAATAGGGTCGAAAACCGGTTCCCGTTGAAATTGGTCCGGGAACCGGTTCCGAGAATTACTCACCTGGGAACGGGAACCGGATTGATCGGACTGGTTCGGAAACCGATTTGAGAACCGATTTGTAAGCCAATCCAAAAGTCCAAACCCTAATTTGTTCTCTTGTTTGAGAACCGGGTTGTACGCCTTCTTGTCGACCTTGCGGGTTCACTGGTTGCTGGTGTCACGAGGAGTCGAGCGGCAGTGCTGGTGCAGTGGCGGCTTTACAGGGGCAAGGGCGACGGCGACGGAGCTTCGGGCGGTCAGAGGTGTCCGGTCGTCGCGGCCATAGCAGGGGCGACGAGTGGCGGTGCGAGCTCGCGGGTGGAGGGGCTCCGGCAGTGGCGCGGTGGTGCTACCGCAGCGACTTAGGCGCAGCGGGCGGTGGCTGTGGCGTGCGGAGGGAGCCGTGAAGAAGATGAACAATGCACTGTTCTATTTCTTCTTTTTTCTTTTTTCTTTTTTTTTTTCTCCCTGCTGGCTTGCCACGTCTCCCTCACGTCCCTCTCTACGCTGCCTAGGGGTGAGCAGCGGTTTAGGGTCGACCCTGGACCGACCCTGGACCAGCCTAACCCTGCCGGTCCTGGTCCGGTTCCCAAGGGGACTGGGTCGGTCCTCGGTCCTGAAATTCCAGGGACCAACACCGGCGGTTGGTCCTCGGTCCTAAGAGTTTTGGGTCGGTCCAACCCCGGACCAACCCCGTATATTATATTATATTATATATAATTCTTTTATATATTCAAACCTAAGTAAAATGTATGTTATATTATATATATTGAAATGTTCTATCAATAACACTAATATTAATTTCAATTTAAAACTTTTGTTGAGTATTAATTATGTGTCGTTTGTTTTATTTTTAGGTGTTTAGAAGTTCAAGTGAATTAACAAGATGTGAAGTTATATATTCATGATTTATATTAAGTATTTTGAACTTTTTATAGTTTTTTTTTTTTTTGGTGACCCAGGGGAACCTCCGATCGCCGCTTCGCGGGAGAGTAAACCCGGAGCGCCGGGGCCCCCACCGCCGACCCCCAAGCGCAGTAAGACGCGCGTTATGCATTGAAGCATCGCTTCCACGGAGGTTCGAACCCTTCCCCCTGCGTTTGGGGTACCAAGCCCTAACCAGCGCTTCCACCGCGGGCGGTGGTGAACTTTTTATAGTTTAATTGTATTTTACTAATGAATTTCAGCTGCATTTTACTTTTCAATTTGTGTCAAATGGTAGAAGTTTTTGAAGAGTAGAGTAATATTGCAATTGCTACGGTGATTTGCTAGTCAAGTGATGTGAAGCTCATTTTTTGGTTGAGTGGACTCTACATGATCAAATGCAGGAAAAAACTTTTGCATATGGTGTTATGAATATTAAAGATAGATGATTACAAGAACTTTTCATCTTGTCCCATATCTCGATAAGCAGTTAGCAAGTACAAAATTTATATTGTGTCATCTTAAATTTGTTAAATATGTATTGGTATTTATAATTTAATTGCACAATGCCGCATTATCAATGGATGTATAATTTAAATTTGTGAGTTTGCTTTTTTAGGGAGTATAAAAAATAAGACGAAAAAAATTATCAATCGGTCCCGGGTTGACCCTGGAACCGGACCGAACCCATTGGGTCGGTCCGGTCCTTGGTCCCGTGCTCAATAAGGTCTGTCCTCGGTCCTAAAATTAAGGACCGACACCGTACGGGTTGGTCCTAGGGTTAGGGGGTGGCCCGGACCAACCCGAACCATGCTCACCCCTAACGCTGCCCACGTCTCCTCTCGCCTCCCGACCTTGACCTTGACTCTCAAGCTTTTCCTTCCCTTTTTTTTTGGTGTTTCTTTTTTCCAAGGAACGAAAAAGGCCCTCTGCCGAGTGATCCCAAAAAAAGAAGAAAAAAATTCAGTGAGATCGTCAAACCGTTGCGATCTAATCTCGGATGAACCACTAAGAGTTTAGCTAATATATAAGAAATGAGGTAAGAATTTACTTATTAGTTATGCTTAATATTTCAATATAAGTTAGAAAAATTATGTTATTTTTTCATGTATTAAAATAAAATTCGAAATCGTATATTTGGATCGTTGCAAAACAGGTTTCAATAATATAAATAGGGTTAACTCTAAAACCGGATCGGAAAAATATTGTAAGTCGAATATAGGGTCCAATGCAAACAAGGTCAAATACATGGTCCAAAAAATGGAAAATGGTTATAACGGGATCGGGTACAAGATCCAAATCTGTAACTTACCAACCCTGGACTCCATCATCCCTGCTCTCACCTATCATTGGCAACCGTAAAACCTCACTCCACCAAATGGCTCACCAAAAAAGGAAAAAGAAAAAACCACCTAACCTTAATCGCACCAAAAACCTTAAATTTCTCAAATTTCTCAAATTTCTCATACAAGGACAAATCTAAATACAGAACAAACTAACTCTATCCGCTCATCATCCTCCCATCATCCTCCATTCCCCTAGAAAATGGCCTCTGCCACTGCCGCCTTCGCCGTATCTTCCTTCTCTTTCGCTTCCCACCACGGCAGCCATCTCACCCTCCACGCCCCCGGCACCCTCGACCTACGCGCCCCTTCCTCAACTCCGAAGCCCCTCTCCATCAGAGCCCTCTTCACCCCATCCCCATCCCCCGCCCTCACCCCGAACAACCTCAAGAAGGTCGCCGCCGACAATGTGTACTTTGGAGCTGCTCTTTGTTCTCCTAGCCATCACAGGACTTGCAGTCGAGCCTTCCTTCTCATGTTCTAATGCTGTTTGTAATGCTTGCGAGACCTCATCAATGCACTTCATTCACTGTAGGCTTTGCGACTGATCAAATTTTTAATGCCAAAACGAGGTCCTTGTCAAGACTTTATTTTGATTCAACTAAGAGAAACTTTCATTCTTTACTTCAAGCAGAAAGAGCCACTTTATGAAAATTAAATGCAAAGAACCGATGCTTTATCCATTTCCAAGGACATCAAAACAGACAGACAAATTACTTCTTTCCCATGTATTCTGACAAGCATAAAGATAAATCTGAGGGGCAAACGACAATAGCTGTTTCCTAAGACAAAATACCATATAAGCAAATCCCTGTCTCCCTTTTTTTTCCTGAGCAAAACCAATGACTAACCATGAGACTTGAAAAGAGCGGCCAAAGGAAATGATACAAGGGACAGGAGCAGAAGACACGGTTGTTTGTAGGTTTGGCCTGCTCAATTCTCATGCACCAACCCCATTCTTCTGACCCATTGGCTTCTCCTCATGTGCATCTTCTGTCCCAGCAAGACAATGTGAAGTGAACCTCATGAGCTTTTACCTGATGGAAGCCATCCAATGCTTCACTCAAGCCCTTGGGAAGCTGCTAAGGAGGGTAAGAGCTTTCGAGCCACATAAGTTCATTTCAAATGAGCACTTCTTCTTCTGCATCTTCTTCTCTTATCAAGTAGAAAATGTATGAACACAATTGAGTGCCAACAAAGGCAATATTTGTTTTACTTTATGTATTTTGTTTTTTGTAAAAGACTTGGTTGTTACGTACGTAAGATGAAATTTTAGCCTCATCTCTCCTCCTTTTAGCAATTTAACGGTGGTATCAAAGTCAGAGAGAAGTGTGAGAGAGTTTAAAAACAAAACTTTAGATGTGTGAGATACTTTCATGAGAAAATTGCAGCAGCAATATTTCAATGGCCATCGACAATTTTGTTCAACCCGCAATTCCACGCTTTGATAGTCACTATGACCATTGGAGCATGCTAATGGAGAATTTTTTACGATTAAAGGAGTATTGATCAATTGTCGAATCTGGAATTTAAGAGCCACCAGCAGGCATGGCTTTGACAGATCCCCAGAAAGCAGAATTGGAAGCTAGAAAGTTGAAGGACCTGAAGGCAAAAAATTATTTTTTTTTCAGGCTATTAATCGTCCTATCTTGGAGATTATTCTTTGCAAAGAAACTTCCAAGGATATTTGGGATTCTATGAAGAAGAAATATCAAGGCTTTGTTAGGGTGAAGCGTGCACAGCTTCAAGCCTTGAGAAAAGATTTTGAGATACTAGCGATAAAAGATGGAGAATCTATCACTAGTTATTGTGCCAGAACAATGGAGATCAGCAACAAGATGCGATTTCATAGCGAGAAGATGGACAATGTCACCATTGTGGAGAAGATTTTGCGTTCCTTGACACCAAAATTTAATTATGTTGTCTGCTCAATTATAGAGTCGAAAGACATAGATGCACTCTCTCTTGATGAATTGCAAAGCTCCTTATTGGTTCATGAACAGAAGATGAACAGAAGTTCAACAGTAGAGGAGCAAGCGTTGAAGGCTTCTACCAATAATCATTCTAACAATTTCAGAGGAAGGGGTAGAAGTAGAGGTAGAGAAAGGGGAGATCGATGAAATAAAGATGTTGATCAATTTCAAGGCAAAGGCAGAGGACGGGATCTTAACAAATCCAAGGTAGAGTATTTTAGATGTCATAAATTTGGTCATTATGCATCTGAATGTTATACTAGGTTGCCTAATAATAATAAAAAAAGGCAGAGAGTTCAAATTTTGTTGAAGAAAAGGAAGAAGAAACGTTGTTGATGGCTATTCAAGATGAAAAAAAAAAAGCACGAGTCAGATATTTGGTATGTGGATACATGCTACAAAGTAATCACATGAGTGGAAGTAAGTCTTCTTTTTCTCATCTAAATGAAGATTTTGAATTTTAGGGATTATTATACTTGTGAAAGTGATGGAAAATGTGATATTAAGATAAGAACCAAGAATGATTTTGTGGAAACGATTTCTAATGTGTTGTATGTTCTTGACTTGAAAAGTAACTTATTGAGTGCTAGCCAATTACAAGAAAAGGGTTATGTAATCACCATTCAGAGGGGCGCTTGTGAAATTTATGATTCTATTAAAGGTGCTATTACAGTTGTTCCTATGAGTTCAAATAGATTGTTTCCATTAAAGATTGAAAATATTCAGTCTTGTTTGATGGCTGAAAAGAAAGATCCCTCATGGATGTGCATTTTCGCTATGGTCACTGAAGTTTTTGTGGATTGGAGACACTCCAACAGAAAAACATGGTGACGGGTCTTCCTCAAATTACTGTTCCTTCTCAAGTCTGCGAAGAATGTGTTGTTAGCAAACAACATCATTCTCAATTTTCAAAAGAAAAGTCATGGAAAGCAAAGGATATTTTGTAGCTGATGCATTCGGACATTTGCGGTCCCATAAACCCATCTTCTAATGGAGGTAAAAGATACTTAATTACTTTCATTGATGATTTTTCTAGAAAAACTTGGGTTTATTTTTTATAGGAAAAATCAGAAGCTTTCTCCACATTTAAAAGCTTCAAAACTCGTGTTGAAAATGAAGCGGAGAGACCATTAAAACTCTTTAAACAGATCGTGGTGGTGAATATTGCTTAAAAGAATTTGAAGTTGTTTTGTGCAGAGCATAGCATTCGAAGAGAGCTTACTGCTACATATACACCACAGCAAAATGGTGTATCTAAGAGGAAAAATATAACCATTCTCAACATGGTGAGAAGCTTATTGAAAAGAAGAAGAGTTTCAAAGACTTTCTGGCCAGAAGCAGTAAATTGGAGTATTCATGTTTTGAACAAAAGTCCAACTTTTGCTGTTCAGAATATGACACCTGAAGAGGCTTGAAGTAGGAGAAGACTGGTTGTAGATCACTTCAAAATCTTTGGATGCATCACATATGCCCATGTCCCGAATGTAAAAAGAAAGAAACTTGATGACAATGTTGAAAAATGTGTCTTTCTTGGTGTAAGTGAAGCATCCAAAACATATAAATTATTCAATTTACTAACAAAAAAGATTGTGATTAGCAGGGATGTTGTTTTCGATGAAGAGAACACTTGGAATTGAAATAGGCAGCAGCCTACCCAAGTTCTTTATGGCAATAATGCTGAATAGGAGCAAATTTCAGCACCTTGTATGCCCCAAAATTCATCAAATACGACTTCTACAACTACTAAAATTTCACCAACAGGCTCAAGTCAATGAAGAAGAAGTCTAATCTCTTCGCCACGTTAGAAGAAAGCCTGCTTAGATGGAAGATTATGAGATAACTGAAATTGAAGATTCAATTACTCACTTTGCCTTATTTTCAGACTATGATTCTACAACTTTTGAAAGTGCTGTCAAAGAAGAAAAATAGCGAAAAGCAATGGATGATGAAATTAATTCCATTGAAAGAAATGATACTTGGGAGCTATCCGATCTTCCAGATGGACAAAAAACCATTGGTGTAAAGTGAGTTTTTAAAACAAAACCGAAAGAAAATTGTGAAGTTGACAAATATAAAGCACATTTGGTAGCCAAGGGATACAAACAGTAATATGGGATCGACTATACAGAGGCTTTTTCTCCAGTTGCGAGACATGACACGATCAGATTGGTGGTTGCATTGGCAGTACAAAATTCTTGGCCTATATTCCAACTAGATATCAAATTGGCATTCTTGCATGTGTACTTGGAGAAACAGGTATTTGTCGAGCAACCCCTAGTTATGTCAAGATTGGAAATTAGCATAAAGTTTATAGATTAAAGAAAGCTTTTTATGGGCTAAAACAGCCCCTCGGGCTTGGTATAGTCACATTGAGACTTATTTTCTTAAAATTGATTTTTCAAAATGTCCTTATGAGCATACGCTTTTTGTCAAGATTGGAGATAAAGGGAAAATGCTTATTGTTTGCTTGTATGTTGACGATCTTATATTTACTGGAAGTTGTAATAGCATATTTGAAGAATTCAAGAAATCTATGATGAATGAGTTTGAAATGTTTGATCTTGGCATTATGCATTACTTCCATGGCATAGAAGTGGTACAATCTGATGATGGGATCTTTATTTCTCAAAAGAAATATATGGGAGAAATTTTGGATAGGTTTCGGATGAAGGATTGTAATCCGTAAACACTCCAGTTAAGTTTGGCTTAAAATTATACAAAGATCGTGAATGGAGGAAGGTTGACAGCACACTTTATAAACAAATTGTGGGCTGTTTGATGTATTTAACTACAATAAAACCAAATATAATGCATTATGTGAGTTTAATCGGTAGATATATGTAGAATCCTACACAAATGCATTTGTTAGCTACCAAGAGAATCATTCATTACTTGCAAGGAACAAGAGACTTTGGGCTATTTTACAAGAATGGTGAAAAATCCGATTTGTTGGGATTTATTGATAGTGACTATACAAGGGATCAAGATAATAAGAGGAGCACTTCGAGTTATGCTTTTATGTTTGGAATAGATGTTATTTCATGGTCATCCAAGAAGCAACCAATTGTCACATTGTCAAGTACAAAAGCTGAATTTGTTGCTACAACAGCTAGTGCTTGTCAAGCTATTTAGCTAAGGAGAATTCTTGAGGAGCTACAATTCAAGCAACCGGGATCTATTAAAAATTTTTGTGACAATAACTCACAATAAAACTATCAAAGAATCCAGTGTTACATGGAAGAAGCAAGCACATTGATGTGAATTTTTATTTCTTGAGAGATCTAAACAATTATGGAATAATTGATTTAATCTACTGTAGGAGTGAAGATCAAGTTGTTGATATATTCACCAAGGCCTTCAAGATGGAGTCATTTGTGAAGCTAAGAAGGTTACTAGGTGTTTGCACGGTGAAAAAAGTCAAGGCTTTAAACTGAATGTTAGCAAACATCAATTTAAGGGAGGGATTGCTGATATAATAGTTAGTTCCTTTTGCACGTGTTGCTGATTTGGTTTTTCAGTTATTAGAGTTAGTGGAGTCATGTGTGTTGATTATCCTAGTTTTTAGGTATTAGTGGGGCAACTGCTTTATGCAGAATATGGATAGTTATAATGTGTTACGTTATATATTTTGTCTTTTGTAAAAAAAACTTGGTTGTTCTGTACGGAGTTTTAGCCTCATCTCTCCTCATTTTAGCAATTTAATAATATTGAAGTATTTAATATACTTATTTCTCTATTGCGAAGATCATAACTATATTTTTTTTGAATAAATTAATTGAAATTTAATCATTCGGTGAAAAGGAAAGGAATTAAATGCCAATTTTACTTTTCATTTCTTTTTTTTTTAATTAAAGGGGGCCTCAAGAGGACCTGAACAAGTCCTTAAAAGGTTTCCTCCTGAATAGGAAATTCCGCGAGAACTCTCCCTCACAAGCCATTTAAAAGCAAGTGAGAGGAAAGTAGTATGAGATAGTTTCTCCATAGGGATATCCCGGCCAACGCCCTTCAGGATTAAGGGATCCCACTTCTGATCCCCATGAAGCCTTCCTGGTAACTAATCCGGGCGTGATTCAGAAAAATGACGAAGGCCTCTCTTGGCAACAAGAGGGCAGCGTTCATGTGCTGAGGAGGACCTTGGGGCTCTCTCAGGTCAATGTCAAGTCAACCGTTGACTTCACCCCAAACGCATTCCACGAACTCTGGTCATTCATCATCAGCATCATCATCATCAGTATCATCCATTCTGCGATACCTTCCTGTACGGAGATCTGAGCTCAGAGAGAGAAAGAGAGAGAGAGAGAGATGGCGGAGCGGAGGAACCAGGTCCGCCACGACGGCTCTGACGACGAAGTCGACTACGACACCGACGACAGGCTCGAGGTCTCTCTCTCTCTCTCTCTCTCGCCGAATCGTCACGAAAAATCGTTGCTTTTTTTGCTGGGTTAGTGCATTGGGTTAGGGGATTGAGGTACGATCGCGGTTGATCATTCGGTTTTGTTTGTTTTTTGTTTTTTTTTTTGTTTTTGGCTGTCGTTGCCTTCGTCAGATCGTCGCGGACGGTGACGATCTGGTCGTCTCCGAGGACTCCGAGGACGCCGATCTCGCCGCGGTCGTGTCGATCGATGAGGAAGGGGAGAGGGCGGCGGACCAGGGCGCCGGCAGCAGCAGCAGCGCCGAATTGCGCAAGTTGGAGGAGCTGGCTCGATTGCTGCATGTAGGATTCGATATTTGTTGGATGGCAGGCATCACCTGAAGTTTGCTGAAAATTGGCGCGGGCGACTTGTGCTTTTCGTTTGAGAAATTTATCCGCCGCTCCAATTTTAATATTCTTGTCAGATAGTTGTGAAGTTTCAATTTTCTTTGCAGATTATGGAGGAAAAATTGAGGCTTCACATTTATACCGTTTGCGGGGTAATAATAAATGCCGTGAAATTTAGTATGAGGACCCTAATTTTATCCGCCGCTCCAATTTTAATATTCTCGTCAGATAGTTGTGAAGTTTCAATTTTCTTTGTTTTTTTTTTTTTTTTCGTTTTGGCTGTTGTTACCTTCGTCAGATCGTCGCGGATGGTGACAAGCTGGTCCTCTCCGAGGACTCCAATCTCGCCGCGGTCGTCAGCAAGCTCCGGCTCGTGTTGATTGATGAGGAAGGGGAGAGGGCGGCGGACCAGGGGACCGGCGGCAGCAGCAGCGCCGAATTGCTCACGTTGGTAGAGGAGCTGGCTCGATTGCTGCAGGTAGGATTCGATATTTGTTGGATCGCGGGCATCACCTGAAGTTTGCTGAATATTGGCGCGGGCGACTTGTGCTTTTCGTTTGAGAAATTTATCCGCCGCTCCAATTTTAATATTCTCATCAGATAGTTGTGAAGTTTCAATTTCCTTTCTTTGTTTTTTGCTTCTTTTTTGGCTGTTGTTGCCTTCGTCAGATCGTCGTGGACGTTGACGATCTGGTCATCTCCGAGGACTCCGATCTCGCCGTGGTCGATGAGGAAGGGGAGAGGGCAGCGGACCAGGGCGCCGGCAGCAGTAGCAGCGCCGAATTGCTCAAGTTGGATGAGGACCTGGCTCTATTGCTGCAGGTAGGATTCGATATTTGTTGGATCGCGGGCATCGCCTGAAGTTTGCTGAAAATTGGCACGGGCGACTTGTGCTTTTCGTTTTAGAAATTTATCCGCCGCTCCAATTTTAATATTCTCGTCAGATAGTTGTGAAGTTTCAATTTTCTTCGCAGATTCTTGGCAGGGAGGAAAGATTGAGGCTTTGCATTGATATAGTTTGCAGGGTAATAATAATCTCTATCTGTACTTTCAGTGAGAACGATATTAGCCGCTTGACTGAATCAATGCCGTGAAATTTAGTATGAGGACCCTAATTTTATCCGTGGCTCCAATTTTAATATTCTCGTCAGATAGTTGTGAAGTTTAAATTTTCTTTGCAGAGTCTTGACATGGAGGAAAGATTGAGGCCTTACATTGATATAGTTTGCAAGGTAATAATAATTTCTGTCTGTATTTCTTTTTCTCTCGTCCGAGTCGGTGAGAATGATATTAGCCGCTTGACTGAATCAATGCCATGAAATTTAGTATGAGGACCATAATTTTATCCGCCGCTCCAATTTTAATATTCTCGTAGTTGTGAAGTTTAAATTTTCTTTGCAGAGTCTTGGCATGGAGGAAAGATTGAGGCCTTACATTGATATAGTTTGCAAGGTAATAATAATTTCTGTCTGTATTTCTTTTTCTCTCATCCACTGAATCAATGCCGTGAAATTTAGTATGAGGACCCTAAAGCCCAAGAGGCTGCTCGGAAGACTGTACCTGTAGACGAGCTTAAGAGGGCATTGGTATCTCTGGCCAAGGTGAGAGGGGTAGTGTGGTTTTGCTTTGACCTCATTTTGCCTTTGAGAACCCGCAGTGTAATTTTTCTTACCGTCAAGGACCAATTTGCTGATGTTTTCTCTTGCAAACAATGAGCACTTTTGTTGCTTTGGCCATTCACGAGTGTAAATTAAAATATGGTCAGGTGGGACCATCCGCAAGTAAATGGGATCATGATTTCTTAATACAGCTGCTCCACTGGTTCAAGCGTTCATTCAGGTGCTTTTAACGGTTGTCCATTGCATTTTTCTGCTTAGTCCTAAATTCTGGATAGTGTATATCTTGTGCAGTGATTGCTGATATGCGACCGTAGCTGAAGAGTTTTGTCATCATTTCATGTTTACATCACCTATTTTGATTATAGTGCAACAGTTTTTTGAAGTATTCCTCCTACTACTGGGCTTTTCATACTATTCATTTAGCGTACAGGGAAGTGCTCGTGATACATATAATATATGGATAGAGTTCACGGTAGAAGTCTTGTTTTTTCATGGGTTTTAATTTAGGACGTCATAGTCATCTTGATCAGCACTGAGGATCTAGATGTCATTATTGTATGCTTAAGTGGAAGCAGTCCTCTCAGAAAAATCAGACATCATACTCTAAATGTCACCCGTGTTGCACTATGAAAATCCCAGTTATATTAACCAGAGCATGCTTTGCACCTTTGTTTGATATGAGGTTTAAATTCTGATTCAGGACTGCAGGATGGCAACTTTGCTTTTTACACTTGCCATGCTTAAGCAAATAGTTGTTTCGTGATCTTTATATGAGCTTGATGGGCAGACACGGCGGTCAAAAAGGGAAAATTTTATCATTTAAGGCACTATATGTTAGAGTTAGGAATAATTTATGAAGCACGGACACGTTACACGTGCTTCCATGTCGTGTCCGACACGTGTCAGAGCGTATTGGACACGTCGATACACTCGGTCACGTGTTGATCGCATGTCGGATTTTTCAATACTTGGTCAACTTTTCTCAACACGTTTCAACACTTGTGTCTGAAAGACAATGGAGGGTGGAGGCGGGGGCGAGGGAGCAGAGAAGAGGCCATGAGCGACGGCAGGCCCGCAACGGCAAGAGACAGTGAGAGACTGAGGTGAGGGCCGCCACACTTGATGCTGCGATAGATTAGCGACAATGCTACAACTGCGAGGTAGGGAGGGCTGGAGGCAAGGCGGTGAACGATTTTGATGAGGATCGAGAGCAAGCAGAGATTGAGAGGAAGAGGAGAGGAAGGGGAGAGGAAGGGGGTCGTGAGGCGAGGAGGGTGTTGCTAGGGTTTTGAGAAGGAAGCTAAAAGAATAAAAAAAGGGACTTGGGTGTTGGGGGGGGAGAAGGAGGGGGAAGTGATAGCCTGTCAGGAGGTGGGGGAGGGAAAGAAAAGTGAAAAAAATTTGAGGGTGTCAGGAGTTGGGGGAGGGATAGAGACCAGGGAAAAAAGGGAGTGGAGGTTGGGGGTGGACCCCCTAAGGGGATTTTTTATTTAATCAAAAAAATAATTAAATAAAATTAAAATGTAATTTTGAAAAATAAAAATATTGAATATTAAGGTCCATTCGTTTCACGAAAAATGACTTTCTAAAAAATATTTTCCGGATTTTCCAGGTGTTCATTTTAAAGAAAATAAACTAGTCAAGAAAAATGTTTTTTCGGAAAAAACACCTTTAAAAGTGAGGAAAACGTTTTTCATTACTTCTTCCATCTTGCTTCTTTTTATCAATACTTTTTTGTTTTATTTTTATGCTTTTTTTTTCCTTTTTCTTTTAAATCGAGTTTTCAATTTTTTTTCCTTTTCTTTTTTTCTTTCTTTTCTTTTCTTTTCATCTTCTTCTTTGGCGTGGCGACAACCGGCCACGGCAGCGTTCGGCGACCAGCCACAGCCAGGACCAACTGCAAACCAGCTTGAGCCTTACCCCAGGCCGACGAGGCTCTGCCTAGCCCGATTTGGCTTCACCAGATCGGGCCTTGCCAGATTGGGCGAGGCGAAGCTCTCGCCAGCTAGGGGCGGAGCTTGCAGCTCGCCAGATCCGACGAGCGGGGCTCGGGCCTCACCCGAGCTTGCCGAATCTAGCAGCGGAGCTCGAGCTCCCGATCTAGGCGAGCCCAAGCTCCACTACAAATCTGGTGAGTTTGCAACTCGCCAGGGCCTGGGGAAGCTCACGGTGAGCTTGGGCGAGATCAGCCGAGCCTCGAGCTCGCTGGATTTGGCCACCGAGTCTTGGTCGACCGTCGGGAAGCCGGCCATTGTCAGGCAAGAAGGAGGTGATGGCGGCGGAAGGAGGAGGAGGAAGGAGGAAGGAAAAGAAAAATAAAAAAATTAAATTAATTAAAAATTCATTTAAAAAATAAAAGTAATTTTTTGGTCAATTAAAAATATTAAAATGCAATTTTTGATAATTTTTCTCAAATAATTAAATTAACTAACGAACAATGAAAAATATCTTTCACTCAAAGTTTAGGTTTCGGTCGAACATCGAAAAATAGAGTCATTTTCCTAGAAAATGACTTTCGAAAAATGTTTTTCAGAAATATAATATTTTCTACGAAACGAACGAACCCTAAATGATAATAAATTTTGGTCATTATAGAAGATCATGGATTTATTTGAATAAGTCGATTCTAAGTTGTTAATCATTAGTTTTATCAATAATTTTTGTCAATTTGTTAATATTATTAGTGTAACTTCATTGTAAACTCTTTTTTTAATTAATTATTTATTTATAAATTTGAATCAGATTAATTACAAATAAAAATATTCATTTAATATATAACATGTCTCAACATGTGGGAATTTTCTATTTTTGAAAAATAACGTGTTGTGTCGTGTCCCGTGTCCATGTCGTGTGTTAGTGCTACTTAGAGAATAATCATCTTTAGATAGGTTGAAAAATTGGAGGCTGAAAAAATTAGAGGGGGAAATAATGACATCGTTTACTATGTAAATCTTTTGAATACTTATCTTTATAACATGGTTCATAATGATGAAAAGTGCAAAAAGAGGAATTTCGTGTTCCTTAAAGTACTATGAATAAATTACTAACCTGTGTTCTTATATCCTTGTTGCCTGTACAAATTTAATATCCAAACTGGAATATGAGAGGGGTCTGAACTCATCTATTTTTGCAGCTGGGTTAATGCTCCTCCTTGCGAAGGATGTGGTGGTGAAACTGTAGGTCCAAAAATGGGCACGCCGCTTCCTGCAGAACTTCCTTATGACTGTTCTGGCGTTGAAATTTACCGGTAGGAAAAGATTACTATCTTATTCCCATCTGATTAGCCCCCATTCCCCTAAAAAAAAGTAATAATAAATAAAGAAGAAAAACCTTCCCTGTTTAATATCATCATGCAGCCAACTTTAGATTTTATTCAAAATTTAGACTTGTGCTTTCCTGAAATACGCTGTTCTCTTGGCAACCTTATGTACATATTATATGGCTGGGGAATTAGTTCATCTGTATTTTTATAGTAACTCATAGAGGAGTACATATTCTCCGGGGGAAATAGGCAAAAACATTCTCAAAATAACAAGAGGTTTTTGCTATTTAAGAAGCAGATATTTGTTTAGGAGGAGAAGGAAAAGAATAATATCATGGTTGAAGATTATGTGCTAGAGCATATACCGTAAGAATATCACATCTTTCTTAACTTCTGTACGGGACTCATGTGCATATCATAACTTTTGAAAAATGTAAACTTGAGTGCCATAACTTTTATTCGATCACTAAATGCAATGAGTTCTTAAAAAGAAAAAAAAAATGTTCGAGTGCCATAGCTTTTTAAAAAACTTTTATTCTATGTACTAAAAATTTGTTGTGGCATAGTACTTGTAATGAATTTTTTTAAAAGTTGTGACACTCGAGTAATCTTTTTTAGAATTCGTGACACTTAAGTGAACTTCTTTTGAGAAATCAAGCCATCTAAGTGAACCAAAAAATAAAAAAAATAAAAAATAAAAAATTATGGCATTTAAGTGAGTGTCGTATGAAAGTTTTGACACCTGTGATGTCCGTATCTAGTTTTCAGAACTTTGAAGTCTTTTAACATAAAAAATTGACTCAAGCAAAATCCTAGGAATTAGGCAAGCAGAAAAATATGTTGGACTTGGAGTACATCAAAGTTCGAATGTCAAACCCCATATTCAAGAATAACCATTGACATGAGGTGATGAACTGCTAGCATTTTGAATATTGGAGAAGTGCTTATCCAGTCCGCTACCTTCTTATGAGCACATTTCCTTCGGGAAAAGAAAAGGAAAGAACCCAAAAAAAAAAAAAAGTTGTAAGATTTGAATTCAAGATTTTGTTTGTAGCTATCTGGATGAAAAATATATTTGAAGCAAATTAACTGGGTGAATATATTAGTTGTTATGCCTGGCTTTATGGTTCCCTTGGCTAAACTGGCCTTTCTTATTCTTTTTGTTGTCTTTTGCCAATTCTAGCTGCAAACACTGCTCAATGGAAACGCGCTTTCCGAGATACAACGATCCAGTGAAGGTATTTTGGTTTTCTAACCTCGACAGAAATTAGTTCTTTGGCGTCCTCCCTTTTCCATGAGAGAATATTGTACTCTACAGACAACTAATTTTTTGCCTCTTTTTCTATTGGAAGCTCTTAGAGACAAGAAGAGGCCGTTGCGGGGAGTGGGCAAACTGCTTTACATTCTACTGTCGTGCTTTTGGTTATGAAGCCCGTCAGGTTAGTTCTTTTTCTTCCCCCCTTAATCCTTCGGGCTTCATGATACGGTGGGTCTAAACTTTGTAATTTCTTCTTTATTTCCAAATAAGAAATTAATCTGCCAAAATGCATACTTAGTCTTCAAATATATAGGATTGATTGCATGTTATGTTATTTGGTGCAGCAAATGTACTTGGTATAGGTCTCATGATAAATTTGAATAGAAAAAATTGGTTTGAGTATGAACTTACATGAATTAAACCTTAAGTCGTTTGCTTTGCCATTACATGCTCTGGGTGGATCATCTACAAGATAATATTATGTTAAGGCACACTTTGTTGTGTTTTGTATCAGCCAATTAGCCTCGATATGAACGTGCATGAATTAAAGCTTAGATCACTTATTTTGCCATTTCATATTTGTGGGTGCGTCACTGTCTCTGAAATGATAATGTGTCAAGGCACTCTTTCTTGTATTATGTATTGTGTCATATGAGGTCTTAATGGCTCTTCCCCCTTCGCTGTCTCTTGTTCTTGTGTAGGTTGTAGATTTCACTGGTCATGTGTGGACAGAGTGCTTTTCAGTACATCTGGGAAGGTAGAAACATCATTAACATGCTGCAACTCATTCACACTTTCTGTGAAGCATGATTTTTAATCAACAATCACAAATATTTCCTATTGTGCATGATTGTGCAGATGGATGCATCTTGATCCTTGTGAAGAAGTTTATGACAACCCTTTGTTGTATGAAGAGGGGTAACACAGTTTGATTCCCCTTTGATTGTGACTCATTCTAAAATGTTTAAGAGAACTACTTTTGCTTACCAGTATTGAGAGAACTACTTTTGCTTTCCATTCTTAATATGCTAGGTGGAATAAGAAATTGAATTATGCATTTGGGATAGCAAAAGACGGAATCTATGATGTCACAAAACGCTACACAAGGAAGTGGCATGAGGTAATTTATCTTTTCAGCAGCATATGGTCCTAACTGGGAGTTTCACCAACATCCACAGTAGATTTTGTTTTTCTGCTTGTAGATTTTCACCATAATAAGATTTATACCCATATGTTGTGTTCTGGTATGTAAAGACAGATTCTCTAAGTAACCCTTTAAATAATAGCACATCGCCTGAAAATAGATGAGTCGTTGACATTTATTTTGCAAGTAACCTGTCATGACCCCTGAGGGGGTAACTTGAGTCGAGTAATTGTTAGAATCCAATAGATTGTGCCAAATTATTTCTTTCTTGGTTTAACGTGCAGGTTTTAACACGGCGAGACTTGATCCCGGAGACATCTCTTTCAGCTGTTTTAGCTAAGTTGACAAAAGAATGTCGGAGAAATTTTACATCTCAGGTGCTTTCTGCCCTTGAAGATCGTGAGAAAAGGGAAATGGAAGCAATTGAGAGAGATCTTCATGCAGCAGATGATGCCTCGGTATCTTTACCTGGAAGGCAAAGTGGGGACAAGGAATGGCGCATCTCAAGATCAGAGATTGGTCCAGATGACAATGGCTCTTTGAGTAGCTCTTCTTGCCCAGTTCGTGTTTGCTTTGATGAGCATGTAACAAAAATCTATGATGCATTTTCTCCTATCCTCTCTCTCTTAGCAGACAACTCTGTTGCTAAGCTTAGAGCTCTCGAAGTTTTTGAGACTTTTAGGGAACTTTTAGAAAAGGTGAGGAAATCACCCTTCAAAACAAGGAGAGCGTCACTTGATTCAGCTTCAATTGGGACACCACCATTTGTGCATCAGTTGCTTCCTTCCTTCAGCGAGTTACTCAATGCACTCTCTCTGAAGTGTGAACACATGGACGGGAAAATTGACATATCTCTGGCTGGTGACCCTGTAAAAACCTCGCTAGCATTACCTGTAGTTCTGGATGCTTTGGATGACGTGATCCTTAACCTTAGACAGAGTGACCATTTCGGTAGCGATGTTCTGTCCTTTCCACTGTTGAAATCTAATAGAATCCACTCTGGTTCGGTTCGTGCAAGTGGTGAGGAACTTCCTCTTGGAATTGTAAGTAGCGGTTTGCTCTTTGACTTTGTAAGCTTCCTTCACAGTTTTACTCCCCGTACCTCAATGTTATGTCATTAAACTATTCTGATGAACTTTCAGGCCACAGCAGCATTTGATGGTACTCGGGAGACAAAATGGGAGGAACCAAATGGGGGTCGAGGTAAAATGACCTTATCTATGGGAGTTGTAGGATTGTTTTTTCATTTGGCACTCTGATGGTCAGATCATGGTGAAAGCATGATGGATCACCAACGAATTTTGTATGGTTGCTGTATCCTGTGTATGTTCTTTCCAACTGTTAGTTTGTGTTTTCATTTGTTAGTTACTGAAATTAGTCTTACAGGTTGTTGGATCATGTATAAAGTACCAGATGGCCAGATGAGAGAGCTTGTGGCTTACGAGTTGATGTCTGCCAATGACGTTCCAGAAAGAGATCCTATGAATTGGTGCGCTTCCTTCTGCGTAGTCCTCTGTTGGCGTGTGGATTTTATTGTTCATGTTGTTTACCGAACTTTAAGAGTATACTTCCGTTATTGCTAAAACGATGCGTGATGTTCATAAACCATTTAGTGTGCAAAATTCATCTGGTTTTCGTGATTCCCTAACCGTCTGATTGCATATCATATTCCTATGAGCTTAAGATGCATCAAGGAATGTATCGATCTTGTTTCAGTCATTGATCATCAGACCATTGAATCATATCTGTTCAGAGATAGTCAATTCCTTATTCCGTCTGGCATTGATGCCCTAATTATAGGTTAGAAGAATCACATTTAAACGAATTGCTACATTTCGGTCACTTCTCAGGGTCCTGGAGGGAAGCAGCGATGGCGGATCAAGCTGGCATGTATTGGATGAACAGACCTCCCAGCTGTTTAAAAACCGTTTCGAGCGCAGGACTTTCAAAATTAAAACGAAAGTGCCCCCATCCAATGCTTTCAGGTACAGTGTCAACCAAAGACTTTTTTTTTTTTTCCATAGTTTGAAAGTTAGATCTGATCAATCGTTCACTTGAGGTTACATATCGCAGGTTTAGGTTTCTCGCAGTTCGAGATGTTCAATCAAACTCACGGCTGCAGTTAGGAAGCATCGACCTTTATGCAAGATGCAGCTGATGCACCCAAACCCAAGCCAACCGGGGCGGTTTCAATATATTGCAGTAGCCAACCCGCGTCGGAACAAATGAGAGAGATAAAGTAAAATTGTCATAATTCTAAAAACATCAAATTATTCCTGAAGAAAGTGGTGCCTCCAGTGTTCCATTCTGTTCCCTTCCCCAGAGACTACATGTATCGCCTTATGGGGCATGACCAGGCATTTAGACTCCAATGTATTCTGAATTTGACTTGACTTTTTGGTAAACTGTCAATTACCTATTGCCAAGAAATTCATGGTCATGCCGAGACATGTGGATTGGAAAAGGAATTAGTGAAGAAATTCAGCTGAGTCAAAAGCTCAGGTGCAATCTTTGAACCACGGTTGCTACTGATCATAATAACACTTTGTACAGCTCGAGCTCGCCAGTTTCAGATCTACTCATCTTCGAGCCATTGATTTAATAATAAAGAAAGGATGGAAAAATCAACATGGCCTCATTGTTTAATGATTCTTTCCCCCCAAATCATTTGTCCAAATCAGATAGATGGTTTATGCAGCAGAAGCAGCTACCAAAACGGCACACTCTCACCTACCGTTGCCAACCGTAAAACCTCACTCCACCAAATGGCTCACCCAAAAAAAAAAAGAACAAAAAAAACCACCTACCCTTAATCGCACCAAAAACCTTAAATTTCTCAAATTTCTCAGACAAGGACAAATCTAAATACAGAACAAACCAACTCTAACAGCCCATCATCCTCCGTTCCCCCAATAAATGGCCTCCGCCACCGCCGCCGCCGCCGGCGGCAACATCTCCTCCGTATCTTCCTTCTCCGCCGCTTCCCGCCACGGCGGCCGTCTCACCCTGCGCGCCCCCGGGACCCTCGACCTGCGCGGCCCTTCCTCAACTCCGAAGCCCCTCTCCATCAGGGCCCTCTCCGCCCCATCCCCATCACCCGCCCTCACCCAGGACGACCTCAAGAAGATCGCCGCCGACAAGGCCGTGGGCTACGTCCGCAGCGGCATGGTCCTCGGCCTCGGCACCGGCTCCACTGCCGCCTTCGTCGTGGCCAAGCTCGGCCAGCTCCTGCGGTCCGGCGAGCTGTCGGACATCGTCGGGGTCCCGACCTCGAAGCGCACCGAGGAGCAGGCCCGGGGGCTCGGCATCCCGCTCTCGGTCCTCGACGACCACCCGCGGCTCGACCTCGCGATCGACGGCGCCGACGAGGTGGACCCCGATTTGAACCTGGTGAAGGGGAGGGGCGGGGCCCTCCTGAGGGAGAAGATGGTGGAGGCCGCGAGCGACAAGTTCGTGGTGGTGGCGGATGAGACCAAGCTCGTAAGTGGGCTTGGCGGGAGCGGATTGGCCATGCCGGTTGAGGTGGTGCAGTTCTGCTGGAAGTACAATTTGGTGAGTGATTCTGGAGCCCGGTGACTGGTTTTGTTTTTATGTTCTTGATTTAATGTTGAAATGTTGAAAGTTCTTATCTTTGGGAATGTGTATTGAAATGGAGTTGTGTTGGTGTCACTTGCTTGGAAGGATATGTTACTTCTGCAGGTGATTCTGGAGTGCGTTGTGATGTGAAGTTCTTGATTTGAACATAAATTTTCAATTTTTCGGAGTGTGGGTTGAAATGGAGTAATGTTGGTGTTGCTTGACAGAATTGGTGAAATTTTCGGTGGGTTAGTGTGATTTCCCTGTTGAGTTTGATTTGAAGTAATGTGTTTTACTTTTTCCTTGCGGAAGTTTTGTTTTTGTAGTAATTCTGCTGTTCATTTTGTCTGATCTTAGTTCACCTGTTTTTCGAATGGAGAATTGAAATGCCAGAAATTAGATTAATTTTGCATGTTTACAACTTCCTCATGACTTGCACAGCACCTGGCTGCATCGTTCATTCTCGGTGGAGATCTGAGGAAACCCCAGCATGCCTTTTGAATTTCTAATGGAAAAGGGATTGTGGAGTTAAAAGCTTTCTGCTGTTGACGTTTATTAATGTGCTTGTCGGTATGGTTGAGCTCCCTCAAATGCTGAAAATTAGGTTGATTTTTTATGACAACAGGTAAAGCTTCAAGAATTGTTCAACGAAGAAGGCTGTGAGGCAAAACTGAGGTTGAACCAGGATGGGAAGCCCTATGTCACCGATAATTCTAACTATATTGTGGACTTGTACTTTAAAACTCCAATTAAGGACAGCTTAACAGCAGGGAAGGAAATATCAGCATTCGAAGGGGTGGTCGAACATGGACTGTTTCTCGACATGGCAACAGCAGTGATCATTGCCGGAAAGAATGGCGTAGAAGTAAAATCCAAGTGATTTTCCCTGGGGAAGGGTGAGCTTTGAATTTGTATCTTCATTCAGATTTTGTAATTCTTATATGGATGCTTAATTGAGTCCAATAAATATTGTGGTATATTCGCAGTTTTTGAGGTGCTAACTGCATCAGATCCTCCTTCAAATGTGAAAATTTTGAATAAAGGAGATATACTGCTCTGACGAATCGTTTCAAAGCATTTTCTCTCATATATAAGATTCCAGAATATATACCCTCTGTTCTTTTTTGTTTCTTTGCATTTTCGGTGCAACTACTCAAATAATGATTCAGAAGATTTATTGCAAAAGTATCCTTATGGGAGCATCAGTTTTGTTATGGATCATCACCCAATTAACAGAAAGAACCAGCATCCTAGAACAGGTTGCCTTGCTTCATGACTATTGGGAGTGTATTAACATAGCTGGGATTGCTTGGATTCATGGGGTTTGACATGCTTGCTCACTAATAATGACTCGACAGCCAAGTACTCTTTATTTTCTTTCTGATAGATTTGTAGTTTAGAGAGCTAAAGAACATGAGTTTCTGGGCGGTCTTCTTTTGGCAGACTTGAGGGAATTAATCCGTAAAGTGCCTTAACTTACATTGGGCTTGGGTGTTGAATGTATGCTTTGTCTTTAGATTGCAGTTGGGTCACTTTTGGATTTATCGTGCGTGACTTTCGGCTAGCACGTCGCGTAAGCAGATCAAATTGCAATACTTTACTAAATGGCATAGTGATCATATTGCTCTCTCGTGTCAAAAGAGCGTGCTTCGTTCAGCTAAAGAACCTCTGTTTCTAGTAATCTGTCAATCAGCACTAATGCGTGACTAATAAAGTGGGCAGAGATACAGCTGACGGTATCTAGCTTTTTAGCTGTACGATCTCTGAGATTAACTATCACTGTCAAAAATAGCGTGAAACATCAGCTTGCAAGGGATGGGATCACATACAAGATAGAACTAGGACGCGTTTGATAACGATTTTATTTTTGGGAGTAGATACTGATTAGAAATGATTTTTTTTTATTCTGTTTTCGAGAACGGATTCTTAGCATTTTAAGCTGTTTGGTAACTGTCCAAAATTTTTTATTCTGAAATAGAATTGTGTTTGATACCGTGCTTATTGATTATATTCCAAATCAATTTCTTTTAATTTTTAAATAATTTTTATACTTTTTTCATTATTTTCTTTTCTTTTTTTCCTTTTTTTTTCTTTTTTTTTTCTCCTACTCTTCTTCCTCAGGCTGATCGCCGGACCGATGACCGGCCTGACGAGGGCCAGCGACCTCACTAGAGCGTCGCCGGCCCTTGTCGACCGAGCCTCGCCAGTGGCCAAGGCTGGCCTTGCCGAGGCTAGGCGAGGCCCACAATGAGACTCACCTAGCCCCGCCGAGCCTCACAGTGGCTAGGCTTGCCCAGCCGGGCTGGGTGAGGCCCACCGAGTCTCCGGCGGGGCTGGGCGTCGCGAGGCTCGCCTAGCCCCACCGAGCCCCATCGAGCCTCCGGCGGGGCTGGGCGTCACGAGGCTTGCCTAGCCTCGCCGATGGCCAAGCAAGCCTCACCGTGGCTGGGTGAGGCTCGCTTGGCCACCGGTGGGGCTGGGCGAGCCTCGTCAGGGCTAGGCGGGCCTCGCCCAACCCCGCCTCACCGGGGACTCATTGGGCCAGGGCGAGGTCCGACAACCTCTCGGACCTCGTCGGAGTCTCGCCGGTGACCGCCGACGGCAGTGGATGGCGACAGACGGGCAGTCGATGAAGAAGAAGAATAAGAGAAAATGGAAGAAGAAGAATTGTTTTGATTCTTAGAGTTGCTCCCGGAACAATAATCAATTTTTTTTATATTCTTAATTCTATTCCAAATCTACTTCTGAGAACAAAAAAATATAAATTTGTTCCCGGGAACAAAAATTTTATTAAATGCAATTCTATTTCCAAACTACTTCTAGAAACAAATAATCATAATCTAGCCCTGTTTGGATGATTACCAAATAGGGCCCTAGTCTTTCTCTGTTACACTAGTGATTGCTAAATTATAAGATGTGATCTGATGATACGATACTAGTGATTCTGCTTCTTGAGTTACTTTTTCCTATCGAAATCCATTTACGCGTGATCATTTTATCGAACCAAATTCATCATCAATCAAGACGAATAAAGAAACCTTTTATAAGGAATGCGCAGCTAGATATTTGACCTATTATAATGCCATAAATAGGTCGTTTTCCTTAAGACAGCGATTCGGATCCACCATTTTCCTAACAGCTTGACATTTTCTACTGATGATAAGGATTACCAAAAGAGCAAATTACGTGGATGTTGACTTGGGAAGTGTCTCAATTGCGTTGCTTATCTGTTTCTTTGCATCCGATAATGTGTAGCCTTGAATGAGAAAGCTATATGATAGCTATTAGACAGATTTTGCATTTATGCAGCATACTTGCACGCGAAGTAGTACCGACAATGATGTGATATGACACAATACGATATACCGATATGTTATTTATCAAAAAATAAAGAATTCTGAAATATGAAATATGTTATAAATTAAATGTATTTTTTAAATATATATATATATATATGATTATTTCAATCAAATTAATTTGATTCAAACTAATTTGATAAATAAATAAATAATAAATAATAACTCATAATGAATTTACACTAAAATTATTAATTCATCATTTGTTAATAATATCCATTTTTTTTAATTTGACAAATTCAATTATATTCCATTCCAATAATTCATGAAACTTAGAGAAAAAAACAAGTAATACATATTCCACTATTAAATTTAAAATTTAATAATAAGTCGAAAAAAATATAATTTACATTTCACCATCATATATAATAAGAAGTTCTTTACCCCTTTATTATTTTTATTTTTTTTATTTTTACATATTTACATTTTTGATCCATCATTTATTGAAAATTTTTAAAATTGATCATGTGTGTCTCGAAATCACGTATCAAAATTTTGGACTTGCATATCGAAGCGTGTCGGGAGAGCTAACCACATTTAAATTTTCCGACACCTATTGATCCCATGTTAGAATATATCAAAGCGTGTCGGACAAGTGTTGGAATGTCCAGCACGGCATGAAGGCTCCTTTGTGTTGGTACTTCACAACTTGCACATATCTACAGGAGAGAGAGAGAGTGTTGGTACTTCACAACTTGCACATATCTACATGAGAGAGAGAGAGAGAGAGAGAGTGTTGGTACTTCACAACTTGCACATATCTACATGTGAGAGAGAGAGAGAGAGAGAGAGAGAGAGTATGAATAGGCCTTTGTAGTCAAAAACATGTGTACACGCTGTCTATTATACATCAATAATGTTTCACCTACTTCCGCACCTTAGTAATACACGAAAGACTTTTTACACCACATAAAATGAAACTAATGAAGAGAATGCATCATCAGCAACAACGACCCTGTGCGTATTCAAAACCATGACATGTGTAGTATAGACCAGGTAAGAGATATAGATGGACCCGGCACATCCCCCTCCTACTTCTTCAGGACCAAAGCAATAGATGTGGTGAGGATGACCATCCAAACGATCTTGCCCGGAAGGACAGCGTAAGCTGAGAGACCATGAACAGAGTAAGCTGTCAGAATAGTATTTTGCTGCGTATGAAAGACTGTCCAAAAGTTTATCAGCAGGATTTTTTCTTTGAGGTAGACCAAACAATTGATTTTTTTTACCCTTCTTTGCTACTTAAAACAGTTAACCAGCAGTTCTCGGAGACACCCGATTCACGTTGCACCCGACTTACTGTACCATCTACTAATCTCATGCAACTAAACGGACGTCACAACAACAGCAAACCCAATATGAATGTGTATGATCTTGGTGTACTACTACACCCTTGATCGTGAAATATCGATTGCTTGTTGAACCCTGTAAATTGCGTGAAAGTAGGATACTCCGGGGTCCAAGAATTTTATAAAACGTTCTTGGTGGAAAAAAATGTAAATGAAAGATCCCATGTGTAACCGCTAATTCTGGTAGAGATTTTCATTTGGAGTGTAATTTGAGGCATTGTGTGGACAGGAAGGAAAGGATTACTTGTAGGAGTGTGTGACAAGGTAGGCTTTGTGCGTGTCAACGGCGTAGTGAGGCGAAATTTGAATAATGGCCAAGTATCAAAGTCTTTTTCTCCAATTAAAAATCACCACGCTGCAAGTGTATCAGATCACAAGTACAGGTGGTTTGACTTTTCTAATGCAGACGCTTAAACCCTACCAACCCGAATGAAAAGGCCTTTCTTTTTTGTCCTGATTCGTACTTATCAATTGGTCTTTATCATAAGACTTCTCCAGAGAGAGGCCATTAGAGGTTTTCTATTGGTCACGCTTATGTGAAAAGGGGTTTATTCGAAGATCTAAATTCCACTTTTGCCTCCTTTAACATGCATCTTTCATTCTGTAGCTCTTAATATCTTCTGCAATAGAAATGGTTGTAGAAGTAACATTTAAGCAGAGATATTGTGCATAAGACTGTTGTTTGGCTGCCAATCTCACCGTGACTCCCGCTACCTAAGGAAGAAGCTGTTGTGGGGGTCGAAGTGGCGACTTTGATTCCAAGCTTGGCGCAATCGGCTCCAATTGCACCTTCAATACAAACAAATCAAATGACCAAACTATACAAATAAACAAGGAACATGGAGGTTAATAAGAGACATTTCATTGCGACTTATAAATTCTTGTTATTGTTCTTACAATCGTTGAAGCAAGGGAAAACGCTGACGTTCATCAGATTGCTATAACCAGGACTGCACTGACATATATGATCGTATGATGTTGATTTGCTGCATGTTCCTCCTCCGCAATAGGTCCAGTAGCAAGCTGCAGGAGCAAATGAGTAGAGCAATCTTCAAATTCAGAAAATGAAAGTTCAGAAGTAATTTAATGAAGAAAATTATAAAAAGGGGTTAAGTTGATTACGGTCAAGGAAAGACCAGTTGAATGGAACCGGTGGCATCGGCGGAGGAGCCGGCATGCAAGAGTACTGGAGCGAACCTGCATTAAGAACATGTTTGCCAGTTAAACGAGTTTTTGTTATGTACTTGTGTTTTAAAGATTTAAAAGAACATATTCTTTCATATTGATAAGTAACAGTATCAAAAGAAAATATATTAATCAGTAACAGTTGCCGTCATTAGCCAAAGCAAGTTAACGGTTGAAGTTTGCCCCCACTCCGTATCTTAAAGTAAGCTAGATGTGCATTTCCAGCTAAAGAAAAGCCTAAAACTTGCATATACGGCATTTGTCAACTTCAACCCCCTAACCCAATATCTCAAGCTTAAGATCGCATCAATTCAAGGAAAATAAGTGGCTGCACAGAAGTACTCATATAAATATATATGATATTGCAGGAAGCGAGGTGGGTAAGGAGTTGAGCTCCTGCTCTTCCTTGACGCAGGACGGTGTCTCAGCAGTAGTGTTTGAGAAGAAGCGAGTTTACTCACAATTGGGAATGACACAAGGGAGGAACTTGAGATCGTCTTCATTGTCCAAGCGCGTCCTCCTCCATCCGGCCTCGCACTCGCAGATGTAGGTGAAAGGGTAGCTCGAATTCGTTACACAGGTCCCTTTTCCACACTCCACCTCATCACACACCTTCTCTATATTTGTTTCATCACAAAAGAGCACATTTCCATGTATTAGCATAGCATCTCTGCTTGAGAGAGAGAGAGAGAGAGAGAGGGAGGGAGGGAGGGAGGGAGGGAGGGAGAGAGAGAGAGAGAGAGAGAGAGAGAGAGAGATGATGATGATGATGATGATGATGATGAAATACCATTAAAAGGAGTCCAAGGGAATCCTAAAGCTGCAATTGGTATCAGCACAAGCACAGCTAAGAAAACTGTTAACTTGGAAGTAGCCATAACTACTAACAAGCTATATTTGCAAGAGCTGGCAGTTGAGCTTTTCTGATAAGACGTATACGACGCAATATGTATATATAGGAACGAGTTTTCTAGGTACCCATTAGAAAACAACGAACTAGAGAATGAGTTTTCCAACTCACGGAAGCTTCTTCGGAAATTACACATTAATTTGAAATCCACCGAACGGGTCATAGGGTGTATTGTCCACCCCCACAAGTCAGTGGGAATTTTCAAATTATTTTTAGCATTTCTTGCACCTTGGTTTAGTGCTTCTGTTGTCCCATAGCCTCCATCGTTGACAGAAAAACCAGAAAAGAAAGAGAGAGAACAAACAACCAGGTCCAGAAGTTGGTAGGGTCAGTCCAATGTCACTTTCAACACGGAAAAGATAAAGATCAGAGTTTTATCTGGTCCAGACAAGCCAAGACCTGACAGATAGAAATTAGAATATCGGGAGAGATGTGAGAGATGGTGCAGAAATTCAGAACAATGAGATTTGCCGGTCCGTTTTTCGTTTTTGCATGTTACAGAAGCTTCTTCCATTTCATGTGTGCGAAAATTCAGTCTTAGCCAGTAAGAAACAGACGAGGTAAAAGTGGTTTAGCAGTCGTTTATGTAATGGTGACATCGACACGGATATATGGGCCCAAGCGTTTTGGTGGGGATTGAGATTGCTGAATTCTCAGCTGAATTGGATTGGCCTAACTTCCAAGGAAGGACCGAGGAACGCCGCGTCCTCACGACTCGACCCGGAACTCCAAAGATTGAAATTGAGGAATCGTGAGAAGAGGAGGTAATTCGATTGACCGTAAAAGAAAGAAAGCGGACCAAGTTGGAGTAATTTTCGCAATTCCATCGGTCTGTAGCTCGGTACGTAGTAGGACTAGAAAACTAGATGAGGCCCCTACTGTTATATCCTCTTCTCTTCCCCAGAATTCTCTTTTATTTCTGATGCGTTGACTCTTTGTTTTTGCAACTGGGGCTGGTTTGGTTCTTCAAGTCCTTTTCCTAAGTCAAATTTTCTGGTTTTTGAGCATGACTTTGTGTCACACACTACCAAAACAGGACGGCACATTGATCACGCATATCCGCTGACACTTTCTGGAAGCACTGCTCTTGACAAGTTCGATCAATAAATACAGTGAGAACACTTAGAAAAATCGGTGCGACCTATGGATCCGGGGCCATGCTTTTGGACGACTTCGTCATGCTGTTTGTCCCGTCGATAGCTCCTAACTTTAACTCTTCATCATGTGTTGGCGCATCATGCCAGCAGTCAACCCCCCCACTCCTGCAAGCGCAGGGAAATGGCGTGGCCGTCTTCTTACTCAAGACGCGGTCTCAAGCATAACTGACATTATTTTGTTGTTAGAATATACGTTTTTATGTATTAAATAGAACGGTAATCTAATTATAAAGTCAAGACATCTAAAATTCATCGGCAAAATTTTTTTGCATCTTCAAAATTTCAAACTAAACCTTAACAATTACCATCTTAGACATATTATATACGGTCTTGTCTTGAGAACAGTGGCTCTTCATGCACTATGTTTATGAAAACAATAGCAAGAGGATGTTGACAATTTTACAAGTTATAAGCTTACAGGTTGCGTAAAAAAATGAAATCCTAGATACTTTTTCAGTTTCTACAATGCAGAAAAGAAATCTCGGATGATGACAACCTTTACAGGTTATAAGGCTTCAGGAGAATGGCAAATGGCAAGACAGGAAGTGAAAACTATCTGCAGGCCTCAACCAAACAATTAATTTGACTGAATCAATCGAGTCCACACAGGCCCAGATCAAACCAGGACAAAAGTTCATTACATACAACAAAAGCTAATGAATTCAAGAGCTTCTTGAGTTTCTATAAGTACAAAATTCATGTAGTATAGAGCAATTCAGGAAGAGGGTCTGCATTAATTCTCAGTTTCTTTTCCCATATTGTGGTGCTAAGAAGATGGGAAAGGCAAGCAGATGGATCCGAAACTTCTTGTTAAGGAAAAGGGATGAGAAAGATAATAAGAAGATCACGATGCTTCTGTTTTATCTGGGTATGTGGCTGCCAGCAGAGGTTTACCACTGCCAACCCCGAAGATAAAAAGGCGGTGGAGCTTCGGGAAATCCGCAGCCAAAGGCAAGGCACACAAGCTCTCAAGGTCGATGGACTTGACCGAGACCGCTCAGCTGGTGATGCAGGCGAGGGCCGAGTTTCAGCTTCAGCGCGACTGCTCGTTGGCACTGTTGGCCATAGCCAGTGATAAACATGCAGCTGCAACAAAAATACAGGCCGTCTTTCGCTCTTACTTAGTAAGTATCATTGTTCATACAGTAGTTCTTGTTACAGCAGTTTCTAATTCGTCAATTAAAATGAAGCGAATCAGGTCCAAGAATAGATGTAAGGATCCTCATGTTGTGCTGCAGAAATTTGACTGCGTTTTTGTAATGCCAGTCATAAGCTTTAACGTTTATTATCATCTGATGACAAAAATTGCAGGCAAGGAAAGCATTATGTGCTTTAAGGAGTCTAGTGAAGCTACAAGCCCTTGTGAGGGGTTTCCTTGTGAGGAAGCAGACTACAGCCACTCTACGGTGCATGCACGCGCTAATGTCAATTCAAGTCCGAGCCCGTGTTCAAAGGATCCAGATGGCAGAGGAAGCACAAGTCACGGTTCCTAGGCGGTTGTCGGTCCATAGAAATTCATTCCAAGATGGCTACAACAGAAAAGTACAGAAAGTAAGTGAAAAGCAAATTTAAACACGCAATACGCAATTCAAAACTTTGATGTTTGAACATTCCTTCAGAGATTGTATTTAGTGATGATCGATTCATTTTAGAAGAATATAGTGTATCTGCAATTCGGTAGTATAATTAGTGAAAACGAATCTTCATAACACTCTTGAGCAAACAGGAACCGCTGGATAGAAATCTGATAGAGTCATGCCAAGTCTCAAAGAGCAAGAGTGGCTACTTCAATCAACCAAAGGTGGAAAGAAGAATAGAGCAAGGCTTTACCACTTACTTTTCCGGAGACCTCTCGGTAGCGAGACAAGGACAACAGTACGAGGAATACTTCTTTTCCTCGGCACAAAACACTCCCCAAGACAATCGGTCCGTCATCACTAAAACGAGATCAAGAAGAGATTCTTTCGCTTTTCATCACACAGATACTGCGGACTCTGCATCTCAGAATTATGCATTGGGGCCGCATTACATGGCAAACACAGAGTCATCGAGGGCGAAAACCAGGTCTCAGAGCGAACCAAAGCAGCGGCCCAAGTGGAGCGCATGGCAGAAGAGCAAGCTGACCCCATCGGTGGATGGTACAAGCACACAGCTCAGGACTCAGTCGAGAGACCTCACTCCGGGGGCGAAACTCACTTCTCAAGAAAATCAAGAACCGTGGTTTGTAAAGCTCTATAAGTCGAAGAGATCGGTCAACGACAGTGAGAGCGATACCACCACCAGCACTGTGACTACTCATCCCAACTATAGCAGACCTCTTATCGCCTATGAGGTATGACTCGAATTGAAGTACATAAGTGACGGTTACTCTTTACTTTCTTAACAAAGATCTTGAACTTCTTGGATATGCTTGCTGCAGCCGCATTTGGCTATGTTCTGAAGAAGGCGTAAAGCGTATTTCAGAGACCAGAGCGTGATGCCATCAACTTGGCAGTGAAGGAGGTGGCTTTTGTACATGAGAATGCAGAAGATGGTTCTTTGGTCACCTAGAGATTCAGATTTGGATTGTAATTGTGTGGAGCTCAGAATTAAAGCATGACCACTGTTGCCTGTTACTTCCACGTTTGAATGCGAGCCATCACCACGGGTTGGCATAAGTTCAAACGGCTATGTATAAAGAGACCGACCAGAGTCTCCAAAAGACGAATTTTCATTCAGGCCAAAAGGGAACATTACATGCATATAAGGTCATCGCTCTAAACCCCACGAGCAGTGCGAGATATTTGAACAAAATCATCTCAAATTGGAAATTTTTTTTTATCCAACAATAACCTAGACAAATGCCCAATATTGGTACAGATCTGCAATTATATGATACCATACCAAAAGATTTTCTGTGCATGCATGCGAACTCCATGTATGGTGCACGTTACTACTTATCATTCTATATCCGATTTCCATCAATGCATCTGCCTGCTCATACACACTGACACACATGAGAGAGCGAGAGAGAGAGAGAGAGAGAGAGAGAGAGAGAGAGAGAGAGGTCATATCTGCAAAGATTTATCCTAGCCAGTGTTCAATACGTACACTACGATGGAACTAATGTCACTGTACTGTCAGCTTAGATTTGAACAATTGATGCAGACAATACCAAGTGGAAGATCATAAAATGGAGTGGCAAAACTGTAAGTGCCCAGAATTCTAACCTAAATACTCATTTAGTCTGCCTAGAGTGCCTAGTGCCTCCCGTATCCATCCCCGTTGACAAGCTTCTACGATCCCACTCTGATCAACTACGACTAACAATTATGTTACACGTGGCATTGGTTCTATTGAACTAATCTTCTGGCTTCGAAGTATTCTCCTTGAAGCTCTTGGTTATCCAAATGGCAGTTTCCCTAGGGGAAACTTTTCCAGGTCCGAATGGCTTGAGAAGCACATTAAGCTCGTCGTACCTTGCCTGCTGCAACAACCTTGCACTAAACTCAAGCAGCCCTTCCAAAGCCTCGGCTCTTTGCTGGTATGATGACATGTCAAACCGGCGCTGCCGTGAATCGGACGAAGTGCGGCTTGATGCCCCTGCAGTTGCATTTTGGTTAGAAGAGTCACTTCCATCCTCCCTCTCAACCTGAAACATACTTCTCTGAATCCCCTGCCAGAGATCAGAATAAGCAGGCTTTCTAGAAGATTTGTTGCAAATCTGAACCATGCATTTGTCCTTCATTATTGATTTGTCTCCATAATGCGGGGAACCAGAGGAACCTTTAGCAGAAGTTCTCCGAATAGGTAAGAAGGGTTCTTCACATGAAGATAGTGGAAATTCAGCTATCTTGTCTATCCGTGGTGAGTTGACGGATACATCAGGAGACTTCAGATGGTGGAGAATATTATCATTGGGCAGCGGGAAAGATGCTCTGCGAGCTGCAGGGGCAGGATTCTTCGGAGCACGTGAAACAGGAAGCTGAAAAACATTAAACAAAGGAGAAAGCTCAAAGTCAAAAGCCAAAACTTGTTAACTATAAGTACCAAACAGTGGCTCAAGACATATTTAGATGGTGCATGTAAAGAAAAGGAAGGTTTCTGATTTTACTGATTCACGCTTCTTCAGTGGTTCTGTTCGTCTTTTTGGAGTGGCAGAAGCTTTTGCAGGACTTATTTTTGGGTTTTTGACGATACTAAATGCTTTTGAATAAATTGGCTTGCAAATCACTGTGCTTTGTGTGCTTGCAACTGACAGTTCTTCGAATTCCTCATTTAAATAACTAGGAACATATCTTCCTTCAGTGGAACAAACAGAATCATGCTCGGCACCAGATATACTTGGATTCAAGGCCCTATTATTGCTGGACGAGTACTGGTATTTCCTGTAAGCCCGAGCATCTTCTGGCCACTGGGCAGGCAATGTATTGCGTCTGGGGCTATTCATTTTCATTTGTACTTTGAGAACATAAGGCTGAAGATGTCGGTTACCAAGCAGTTCAGCAGCCTGAAAGGGATAAAAATTAACTTAAATTGGAGAAGGGATGGTAACAGATTCAAGAAGCAAACATGCAAATTTCAGTCTCTCTATTTCACAATCAGAACATGTGCAGGGCTAGATATAATGAGGGCTGCCAACTAGGTACTCCATGCAATATTTAATAATTGTGCATTGCACCTCTTGAAATTTTGAGTTCCAGTAACAATAAGACAGGTGGAAGCCTTTCAGAAAGGATCACTGGAATCGAAATATGTGCAAGATCTGGGAATTTTGAAGTTCTTTATCCCTACCCCCCCCCCTTCCTTCTCGAGTAGGGTTTTGTAAATTCCTTATTTGCCACCCACAATGACTTAAAATTTTGCATCCGCCACTGAGTCCATGTTATGCATTTACAATGTAATCAACTGTTTTATCTCAAATAGAAGGATAAAAAAGAGACCTCCTTCAAGAAAGTGAAGAATCACTGATTTGTTGCTCCATATTAAACTAGGAAATACTGAATTTACAGCTGCAAAGATAACAGTCAAACAAGCAGAAACTTGCATGTTGAAAAGGTTGGCTACATGGCTTGAGATCAGCAAAGAATAAGGTATCTGTATGCATACACTTGAGAGAGCTATATTTAAGAGAGAAACCACATACAGTTGGCCTGAGTTCTGGATTTTTCCGTAGCATGCTTTTGATAAGACTCCGGCTGAAATTGAAAATGAACAATAATATTAGAACCATTGTACTCCTCTGCTATTTCAGGAGAAACGATACCCATTACTTTAGGACTTACAATGCCCCAGAATACTTTGTAGGAAGTGGAGACACTATGGACTTGTTGATTTTGTTTATCAGTGCTTGCATATCCTGTGAAAGCACACCAAATTTGAGAAATGCAGCACACCCATGGTATAAAGGATATTCTGGGGCACATAGCAAATACAAAGCTAGTAGAATTAAGTTGCAGTAAATGCAGGAGAGAAATTGGAGTACAATCTAAAAGTTTCCTTGGTACCTAAACTTTGAAATTCACTGTACCAATTTAAAATAGGTCTGATGTAATAACAGCACAAACATGCACTGCACCAACATTATCGGGAAGAAAAGATGGCATTTAGAACTTACGAATGCTTTAAATGCAGGCTTATGTGCAGTCATTTCATACATGCAGCATCCTGACCAATAGATACACTGGCAGAATTAAGAATAAAATACAAAGGAGGGAAACAATAATAGTTCTTGCTCTTGTCCTGGTTAAAAATAAGGAAAAAGGCATTCAAGCAGCTACACAGAGCTTACCAAGAGACCAAATATCAGATTTCGAACCGTAAGGAATATCAGCAAGTAGCTCTGGACACATGTAGCTGGGAGTTCCCACGACCTGAGTAACAATGATTCGTAAGAAAAAGCAAATAAGGAATGCTATTCCATGGTGATGTATTGTACAGAATTGGTAGCTAGCAAACTTGCAGTTCCATTGTTCAAGATCAATGTGGAGAAATCTGTAGAAGGTGGAGAACAGTAGGCCAAGAGCAATGTCCATTTGCTATCTGGTTTGTTATTTGTAGCAGCTGTTCCGTTAAGCCTTTGTAACTGATTCTTTATAATACAACTCACTTGCTAGCTTAGCCAAAAGAAAAAGGAACTATGCTACATCAACTCATGGAAGTTTAGTTTGATGAGAGACAGCAAAACATACCGAGGAAGCAAGATCATCAGAAGTAAGCATTTTGGCAAGTCCAAAATCACCTGTACACAACATTTATCACTGATTGTTCAGCAGACAATTATGACGATCTCTAAGAGAATAATAGAAGAATAGAATCACTTACCTAGGCGTATATCCTGGTCTCTTGTCAAGAATATATTGGAGCACTAGAGAAACCACAGAACAGTATCAGTATGAATAACATTAGAACACTGCAATACAGTCACAAATTACACAGATATGCCTCAAACCTTGACATCTCTATGGAGGATGTGCTTCATGTGTAAGTAGTCAAGCGCCATGAGAAGCTGCACTAGCCACTTACATAATTTCTGGAAGGACCAACAAAGAACTAATGAATACGACTGTTAGAACATTAATGCAGCAAGACCTGCATTGTTAACCATCATAAAGGTAAAGTTAAAGCTGCAACAACGAAAACAGAAAAAAAGTGGAAACCTCTTCAGAGAAAAGCATGCCATTAGCCTTTTTGATAGCTTCAGCCCTGTAGCACAGCCAATAAGTAAGCAAGTATTTAAGATTGTGCCATGATTCAGCTCATGACTTTATCAGATCAATCATCATGAAATTCAGAAAGCTGGAGCTTACATATCTCCTCCTTCACAGTAACCTAATATTATGCAGACGTAGCAACCCTGAGATAGAGGCATTTTCGAACTAAAGTTAGGCCCCATATGCAAAAGCAAAAGCTAGAGTCACAAAAGGAAATGTAAAATAACCAAAGCTCATATATACTTAGGTTGAGCTGTGGAGGACTAATACTAAAAGCTTCATCAGAAAAGACATTGTGCAAGGAGTCAATGGATATTCTTAACATTTATTTCCAGAAGACAAGTGCAAAATGAGATATAGCACAATTTGTCAAAAGGCATAGAACTGATACATGCTGGACAGCAATCTACATTAGACTTATAACATACGTGATGATGAATTTTTACCTTCTCCACCCATGAATCTTTATACTCAACAATAAATGGATTCCGCATTCTAGAAATAAGCTCCATCTGCAAAAGCATTGAAAAGGTTAAAATAAAGATAGACAAGCCAACTTTAATCCAATAATTGAAGTTTCCTCTTCTAGTAAAGCAACTGAAAGTATGTTCAGTGCAAATGTACTAAGCTAATCAGCTTCAAAAGGCTACAACATGCTAGAAAAATAAGTTGTCAGAACTCCTATTAGTCCAAGCGACATTTAGCTCGAAACAGTTTCTCAAACATGTAATAAACCAAAGCACATTATCAGAAATACCCTGCACCTCCGGCTAATCATTATATTTAGTAGCCAATTTTCTCTAATGAACGCCACTAAATCATACTGCTCAACAACTAGAAGTTAGATTAACAAGAAAACCTCATAAATTTAGCACGAATGGACAAGGAAACATGAGTCTTACAGCAACGGGGTGGCTTTAAGAAGGAAAAATATGAATAGCAGCAAAGAGTATAAAGTTGGGAAGAAAAAATTATAAAAACCAACCTCCTGATGTGCGGATCTACGGGTCCTATCAGTTTGCCGAGCAAGACGAATCTTTTTCAACACATACCTTAATAACATACAGACAAGCAGAAAAGAATGACCAAAGAATCAGACATCCTAGGTACAGAGATACAGATAAATGAACACTGATCCTACAAAGTTTTTTTGTTATTGAAATATTAGACAAAAGGAAATTAGCAAGAGCACTTGTTGAATAGTCCTCACTTCTTTTTTTCATGTTTATGCCTCACAAGAAGAGCGGAACCAAAAGCCCCTTTGCCAATTTGCTCTAGGATCTCATATTGCTCCATCTTGATTATACCTATAAAATCTGCATTTACCAGATATGAACAGAAAATGAGAGTTGCACTATCGGACATAATCCTCCGTTCCCACTGACAGAAAAAAGCGCTTGGGAAACTTCTCCTCATCCAAGCAAACAAGACACTTGGGCAAACTCACAAATCAATGTATAAGCCTAAGTCAATATAGCTGGAAATAAAAAACGAGAAAGTGTGGCACTACCAGAAATTCTGTAGCAGAAGTAAAATTGCTAGTAAGAAAAAAACATAGTTTCTGCAGAAATCAGTGGCTAGAAATGCAAAAGATTATAACTTTCTAACTCCAAGAAATTACCGCCTCATGAGTACATAAATATCTCAACAGTGCTGTATCGGACGGTTTATTCAAATCTTTGCAAGCAACCAAGCACGGAGCACAAATCTCTACCCGAGCCCTTACATTAGCTAATGTAATTTGTCTTAATGGCTAGAAATGAGAAATATTATAACTTTCTAGCTGCAAGAATCAACTGTCTTATGAGTAAATAATATCTCAACAGCGGACATCGAACAGAGTCCAAAGCTAAAATCTTCACCCCGAACACTTACATTAGCTAATGCGAATGGTCCTTTTTCCGACTCAGTTACCAGAAGCTTTCGTGATATCCCGAGAATGTCTGATGATGAACGGCAGCGTCTTCCCCTTCCGTTACCTGCATTTCTCACACAACAAACACAGCCGTTGAAAAGCAATGCCGGCACCGAACAGAACAGAGAAAGAGACGGCGAGACGGCCGCGAGCAGCTACCGACACAAATCTCCGAGTTACAAGCACCCCGTAATCAAGCAAAAAGATTCTAAAGACGAAAAAGAGAGGCAGATTCAAAGGGGAATAGAGCCAGCGCCTTTTGACTACCTGTCCCAACGTCGAAGCCCGCAACAAGCAACAGAACCCAGCAAGCGAAAAATCAAATCTCGGCACGCGCGAGCCAAGCACGCAACAGCAGCAGCAGCAGCCAAATGCAGCTCGAGAACCAGTCAATGCGAGCCCCCGGAAACACTCGCCAGATTCAAAATCCGGGCCCGACCCAAGATTCGCACCGAAGGGAAGAAGCGAAGGGGAGGAGCGGGAAATGCGGCATTGCCCGCGGGAGGCGCGGACGGATCGGGGGGCAGCAGCTGGAACGGCGTTAGAGAGAGAGAGAGAGAGACAGAGGAATCTGAGGGGGAGCGGGGAGCTACATTGGCAGGGGGAGGAGGAAGCGACAGCGCTGCGACGTACGGAGGAGGAAGAGGAGGAGGAGGAGGAGGAGGAGGGGAAGGTGCAGCTGCAGCAGCGGCCTCGCCATTGGTGCTCGCCTCGCGCGAGACGACAAAGAAAGAGAGAGAGAGAGAGAGAGAGAGAGAAAAATGGTAATGGGTGAGATGAGCTCACAGAAGCAGACAAAAGAAGCGAGGGAGGTGGAGGGGGCGCTGGGGGAGATAGATATATTTGGGCTGATATAAGATATTGACATTTATTAAATTGAAAAAATATATTTAATTAGATTATTCAGATTAAATAGATTAAAGATTAGAGAAGAGACAGATCAGGAACGGCTTTTCGGTTTTCAATCTTTTGTTTTCACAGCCTCTATTAGATAGGATAGCTTATGGGTCTGGACTCCCCATGTGACCCTCGTAGAATTTCTCGATCTATGTCCACACCAGCAATGATTTACCAAATAGCTAGAGACAAGGAAAAATCGCCGCGCTCGTTGTCCTCACCCGCCCTTTTTAGTCTCAATTAAAAGGGGTTCCATATAATGGAAATTATATAAAAATGAAAAATACGTAAATAACTAAACTAGGAATGAGCTCTCTCTCTCTCTCTCTCTCTCTCTAACTTCCTACTGAGAAAGTAAGATCAGCTGTTTGACTAGGTGGAGATGCGAAGGAGCGGATAGAGAGAGGGGGCCCTTCTAGGTAAAACCTTTGTCAGCATTTGTTCTTAGCTCTTTCCTTTTTTTTCCTGCCGACCCATAGGCAGAATTTGACATTAATTTGTAGCTTTTTCTCCCCCAATCCTTTTCGCAGCCCCGGAAAACACATGCCCCATTCGATCCGAGAGTGTCGCTACGGTCTCCACCATTACGGTCGATCCAGATTCGATTAACCACTGCCGTCAAGGATCGAATGGTAGGATCCCATTTTAAAATGCCAGCTTCTCTTTATGGCCATCCGTAGCAAGAAATTCATTATTTATAGAAATTGGAAAAAAAATAATGAGAAGAGGATAATTTTGACCGAATCTCTTATTTTCTTTTTTTCCACATTTACATATATATATTTCAATTTTTTTGTTTTTTTTTTTTCCTTTGGGGGAAGTCACAAGTTGGGGAAGCAGAAAGGAACGTACGAAACCGACCAAAGCAAGCGGCGGTGGGGCCCGCCCGCTTTTGCGCCCCCTGCACTTTCCCATGACTTCTCTTCGATTCCCGCGACCCCAACTCCCCCGCCTTCAATCACGAGGCCCCCGTTATAGCTTCCCCCCACTGCACCCCGCGAAATGACCGAACCACCCCTCGTCTTCCACCGAAATCTCGAAAACCATAAATTGACCCGATTCAGTCCTCGTTAAGCCGTTGACTTCCTCCTTCTTGTCTTCTCTTTTTTCCTACTTCACGAGGGAGATTTCGGTTTTACTCTATTGACTCCGGAATTTCAGGAACCAAATTTACTTCCTATTTTCTTTCAACAGGAGACTCAACACATGATTATCGGTATTTATGCGGTGTAAAAGTGACGGATAGTGTTATTATATGGTGCATATACAATGATGCAAGAAAAAGCAAGTCAAATAGTATGTACATATTTTTCATGATTCATGTATAAATTGGATTAGAATAAGTATTGCACAAGCAATGTGATTATAGTCAATTGCAACTCATTATATATGACGTCTTTTTTTTAGTTAAGAGTGTGATGAGTAATTTTACACGTTTTTTGACAATTAACATACTATGATTAGAGGTGTGCATGGTTCGACGGCGGATGGTTAACCTAGAACCGGGAATTGCCTGCTAATGACCGATTTCTAAAAATTGGAATCGGGATCCACTCATTAGTTGCATGGATACACCCGGAAACTGGATAGCCGATCCGGTTCGGTTCCCGAGTAAATCCATAGAACCGATCTTATAATAATAATAATCGGGATCGATTAAGTCCTAAAGCCTCCCCTTGTCATGCCCGAAATCTTAACAAATCTACATACTTGCTCATCCTAAGCAAAACCCAGGAAGATTAAGATCAAACTTCCATTGTGCTAATTAAAGATGCAGAAGTAACATTTCTCCCTCGTCCATCATCCACTCTCACCCTTAGTAAGATCCACAGTTGGCCACCATTCATCAGTAGAACAAAAACCGCAAAGCATGCCACGTGTATACACAACCATAATGAAGAAAACAAGCGAGTTCTATGTGGATTAATAATCAAGTGGGTGGTCCAGTGGGTTTTAATAAGCAAGATCTGGAGATTAGCGCCTCTCCATTTGGTGCGCTTTGGACTTTTTTCCCACTTTAATTAATTTTTTTAATTATTTGATTTTGGTTTGTTAATTTGTAATTTAATTTTTTTAATATTAAAAATTAATATATTATTTATATAATTAGTCCGGTTCGAGTAGGCGGGTGGATAGATCCGCCCATGGAACCGGGAATCGGACCGATAACCACCAGTTCTCATAAATTGGAACTGAACGGACCAATTCCCTCAAGAACCACTAGTTCCGGTGGTTCTAAGCGGTCCAGCGAGTCTCGGTTCTTTTGCACACCTCTAATCGTGATTCAATAATTGAAATTTGTTTTTTTTTTTCTTTTTTTTACATTGGAACATAAATCCATATGTACATAATTCAGAGATGGGAATCAAATTTCAAGGTCTATTTTTTTATCATAACATGAGATGTTCAAACCTACCGACTTAACTAGTGTTCATGAGTGCATACAAATCATTTCATCCACATCCTGAACTTACTTTGAGTGGAAGCACTGTGAATTAAGTACAAAACCCTACCTCATACTGACCATTCTATCTAATCACCGGCTTTTCGAATTGCAAGCCTCTTAAGGTTGTCCGAGACCATTTTCCTCTCGCCCAAATACTCGATTCCATTGTCTGGACTTCTCGAGGCTTCCCATTTTCTAATCTATCAGGCAACGATTGTTCCCGACCTCATGCACATGTGTCTACAACTTTGAAGTAACAAATCAAAAAGGCAAAAAATTAGAATGGGGTTGGCATTCTATGCACGAACTTAATGATCGTCCCATGTGTTGGTTGGCATGCGGTGACAAAACATCGGTCAATGTATTCAATGGCCATCATCATTCGAATACGCACCCCCCACCTCATGCGTAGCCTTCTAGGAAAACCAAGCGATGAAGCATACGTTATATCATACAGTTTGCTTCCATGGTCGATGCGTATCTTTCGTTATATATGGACCACTGAAGAGGAAAATGGAGAAGTGGTACAACCATATCATGATGTGCCAACCCTTCAATCTTAAAATTTATGTCAAGGCCTAGTGAAGGCTCTCTCTCTCTCTCTCCATATAATGATGTGCAAACTCTTCAATCCTCAAATTTATGTCGAGGCCTAGTGAAAGCTCTCTCTCTCTCTCTCTCTCTCTCTCTCTCTCTCTCTTTCCCTGTCCCTCCCTCTCTCTCTTTTCTCCCCTCTTGGATCCTTTTTTCTCTTGGCATATGATGGTGGATTGGCACGTTTTCTTTCACGTAGCAATCATAGTTGATAACCACCTTTCAAGCGGTTGGAGATGATGCCCTTGGCTTATCTACCGAAAAGGGAGAGAGAACCATCGATTACTAGTCGAGGTGTTCATGTTCTCTTTCTCCTCTTTCTCTTTCCACTCGTTTAGGGAGAGAGAACAGGTCATCTTTGGGGGCAGGAGAAGCGTGAATGAGAAGTCTCCTAGAGTGTTTGAAAGAGATGGGAGATTGTTGCTAACCATATCGAGATTCATCTCATGTGCAGTTGAAATTTAATCGATCTATGGATAAATCAAACTATAATTATGAGTACATCTAAACAATGCATAGATAGAATACATATATGAATTCAATGTCCATTCACAATCCAACAAGATGATGAAACCTCAACACTCGAAATTGCCTTGAGGCAATTATGGGTTCGAGTCCCGACATAAGTAACTTTCATCAGAGAGAAATCCACTACTTAATCATTAGAATATCTTAACAAAAACCCTTCGGCATGAGCTTTGATGTAATGAATAGGAATTATCAACAAACACATCCGATCATGTTTGGTTTAGAATATCCAATTCAAAAGCTTAACTTATGGGTGAATGTAAATCATGTGTATATAAAAAGCATAGAAACCCTATATAGAAAGTGATATATATTAATACTCCTCTTGTGGACAAGTTGAATTCAAGATTGATAAGCGAAAATTCATAGATCAAGAGGCCCCACATACAAAATAAAATGGGAGCAAAACTTGACTTCAATACCATGTTAAAATTTTCGATCCAATAACCTAAAGTTACAGGTGAATTGAGATCACATATATGTAAAAAGCATATAAATTTCATAGACAAGTGCGTGAAATTTAGTGTTTGTGATAGTCAACAAATTGTGTCTGGCTGGCAATTTAGATGCCACACAGCTTGGCGGAAGAGCCGTCACTATCATGGGACGAGTGATGGAAGAGCCGACCAAGTACTTTAGTCGATTTCAATTACTCCATTTTCGTTCAAGGCACACGCGGTTTGGTCGTGTTGCCTGATTCTCCCGTTTTGGCAAGTTGATGGCCTCCACCCACTCGAGACCAATCCAAACCAATTTCAAAATATAGCTTTCTAATAGCGGGTCAGGTCTACATTTCGTATGCGACGAAAGCGCCCGAGGTAGGACAAGGCATTTCGATAGGAACTTTTTCCTAATGACTATCTCAAATGAGCACCAAACGTAGAAACTCCATCCTCTTTCGGAAACACGAGAGGGTCCTGATCATCTCTGCCAACTTGGCTGAACTTTTTTGACATGAATTGAAGGAAGCTTCATGGCCTCCTCCTAAAGTTGTCCTGTGCATTTGGAGTCATTCATTAAATCAGAAATCCTCTCTTCTGCTAAGATTACACAGCAGCGCAGGCACAGGGCCCAACTGCACCTTGCCATTTGAAGTGAAGTGAAATGAGTACTGAAGGTTACTGTTCAGTGGCTTGTGCTTGGTGGAAAGTGCTTAATTTTGTTTCTTGGAGTTAGAGATAATCTGTCAGTTAATCACCATTTTTTTCAGCTTCGAGTGGATTAATTCTGTCCGTCAAAAACCCATCAAAGGCTTCTTACCATCGGTACGCGTCAAGGAATGGTCCCCTTTCCTTTGATATCCACATAAAGGACATGATGAGCATAAATACCCTATTTGACTCCTATTCAGATGGTTGATCACAATCTTGACAAATAATAAGACCCATAATGACTCCTAATAAACCAAAAAAAAAAAACTAAAGTTTTATTGTTTTTTTTAGCAGCTACTGTTAAAAATTATTCATTTTTCAATCTGGTCATAAATTGTTTATTGCCACCTCGTTCAAATGTTGTGGTTCTATCCTATCAAGATTTTGTTTGTTTCATAAAAAATGAACAATTTGAAAAATATTTTCCAATAAATAATCTTGTGTATCATCTTAATGAATTTAGTAATTTAAAAGTATTTTATTTGTTTTAAAAAAATATTTAAATATAAATTATTGTTAATAGTGAAAATATTTTTCATTTATTTATTTTAGTAAATAAAAAAATTAATAGATTTTTTTAAATCGCTTATTTTTTAAAAAATAAACAGAACTTAGATGAGTGTTTTTTTTTTTTCTGGTAAAAGACAAATAGTATAAAAAGGGAAGGACAAATACAAAAGATCGAATCCAAAACCTACACTCTCAGAACAAGAGTGAACGGGAGTCGATGTAAAAGAAAAGCTAGACAAATAAGGAAGAGGGAACTACAACCGCGGGGAAAACCCACCGCAACAACCAGAACGGAAAGAACGGAGAGAACTAAAACAAAGTGAGCAGAAACACGATCATTGAGAAGAAAAGACCGCCGGATCGAATCCCCAGCACCTTTGAAGTCTTTTGTTCCTCGGAGAAGGAGAGACCTTCGAAAAAGAGATAGCTCTATCTCTAACTGATTTGATAAGATGATTCTTAAGTGCAGAGATAGCAACTGTCTCATCCCGGAAGATAGCAGCGTTCCTCATCTTCCAGATCAAATGGCATAAAGCACCGAACGAGAAACAAACCATCTTGTAATAGAAGTCTTTGCCACTGAAAAACTTGGTAGCCCAAGTAAGTAAATCATTCCAACTTCTGTTTTTCCATGGGATGTTGCAGCTAGCGGCCCAAAAGAAGGCCAGAAGAGCCAAAGTGCGACAACCAAAGAAAAGATGATTAACAGAGTCCGGAACTTCATTACAAAAAACACAAACACAATAATCAATTCTCCCATAGGATAATAGCAACGTCTGAGTAGGAAGACGGTTCTTCGTTATGAGCCACAAAATGAATTGATAACGAGGTGCGAGGGCATTATCCCAAACAACGGAAGCCCACTGGACAGGATTCCTTTTTACCCTGATGAAATCCCAAGCCGAAGCAACAGAAAACTTACCCGAAGATTCATGACACCAAATGAATTTGTCGTGCACAGACGATAAGGGCGGGAGGGCAATTGACCATCTTTCTAGGAGACTTTTAAGAGCAGCACCAACCGGAGTATACATATCAGCAACTACTGCATGGTTCGAAAGACCAATGGACTCCCTAAACGCTGGAGGAACACACGAATCCAACGGCCCACAAGAGAGCCAATAATCGTGCCATAGCGAAATGGAGTAACCATTACCAACAATCCGCCTAAACGACGAACGAAAATATGGTCTGAGCTGGAGGATCTTTTTCCACATCCAGGAGCACGTCCTCGGAGTATTGGCAATCCAACTTAGATGAGTGTTTTTCCCCCAAGTTTTGACTTCTTCTTCTCTTTTTTTCCCCCTAAAATCGTTGACCCCCCTTCCCTAAATCATGACTTAATGATGAATCTCCGTCCACATTGGCTTCCAAGCATCACAATACAATTTTTTTTTTAATGGACCACTTTCTCTATTTTGTAATTTCCGGGCTACCTCCAAAAAAATTGCCAAAAGATTCCAAGCTTCGCTCAAAAGGACAAAAGCCCTTTTGCCCTCAAGAAATTAATTTTTTCAAACCCCCCCCCCCCCCCCCCCCAAAAAAAATCATATTTCCTGGCAAAGGACAAGCAGAGGATCCTTTGGCAATCGGCAATGTCACGAGATCTGAGGGCAGCACCCAGCAACTCGGTTGGTGACCCTGCAAATTTTCCGTCAGAGCAAAAAAAAAAAAAAAAGAAAATACAAATATAGAAAGGAAAAAAAAAAAGGAAGAAGAGAGATTCATTTAATGTTGGCCACTTTAGATTCATGAATCTAATTTCCATTTTCCACCCCTCGAAAACAAGGAAATCTCACCGATCTCTATTTTATTATAAAAGCCTACCTACAAACTCCGTTTTTTTCATTATGACCCACCACATTCTTGAAGAAGAAATTAGATGAGGGGCGGCAGATGGCTTCGGTGGGACCACTTGTGTCCGTGCGCGGGGCCCACCCTCCTTTTGGTCTCTTCCGCCTCATTGCCTATGTTATTTTCTTTTTGTTTGGACTTTGTTTGGTAGAATATTGCTGTCGGTGAGGCTTGTGGAGACTTTGATTAAGCTTTAATTGGGGGAGACAATCCTCACCAAAGCGAGTCACCGCCACTAGTGTCATTAGGCCAAAGCCCTAATAATTCCGTCACTAGGTCTCGGATTTGACTCTCACTTTACTTAGGATCGTGTCAAATAAAAAAAGTAATTTCTTGCGAATCTGTCGATTTGAATGTGGTTGTTTGTCTCTAATCGAATTGAGAAATGGATTCAACTCGATATGAACAGTCAACCTAAGATACCACCTAAACCATTACATAGAGAAAGAGTAGGAGAGTTTCGGATTTATGGTCCCTTCATAGGATCAACATATTCAATGTTGTTGAAAGACGATTAAAGTCGAGCAATAATAAAGCCTATCCGACGAAGTCAGAATGGCCGAAAAGATCATCAATTTCACAAAAATTGTGTTTTCTTTTTCATGCATCCGTGACGGATCACCTAGAAAACAAGTCTAGGAAATGGAGTCGTCAAGAAGTTGATGTTCAAAAAACTTGGTTTTCTTCTCATGCATCCGCAGGACAAAAGGGTGAGAAATTAGTGGCGAAGCAACCGCACGAACGTGACCGAAACAAAGAGCAGAAAGTGCCACCCCACCATCGCAAAGCGATTTCCAATGTTTCCGAACAACTTTACACAAAAAGCTTTGAAAATCTCTCTTCCCCCACCCCAAAAAAAATAACATAAAAATAAAATCCAAACGAGTCTACTTCATGTCATCGTCCCCACCGTTGGACCCTTCTTTAATTACGAAGTACAAGTATGCTTAAGTAGGTAAAATCTAGACCGATGGAATGCCTCTCCAACATCGTAGATCAAGCAAGATGCGAGTCAAATCCCGAGCCGGCATATCAGTGCGTAATGTCGTTGTTATTGGATGGCATAGAGAATCAAACCTGTGAAGCTTCCAATTGATCTTGCCTTTTCCCTCACATACTTTTTGAACAATGGTTGCATCATTGTCATCCATACCATCATTACTTTGCACCGACGCACCATTCCACCTACGAAAAGTTTGTGTTCTTTTGGTATTTAGGAGGTTCATACAATCCACGTTACTTCCAACCACGGAACTTCACATGCCTTGCCAACTCCATGACAACACGTGACACGATGTACTTCTCTTAGCAAATTCAGTGGAAAAATTAGTGTTTTGTCCAATGATGAAGCTCAAGATGGCCCGTTTATGATTAGCCATGAGACATAATCAATGGAACATCTCATTCGAACAAAGGTTACATCACGTTAAGAAATTATAAGACCGTCCATAAGTACAGGCCCTCGAACTCGCTCGGGACCCTCTAAATCAGGAGATTCTGCTTGGATGTCGCCTCTCGTCGCTCCTTTCGGTCTCGTCGAAACCCTTTTATGCGGTGGTAGTATTGTTTTTGCATCTCACTGTGGTCATAATCTATGTTTTGGTATATGTGGACAGCCAAGATCAAATTTTGCAACCAAGACTCACTTGGGCCTCTCCTCTCCTCCTCATTGAATCAAGCCCATCCACCGATCTTCTGGGCTAGGACCCAAAACCTAATGGGTTAGGCCTCTGGTGACTCCTCCTCCTATCCATTTTCATGGGCTACATCTGGCAAATGGATAATATTTTTACTTTTGCAGATGCCTGTTAAAAATATAAACTTTTCCAAATCGCCAGTATCTAGCATTTCACGTACCAGTCACACGTCCGACATAATATGAAGGACCAATCATATTGCTTGCATGTTGTACCTCATCATTTCGCAACTCTTGATTTTCGTAATCCCTTGAATCCAATCGGCTTACCGTGCTGCATACGTGTAATTATCGCACGAAATACCTTTATGGTCCACATGCACCGAATTCTCGGTTCAGCCTTACTTTAATTTAATTTTTAGCATTATTGTCTCATTGTTGGGTCATTATTGTGTCGACCTTCGCCGGATCACGACGTGGTACGAGAACTTAAAAAAAGGTCGTCAACGAGGACCAGAGTCAAATCCTCCGGCGCCGCCCTCGGAAAAAGGAGGAGAGAAGGGCCGGGAAAAAGGACGTCGGTCGGAGGACCGCCCTCGATCGCGTTGACTTCCGGAGCGGGAACCGAAGGGAGAGATCGGTTGGTGGACCTCCGATCCGAGCCGCTGGATGAGCGCGGGCGCACGTGCGGCCTCCCGCAGGGGGGGCTCTCCGCCCTCCGATTCGGTCCCAGACGGTACGGGAAAGGATTCGGTGGAGCGGCCGCGCAGCGTACGGTGCGGTGCGCCCGCACCAGCGTCGCGTGCGCGCCGTCGATGCGGGGAGGCGAGGACGGGGTGGGTCCCGGGTTGGGCCCCACTTGTCAGGACGCTGCTCGAGAAGGTCAGTGTACTATAATGTGTAATGTAAGAAGAAGCGCGTCAGACGGCCACCTGTCATGTGGTGGGGCCCGCTGCAGACAGAATTATTATGTCGTGCCCCACTGAGCTGTCAATGCGTAAGTGATAAGAAAAAAATATTGTTTTCATTTTAAATCATCGAGTTTACGGAAATACTGAGAAAATGACGACAAAAGAACCATTTTTGTAATAAGGGAAAAAATAATTGAATAATAAATTACATTGGTCTCGTACAAATGCCTATCGAAAGGTGTTTGGTGACATTCTAATTTCTTTTGATATTTTATCACTTAATCAATTACATCAGTCTCGACGACATTGAGTGTTGAAAATTAAAAATTTTCAAGATTTAATATGGTTATAACTTATCACAGAGTGTAACTTCATTGTCGGTATATAACATGGATGAGCACAATCAATGCTACTTATATAGTTGGATTTTTTTTTTTTATATCAATCAATTGAGAATCTATGCTCACGATGCTTTGTAATTTTATTTTAACTTTTCATGTTCATGCGTGTAGCTAAGACCTTATAAAGCGAATGGCAAATGTGGCTGCTCAAAATTTGAATTTAATATTCGTTACATCCAAATCAAATGCTTGATTGACAAATGCATGAAAAGTTAGATGAATAATAGTGTAAATATGATTGCGGTAAGATCATTATCAAATCATCATCACCCGTTTCCATGAGGGTGTTCAATGTAAAATCACAAAGAATATTCATCATTTCTCATTAGATGAAATTAACATGTTAGAGTCCATCTTCTAGTATTTGATACTAGAAATTATCTTTTTGCCAGTATCTCATGCTATAACTGAAAATCTTCTTTTCATCTCACTTTTCAGAGCTTTGGTGTTATAATAAGACTATAAATGCAATTTGACTTTTCTTTTCTCTTTCACAGTCCATCAAATATTTAATTGCCCGCCTCTATGACCAAATGAGGAAAATAGGGTCAATTGTAGTTTGATTCGTTACTTAATAAACTAATTTTGTAAATCGATTTTTGCAAGTCTCACCTAAGTACAAAGGATGATGAGACTAACAAAAAATTAGAAAACATATGTTAAGAAAAGAATCAATTTAAATTAATAGCTCCTACTTATGTTTATGATTTTTTTTTTGGACGATAACATTATCAGAATTTGATATAGGAAAGAGTATCTAACATTTTAGATACGAAATATGTTGCACATCGCAATAACTTCATAAGTACTAACTAATAGCGAAAATATTGTCATTTAAGCTAAGAACAATTGATCATATAGATATCACCAAGTCATCCTTTCAAAGTTGAGCAAAATTAATGTAGAATAAACTGGCGATAATATTAGTTCCTTGTTCTCACTTTGAAAATCACCTATCAATCTTTCAAGAGTAGTAATAATTTGCTACAAAATTAGAGATAATTCTCCTCCACGGTTAGAAAAATAAGTTTTGTGGAGCCTTATACTAAATTTCCATGCATAATAGATAAATATAATGCATAATTTAATAGCCATCCATAAATTTGTTGTCATTACTCCCAAATGAAAATGCAAGGTGAGAACCACTGCAAGTACAATATAAGTTTAACACGGTAGTAGCTTGTATGTATATATATGCTATCAATAAACTTTGCATTAAGCGAAAATTTTATTATACCCAAAAGGGTTCATATTTTTCAAAAGAAGGGAATCAATTTAATAGAATATCGCAATTATCATCCTTTTCGCACAAAAAAAAAAAAAAAAGGAAGAAGAAGGAATTGCATTGTCTTCCACAATCTCTGAGATATGATTGTTCTATTAACTTTTTCTATTTTTTTTTTTTTTCACTTTCCTGGGCGCGCACGAGCGGCATTGTAAAGTAATGAGAGAATCATACGTGACTATAGAAAGATAATCTAAAATCTCATTTTTCAAACCTGTCGGTGCACATGGCTACAACTTTATATACTGACATTGTCCTCGGACGAGAGAAATCATATATTATATATGATAGAAACAAAGGGAGGAACATAACAAAAAGGGACTGCTAGTACTCAAATCTTCGCAAGAAGAAAAAGGTCCAGCTAGCCTACCACTTTATGATTATTATCATCATGATTGCACACCAAAAACATGCAAACGAAAAAAACTCTTTTTCTAGAACTCAAAACTCAAAATTAGCAGCTGGAGCTACCTGATTGGCAACGTCCTTGTCTCTACCTGCACTGAATTGCGCAGCCGACGAATCGCCGTGAGCGCTGGTCGCCGGCAAGGGCTGGTCGGCGGGCGGCACCGTGGCGGTGGTGGTGGCAGTGGCAGTGGCGGCAAGTTTTCCTTGGCTGTACAGGTGGCTCAGTTGGTGGAAATAGGGGCACGTCCTTGAGTCGAGAGACCTCTTCTTGTCGTTGTCTTTGGTTTTTCGAAAGTACTTGTTTATGTTCTCCCACTTCTCTTTGCACCTCTTGGCACTCCTCCCGTAGCCCAGCTCCGACATCTTCTGTGAGATTCTCTCCCAAAGTGGAGCTCTATTGTTGCCATTGTTGTTAGATCCTTCCAATTTGTGATCTTCGTTGTTGGTACCGCCATAGAGACTGCACCTAAGGTTTATGAGCGCTTGGACTTCATCTCTTGGCCATCTCTTCCCGAGGTCCTGATCTTTGGCCGCGTTTGGGGCTGAGTTTTGCGACCCATGATGGGTCTTTTGATGGGGGTTGGGAGGACTAGGGTTTTGAGGAGTCATGGTGGTCAAAGTTGGTGGGTTGGACCTGGTTTCAGTTTGAGCCATTGCTGCTGAAGCTGAACTTGGGTCTTGTTTGGTGGGTGTGCTTCGGAAGGAGGAAGAACAAGTGGAGTGGTTGTGATTTTCCAGGGAAGACGAAGTGGGAACTTCAGCAGCATGACTTTGCTTGTGCGTGCCCATATGAGAAGTGCTAGAATTGTCATTAGGGTTTGAGGAGTTGGGCTCAGCCAAGGAGCATGGACTTGAAGAGTTGGATAGCAAATGCGGGCTGTGATCATCATCCCCATCGAAGGAAGTGAACTTCTTGAGGAACTCAATGATGGTGGCCTGTCTGTTACCTGCAATGGCCTGCTCGTGCGCCCTAGCATCAAGTTCCTTGTTCATCCTCTCGATCTCCTGCCTCTTCCATGCTTCCTCTTTCTCCACCATCTCCTTCTCTCTCCTCACCATGTCCTCAAGCAGCTTGTTGTGCATCTCCTCCTGCTGAGCCATTAACCTCTGGACAACGCTCTCACATAAGCCCTTGAACAGCTCATATTTCACTAGTCTCTCCTCCTGTGATCTTTTCCTCTTCTTGCCCTTTGAGGATGACCTGTTGATGTGGTCCTTATCATCTGTTGCTGCCATTTTGTAATTTTGCTCTGATGCGTCATTCACGGTCGCACGCAATTCATTTCTTGAATTGGTGCCATCGAAGTTCTGGATCATCTGACCCGCCATCTTGTCTTCTTCTTCTCCTGCTCTGAGCTTTCCCACCTTATTATCAGTGCTCTTGTCAGCTGCAAGTATTGGAGGATTGTTCTGGTGATCTCCATGATTACTATTGCACAGCTCTTCAAGCTCACTCAGCAACCTGTCGTTCTTTGGATAACTAGCACTAGCAGGTGTATATGATCTGATGCTTTCTTCTTCAAATTTTTCCTTGCACTCAGCAGCACTCCTTCTGAAGCCAAGCTCTGCAAGCTTCCTGCATGCAACCCACTTTAAAATAAGAATACGCGCAGACCTTGCTTATTGTTTAATAGGCCATGAGAGTTTATTCCTCCATTTGTTTAACTTTAGGCACTATCTCTGTCTAGTTATTTTTTTTTTTGGGGAAGGCAATTTTTTAAGCTTGAAGATCCCTATACAAACTGCTGCTTCATTTTTCTTTGGTGTTAGGAAGAAACTGAACCAGTCATCAACAAGATTCTGAGCCCCAGTTCATCAAACTAATTCGGAAAGTCCAAGAAGACTATGAGATTGATGCATGCATGTGTGACACATATGCACACCTGGACAAACACACATGCACAGAGAAAAAACCTACTTGTGTCTCTCTTTCTTTCCAATTTGGTAAAAAAAAAAACTGATTCGTGTTTACCTGGATATATGTTCCCAAATGAATTCAGGGAACCAATTCTCCATGCCAGATCTGATTTTAAACAGTGCGAGCACTTCATCACTAGTCCACTGGCGATCATCATCAACAGTGGCTACTTCTGCTAGTTTGGATCTGTCTCTCTGATCAATGCCCAAATTCACAGGGACCAAGCTGTTCGCACCATCTATCTCTTCATGAATGATGTCCTTCTGGGCTCGAGGCGGTTGGTGCAGCGGTTGCAGGAAATGGGGAGGCGGCTGCTGCAGGTGGTGGTGGTGAGGAGAGTAGAGATCGAAGGCAGGGAAATTCAAAGAAGCGAGAGTCGGCGGCGGGGGTGAAGAGGCATGTTGAAGCGGGAAAGAGAGAGGGAGAGAGAGTGATGAAGCTCTCGAGGAGGCCAGGAACTGGTGAAACTGGTCCGGCACTCCATCGAACATCTTGTGTTTGAGCTCTATCTAACTCTCTCTCCCTCTCTTTACCCCTCTCTCTCTCTCTCTCTCTCTCTCTCTCTCTCTCGCCCCCAACTCTGCTCACTGTAAATTGGCAAAGTGATACAAAGAAAACTACAAAGAAAGACCCCTCTCTCCTTCCTCCCTCTCCGCCTCTTTCTCTCTCTCCCCTTCTCTCTCTTCTCCCATATTCATTTATCAAGGATTTTGTCCTGTTCCGGCAAAGAGATGATAACCCACCACGCTCTTTCGGCAGGAGGTGAAGTCAGTGTAGATGGACGGGGACAGCAACTTGTCATCAAGATTCAAATCACCCGTGCTGTCAATCACCATCCTCTCTCTCTCCGCTGGCTGGGAACTAAAGGGGGAGCGCGTGCGGGAGCAGCAGCGTCCGCGAGCGTCGGGGATGGGCAGAAGAGGAGGAGAAAAACAAAAACGAGTGATAGAGTTTCGAAATGCGTATGTGGGGGAGTGCATCCGAACGGAGGTTTTGGGAAGGGGGGGCATCTCGGTCCCTAGAATCCTATGCAGCAGCGGGTGCTGATGATGGTGTAATTAACGGCAATTGTATGGCAGGACACGTGAATTCATGCAGAGGCTGGGACCGATTTATTGAATTCCTTCGGGAAGGTGGCGCCGCTACTCTGCTGCTCTGGTCTATGGAATGCCCGGTGCACCCTTGATTGTCGCTTATGCTGCATGATAGGGATGGGCATAGCTCCAGAGTAGAACTTTGAACCTGAGAACCAGACCAATAGGAACCTATTAAATTGTAAGTTCCAAGGAACGTAGAATAGGTTCCGAGTTCCAAAAACGAGCATGCAAGTTCCAAGTTCTACGTTCATATTCTAGATGGAACTCATACGGAACCTAAAATTGCTTACCCCTATCGCACGATATGTTGGCGAGACTTGATCATGTTAGCTAAGCAATTGCGTGCGCTTAGCCATGAGATCTCACGAACAAATTTGAACAATTTGGTACAAGGGCATTGAGTCATGCAACCATTGTTTAGGTCAGGCCTAAATACCAAGTTAGGCCTACTGTAGGCCAAGCCTGGGCTGGCGATGTTCTCCTTCGACGTTCACATGGCATCTCTCTACTATCACGTTGCAATCGATGGGGATCTTGACTGACTTCTTGTGAGTGAAACTAAGTCCCCCTTCTAAGCAAGGCTGATAATATGGAAGGCGTTGGGGGATTAGCAAGCCATTCTTTCCTGGAGGCTTAGTCCTAAACATTGCATCGAGTAACAAGAAGAAGGCGTAATTGATAGTAAATATGATGTTGTCACATCACGTGATGATAGCGTTAGGTGGGTAAATTGTTTCAGTTCACTTTAGGGTCTAATTTAGCATGTGTAGATAGTTCTACACAAAACAGCATCAAAAGGCCGAGAATAGAACTACTACTATATGAAGATGATGGAGAGTGATCTGGCCAACTTACCTGAACAAAACAGCATTTTTTTTTTTTTTTTTTTTTTACGAGGAAAGGAACAGATCATCCTTGGCAAAGGTGCTTTTCTTTTCCAACCAAGAGTTGTCTTTTCATCAATCTTAGGAGAGATCGATTCCCCAAAAAACATTGATGCTAGAGTAAAACCCTCTTTGTCATGGTGCTGCTGCTGCTGCTGCTGCTGACTGAAACAGTCCAACATGAGAGCATGTGCACGTCAGAATCTGAATCCATTTCAAGTAACGAGATGATGACTACACACTTAGCACATCATGATACAAAATTTGTCTCCCTTCCTTGTCAAGCCATCAAGCCATTGAGCATAACATTTCTTGTTATAGATCTATAAAAACAAATCATTCTTTTCTTGAAAAATATCAATAATATATCTCGCCTTTCACTCGATAATAGCCACTTACCTCTAATTGTGAAAAGACCAATGCTAAGGTGACAGCTCTGTCATTCTTTTCCTATTCTTGGTCACAGAATATTCCATAGAATCGGGCTACTTAGCCGATTTTCAAGGGATAAATTACAAACTTTTGAAAGATTAAATTTTAAAAAGAATTATGAAATACTATGTCAATATAAAAAGCCTAATTTGTTAGTCAGTACAAAATAATTACATTCTGATATGCTGGATGCAATTGACAACACAACAAACTCTAATTATACAATAATGAACATGATTTGCAATTTTTTTCCTAATAATTTATTAGAGAGCAACTCTCTAGTGTGTAAATCTCCCATAAGTATCACATGTTTTATACATAAAAACCACCAAAAGTTTAATTTTTGTTGAAAAGAAGTTTTTCATGCTGTGTTTGATACTTATGGCTAAAGTAGATTTTTAGGTTATGTCGTGTTTATTTATTAAATAGATCGAAACAAATTGAGCATGCAACTAGGAATTGATTAAATGAATCAACTTTACATTGACCTATGTGCGTCCTCCTCGGTAGGAAATGAACACGGTCAAAGAATATATATATATATATATATATACATACATATATATATATATATATATATATATATATATATATATATATATATATACATACATATATATATATATATATATGTATGTATGTATGTATGTATGTATGTATGTATGTATATATATATATATACATACATACATACATATATATATATATATATATATGTATGTATGTATGTATGTATGTATGTATGAAGAGTCATTCAATTAATGAAGTCGATCTAGAGTGAACTTTACTTCTTTTTTAATATGGTTTTCACACTTAGATTTTTAGTTAGCAAAAAAAACATATGAAATGCTTCATACTATACAAATATAGACACATAAAATCATGTATAGCACTCCATAATATTTAAAACCTAATATTCTAAAAGTTTTAAATTTTCAAAGAAAAGTTAAATGCAAAAATATTTTTTTTTGTTGCATAGAATAATATAACCTTGATATTACAATCTGTGTTTGTATGTCAATTGGAATATCCTTATACTCAATTTCTTTAGGGAAAATTTCAATTAAGTGCCTAAAGTGGGACCGTTTTCTCAAAAAAGGACCCAAAATGGACATTGTCTCAAAAAAAGACCTAAAGTGACCAACTTAGTTTCAAATAAGGGTCTCAACTTAAAAGCCAACCAAATCTTTTTTGTATCTAGAGGTATTTTTGTCTAAAGACTTTTTTTTTCCTTCTTTTTTAAATTTATTTTCTCCTTCTCTGTCTTTTCTTCATCATCATCATGCCTTCGCATTTTTCACTCTTTAGATCACGTTCTCCAAAGTCCATCTCTATCTTCCTTGCCGAATTAGCCGTCAACGCCCTCAACCTCATTTGTCATTGCCCTCAACAACAATTCTAGTACCTTTGTTGAAAGATGGAGGTCAATCCAAGCCCTAGATCGAGCATGAGTGGACCAAAATGTCACACTCAGCTCGATTCGATCCCCATATCTTGTGGTCGTGGTCAAGCATGATGCATGATGCATGATGCATGATGAGGTGTAAGCCATGAGCTTGTTGCCCTCGTTGTCATCGATGCTTGAATTCAAATCGGTGCTCACATAGGCTATGATCGATCTTAGCGAGGAGAAGCCAGATTGAAGTGCCTAAGCCAAATTTATTAGAGGTTTTTTAGGAATCTCTATGATACTTATGTGCATTGATTTGTTTAGTGAAATACGTGGTTTTGGGAATTTCTGAACGATTTTGCACTTTTTTTTTATCTTGTTATTCTCTCTCAAATATGTGTAGATAATATTTCAAAGTTAGAGAGGCGAATTTGTTTGAACATGTGTAGACCAGAGTCATTTGTTTTTAAGATTGAGTGCTGTGTGATTCGAATCGCCACCAAAGGCGAGTATCTTCAATCACGGGTCAGAATGATTCAGCAGCTTTCAAAAGTAACCAACATGCACGACACAATTGGGCCCTCTCTAGAAGCCACAAATTCCACCTCAATGCAAGCTGCGTCTATGAATGTTATGAATAATCCAATCCGGACCCAATAAAACATTCCCAAGAAGCTATGAGTGAAAGTTATCATGGCATAGGTAATTTCATTGGTGGGGAGAGCATGAAACTGTTACTTTAATTGCCATAATAAGTTTTTACAAGCAAATTGAATAAAAACAAAATCCACTCATGGATATTTCTTGATTCTCAAATTCATTATCGTCATTGGAGAAGGTGAGTGGTGGCGAATAACTTAAAAACTGGCTTATGCCGAAATTGATGAGTTCTTGGGTGAGGATGCAAAATTGCATAATGTAGAGAGCATGTGCTTTGAAGTTTGTTGATGGGGAGGCCGCAGAATTGAAGCACGCAATTTGCAGCTTTGCAAAACTGCATAACTTCTTGAATATCTTTTCGTTTTCTTCTTTTCCTAAATTGTTCAAATTGTTTTGCACCTATGCAAGCTCGTGCATGAGGAGTCTGATGCATTTGTCAAGAAGGAGGTGAGCAAGATGAAAAAAGAAAGAAAAGAAAAACAAAAAAAAGTATTTAGACGAAAATACCCCTAACTGTAAATAAGATTTGATTGGTTTTCAAGTTGAAACTCTTATTCAAGACTAAATGAGTCACTTTATGCCCTTATTTGATACAATGTCCACTTTAGGCCCTTTTTTGAGAAAACGGTTCCACTTTAGGCCATTAATTGAAATTTTCCCATTTCTTTATTATTTTTGCATCATAACTCTATATGGTAGGTAAAAGTTTCTATTTTTCAAATGAAAACGGATGAAGTAAGCAGGCCAGTTTCCATAGAATAATGTGTGATTGTGAAAGCAACGTTACTAGGAAAAAAATTTACAGAGCGATTGCCATCGCATTGCTCTTTGGAAAATACCAAATATGCACATGATCTTTATCTTTAGAGATCAATATACATATTTGCATCAATTATCCCAGTGCCGTTGTACACGAAAATGCAATTTTGTGCCAAAAGTGCCCATCACTAAATCCAAAAAATTCTGCACCAACTCAAAACACTCAGTACCAACTACAAACAAATCACCCAAACCCTCAGCAAGATGCCACAATGAGTTTGCAATGAGGGCAATTTGGTTTTTTTGATGCGGGTTTTGCTCAGGGGTATGTCCGTGGTACTTTTGCTATATTATAGGTATGAAAGTGATTATTGGGTGAAAAATAAGGAAAAATAAGGGATATTGTTTTTGTATTTTCCCCCCTTTTCTGGATACACATGGAAACTTACCAAGGCATTGTATGTGGAAAACATCTTTTTGATGCGTTAAGTTAGCATGCAGCAATAATTTCGTCAGTGTAGAATTACATTAATGGGAAAACAGGTGGGTCCTGAATTCTCTGCATAAAGAGTTTCATTTGGAGAAACTGCTTAATTAGGATAATCAATATTGGACCGATCCTATTACTAGCAATATGCTCAAGGTAGTTTGAGTCTATTACTAGTAATATGCTCAACATGCACACCCCTAGCTACATGTGTACAATATTCATATTCCCTCGATGAACTTTTTTTTTTTTTTTTTTTTTCCGGTTATCGATAATTCAAACGGTTTCGAATAAGGTGGTGTTGAAAAATCTTTCTAAATATCAATTTTTGCAAAGCCCTTTTTGCAAGTAATTTTCATCATAACATCTTAATCATCAAAATGGAAGCTTGCTATCCATTAACGAGACAAAAGCTGCACTTTTTCACAGGCCAAGAACTGGGCCTCACCTCTGTGTTGGGCCGGTTTTGGGCTCTTACGCATCTTCTTCAACTCCTCTTCATTTCGCATAAACAAATTATCATCTAACACTATCCTATCGAGACATCTACGGACCAAAAAAAAAACATATTTCGATTCTACTTTTGATCATTTCATTTCATATACTATCACGAAGAATTACAAACCTTAAATTGATCCCACAGGTGTAATGTTAGGATAAGATCATAGCGGAACTGTGTAACGCGGAAACCAGCCTTTTATCGCATTCCCAAACTACAAACTCAAACTTCCTTTGTCATTGACTTTAAGCATCCAAGGGTCTATTCAAGATCCGATTGTGGAAAATCCCTCTTAGTCCACACAAACTTATGTTCTCTTGGGTGTGCTTAGTGTTGAGTGTTTTAGGAAAATTATTAGTTGTATTTGAATGACGATATCCAAAGAATATCAACTGTTTGATCATGTGGATCTCATGTGAGATTCATATATTAGATTTATTGAATCGGACGCATGCATGTAAGATTCAAATGTTACATCAATCAAAATCAGGTGCATGCAACAACTCCTCGATCTTTGTGCCTAAGCTCAAAACTAGCCGGCAAATAAATAGGCGATAACCAAATCTATGCAATTGCCACATCAATCTATTCGATATTAAAATTGATGAGATAGATTGGGACAACCCAATCTACCAGTGATCGAGACAGTACCAAGAAAAATGGACATGGCTTTTGTCGGTAACCCGTCGTCTGATGTTGATTAAGTGCGCTGGACCAATCATTTTCTTGTTTGGCAATAATTAATCACCCCGCAACGTCCCGATTCATTACATAAGAAAGAGACAAAGATGTCATTCATATCACTGCCATCTTTAAATGAGGAATTCCGGCCAGGACAAACGGATCTTAGCTGTTGCTTAGACCATACCCGCCTTTCCGAATTTGCCCATGTCATGCTCAAATGATTGTGCCAGCTATCATTTGAGTGGTCTAAATCAGAGTCATTTTGGTCCGTGCATGTGTGTGTGTCCTGCATTTGGCAAGCCCCTCTTACGGTTCAGCTTAACCGTAATGGAGATTTTAGAGGTGTGGTCAATTGAGAAGAGAGAGGAAGGGAGCGGGGGAGGGATGGTGAAGCAATTCATGGTGATGGATGCGTGGATGAGAGAAGCTGAAGAAGCTTCAGAGTTGTTGGAAGAGCTGGAGAGCAAGGTCAGGAACAAGAATCCTCAGGAGATGTGCACGCTCAGTAACGCCACTAAATCCAAACTCCTTGAGCTTGGCACGAAGCTTGATCGCCTTGAGTCTCTCCTTCACAATCCACCCTCAAAACCCGTCTTGTACTCTCTCTCTCTCTCTCTCTCTGTTTCTGCTTTAAACTGCTCTTCAATTTCTTGAAGGAATTAGTTTATCTGTTCATGCCTCTCATTGAATGACCATCTGGTGTTTTGAGTGAAAGAATGCTATTGGGAATTATGCCCCTTAATTCTTTTTTTTGGTCTGAATGAGCCTTTGTTCAGTAGCCTGTATTCTTTTACTAGAGATGGGCATGGCTATAAACGGACAGGCTTTTGGATTCTGTTCGTACGAAATCACTGTGATAAAGCTTCCTAATTTCTTGGCTATTGAAACTTTAGCTTACATTGGAGGATTCCATTGGAAACAAAAGATTCACATTCACATGGACCAACTTGTCCACATTTTCATATTAGACCACCTCACTTTATTTGCTCGTTGAAGAATGGGAAACAAGAGGAATCTTCTGAGCATGTGCGACACTGCTTAGGTTGCCAATGCCAGCATGAGTCAATTCTTCAATTGCAGTTTTTCTGCAGAACTGATGAAGATTTAGGTTGGCGATGGAAAATGCTGTTGGATATTCAGCTGCAAACAAGAGAAGTGGCCGTCAGTCTGCTCATGCCAGCATCTCCAAGCAGGTATGACATTCACTGTGTCAACTTGTATTAAGGTTTATAAAGTTGATAGACTGGTGGCAATTGTTAGATTAGTTGGTCCAATAAGGTAAAATTGTCAAGTTTGGCTGTACATAATGCTCCGGTAATGACTTCCTTATAGGAGATGAGCAGCAAGCTATTTTCTTACTTCCTTTAGAGCTACAGTTCTGAAACCAATAACTTTGGCAAAAAGAACAAAAGTAGATAGGTAAATCTGAAAAACTTGTTTGATTATTGGAGGCTTCACATCATAAGTATTTTATCTTCTTTGAGACTTGCAAAAAAGTCGATCTCCCTTACTTCAAAACGACTAAAAAGCACAAACAACCTTGCGGTATCATCTAGATCATCTAATTACAGTTGTTAATTACATCACCATAGTATAGTTAATTGATTTACAACATCTTGAAATTCACTTAAGTACAACCATTGTATCTCAAATTCACAAATTGTTTAGCTATAAGAGCTTTATTTTGTGGAGTACCCCTCTTGTAGAGATCTTGTAATTTCTTCCACGAAGTATCCACCTTCGTTTCCTTTGCTTGAGGTATTGGAAAATGTAAGTCAAACTGTTAACACATGACCTTGCCATTTCTTTATCTCAGCTTTTGCATTTTTGTTGCATCCAGGCCTGGACATTTACATTCTGCAGACTCCAAAGAAACCAGTCAATCTACCAGCCTTTACAATCAAGGTGCAATGTATTTTTTGTCGAATCGTCATACTTGCTAGATGAATCTGTTTTTCCATAGTAAACTGGAAGCAGAAACACTTACATTTGACAGGGAAACTGCGCGACCTCTAACATTAGTTTCCTGAATGAATTACTGGAACAAATTGTAGTAAGCAGACACCAGAAAACTAAACTCTATAGGAATGACAACTTCAACGACCTTAAAATTTCGATGAATGGGAGAGACAAAGATGTTTTGGGGTTTCTTGATTTTACTTTTCTTGTTGCCATTGATCTACCTTTGACGATTGGTTAAATGAATCTGCCAAATCGAGCAGTAAGCCTTGTCTTCATCTTGAATTTTTCAATAATCTTAAGTGGACCGACTGACTTGTTATGCAGATGAGATGGCAACCTCATTTTCGAAAGATGACCCAGAGATGCTAAGACCTCTTTTGGTAAGTCATCATCCTGTTCTAACCACCAAGTAATCTATCCTCTGCACATCTTGTGTTCCTTTGGCTCATCCTTTTTCACTGCTTCGTTCTTGACAGTCGGATAATGCATCTCAAATTCATAAGAAGGTACTTTTTGGCTGGACAGAATGAAAAAAAAGTTCAATCTATATATGCTTGTTTATATAATCAAATGTCCGCGTTCATTGTGTGCAGGACTCTTTCACTGCGAAGAGTTGGCTGTGGAAAGCTTGTTGGATCATATGTTCGATCCTTGGAGCAACCGCACTTCTCTTAACATTGTTTGTTGTCTGTGCAATAATATGAGATACCATCAACAATTCAATACACCTGGAATTCGTTATTAAAACGGATTTCCTTACTGCTGATGCTGCAGCGCAGTGGGTAATTTGTGATCTTGGAAGGTAAAAGTAAATGGAATAGACCTAGACGACATTAGGAAAGAAAACAAAAGACCATGGTAAAATCATATCTGATGTACTGTCATATCATCTACTTTGGAGACACCAAGGGATGATATCAATGAGAGGTCGATTCTAGTATGAACAAAGTACTCTTGTCTCTTGTTGACAATTTTGCGAGTGATTCTCTCTTTATTATTAAGTTCATTGATCAGCAAAAAGGCGGTGTCTTCTATGTATTGGTTAACGAAATTTTAAAGTAGGAGAACATGGATCCAATCATCAAGCGGTATGCCATTTGCATTGCATATCACATTAACTGCTATCCATTCTTCATCAATTTTCCTCTTGGCAACTGCCACTATCATGTTACTGTTAAAGACCAAGACGAGATCTCCAAGTTTCAAAGTGCCCCCTGGTAGATGGAATGAAGAAACCTTGGTTTCAGAATAATCTTTGGGACTCTCATGCGATTTGATTGTTCCACGCCTAATGTGTTGTTTAGGTCCAGCTCTTAAATCCATCTGAAGTGTTTTTTTGAGGCTGAGAAGAGACAAAAAGCGTCTTCTAGTGATTTACTTTAGCCTGCTAAGTTAGCTGAATTTATTCTACGATTATGCCAATGCATAGACCTTGCTGTCCTAGACAGCTAATACATTGTGGTATCAACATTTATTTGCTGCAACAAGAACCAGGTCTCCCTAATCAAGCGTCAAATCAATGTCCAATGATTACCACACAATTCATCAGCTCAGAAGTGTTTTCCCTGGACAATTTGTTCTCTCATTTCAGATTTCTCAAAGTCACATGAAACAGAAAGAACAGACTAAATGCTGTCATAAGCATAACATAAAGCATCTACTAACTCAAAATTTGACATACTGTTAAGAGCATCTTTTCATTTTGTGGGTTCCTTTTTGGGCTTAAAGACAAGTTAGCAGCGAGGGGAAGTGGGAACCACAATTCTGGTGACATTTCATCAATATAAGCAGCAAAAGAAAAGGGGGAAAAATGCTGGCAATTTTCTTTTTCTGCAAAGTTTTTTCAGGCTTTATCTCATCCAGGCCAGACAAACTGAAGCTCACCAAGAAAATCTTCTGCACAGGAACACCCAACACTAGGTACTAATTGCTGTAACACCCATGAAAAAGATAAGGTGGACAGCATTAAACACCCCACTAAGCAAATGCCAAACCCATGAAACAAGACAAAATTAAAAACAGAGCCGACATAAAGATGATATCACAAAAAATATATATAAAAATTGAGTTTTTTTTTTTTTTTGTAATTACATATTGGGTGCCCCATTATCTCTTTTAGTGGCAATAACATTCCATTAGCTAAAAAATAATTCCCACTGTATCAACCGCAATAACCTTCAAAATTTTAACCACCAGACTCAATTTTAAGCCTTCGATTACCTGACAAAACTCTCTTGCAGCATCTCTCCTTGTCCAGATACTCTGAAGCCTAACTTTCTCTCTCTAAACTATTTAGCACTGTAGCCACTTATATTTCTCTCTCTCTCTCTCTCTCTCTACCCAAGGAGAGTGCTGGCGACGTTAAAAACTACAAAATTCTGTGATTCAGACACGCCCCACGCCATAAAGTTTTGAGCTTTGCCCAGCTTCTTGGGCTCTTGGCACCTCCGTATGGCATCTTCCGTTGCTTTTCCGGCGACCTCCGTGACCCGGACCCGGAACGGAAATGGTGAATTCTTGTTATCGGGTCGCGGCCGGCAGCTGTGGAAGGTGCCGCAGAGGCTGTGCGTTCGGTCATCGCTGGACTCGAATGTGTCAGACATGAGCGTTAATGGTATGCAGAGCTCAAATTTCACTCTGTTCTAGTTCTAGTTTTCTGGGTTCAATTTACTTTTTACGCTTCTGTTTCTAGTTTTTTGCGGCTGATTAGTCTAATTTCGAGAGAGAGCCTGTTATTGTTTTAATGGATTTTACGAAATTCAAGGTGAAACTTTTTCATATTATACTCAGATTAAGTGTTTTGGGACTGGGAGTATATTTTGCTGTCCATTTCTATCATGATGAAGAGCTGATAAGAGTGAGAGTCAAGTGTTGGTTAAAATGATTAGCCAGTCCTGTGTTGTCTAATTAGTTGAAGCTGTGTAAGGAGGAAGGAGAAATGTGTATATTATTTGACTGATGATTGTAAGTTGGGTTGATAATCTTGGGCTTTTAGTATTTAAATCTGGCTACGCAACTCGCTGGTTTTCTCTGCAGCTCCCAAGGGCTTGTTCCCTCCAGAGCCTGAACATTACAGGGGGCCGAAGCTGAAAGTAGCAATCATAGGAGCAGGGCTTGCCGGTATGTCGACTGCAGTCGAGCTTTTGGATCAAGGCCACGAGGTCCGCTTTTCTTTATTCTAAAGGCTAAAGGCTCCCAGTACGCAACAGCAATAGTTACTTGTTTGTTGCCATCACTTGTTTTTTCACCTCTGAAAGAACATCAACTAGATAATTTAATTATATGATCTCAAAGTGATGGGGAATCAAATTAATGTTGGACTTTGAGTGAATCACAGAAGCATGCTTTGCTTGAGAAAATTTAAACATTTGTTTATGTAAGCATTGCTTCATTTGGGAGCTCATGTGCGCAAATAGTGGTTAATGTTCTTTGGATACCTTCTGATGATATTTTTGGTGGTTGTAATCATGTCTTATATTTTCAGGTTGATATATATGAGTCAAGGTCCTTCATTGGTGGGAAAGTCGGTTCATTCATTGATAGACGTGGAAACCACATCGAAATGGGTCTGCATGTCTTTTTTGGCTGCTACAACAATCTTTTTCGTTTGATGAAGAAGGTGAACATATTTTATTTTCTCATTATGAGAATGTGAATCAATAATGTGTTTTTCTTGGGACTAGTCTTATCTTTTTGCTAGGAACTAATCATTCTTTATGCAGAGTAAGTCTGAATCATTTTTAAGTATGTTAAAGTATGGAAATTCTGTGGTTTCTGATGATTTCTCTTTCATTTTCTCTTCAACATAGGTGGGTGCAGAGCAAAATTTGCTCGTGAAGGATCACTCCCACACCTTTGTGAACAAAGGCGGTGAAATTGGTGGTATTGTTCAACCTTTAAAAACTGACAATAAATTGCCTTTTTCTAGCTTCGTGGCAGAATTCATTTCATGATAAGACCCTTACATTGTGGTGATATACAAATGAGTTATTTTGGAGTAAAACTTCATGAATCGATTTTTTGTCAGAACTTGATTTTCGGTTTCCTGTTGGTGCTCCACTGCACGGGATTAATGCATTCTTGTCAACAAATCAACTGAAGGTAATGTTTCAGGAAGAATACATTATGAATATTTTTCTTTCTTCCTGATGCTTGCTACTACTGTCCAGATTTCCATTATGCTGTAATTCACTAGCATTTAAATTTTATTGACGAAATAATCTAACAAATGAGTGTCTTGTAATCTTCTTTCAAGCAAACTTTACTATTCAAATGGTTTGAACATTAAGTTTTGCTTTGCATGATATGTGTCAATTACCCGCAGCTGTGGTTACCAACTAGGGCTTTGATTGATACTGGATATGAAAGACCAAACAATTTTTCTGGGACATGAGTTCACAGATGACATAAGCACTCTTTCTTCAATCATTGCATGCAGACTTATGATAAAGCCAGAAATGCCATTGCTCTTGCACTGAGTCCAGTCGTGAAGGCTCTAGTCAATCCAGATGGAGCGCTGAAGGACATACGTGATTTGGATAGTGTAAGATGATAAACTTAGTGGTTTATTCTTTTGGATTATCTTCTCATTTTCATCTATGTGAATTGTGGATTCCAGAATCCTGTAGAGGAATTTCTTCAAGTGTTTTGTTTTAGTTATGTCTCTGGAGGTTCTTCTTTCCTTGGAACTTCATAAAATTTCTTCCTCTTCTCCATGATAGTTTCACTTAATAACGTTTCAGTTGTTGCTTAATCGCTAAAATTCTGTTGCCTCTTGCAGGTAAGCTTCTCTGATTGGTTTATGTCCAAGGGCGGCACACGGATGAGCATCCAGAGAATGTGGGATCCTGTTGCCTATGCCCTTGGATTTATAGACTGTGATAACATCAGCGCTCGCTGTATGCTCACAATATTTGCATTGTTTGCCACCAAAACAGAGGCTTCTCTACTACGCATGCTCAAGGGCTCTCCAGACATTTATTTGAGTGGCCCAATTAGGAAGTACATTACAGACAAAGGAGGCAGGTATATGCATCTTTTCAAAAGATCCTTTGAAAGCAAGTGATTGACAATATTTTTTTCCCTCATTTTCAAGTGATCTATGTTAATCTAGAATCTCTCTCCGCTAGAACAGGTTCCATCTTAGGTGGGGATGCAGAGAGATACTCTATAATAAATCTGCTGATGGAGGGACATACATTGCAGGACTTGCTATGTCTAAAGTAATATGTTCAGCTTCTTCCCTTAAGTTGGAATGCCTATGGTACTAGTTCATGCATTTAAAGACATTTTCTATGACTAGTTTGTCAACTACTTGATTTGTGAAGCTCTTTTTTCCTGACATTATCTAGTCAGTCCAAGAGAAGTCTTCTTGATATGTGTGACCAATTTAGCATTACTCATGTATATTTCCTTGCGAAGAAATACCCCAAAGAAAGAAAAGAAATGTACCAAGCCATCATCAAATAGGACCCTGTATTAAGCCAATAAAAGGTCTTCCCATCAATTTAATCAAGATGACAACTCCTTCGGCTGATAAGCTTTCAGACAATTCTCTTACTGTGCGAGTTATAGATTGGTAATTTATGCTGCTGATAATCATCAAGTGTCCTTCAAATTGGTCAAGGAAAGGTTATAAAGTTGATTTGTTTCAATAAAGCATCAAGTAAGTGCAATGGTATCCTTCTCTTGCTACAGTGTGAATAATCTTCCAATGCTAACAAACATTAATGGCATTACCACAAGCTGCATATGGTTTTCAGGGGTGCGCATCTCTTATGTTTGTCAGGCTAACATAAGGTTCATGGAAATTTGTTTCTCAGGCTACCAATAAGAAAGTTGTGAAAGCTGATGCTTATGTAGCAGGTCTGTAATTAGATCTACTATCCAGGTATTCTTTACTTTTTTTCTTTAGATTTATGAAAATTGAATATCATTAGATTCTCCCACCTGAATGGCAGCATGTGATGTCCCTGGCATCAAGAGACTTCTACCGTCACAATGGAGGGAATGGGAGTTCTTTGATAATATTTACCAGCTAGTTGGCGTGCCTGTTGTCACTGTGCAGCTTCGGTACAATGGCTGGGTAACAGAGTTGCAGGATCTAGAGAGGTCAAGGTAATCTTCTGTGGAATTGTGAATGTGAGTTTTGCAAAAATAATGCAGTCTCTTACTAAAGCTAGCTGCAAAAACTCAAAATTCCATTCTCCTATACTTTAAAGAGCATATTACAGACATGTTAACCAAGAGATAATTGATAGGCAATTGAGGAAAGCTGCTGGGTTAGACAACCTTCTTTACACTCCAGATGCAGATTTCTCTTGCTTTGCAGACCTTGCGCTCACATCTCCAGAAGATTACTACATTGAGGGACAAGGTTCCTTGCTCCAGTAAGAAAATTTTCACTGTTTCTTTTGACAAATGTTTACAAAGCTCATTTTCTTTGAGATCTGCTGTTTTGAAGATGGATCTTGTTGGGTAAACAATATTCAAGTTCTTTATAATCACGAAGAAGTTTCTTCATTTTGTTAGGACTATGTGCATATTTTCATTAGTTCAGAATGGGTGATCTCTGTCTCTCTCTCTCCCCCCCTCCCCCCCCTCCCACCTCTCTCTCCTTCTTTCTCAGAGAGCTTACAAAATCTGAACTAGAGAAAAGAAAAATTTTGATGGGAAAATGAATCTCTTTATCAACACTTTCTTAAGCAAGATGCCAGGAGGCTCCTCTTGGGTTATTTGTTTCTCATAATCTTAAATGTTTCTTAGACCGAACTTTGTGTCAAAAGATCTATTGTCAAGATTCATTGTATTAGATTTGAAATATTGATTAAACTTTAGTATAGGTCTTTTGCATGCTCATCAAACATAGAATGTAGTTTATGTTTGATTGCTAACAAATAATTATAGTCTCCTGGTTGGATGTGCCATGAGTGATTTAAATCTGTTTTATTCCAGATGTGTCCTGACACCAGGTGATCCATATATGCCTTTGCCGAATGATGAGATCATCAAAAGAGTCTCTAAGCAGGTTTGTCTTTTAGAAGCCCAATCTTTCTTTGAATGACACCTTCCCTTCCTTTAATATGGAACAAGTAGGCTTTGTTCTTTTGATTAAATCCTAGGTTCGGAACTTTTGTGCACTTCTCTTATTGCACCATGCTGTACACACTCGGCATGTTTTCAATTCTGATATGTTTACGGCCTCCTTTTGTATCAGGTCCTCACATTGTTCCCGTCAGCTCAAGGCTTAGAAGTGACTTGGTCTTCTGTCGTCAAAATTGGACAATCTCTCTACCGAGAAGCTCCTGGTAAAGATCCATTCAGACCTGATCAGAAGACACCCATCAAAAACTTTTTCCTTGCTGGCTCGTACACAAAGCAGGTGATTTTACTTTTTCTTAGGTTGATGTGAGCTTAATAGCTGATTCTGTCAAATAAAATCGAGAAAGAGGTGGCTTAAGAATTTGCTTGTGCAGGATTACATTGATAGCATGGAAGGTGCCACTTTATCTGGGAGGCAGGCTTCAGCATACATATGCAATGCTGGGGAAGAGCTGGTGGCTTTGCGAAAGAAGATAGCCACCGCTATCGATTCTCAAGTCCAGGAGAACACTCTCAATACCAAGGACGAGCTAAGTCTTGTCTAATACACAGGCTATTGATTTTACAGGGACGGGAAAGGCGACGTAGCTGGGAGGCGCATTAATCATGATGTAAGTTGCATCCTGAATGGGGAGCAAGTAGAAGTATCCATATGTATCATGAAACCGATAGCGTAACGGGCATTGTATTTCGGGGCTTGTTCAATGAAAGAAATTGGTGGGGGGTTGATCATCTGGTGAAAGTTCCTGCTGCAATCAACTCTCTGAAATTTAAGCTAAATGGCCCCGTTTCATCAGTGTGATCATGGGTTGAAGCTTGTGCGTTCTGTCAACCATTCTCGTTTTCTTCTCTCCTCATCTTTCATCCCTTTCGCTGCGACGTTCAAATACTCGGTACCTAAAGTTTAAATGATTTCATTTCCGCGGTTTGGTTCGAGAATCTGAGACGCGTGGAGATTGCACGGAGCCTTCGGTTATGACTGAAATCCGTTTATTTTGAATAACATTGTCAAAGCAACTTTGTCTGATAGACTAGGATCATTAGTATTTTTCTGCAAACATTGAAATTTGGCTGGTTATCTAGATGAGTTAGCATACATTCAGGTAATAAACTCTATGCTAGGTCTCTAAACTGATGGGTCGGGCATCTCAAGTCGATCCCGGCCCATAAGGACTTTGTGGATGGACAGCCTCGCTCTATCGAGCCTGGTCTCCACAATATGCTTTGGGATCGAAAGGATAGATTCTTTTATGTGCTCAGTCCATTCGAGATCAATATACCCAAGCCATTTAATCAGATTGAGCATTTGCCTAAAGTCTTTTAGTCTAAACTACTTTGCATTTTTTTAATGAGCTTTTAAAATGCTGAACCAAATGCATCCTAATTCAACAGGAGATGTTGAGATTGTTAAAATAATAGTTATTTCTTTTTCTGCACATTTAGCTAATTTGTTTGTCGGTTGTCATAGTTTTTAGGAGGTAGTGGAGTAATTGATTTATGTAGATAATTGATTGTTATAAGTCCTATTTTGATGGTGTTTTATTATGTATTTGCCTTTGTAAAGACTTCAAAGTTCTGAATGAAAAAGAAGCTTCAACCTCATATCTCCTCTCCTTTAGCTATTTTACAGAGACTCAACAATCGATTCGTTCATGTTAAGCTCACACGAACCCGATAACATGCTGTCCAAGCAAAAATCCCAATTCAAACCATTAATCCAGCACGCCAATGGATGATCCACATGGAACTCGGCCCCATGAAGATCGTCATCAAGGACGCAAAATCCAACCAAGAGGGCGAAAAAGGAACTTCAAAAGGTGCTGCATCACCTGCCCTCTTCCCCTAGTCAAACATACATTTCCACAAGAAAACAATAAATCCGATCAGTTTGACGTTCGTGGAGCACGGCCGAATCGGATCGAACCTAGAGCTATGGACGCGGTCGCAATCCGCCGGATCGCCCAGTCCAACGTTATTTCAATTTCCAGGAAGAATTACGAGTCACATCACATGTCAGCACGGGACTATGCCAACCATATTTTTCTCTACTCAAACGTCATTTCCTGCACTACCCTGATGAGCTCGCGCCCGATGGAACTGGATGCAGGACGAGAAGACGGGATCAACCCCACGCGCGTGATCTCGCCTTGCGCAGAACGTCGTCTCCATGCGTTTAGAAATCCCGGGAAAAAAAGGGCGTTGCGGATGGCGACCGATGATGGGTTTTCGTTCAAATCGCGATCCGTGGACTTCGAGGCCTTAAAAGAGACTTGCAAGTTTAGGCATGTTCGGCTTCTTTTTTTCAAACGAAGATTTAGTTGGTCGTACACTTCCATTTAATTTATATAATCATGCGCCGTACAATGTAGAATGGCTCGCGTTGCTGTCGAATTATGCCAATTATTAATTGAGGATGATGTTCAAATCGATATCATGGATTTCTTCCCATTGCAGAGCTTCGGTAGGTGGTATCTCATTACATCTTCTTGTATTGTGGTATTGAAGAAACATGGGGATATGAAAACCTGTAATAGTTTTTCGCAGATTTTGCGATGAGGTTGTGGACGGCTTTTATGGGGACGATTCTAGGAAACCGGTTGTGTATCCAAAATCCTGAAAGGGCTGCATAAGCTTGTGCCATCTCGTTCTTGATTAACCCGGGAAAGCCTCGCTCGCAACAGGAATACCTCCTACACTTGATGTTGAGAAAATATGGTTTCGAATTGGGCAGAACAATAAAAACGGATATTAAGAGTATTCAAGTCGGATTTTGAGCGTCACTTTTTTTAAGGATTTATTTACCCCACTAAGTTGCTAATAGTCACCGGCAAAAATCTTCCAAGATACAACAAAGTTTTAAATGAGAATACTAAATAACAATTCTAGTATTTCTCCAAAATCTATCTAGGAAACAATCGAAAAATTGGCTGCAATTTTTCTGAACGAAGGTTCGGAAAATGATCACACCATTTCTTCCAAAAACGACAAGTATATAAATAAAACAGTCTTACATGCAACTCTTCGTAAAAAAAAAAAATTCCAAGAAATTGAACAAACACGTCATTTCGAAAATTGTTCGAATTAACAAATGCGTCTCTTCGGAAGAACTCGATATCCGAATAATTATAATCTTTCAGGAAAAGTTGCGAACCAAATAAGTAATTTTTCCAGATGTTGTCTTGAAAAGACACAAACAAAATTCAGAATAATAATTTTTTTTAAATAAATAAAATTTCGAATTTATATTTATTTCCGAAAATTCTCATAAACAAAAAGACAACTTTTGAATTGATTAAAAAATTAATAACATAAAAATAAATAAATAATTAAGGAATTAATGCTAATTAAACTACAGGTGCACTAAGTGCAGTTAGCGCCATAATCGCGTATCCACACGCGGGTATAGTGGGGTCTAGCCCCACCCAATCATTCCTTAAGATACACAAGAAAACTCCACACTTTTAAATTGGCCTACTTCCTCCCACTTTTTTTATGTGAGACACGAAAAACGCACTTAACTTATTTGGACAAACAAACCTTCAACACTTGTTAGTTTGCTGAACCGGCGTCTCGACCACTCTGATCGACCCGGGCCTGTTGACATGCTGGCGCTCAAGACTCGCCAGTATCGCCCTCTCTCTCTCTCTCTCTCTCTCTCTCTCTCTCTCTCTCTATGGAGAGATCCAGCAAAAAAAAAAAAACCTACACATGATGCACAAACACGCGAGGAACATGGCATGTGCGGGTTAAGGTTGGGTGGGATCATGGATGCCATCCTCACATGCCTCTTAAAACGACTTGTCGTCGGCGCATGTGAGACGAGGAAGTTGCGGGTTCAACGAGGGAACCGCGGCGACCCCACGAACACTCCATCATTTTCTTCTTCTTTTTTCTTTCTTTCACCCTTCTTGAACTTCGTGAAACATGAGGAGGTTGTCCCGATGCGATTCTCCTTAAACGACGTTTCGATAATCCCTTATGTAAAATGTAGAAATCGAGGTTTGCATCTTTCACTCTTTTTTTTTTACTGTAATTTCTGTCGCGAAAGTACTTTCTATTTAAAAGAGTTAAATTGAGAAGTTCAAGTCCGTCCTAGTCCGGACGTGGGAAAGATAATTTATGTCGAATTTACAGCATGTCGGACCATAGAATGAGGATTTTCATTTTCTCGGCTGATAGCCTGATATGTAAGGTGAAAGAAGTTCTATGGATTCTTGATGATCAGTCATATATTTCATTAGTCAAAAAAGAAAAATAATCTCGTACTTTTAGGGGGGTTTTAATTTTTCTTTTCTTCTGAAAGAATATGCTCAAGTGCTTATTCTACGGATGAAACAACCGTGACTGGTCAACTATTATGTCTAACGTGCGTGAACATGCTAGTTCAGGAATAAACTAATGCCACGTTTGGGAGGTTGAGGGAAAGGATACTTTAGGGAAATTATGAGCGTATTACCAAATGTGCAAATTAAATAGCTAAATCCTTGTCGACTGACCTTTATATGACTCCGCCACCTCTCCCTCATTCCATATGAGAAGAGTTTTAGAGTTTCGACGACCTCGACGGGTCGACATCATACCGTTCATGTCCTCAGCGCACAAAAACGGGAGCCGTGGGCGGACATTGGCCTGCCTTTCTAGCTGCTTCGACCTCGAGCCGCAAAACAGCACATGCCCCCATCACGCAACATCCGCACCATGAGAGCTCGAGGCCGGGAGAGGGGGGGGGGAGTCCGTAGAACCGAGATGATTTCTCTCGCAGAGAGGTGTTTCTTTTCTGTAGAAACAGTATTGATGGATTTATAAGATGGGCTCAAGGTCCATCCGCTCAAGTTGGGCCCAAAAAGGCCCGGCCCACGGGAAAAGGGCCCGTGGAAGGGGAGAGGTATAAAAGGGAGGAGAGAGAGAGAGAGAGAGAGAAAATAATAACGCTTGACAATTAAACGTACGTCTTCTCCCGCGCATTCTCTCTTACTCCAAAAAGAACAGTAAGTTCAAGGCACTGTTTTCTCCCCTTCAAGGCGCCATCGGATCGAACGGGGCCAGAATTTCTTCCTCTTCTTCAGCGTTGGTGTTTAATCTGTGGCTAACAAGGTACGCTCGAATCCGTGGTGTGCTTTACGATCGGTGATGCGTGTTTTCCCGGGCTTCGTCTTCCGCATTGATTTAGGGGTTCGATTTGGTGTCGAATCCGGTTTTCGGGGATCTGTTATTCCCAACATTGGTATCAGAGCCCTAGTTCACGTTTTTCCCGATCAATTCTGATGTTTTTGATTGATTTTTCGCGAAATCACTTCGGCCGTACGGAACCGGACGAAAATCCCGACACCCGAGCGTTGTTCGGCCATTTTTCTGAGTTTTCGTAAGTCGAAATGAAATTCTGAAGGCACTGGGAGAAAGGCAACGTCGAGACGAGTCCGGCGAGTGGTCGCAAGCCGCCGTACGACACCGCACACGCGCGGCCAGAAGCCGCTGCGCGTGGGCGCGACGCGCCTGGAAGCGCTAGCTTGGCCAGCGCGTGCACGCCGCCGGCGGCGAACCGGCACGTGCCGGTCCGCGGAATGACGCGTGCTGGCGTCACCTGATGACGTCACCGTGACGTCATCCAACAGTCGGTAACCGTTCGGATGACGTCACCGATGACGTCACGTGATGACGTCTGCGTGACGTCACGTGATGACGTCACCGATGACGTCATCACCGACGATATTTCGCCGGACGGTCACCGGCCGGCGAACCGACCCGTCCGGCGACCCGACCCGACTCACGAACGAGGCACGCGCCCCGCACGTGCCGGATGACGTCTGCGTGACGTCATCCCCGCACACGCGAGGCACGTGCGGTCGGTCCGCACGAGCGGTCCGACCGGTCCGACCCGCGCTCCCGTTGACCGACCCGTGGACCCGTGGACCGTTGACTGACGACCGTTGACCGTTGACCATCCGTTGACCGTTGACCGTTCGTTGACCGTTGACTTTGACCGTTGACCGTTGACCCGAAAAAAAAAAAAAAAAAAAAAAAAAAAAAAAAAAAAAAAAAAAAAAAAAAAAAAAAAAAAAAAGGAATTTGTTTTCTTTTTTTCAGTCATGCCTATGTGGGTTATAAGTAATCCATTTTTAATTCTGCATTTGTTGCATGAATTTGAGAAAATTATGTATTTTCTCTTATATTAATTATGGATTATAAGTGATTCATTGTTAATTACGCATTTGTTGCGGGAATTATGATGCGTTATGCAAGGATACCCGCAATCCCGACAACGAACGAGGGAAATGCAAGACTTAAGAGGCTGATGACGAGTTAGGCGATTATCGGTGGCATGACGGTGATTTAGTGTCACATGTGGTCGGGGTCAATCGGATGATACGGAAATCATCCGGAATGGTTATCTTATGCCGGATTTTGAGAAGGTGCCGGCTTTGATGAACACTCTTCCACCTGAATGGCAAGTAGTGTTGGATCGGCTATGGGAGGTCAACATGGTCCCGGATTATAGGAGGCTGGTGGAAGCTTTTGTTAGAGAGCACTATAGGATTTAGTTGGCCAAAACTTCAACCCTTAGATTGAGCGCCACATGGCGCCGAGTGAATGCGCCTTGGAGGCGACATGAAAACTCTCCAAAAGTTTTTCCATGGTTGGCAAATGTGCCTTCAGTTTTCTCAGATATTATGGCTGATAGATTAGAAGGGACATTCCCTATTTATTTCTTTGATTGATTATGTAATGATTACTACCTGATTGTTGTTGATGTAGCAACCGATATATTAGTTGTATCATGTGAAAGCATTGTTATTTTATTGAATGTTAAGATTTTTTATCTGCTTTCTGCTATTGCTGGTTGCTGTGGGTAATTAGTGGTGGGTAGTAATAGAAGTTTTTTGTAACTTCATAGAATTTATTTGCATTAGATAATTACATTAATAATAATTTTAAGTTAGGATTTTTGGAGGATGATTGGAAACATAGTGACCTTTTGATTCTGAAGCCTTACTTGAAATTATATATTAATATGATGGGTCTATGCAAATAGGGATGCATAAATGATAGGCATTAATTATTCGTGCATGTATGTCGATGTGTTCGAACGATGGTTCAAACTAAAAATGTAATTGCCGATATGAACGGCAATAATTGTGAAATATTGAATATGAAGATTCAATATGTGCTTTGGAAAAGCAAAAAGCACTAGAAGCTCTTGACCACATTATGGAAGACATTGAGGGTGTCGTGCACCACCTTGAGCTAATAGAGGACCGCCTAACGGTATTTGAGCCGAAAATAGACATTTGCTATCTTTGGTTCTAGCTCGAAAGGGCTTTGTGCTCTAAGCACAAGCGTATTGATTCGTTCAATATGTGGGAATGCAAAGGATCAAGTCCTTATTGCAAGAAATCAAGAGTTAACCAACACAAGAGAGGAAAACGTCCTCAAGTGAAGAAAATGTCAAGGGTGTGATGTTACCATTGTGACAAGAGAAGGTCACTATGCTCGCGGACGTCGTGAGCCAAAGCGAGAATGCACCTCTTGTACATTTGAGAACTTTGCTTATGTGTCAAGTTCTACATTATAGGCTGAATCAAATCCTTTGTGGAATGTAGACTCGGGAAGCGATAGACCATAAAGGGAAGGATAGAGAATCCTTCGTGGAATTCGACGAGTACCAACCGGAACTAAGTGTATCTATGTTGGAAACAACTCTAGAGCTGATGTAAAGGAATTTGCATTGACCAATAGAACATGAGAGGTGGACGCATCTTTGATGTTCTATATGCTCGAGATTCGTCGAAATTTAGTGTCTCTCTTAGTGTTGGTTAAGCTTGATTTTGGTATGAACTTCCATAATAAAGGTGTAGATTTGTGTTTAGATACAAACTACTATGGTTGTGGTCACTTTCTAGATGGTTTTATTGTACTAAATGTTGACTGTGATGATGTCAATATGTTATCCTCTTGTTTCACGTCTTCTACCTTATATGATAATGATGTGAATATGATGGCATGCTAGACTTGGTCATATGGGCCAACAACATATGAAAAGACTAGCCAAAAAGGGCTTGTTGGACAATATTGAAAAAGTTGATTTGTCCATATGTGAGCATTGCCTAGTAGGGAAAATGACAAGGAGACCATTTGGAAAAGGTAAAAGAGCTGAATTTCCTCGGCATTTAATCCATTTGGACATCTGTGGTTCAATGAATGTGAGAGGAAGGCAAGGGGCTGTTTGTTTCATCACTTTAATAGATGATTCTACTTGATTCGGATATGTCTATTTGATTTCTCATAAATCTGAAGCATAAGTTGTTTTAGAAGGTTTATGAACCTGGTAGAAAATCAATTAGACAGGAAAATAAAGGTATTTAGATCCGATCGAGGTTGAGAATATTTATCTGATAAGTTCAGAAAATTATGTGATGAAAAAGGAATAGAAAGATAGTTGTCTATTCCATATACTCTTCAACAAAATGGTGTTGCAGAGAGAATAAACAGAATCCTATTGGAATGGTTAGGTCTAAGATGGCGCATGCTAACTTACCTATCACTTTTTGGAGTGATGTGTTGTTAACTGCTGCCTATATACTTAACCGGGTGCCTTCCAAATCAGTTATTTCTACTTTATATGAGTTATGGACAGTTAGAACACCGGACTTAAGTTTTTCTTAAGCCATGGGGTTGTTCTGTCTATACTCATAAGTCCTCTCACAAGTTTTGGGAAATTGGGTCCCAAAGAAAATAAGAGTATTTTCATGAAATACTGCGAACACTCAAAAAGGTATGTGTTCATAGGTGAGCGGGAAAGTGGGAGTATAACTGAATTTGAATCACGGGATGTCACATCCTTAGTGGATGAATTTTCTAAGAGGGGCGAAATAAGGGAAAATAACTCCCTATTTGAAACCTTGGATTAAGATAATGATGTCAGTAGAGTTTGTTCAAGTGGGAGTAATATGAGATGTAATGAATTGAATTCAACTCATTCTCAATTGCAACCACCTGATATGACGACATCATCATTACCTAATCCAAGTGGGAGCATGATGGGGAATGATGTGCTAAGTGTACAATCTCCCATACGGTGAACAAGTCGCCAAAGTATTCCTCGTCGATGTTTTGACATTGAAAGGGAAACTTTTATGGTTGCTCCACAAGATGAGGATGAGCCAAGAAATATTAATGAGGCTCTGAACCGCCTAATAAGGAAAAATGGATTCATGCAATGAAAGAGGAAATGGAGTCAATGAAATCAAACCAAGTCTCGGGAACCGGTTGATCTTCCAAAAGGACGCGAGCTATTGGAACAAGTAGGTTCTCTAAATAAAGCGAAAGGCTGATGGCTCAATAGAAAGGCATGAGGCTCGCCTTGTGGCGAAAGGGTATAATCAACAGGAAGGAATTGATTATGAAGATACATTTTTTCCTGTAGTGAGATTTACCTTGATTTGCATGATTCTGGCAATAGTGACTAGTATGGATCTTGAGTTACATCAAATGGATATAAAGACTGCTTTCCTCAATGGAGAATTAGAGGAAGGAACATATATGAAACAGCCCTTGGTTTCATAATGAAAGGCCAAGAAGAAAAGGTATGTTGACTTTGGGGGTCAATATATGGCCTTAAGCGATCATCGAGACAAAGGTATATATATTTTCATAATGCCATAGTGGCATATGATTTTACAATGATTGACGATGATCATTGTGTATATATCAAAAGATCCAATGATCAATTTGTGATCATATCATTATATGTTGATGATATACTAATTGTCGGAGTAATATGGAGTTTGTTAATACTTTGTGAAGAATTTGTTATCTTCCAACTTTGAGGTGAAAGACATGGGTGATGTTGCATACATTCTTGGAATTAAGATTTCAAAATTGTAAGCCCATAGACACTCCTATTACAAAAGGTGAAGGGTTGAGCCATAGTCTCGTGTCCAAGGACTCCACAAGAGAAGGAACAAATGAAACATGTTCCTTATGCTAGTGCTGTTGGGAGCTTGATGTATGCTATGATGTGTACAACACCCGACATATGCTTTACAAGTTGGAATGGTGAGCAAATACCAATCCAATCCTGGTTAAGCACATTGGAAAGCCGTTAAAAGAATACTTGAGGTATCTAAAGGGAACTGATTATACGTTGAGTTATTAAGGAAAAGGATCTGCAACTCAAAGGCTATTCTAATACGATTGGAGAGGAGATTTAGATGAAAGAAAATCTATCTCTGGGTTTGTTTTCTTACCGAATAATGGCACCATATGTTGGAGCAGTAAGAAACAAAAATGTATAGCCTTGTCCACGATGTAAGTTGAGTTTGTGGCATTATCAGCAGCAGTGTAAGAGAGTGTTTGGCTTAAGAGATTTTTGGATCATTTAGGTGTTATTAGAAGTGCTGCAAATTTATTGTTGGTTAACTGTGGTAGCCAAGCAGCAAAAAGCGTATACCAAAGATCCAAAATATCATGGCAAGACCAAACATATAGATACCAAGTATAATCCTGTCAAGGATATAGTTGCACGAAAAGATGTGAACTTAGAGTACATACTACGCATGGAATGGTAGCAGATCCTATGACAAAGCCAAAAACTAGAGATGTGTTTTGTGGCCATGTGAAATCTCTAGGATTGCGTAGAGACGATGTCTTGAATATTTTATATTTTCCCTAAGTGTTCACATTTGATGAATTTGTATTCTCATCATTAATGTCTATGAATCTTTATTTGATCTTTATGCATCTTAATGCTTAGTGCATTACTTTAAGTAGAGAAGTATGTCGGACAGATATAAGATTAGCCTACTCACACGGGTAATCGCCTCTGTTTACTGTGTGATAAATAGAGATGAGACTGTTTTTAAGCTTATTATCTAGGTGATAATCGAGAGCTCAAGCTTAAAACACGTATGTCGCCTTAACGAGTGTTGAGATGAGGATATAATACTTACTATGTCCGAAAGTAAAAATACCCCACATGTTTTTACTTTATCTCGTCTAAGATGCCGATGTGAGTTCGATGAATTTTGTGAATGAGTAGATACGTGAACTCAAGTTAGACATTGGGTATGTCTGAACTATCATCTGTACGGTATTGAAAGGTATAGACATACGCTCCATGGGAAAGGAGTTAATACCGTAATACGTATTTCATACTACGTATGCATGAGACGACCAATAAGAGTGGCAAAAGTTTGATCTCAACTTTTATGTCGTGTGAGACTCTTGAGGAAAAGAGTTCCTTAAATTTTTAGTCCCCTTACGACTCTTACTTATTCTCAAGATTTCTATTTAGTGTTTGCTATCTTAGGATGTTGCCAATGGTCATGAGTTTGATTCGATCTAATGGGGCATTTCTAGAAAAGCAAGCTGGACTGAAATTGAGAGTTTGAAGGAAAGAGGAAGATCGATTTTGGAGAATCACATTATAGTTTTGTATTCACCGGTTAACCAATTATGACTGTCTTTGTGATAATCATAATTGTGAATACAATATATATATCATTGTTTAAAAGAGATCAAGAGAGATATAAATGTGATCGATCGATCTAGGGTACGCATACTAAATCTACTCGGAGTGTGATGCCCATTATGAGCTGCTATATATTCCTAACGAGATGTATGGCAACGAGCTCTCAAAGTATGCTGGTCGCACGGATTATTCACCGGTATGAATGTTGAAGAGAGGAAAAGAGGATTATGTTCGGCCCACCATGTTAAGTGAGAGTCTATGATGGATTTTTCTCTCGATGGGGCTGAGTAGGGCTGTCCGCCCATGTTGGTTTTGCACCACCATGTGCGAGTGGGAGATGATGGATTTATAAGATGGGCTCAAGGTCCATCCGCTCAAGTTGGGCCCAAAAAGGCCCGGCCCACGGGAAAAGGGCCCGTGGAAGGGGAGAGGTATAAAAGGGAGGAGAGAGAGAGAGAGAGAGAGAAAATAATAACGCTTGACAATTAAACGTACGTCTTCTCCCGCGCATTCTCTCTTCCTCCAAAAAGAACAGTAAGTTCAAGGCACTGTTTTCTCCCCTTCAAGGCGCCATCGGATCGAACGGGGCCAGAATTTCTTCCTCTTCTTCAGCGTTGGTGTTTAATCTGTGGCTAACAAGGTACGCTCGAATCTGTGGTGTGCTTTACGATCGGTGATGCGTGTTTTCCCGGGCTTCGTCTTCCGCATTGATTTAGGGGTTCGATTTGGTGTCGAATCCGGTTTTCGGGGATTTGTTATTCCCAACAAGTATGGTATTCAGCAGTTCTCGTAAGACAAAGAGCTTGTCTTTCAGGTGATGAAATTTTGGCTTTATGACCAGGGAGGTTGCCATTGCGTCAGCAGCCGAAGTCGCAAGAAAGCGAAGGAGAAAACGACCTTCCACATAAAGCTTTGGGCAAGCAAACATCGAAGTTGAGAGACATTTCATTTTCAACCATTCAGCGCGGGATAGCCGGAAGGAGTTCTTGATGTGGAAAGGGATGCCCATGTCGGTCCTAAATTTATTCTGTAAACGAGCAAGTTCTTAACAGATGATCCAACGACTCAACAGCACGAGCACACATGAGGCAAGAAGCGTTGATTTTCGACCCTCCATCAGCCAAAAGGGTTACGGTGGCAATCGCATCATGGTTAAACAACCAGAGCAAATGCTGGATCGTGGGTAAAGTTTTTGCCTTACAAAATCAATCCCAGTCACCTCCATGATTCGCCTTACCACAGATATGATTAGCTAGGTGATAGGCTAGCAGATGAGAGCGAGAAGTTGTAGTAATACAAGGCAGAAGCTAACCAAACTTTGCAATTAAATCAATGTAAATTCACTAGATAAACAACTAATAGAGATTTGCGTAATTCGATTTGAGTGTCAATATCTATTTTATGGGGAGAACCAAAAATAAGTAATCCATTAATAATCGGAGAATCAAAGTTACAATCACTCATACGATCAAGTGCTTTTAGCACCTAGATTAAGCCCAAAATAAACCCAAAAATATTATCTTATAATATCTCACTAATAACTCACTATAAAAAACTTACAGATAGAAAATTTGATATTACTCATTTGTTCTACTTCATCTAATAGCAATTCCATCTAAAATAGGAACTCTGTTTTAGGAAACTTACTCAAAATAGAGACATATTTTCAACAATCTCCACCTTAACTCGATATCTAAACCAAGTCATAGTGCCTATTAGTCATCTTAGTATTACAAAATCGCATGCCGATTCCATAAAAATAATGCAAGCAAACAATCCACCAAACATAATATAATGATAAAAGAACAAAATTAGAAGAATACACCATAAAATTTGTTATCAAAGTTTACCCAAACTTGAGTTACATTTCCATGCAAAAGCACTCTGCAAATTCACTAGATTTAAAGAAAGTTCGAATACAATGATGATTTTCTCCCAAAATCAAAACACAAAGAGATTGAGAACTCTCACAAAGAAAAAAAACTCACTTTTTCTTCTCTCTTTTTCTTTCCTTTATATTTCCTTTTTCAATGTCTTGACGGCTAGCATCTAATTATACTAATATAAAGTTGTAGCTTTTAACCTAAAAGCAAAATTAATAGAAAAGACCAAAAAAAAAACCCTAAAAAAGATTTGGCTCCATCTAACAACAATCTTCCACTTGAAGACAAATATACCTAATACACCAAGCAACTTTGCATCCATCTTCTTCAAAAGTTAGTAACTAAAAAACTTGTGCTTCTGCAATATTCCTTATCAATTAGCATAAAGTAATACCAATGGTAATAATATTGAAAATATGCATCTCTTTGTCTACTACCTTTGTCAAAATGTCAGCTAGATTTTTTGAGCCATTAATCATCTATAACTTTAACTTATTATCTTTTAATAATGACCTAATAAAGTGATAATGCTTCTTGATATGTCAAATTATTGAGTAATAAGCTGTATTGTTTGCTAAGTACACTGTACTTTAACTATCATTCCACAATGTATTGATTGGTTACTTTTAATGTAACTCTCTCATGTAATCTTGTAACCACATGATTTCCTTGGAGGCTTACTCCACTTCTATTGTTGATAGAGCAATTATTTTCTGTAGTTGAGATACTCGACTCATTAATGCACCTACAATTATTAAGATATATCCAATGATACTCTTACTACTATCTTGCTCACTCAAGTGAACTACATCTACATAACCCTACAACTTTAAAAATGTACCACTGTAACAAAAAGAGTAATTTTATGTATATGCTAGATATTTGAATATCCATTTCGCTGTATTCTAATGCTCTTTGTCTAGGTTCTACATATATCGACTCATATCTTCCACTACTTGTGCAATGTTGGGTCTCATGTTTACCATGACATATATCAAACTTCTCACAACTAATACATATGGAACTACCGTCATTTCATCTTTCAAAGTCTAAATACTTGGACACAATTTTTTTTTGCAAAGTTTGAACTAACTTTCTAGAAGAGTCATCACCGGTTTTGCCTTCTTCATGTCAAATCTCTTAACACCTTGTTCATATAGTCTTTTTGCGATAGCTAGAATTTCTTATTTTCCTTGTTGCTAATGATTTTCATGCCTAAGATATTCTTGACATTTCCCAAGTCTTTCATAGCAAATTGCAATGATAACATCTTCTTCAATTCTGTGATTTTCTTCATATTGGAGCTAACCACTAGCATGCCATCCATATATAAAAAGAGATGCACGATATCACAATCATCATACTTGTTAAAATAAACACAATGATCAGCCTCACAGTTTGTAAATCCGTTTTCTTCCATGAAACCATCAATCTTTAGGTGCCATTACTACATAGCTTGTTTTAAGCCATACAAGATTTTCTTTAAGCAACATAACACGTGCTCCTTACCTTTTACTTCAAAACCTTTAGCTTCACATTGGAACCTCCGATGTCTGGTTTAGTAACAAAACCAATACTCATCTTTTGTAACCTCTTTTTCCCTTGATTGTAACCTACCACATCCATTGAATTTTTCCTTGTTTTTATTTCTCCCATGGTTCTCCACTCTAGTGCCATCGAAGATGTCGATGCTAAAAAATTAAGTCCACTTGAGACTTTCCTACGCATCTCTTCATCCATATATGTCTATTAAACCCATGCTGAGTTTGAACTTGTCTTGAGGAATGAACTTGGTCCACATGTCCACAAGATTTTCTGACGCAAGAAACTTCTTCACCGTCACATCCTCTCTTGACATGTTAATATTGACACAAGATTTTCGGTCACCAAGGAACTTGATTCTCTGACTTCTACCAAACATGCTTTCTTCCTCGATTAAAGGGCCAATTATAAGACGACAAAGAGGTGGGCTTACCCGTCAGATTGTCACTTCAGGGTGAACTAACCTTGCCATTGATCGCCATCCCAACTCTAGTTTAGAAGACCTCATTAGCAGCAAGAAAGGCTCTATCAATTCTAGAGTTGTTATGCCTCTTCTCAGCATGCTTCGTGGGTTCACAACAACAATCCCTGCATTTTTCTCTTCATCGAGGGTGAACCCCACATGAAATCCCCATTAATCTCATCAAGTTCATCGCAGGTAGTTTCAATCCTCAAGCAGAAGGCCCTATTCTAGATTCGTCAAGAAGATAACTACGTGCATCAGAAAGTAAAAAAATCATTAGACAACTGATGGTCAAAGTTGGACCCATGCCCGCGTTCCCGGTCAGCTTTCACACTACACGGATGAAAAAATTAACCAACCGATCTCATTCATTGAACCTTTCACCATCACAGAACAGTCACGTCCTCCTTCCATTGGCTCCAGGAACAAGACAATCCCTACCAGAAACCCCGGTTACTCTTTCTACTCTTTAAATCATGCTTCTGGTGTAATTTCGCCGTCACGCGCATATCAAGCCTACGTAATCCCACGATTCGTTTTCGTCTCCATTAACGTTCTCGTACAGTCCTACCGAACTCGTACGGCATTCTACGGAAGCCGGAGGACGACGGGTCAAGACCAAAACCTCTGCAAGAGGTGTCCGCTTTTTAACGTCGTTTTACCGGATGATCTGTTTCCGATTAATCAAGATTTTGCATGCACCGAGGGACATCGTGATAAAAGTGCACATGGTCTCGTGATAACGACGGGAGCCTTGGTCTCTAATGGAGAAAGATTTCTCGATATTATTAAAGATGAGAGACGTCGCTAAACGAAGTTAAAGTAAATTTTTGCAAGATAATGGTGATCGCTTCACAGCTTTGGTAAAATGTATATTTTATAAATATACAGCTTCGTTTGGAGGGTTGCTTGGGAAGGCGGTGGGGAGAAAGTGCATGTGCGAGTCAAAGGCGGAATATTACGTAAGTGCGTGTGCAAGTATTTGGATATGAGAGGTTGCTTTTGGGATGAGATTCAAGAAGGATATTCAGTGAATGTATGTAGCGCGCTTTGTGTGATGTGTAACTTCGGAAGTCTTAGTACCTTTTTTTTCCCCGATATTTGGAGCCCAATTAAATCAAATCGAAATCATCTCTCTCTTGACAAGCATGGGTCACGGTTCGTGATTTTCTCGTACTCATGAATTCTTGTGAGTGCAGCTTGGGGTTTTTGAGTAAAGAGCAAGTGATGCAAAAATGACGAATACAACTTATCTATAGAAATGGCGTCAGGATGGTTAATGTTAAGAGTTTTGGGATAGAAAAATTATATTACTCAGGAGTTTGGAAGGCTGGGTTAGCCTATCCTACACAAACTAATCGGTTGTTAATGCCGCTCTCCTGATAAGGTCATGGCAAGCCAAACAGTTTTGTAGCCTAAAGTGATATGTTGTCTCGCTCAATGAACTAGACGCCTAAGCTAAGCTAGACATGGTATGATCTTATATAAGGAAGCTATTCACCATATTATTATCTGGAACAATTATAGAAGAAAGGCTAGCCTAGTCTTTTCTACTCTAGTGTTTTCTGCTCACCAGGTACCCCACGGGTTATTTTGCAGCCAATGAACTGTCGATTCGACAAATGGTATCGGAGCAAGATCTCTTCAACAAGTGGGTTGAGTTAGAGAAAACATGTGGTCTTCATGGTCCCACAAGGGCAGAGAGTGAATTGCTGGAGCAAAAGGCGGTCGGACAAAACGCAGCTCTTGTCCAATTTCTAGGATGGCAATGCGGCCACAAGAAAGATCTGGTTCCTCATTCAATAGGAAAAATGTTCCTAGATTAATTGGCGAATCTCAGGAGGAAGCATGCTGCCACGTTTTCAACAAGGGAAGAAACCTCTAATAGTATGCTAGGATCAAGAAAAGTTTAGTAGGCAAAATAGGGTGCTGCCAAAATGTGCAATTGGCGAAAAATGCCGCACTTGCTAGGAAAAAAGTAGTTAACCAAGTAGCCTGTACAGTAACGATAAAAAGAAACTACCAATGGGGTAGCATTTTTTGTTGGATGAATGTTACCATTCAATATCTGATCCATAGTGGAACATCAATGGTTAAGGAAACTTAAGGAAGTGACAACATAGCCATGCAACGAGGACGTTATGGAATTGAGCACGGCTAGTACTCGTGAACACTTGTGAGTGGAGCTTGAGGTTATCGAGTGAAGAGCGAGTGATGTAGAGGGGACAAATATAATTGGTCCATGTGAGTGGCGTTAGGACAGTTGGTACTAAAAGTTATAGGATAAAAAAGATTATATTACTCAGAAACTCTAAAGATAAGGATGGTCTCTTGTACATAAACTAGTCGGAAGCTAATGCCGCTCTTCTGATGAGGTCATGGTAGGCTGAAACCAATTGTGAAGCCTAAATGATCTATTATCTTGCCCAACAAACTAAACACCCGAGCTAAGCTGGGCATGGTATGATCTTATATAAGGTAGCTATTCGCCATATTGTTCTCTAAAAAAAAAAAAAAAATTATGGAAGGAAGGTTAGCCAAGTGTTTTTTTGCCCACCAAGTGCCGTTCCTTGGCCAAGGAACTGTGGACCTATGACACTTGTGTGCAATCCTTCGCATTGGAAATTAGTTGGGATATAGCACGCTAGTTACACAGCCCTTATGTATATGCCTGTCTTCGCTCCTAGAGCATAGGCATAAGAAAATTATCCAAACAATCTTAAACCTATTGCATTTTTATTAATTTAATCCAAAATCATTTAATTGTGCCAATTGAGCCTAAACCTTTTCACATTTTGCTAATTGAGTATATTCAAATAATTTTGACCAGAAATCACTGACCTAGACATTGGCTATTCTATGTAGTACGGTCGATGTTGACATTAATAGTTTTTAATAATATATTAGTATTTTATTTCAATATTTTATTAATTTTTTATTTTTTTCTTTTATTTCTCTTTCTTCCCTTTTTCCTCCTCTAGCCACTCACCAGCCTTTAATGAAGCTTGCCCCTACCAGTCATTGGCTAGAGTGAGCCTCACCTGCCCCTAGAGTGAGCCTCACCTACCCCTAGCGAGGCTCAATCTCACCATTGCTAGGTGAGGCCAACTTCGCCCAACAACTCACGTGACTCTTGGTTGGATGTGCCATGACTGATTTACATCTGCTTTATTCCAGATGTGTCTTGACAACAGGCGATCCTTATATGCCTTTGGCGAATGATAAGATCATCAAAAGAGTCTCAAGCAGGTTCTTCATTTAGAAGCTCAACCCTTCTTTGAATGACAGCCCTGTCTCATTAACAGGGAACAAGTTGGCTTTGTTCTTTGCTTAAATCCTAATAACCTGGAATTACCATGAAGTGTTGTTGATGTTTAAGCATGTCTTATGGAATTCCTCGCAGGTGCTATTTTAGTTCGGAACTTCTGGGAACTTCCCTTATTGCTATGCCTTGTATGGCATGTTTTCATCTAATATGTATGTGGCCTCCCTTTGTATCGGGTCCTCGCATCACCTGCCCTCTTCCTCTAGTCAAACATACATTTCTACAAGAACAATAAATCCAATCAGTTTGACGTTCCTGGAGGTTGGCCGAATTGATCAAACCTGGAGCTATCGATGCGGTCGCGATCCGCTGGATCGCCCGGTCCAACATTATATTAAATTCCCAGGAAGAAGTACGAGTCACATCCTATGTCAGCATGGGACCATGCCAACTATATTTTTCTCTACTCGAACGTCATTCCCTGCGTTACCCTGATGGGCTCACGCCTGATGGAACTGGATGCAGCACGAGAAAACGGGATCACCCCCACGCACTGATCTCGCCTTGCGCAAAACGTCGTCTCCATGCATTTAGAAATCTAGGGAAAAAAGGGCGTTGGGGGATGGCGACTGACGATGGGTTTTCGTTCAAACCTCGCGATCCGTGGACTTCAAGGCCTTTAAAGAGACTTGCAAGTTTAAGCATGTTCAGCTCATTTTTTTTAACAAAGATTTAATCGGTCGTACACTTTTATTAATTTATATAATCATGCGTTGTACAATGTGGAATGGCTCTCGTTGTTGTTGAATTATGCCAATTATTAATTGAGGATGACATTCAAATCGGTATCATCGATTTCTTCCTATGGTACAGCTTTGGTAGCTGGTTTCTCACGACATCTTTTTGTATTGGGGTAGTGAAGAAAAATGGAGATATGAGAAAGAACCTTAGGATATGATCGGACGACAGACCCGGTGGAATCCTAAGTCAATGAATAGTACTTTTTCACGACAGTGTCCTGGACGGCTTGTATGGGGACGATTCTAGGAAACGGGTTGTGTATCCAAAACCCCGAAAGGGCGGCACAACATGCACCATCTCGTTCCTGATTAACCCGGGAAAGCCTTGCTCACGACGGAGTACCTCCTACACTTGTTAGTTTGCTAAACCACTGTCTCGATCACTCTGATCGACCTGAGCCCGCCAACATGCCCGGCGCTCGGGACTCGCTGGGATCGCTCTCTCTCTCTCTCTCTCTCTCTCTCTCTCTCTCTCTATATCGGGAGAGATCCGCCAAAAGTCTACACATGATGCACAAACACTGGAGGAACAAGGCATGTGGGGGCTAAGGTTAGGTGGGGATGCCATCCTAACATGCCACTTAAAACGACTTGTCGTTGGCGCATGTGAGACGAGGGAGTTGCGGGTTCAAGGAGCGAACCCCGACGACCCCACGAACACTCCATCATTTTCTTCTTCTTTCTTCTTTCTTTCCCCTACTTGAACCTCGTGAAACATGACGAGGTTCTCCCAATGTGTTTCTCTTCAAACGGCATTTCTATAATCGGTGATGTAAAATGTGGAAATCGAGGTTTGCATTTTTTTACTGTTTTTTTTACTGTAATTTCCATCACAAAAGTACTTTCTTTCCAAAAGAGTTGGCGGTGTGGACGTGGGAGAGATTTTTTTGTCGAATTTACAGCGTGTCGGATCATAGAATGAGAATTCTAGTTTTCTTGGGCCGACACGTAGGGTGAAAGAGCAGAAAAGCTCTATGGATTCTCCGCGATCAGTCATATATCCCATTAGTTAAAAAAGAAAGATAATCTCGTATTTGTAGCGGAATTTCAATTTTTTTCTTCTAAAAGAAAATGCGTAATTACTTATTATACAGATTAAACAACCATGATTAGTGAACTATTATGTCTAACGTGTGTGAACATGCTAGTTTAGTAATAAACTAATGCCACGTTTGGAAAGTTGAGGGAAAGGAAACTTCAGGTAGAGACTACGCATTTCTTTTATTATATAAATTTCCTCTACTCTTTCTCACAAGAAATTACATATTTTGTCTTCCATTTTCCAAAACAAGAGGGGAACTATGAACATATTACCAAATGTGCAAATTAAACAGCTAAATCCGCGTTGACTGGCTTTTAAATGACGACATCACCTCTCCATCATATCATATGGCAAGAGTTTTAGAGTTTCAAAGACCTTGCACCGGTCGACATCCTGCCGTTCGTGTCCTCGGCGCACAAAAACGTGAGCTAGCGGACATTGGCCTGCCTTTCCAGCTGCTGCACCTCAAGCCACTGTTCAATCAAAACAATGCATGCCCCCGTCGCGCGACATCTGCACCACGAGAGCTGGAGGCTGGGGGTGGAGTCCGCAGAACCGAGATGATTTCTCTCGAACATAGGTGTTTATTTTCTGTAGAAACAGCATGGTGTTTAGCAGTTCTCGCCAGACAGAGAGCTTGTCTTTCAAGCAGTGAAATTTTGGGTTTAGATCAGAGAAGTTGCTAATGCGTCAGAGGCCAAAGCAACAGGAGAGAGAAGGGTAAAATGACCTTCCACATAAAGCTCTGGGCAAGCAAACATCGAAGTTGAGAGAAAGTTCATTTTCAACCATTCAGCGAGGGATGGCCGGAAGGAGTTTCTCCTGTGGAAAGGAATGCCCAAATCAGTCCAAAACTTATTCTGTAAACGAGCAAGTTCTAAACAGATGATCCGACATTTCAACATCACGAGGCGCATGAGGCAAGAAGCACTGATATTCAACCCTCTATATCAGCCAAGAGGGTAATGGTGGCAATCGCATCATGGCTAAACAACCAGAATAAATGCTGGATCTTGGGTGAAGTTTTTGCTTTGCAAATCCAATCCCAGTCACCACCATGAAAGGCCTCACCACAGATATGATTAGCTAGGTTAAAGGCAGATGAAAGCGAGAAGTTGTGGTAATATAACACAGAAGCTGACCAAACTTTGCAATTAAATCAATGTAAAGTCATTAGAGAAACAACTGATAGAGATTTATGTGGTTCGATCCAGATATCAATATCTATTTCACAAGGAGAATCAATAATAAGTAGTCCAACTAATAATCGAAGAATTGGAGTTACAATCACTCATACGATCAAGTGCTTTCAGCACCTAGATTAAGCCCAAAACAAACTCACAAGGATCAAATATGATATTACTCTTGTTTATTCTACTTCAACTAATAGCAATTCTATCTAAAATAGGAAATCCGTTTTGGGAAACCTACTTAAACTAGGAAATTTGCTCAAACTAGAGACATATTTTCAATAATCTCTACCTTAACTCAATGTCTGAACAAGTCATAGTGCCTATTATCCATCTCGGTGTTATGAAATCATACACTGATTCTAGAAAAACAACGCAAACAAACAATCCACCAAACAAAATATAATAATAAAATAATAGAATTAGAACATGTTAAAAAATTTATTATCGAAGTTTACCCAAATTTGGGCTACATTTCTTTACCCAAACTTGAGCTACATTTCCCCACAGAAACACTCTACAAATCTACTAGATTTCGAAGAAAGTTGAAATATAACAATGATTTTCTCAAATGATCAAGGTACAAAGATATTGAGAACCATCACAAAGAAAAAATACTCACTTTTTGTTCTCTCTTTTTCTTTCCTATTTATTTTCTTTTTCTTTTTCAGCATCTTGACAACTAGTGTCTAAGTATGCTAATATAAAGGTGCAACTTTTAACCTAAAAGTAAAACTAATTGAAAAGACAAAAAGGCCCTTAAAAAAGATTTGGCTTCATCCACCAACAATCTCTCACTTGAAGATAAATATACGCGATTCACCAAGCAACTTTGCATCCATCTTCTTTAAAAGCTAGTAATTGAAAAGCTTGTGCCTCAGCAATATTCCTCATCAATCAACATACGGTAATACGAATAGTAGTAGTACAAAAAACATGATTCTCTTTGTCTACTACATTGGTCAACATGTCAATTGGATTTTCCAAGTCATTAATCTTCTGTAACTCTAACTCATTATCTTTCAATGCCGACCTAATAAAGTGATAAGCTGCATTCTTGATATGTCTAGTCCTTAAGTGATATGTCTAGTCCTTAAGTGATAAGCTGCATTCTTTGCTAAATGTACTGCACTTTGACTATCACTCCACAATGTATTGATTGGTTGCCTTCAATGCAGCTCCTTCATGTAATTTTGTAACCACATGATTTCCTTGGAAGCTTCCATGATGGCCATGTACTTCGCTTATGTTGTTGATAGAGTCACTAGTTCCTGCAGTTGAGATACGTAACTCACTACTATACTTAAAACTGTAAAGACATATTCAGTGGTACTCTTATCATTATCTCGATCACCTGAGTGATATGCATTTATATAACCCTGTAACTTTAAAAATATACCACCGTAACAAAAAGAGTTATTTGATGTACCTATTAGATATCTCAATATTAATTTCATTACATTCTAATGCTCTCTACCTAGGTTCTGCATATATCGATTCACTACTCCCATTGGATGTGCAATTTCTGGTCTCGTGTTTACCATAATATACATCAAACTCCCCACTGCTGATGCATATAGAACTGTTGTCATCTTATCTTTCAAAGTCTTAAGTAATAGGATAATTTTTTTTTTTTTTTTTGCAAGGTTTAAAGTGACTCGCTAAAGAAGTTGCAATCGGTTTTGCGTTGTTCATGTTAAATCTCTTTAACAATTTGTTCATATAGTCTTTCTACAACAATAATTTCTTATTTTCTTATTCCTGATGATTTTCATATCTAAAATATTCTTGGCATCTCCCAAGTCTTCCATAGCAAACAATGATAATAACATATTCTTTATTTCTACGATTTTCTTCTTATTGGAGCTAGCCATCGGCATGTCATTCACATAAAGAGAGATACAAGATATCACCATCATTATACTTGCGAAAATAAACACAATGATCAGCCTCATAGTATACAAATCCTTTTTTTTTTTCTTGAAACCATCAATTTTCAGGTACTATAGCCGCGGAGCTTTTCATGCCATATAAGCTTTTCTTCAAGCAACATATCATGTACTCCTTATCTTTTACTTCAAAACTTTTAGGTTGCGCTATATATAACTCTTTATCTAAGTCACCGTGTAAAAACGTTATTTTCACATCTAACTACTTGAAATAAGAATCCTTTACTACAATTATACTTAGCAAAACTGTAATTAATATCATTTTCACTGCAGGCGAAAATATTTTGGAATAGTCGATCCTTCCTTTTTGAGAAAAGCCCTTGATAACAAATCTCTTCTTATATCTGATACTACCATATACTTCGTTCTTAATTTTGTACACCCACTTGTTTAATAAAGCTTTTTAACATTTGGGCAACTTGGTCAACTCCCAAGTTTTAATGAGCTCATCTTATCTTTCATAACACACTCCCTTTACATGTGAGATGTATTTTATTTTGTCTCGTCATAAGTCTCCGGTTCTCCTAAATTTGTATGTAAGACGTGGCTTAGAATAGTATTAGCTAATTGATCAAAAATCACCTTTAGCTTTCTCACACATGTAGACTTCCTCAAGACAAGTACTTTAGAGTCATTAGTCTACCCTCAATCACTGCGATTCTCTTGAAATGCATCCTCACAAATAATAGGCTCATCTTGAACCTCTTCTTCCGGTGCACTTTGATCTACTGGAACCATCTTTGTGTGCATTGTGTTCAGTTCAATATATTCTAGTTCTACAGCCTTCTCATGATTTGTTTGACGATCATTGTACATTATTTCTTCATGAAATACCACATTCCAATTGTAGATGTTTTTCTCATAATTCCAAAACCTATAGCCATACTTATCACCATTGTTTCCTATCAAGATGCACTTCTAATACTTAGCATCAACTTCTTCCTATCCTCCCTGTCACTTAGAGCATATGCAATATAGTCAAACATTTTTAGATGTGAATAATTAATTTTTTTCACTTAACCATTGCTCTTGTAGTATTTCTCCATCCAACATACTAGTTACTCCTATTAGTAAGATAAATAGCTGTATCAACTATGGCAACCCATAACTATAATAGGAGACCCTTGTGTAGCCTCATGTATCTCGCATGTTTTAGAATAGTTATGTTCATTTCTCAACTACATTGTTTTCTCGAGGAGTTCTAGGAATAGTCTTCAACCTGTGTATACTTTCTCGGCTCAAGTATTCTGCAAATTCCTTACTCGTATATTCACCACCAATATCTGCTTTATGAGCTTTAATTTGATAACCTCTCTTTTTTTCTACCATAGTTTTCCACATTTTGAACATCTCGAATACTTTTGATTTTTCTCTGAGAGCATAGACCAAAGTCTTCCTTGTTGCATAATCGATGAAGGTGACAAAATATCTCTAAACACCATAAGAGAGTTCCTGAGCCGTCCTCATGCATTAGTATGAACTAACTCTAGTTTTCGGCCTTTATTCTATTGCCTATTCAATTGTAAACTGACCGTTTTCTAATTTTCATAAATACAACTCTCACATAAATCCAACTCAAATTTTTGCAAAATTGAAAGTAATTTCCTTGAATGTAATTGCGTTACATCATTTTCACTAAGATATCCCAAATAATAATGCCAAAGAATAGATAAATTACTTGTAGCCACTATAGTTACAACCATATCATTAACATTGCCTCCTTGGATAAGGTAAAGTATATCCGTATGCTTTCCCTTTGTTACTACACTTACCTCTGATGTTATCTTCCACTCTCTGTATCCAAAAGTTGTTATCAAACCTTCTTGGTCAAGTATACTGGTTGAGATCAGATTTTTCTTTAATTATGGAATATGTTTGGTTTCATACAAAACTATATGTCATCCACTTGAGATATTCACAATCACAGTTCCTTTTTCCAATAATCAAAAACATATGGCTGTTTTTCACAACCACTTGCCCGAAATCTCCATTAACATAATTATCAAATATGTCTCTTTGTGAGGTACAATGGAAAGAAGCACCAAAATCAATGAACCACTTGTTGGTCATCAAGTCAAACCTTGTAAACACAAGTTCTCTAGCAAAGGTTCATAGCCAACCACATTAGCTCTTTGAATCTCATTTTGCTGCTTCTTTTTTGTACGCTTCACATTGAAACCTTTAGTATCCGGTTTGGTGACAAAACCAACACTCATCTTTTGTCACCTATCTCTTTCCCCTTGAATAGAGGAAATATTTTAGTGGTTTGTTGGTACCACCTTAGCTGCTGAGGTGGCTTGTGTTTTTACTCAAATATAATAGAAAATCGACACGTGTCCACTAATGTGGAATAAAAGTAAAAAAAAAAAAATCTACCATCTGTTCACCCATGGATGCTTCCCCTTCGTCATGTTCTTGCTCGCCTCCATCTTCCACCGTTGTTGCTTGTGGCCGACTCTATCACCCTTTGTAGTCGACTCGTGGTCAAGCCTATCGATGGCCGACCCAGCCCTTCATTGTCATGGCAGCTTGTAGTTGTTTTTCATCCAAATTTGAACTGGAGTCATGTCTCTAGATCTGATCTCTTCAATGGTGACAGACGAGGTTGAGATCTCGAAGGCCATGGACAGATCTCAAATATTAAGGAAAAAAAACAAAGAAGCTGTCTTCTTGCAATCGGCTCATGGTTGGCCATGGCAACGGTGAGGTCAAGATCTCAGAGGCATGGACAAAGCTCAAATATCGAGATCTATCGTCCTTTCCGATCAATTTATGGTCAGCCATGGACGAATGACAGAGACGACACCTAAAAGCATTTGACCAGGGGTGAACGATGTCGACAATGGCCGTGTACAAGTGCGAATGATTTCAAGCCATGGACAGCCAAATCTTGAGATGGGGAAAACAAAGGGAGTCGGCCATGCTCGCTTGGATGCAGTAGTGGTCAGCTTGGTCACAACACTAGCGACTCCACTGGTGGTCCGACGGCCATGGACTAAGGAGGAAGAAGAAAGGGATGAAGAGATGTTTAAATTTTTTATTTAGATTCTACATCAGTTGCTTACATGAATTAATGGACATGTGTCAATATATTAGTGGATATGAGCAAAAATAATATATGCCACCACAACGGATGATGCAGTGTTAATAAACCACTGAATATTTCCTCCGTTGAATGTGAACTGCCATGCCCACTGAATTTTTCCATATTTTTATTTCTCCCACGGTTCTCCACTATGAGTGCTGTCGAAGATATAGATGTTGAAAAATTATTTCCTCTTGAGACTTTCTTACGTATTTCTTCATCCAAATGTCCATTAAACCCAAGCTGAGTTTGAACTTGTCTTGAGGAATGAACTTGGTCCACATATCCATAGAATTTTCTGACACCAGAAATTTCTTCACTGTCACATCCTCTCTTGACATGTTACTTTTGACACAAAATTTCCAGTCACCAATGAACTTGATTCTTCGGCTTCTACCGAACATGCTTTCTTCCTCGGTTAAAGGGCCAATTATAGGACGACAGAGAGGTGGGTGTACCCATCAGATTGTCACTTCAGGGTAAACTAACCTAACCATTGATCGTCATCGTAACTCCAGTTTGGAAGACCTCATTAGCAGCAAGAAAGGCTCTATGAATTCTAGAGCCGTAATGTCTCTTCCCAGCATGCTTCATGGGTTCCCAACAATAATCCCTGCATTTTTCTCTTCATCGAGGGCGAACCCCACAGGAAATCACCATTAATCTTATCAAGTTCATCGCAGGTAGTTTCAATCCTCAAGCAGAAGACCCTATTCTAGATTCGTCAAGAAGATCTCTATACCTTCACAAAAATGGAAGCATTCAATTGGTGAAAGATTTCATGCATGGCCTACACGAACGGAACTAACCCAACATGCCAGCTTCTCCTCTTTACACCGGCTGCCTTCAAGATAACTACGTGCATGAGAAAGTGAGAAGAAATCATCGGACAACTGATGGTCAACTTTGGATCGATGCGCGCGTTCCTTGTCAGCTTTCACACTACGCAGACGAAAAAATTAATCAACCAATCTTATTCATCGAGCGTTTCACCATCACAGAACAGTCACGTCTTCCTTCCATTGGCTCCAGGAACAAGACAATCCCCACCAGAAACCCCCGATCTTCTTTCTACTCTTTTAATCAAACTTCTGGTGTAATTTCACTGTCACGCACATATCAAGCCTACGTAATCGCACGTCTCGTTTTCATCTTCATTAAAATACGAAGCTACCGAACGAGAGGATTCCAAGCACTTACCTCCGGCTTTAAGGTTTTCGTACAGTCCTACCGAACTCGTACGGCGTGTTACGGAAACCAGAGGACGACGGGTCAAAACCAAAAACCTCTGCAACTAGTATCTGCTTTTTAACGTCCTTTTACGAGATGATCTGTTTCCAATTAATAAAGCTTTTGCATAAACCGGGGGACACCACGATAAAAGTGGACATGGTCTCGTGATAACGACAAGAGATGTGTCCATATTATTAAAGAAGAGCGCGTTGCTGAACGAAATTAAAGTAAATTTTTGCGAGATAATGATGACCGCTTTACAGCTTTGGTGAATGCATATTTTATGTATGTACAGCCTCGTTTGGAGGGTTGCTTGGGAGAGGAGTGGGGAGAAAGCGCATCCACGAGTCAAAGGCGGAATAGTACGCTAGTGCGTGCGCAAGTATCTGGATGTGAGAGATTGCTTCTGGTATGAGATTCTAGATAGATATCCGGTGAAATGCATGAAGGGCGCTTGGTGTAATGTGTAACTTTAGAAGTCTTAGTGCTTTTTTCTTGAGTTATATTTGATATTTAGAGCTGAACCGAATCGAAATCATCTCTCTCTTGACAAGTATGCGTGCACGCTTTCGCGTTGGAAATCACTCGAGATATTGCACATTAGTTATGCATCCCGTATGTATATGTCCGTCCTCACTCCTGGATCATAGGCATGAGGAAAATTAGGAAAATTGTCCAAATAATCATAAACCTATTGTATATCTGTTAATTCAATCATAAACATTTCAATTATACTAATTAAATCATAGAGATTTCACATTTTGCCAGTTAAGTCCTCCAGCAATTTTGACCAAAAATTACTCACACGAATGCCATACATCTCACATGATATGGTTGGCATTGACGTGAGTAATTTTTAGTAATAATTTAGTATCTCGACATTTTTTATTATATTTTTTCTTACTTTTTCCTTCCATTCTTCCTCTCTAGGTAGTCGAAAGGCCTTGATGGCTGGCCAGAGCAAGGCTTGACCTTGCTATCGCTAGGCAAGGTCAGCCTTGCCTCACCACTAGCGAGGCTCGACCCTTACTAGATTTGGTGAGGTCAAGCCTCACCAAGGCAAGCAAGGCTCACTCGAGGCTAGCTAGGTCGACCTCACCAAACATTGCCTTTGGCCGGTCGTCAAACCTTGCCAATCATGCTACTTAGGATGGATCGTATGACAACCAATGTTCATGTCAGTAACTTTCTTGCTAAAATTGGTTGAATACTCAATTGGTAAAATATGAAAATATTTAAAACTCAGGTGATATGATTAAAAAGTTTAGAATTGAATTGGTAAAAATGTAATAAATTTCTAACTTTTTAGATAATTTTCTTAGAAAAAATTGAGATAGCACTCGCATTTAACATGTGTGATCAAAACATTGACAATAAGGATATCTACAAATAGTGATGGAATTTGTAGGACATAACTATAAACCCACCGAGTTCATGGGATTGGGGGCATGATCGATTATATATCTAGCTATTATGACAGTACACGAGTGTAAAATATCTCGATGCCCCCCTAATTAGAGAGAGAGAAAAAAAAAGATTTCGAACGTTTCAGAGTCACGACATTTCATTTCACGTCCATTCTAAGTCCACCAACGCATGCATCCTGGCGACGCTTCACATGCAATAATGGAGCTAAAAGGAACACCCCGAACATCTCTTTTCGGAGGAGCCACCATCGAATCCCGTTGTCGTCGAGTCGAGAGATCTTCATGTCCCTTAAAGAGGCCAGCAAGTGCAGATGCCAAGTTGACGAGCCCACGTGTTGAGTTCAGGGCGTGAGGGTACATGGATCGGTACAAATCCGATCCACAAGGCGTACGTACGTCCATGCATGTGTGCCCGACTACACACGCTGCGAGCCCCTCCCTGTCCTGTCCACTTCCAGCTCTACAATCGCCCGACACGCCAACTTTTAAGAGGAGAAAAGAGGGGTCGTGCTTGTGGGGATCGGTCCAAAAGTACTAAAAAATCTTCAAAGGGAGGGATTCTATATAGATGCTGGGGAAGCTTTTTAATACGTGTAAGGTGTAAGGGAAAATTTGATTGCAAATGATGATAGAAAAACAGTAATAGATCATTAATACTTTGATGCATGATAACAATTGCTATCTTTAAGATATTATTTATCCTTACTATTATTATTGTCGAATTTAAAATAAACATATCTACGAGATATATACCAAAATCGTAAGAAATGAGTTTAGTAACTACTTAATTTTCTCTAGAAATTTCGTTTTGAAGATATTAAAGTTGCATATATGAAAAGAGGAGAAGAGATAGTTCTAAAGAAAAAACATTTATGGACACTTGTGATTACTATAAGTAATATATGAATTGATCTCTATTCATGAAAACTAATTAACACTTCTTTTGGAAATAGCTATATTATCCCAAACCATCTCCATTCTTCATGTCAAGAATAACTTCATTTCATAACTATTAATAACCTCTTCTTAGGACGAAGAGTCACCTCTTTTCATCAAGAGTTACGTCTTCTTTTAATTAAGAGTCACATCTTATCTTAATCAAGAGTTATATTTTCTCTTAATCAAAGTCCATTTGATTGGTACTTATAATATAAATCATGACGAGTCCCAATCATTGTCATCCTTTTTATACAACACTCATCCACATTGATGATTTTTCATAAAAATTAGCTGGAAGGATTATATTGGACTTTTGCAAAAGATTTCAGGACTTGTTGGGAAAATTGGAAGAAATTTTGACTAAATTGACATTCGTATAATAGATTTAAAATTGATTAGACAAATTAGCAGCTGTTTCTCAGATAAGAACCCCCACCCCTTTATTCAATGGACGATATTGAAACAATCTAATTAGAGCCGACCTGAACGACATGCATCACCACTGACGTCATATTTTGAGAAATATCCAAAAGCACCGAACCAAAGTGACGGTGATGTACCGGTTGTGCCTATAATGCACTAACACCCATTACTTTGCATTAGCATACACATATCACGCCACCATTCTTTTTAAAAAAGAGAAATTCAAGCGTCTAGAATCTACTCCCTCATGTACCAATTTCAAGGGGGTGCACTCTCTGGTGCATAGTTTGACTCCATCTATACTTTATATCTTCAGAGAAAATTTAGATATGTGGGATCTTTTTAATGTGGATCTTTATACAAAACTAATTAGGCAACTAGTCAAATGCCAGCATTAAAACCACTAGGCCTTCCAACATGGAAGGGGAAAGTGGGGGATTCGAATCCCCACCTTCTCGATAATTTCGTTACCCAAGTCTTTAATCTCTTAATATGAGTTACCCAAGTCTTTAATCTCTTGGGATTTTTCTTTTGTCTGTCTTAATTGAACTACTACCCCCTTCAAAAGATGAGAAATCAAACCTCCTATCTCCCCTTTCTCTTGTGGGAAAGATAGCCACTGAAGCAACCTCGGTAACTTTTGCTAACTCAATTTAACTTAGTGTTATTAAGAGCAAAATTAAATCGAACATAATGAATCGGATTAAGGTTCTTGTCCCCAATTATAATAGCTGTCGACCCACCAGCTCAGTGTAAGCTTTCTACAAGAACACCCTGAATTAGCAAAAAGCTCAATTCAAGCCATGGCAATGGCCGCCCCCATAATGAAGAGACAAAAGAACAGCCAGATTTCAAAATTGCCACTGCTGATCGCACGTCTTAAAAATATATATTTCTCGGCCTGCTTTGGACGGGTACATGGAAAACCCAGCATGGAATCCTCGATGCATCTTTTGTAATTTATAACGAAACGTTACACAAGAAAGAATTCAACTCTTTCGTCTTCCTCCTCTTTTTAATGTAACCGGCGTTGATCAGAAAATGAGATTCTCGGGTGAACTCATTTTGCAGCTACCATCACAATCCAGATTCGATCACTCGACATTTTTCTTCTGTTTTCCCAAAATTCACCGCATCTCCTTAATACCTAATTTGGAACTACAGGACAGAGAAAAATTTAGATTTGAGTATATTATATCTTCACCGAAATCTGTCTAAATGATCGACTACAAATTCCATGAGGTTGGTTTAGAAAGTTCAAGTTTCGGCTCTGGTCATAAACCTCGTCTGATGTGTGAAATTGAACTAATGTATCATTAGTCAAAACTAACGCATCTAACGGTAGTCGTATGCTAAAAAGTAGAAAGCTGGAGTCCATGAGAATCACACCATACATCAGTCTCTGAATTTTATCTAGCCCTTCATTCATCTGGTGGTATTAAACTCTATTTCCTGCACAAAGTAGAAAGTAAACAACTTTTTTTGTTTTTTCCAATTGCTGGCGAAATCTTCTGCGAAGGAGAGTCGGAAGAGGCGTGATGTGCCGAGCAGACCAAAAAAAAGGAGAAAACGACCACCTTGGAGTCGGTCAAGATGAGCCAAATCCTTTTGTCATGTTCCCTTTCCTGTTCATGGGCGTTGGCTTGGGATGGGTGCTGTTTGGCCTCTCCATGTCTTACTTCATAAATTAGACATTAATGTACTTGTGAAAAATGAAATGCACATGCCCTCTCCGGCTCTCTCTCTCCTCAACTCTCTCCCTTTCCCTCTCTCTCTCTCTCAAATAGCTACTCTCTCTCTCTCTCTCTGACCAAAAGTTGCTGGAAAGCAATAATTTGTGCATGATAAACGGCCTTTTCCATTGCACATCCACGGCGTGTCAGGAAGATTAGGAGGGCAGCTTCAAGGAGGGCAGCTGCCAGCACAAAAAAGGAGACGCCTTGGACTTTGGAGGTTGGAGGATGAATGGTCTCTCGCAAACCGAACCAGACCCTTCTGAGTTTGTAGAAGTTGATCCCACCGGGAGATATGGCAGGGTACTCCCAATTCGCTCCCTCGCGCCTGTTGAATCCGAATCTGTGTTTAATCTTCTGGATTGGGAGATTGATTTGAGTTTCTTCTTGCTTTGTTGCAGTACAATGAGATCCTCGGTAAAGGAGCTTCAAAGACAGTGTATGTATTTTCAAACTTTCTGAATGACCCATTTCGTGTTTCCTTCAAATTTTCAACCTTTTTGTTCAGAAACCGTCCATTTCATTTTGGGTTCTGGGAAATTTTGCTTTTTAAAGGTTCTTCTCTGAGCTCCTACAAATGGGTCATTGTTAGATTGAGGATTGGTTTGGGAAATTAGTGATTTTCTCACCCTTTTCTGACGCAGTTATAGAGCATTTGACGAGTATGAAGGCATAGAGGTGGCTTGGAATCAGGTCAAGCTCTATGACTTCTTGCAGAGTCCTGAAGATCTCGAGAGGCTCTACTGTGAAATCCATCTCCTGAAGACGCTGAAGCACAAGAACATAATGAAGTTCTACACTTCTTGGGTTGACACTGGCAATAGGAACATAAACTTTGTTACTGAAATGTTCACTTCTGGGACCCTTAGGCAGTGAGTATCTCATGGGATTCTGGTGATTTCTCTGGAAAGGCTTTTCCAGATCCCCAATTGATTTTTTTTTGGTTTATTTTTTCCCAAACACAATACAGATACAGGTTGAAGCATAGGAGAGTTAACATTAGGGCAGTGAAGCATTGGTGCAGACAGATCTTGAAGGGACTTCTCTATCTTCACAACCACGACCCACCGGTGATCCACAGGGATCTCAAATGTGACAACATTTTTGTCAATGGAAACCAAGGAGAAGTGAAGATTGGAGATCTTGGTTTAGCAGCGATTCTACGGAAATCTCATGCCGATCATTGTGTAGGTACATCCTAATATTCCATCTGTCGTGTACATATAGTCCATAGCTGCCACGAGTCAATTTATCAATAAGAAAGAGGGAATTTCTATTGTTCTGGAGTTTTCTTGGTCAACGATTGTCTAGGTTTGTGGTTGAAGAAATTGTCAGTTCTTATGTTTGAGGTGAATATCTCAGGGACACCAGAATTTATGGCTCCAGAAATTTTTGAAGAGGCTTACAATGAATTAGTGGACATATACTCATTTGGGATGTGCGTATTGGAAATGGTCACGTTTGAGTACCCATATAGTGAATGCACGCACCCTGCTCAGATCTACAAGAAAGTTATCTCCGTAAGAGATCGGTCTTTCTCACTTAATTTCATCATCGTGCCTTTTACTTTTGAGTGTTTTGTGGAAAAGTAGATTCAATAATGAATGTTAATGTCTTTACTTTAGGGAAAAAAGCCAGATGCTTTGTATAAAGTGAAGGATCCAGAAGTGCAACAGTTTGTTGAGAAATGCTTAGCTACGGTATCTCGTAGACTTTCTGCTAGGGAGCTTTTGGATGACCCTTTTCTTCGAATCAATGAACGTGAATCAGATTTGAGATCACTGGATTACAGAAGAGAAGTTGATGAGATGGGTCCTATGTTGAGGGAACCATACCTGCCTTGCAGCGATGGATCGTACAGTAATGGATATTGTAATGGTTATGGTTATACACCTGCAAATCAATGGGGTTATCACCCAGCTGAGCTTGAATCCAGCGGAATGGAGCTCTTCGAGTGCCATGACGATGATCATCCTGCAAATGTTGATATTAGCATAAAAGGCAAGAGAAAAGAAGACGGGAGCATATTTTTAAGACTCAGAATTGCAGACAAAGATGGTTAGACGCATTGAACTGTTATTTTATTTTCGGCCTTTTTTCTTTTACGTTTTTCCACTGACCAATTAAACATTATATAGCATTATTCTGGGCAGGTCCTATCCGGAACATATATTTCCCTTTTGACATCGAAATGGATACAGCATTAAGTGTAGCCACAGAAATGGTTGCTGAGTTGGATCTAAACGACCAAGACGTGACTAGGATTGCTGATATGATTGATGGGGAGATATCTTCTTTGGTTCCAGAGTGGAGGCCAGGGCCCGGAATAGAGGAAACGCCATGGTTTGCAAACCAAAAGTTTTGTGAGAACTGTGCATCCAACCGCACCTCCACTGGCTCCTTCGTGGAATTTTTATCACATCACCCTGAGTTCACAAACACGCAGATGCAGCGTTGCAGGAACGGATGCGCTTCAATGCATGGTAGGTTTGAGGAGATAACCTACCAAGCTGGCGGTCCAGAGCATCACACGAGAGAGGGTGCACCAAATGTGTGGAGCACATCAGAGGGCTCAGATTATCAGGATATCTGGGATCAGCGGGAAAGTCGTGAACTCAGTTCGGCAGGACCCTCTGAACCCAGTCACACTGATGAAGAGAGTGAGAGGTTGGATGCATCAGTTTCAAAGGGAACTAGGTCGGAGATGAAATCAGAAGATAAGGTCCCATTTAGTGCTAGAGAATCTATTCTGAAAGGGATTGGTTCGTGCTCGTTGTCAGCGTATCCATCTTTTTGCCGTGATCTATCAGATGATTATGAGAATGTGGTCCAGCACGAATTAAGATGGCAGAAAGCAAAGTGTCAGATGCAGTTGAGAGGACTCGAAGACCTACAACTCGGACAGACTTTGAAAGTTCCAGCTCAATCTAACCGGGAAGTGAAAGCAAATAATGTGGTTTCACCAACTCCGGTTCGACTTTTAAGTACACAGTTGCAGGATGGAGTTCAACTCCCTGCTTATAACAAGCATTCGACTTCAAATGGTCCTAACTGCAGGTATGATGTTAGCCCCAATTTGGAAACCCGAAGGGCCCAAAATTGTGAGGCGGATGATGACTCCTCAAGAGAAGTAGAAACGGCCACTGCTGAGAGTTGCTACACCATGTCACTGCTTCCACACACGCTCCATAGGACGACATCCCTCCCTGTCGACGCCATTCATATATAGGTTCATAAGGCACTTCTCATTCTTGTACATGTCTAATACATCCCTAGAGAGGCTGCCATTGTCGGATCCACCATTTTCAGGCGTGTAATGATGTTAGAAAAACAATGACAATGTCTATTGAGTCGCAATTCTTTATATTAGCCATTTGCTGAGTTTATTGCAATGTCTGGCCTGGTTATATCGGAGCTCTCATTCATTTCTTTTGCCCGCCTTAAAAGTTTGATTCATTATTCTGTTGCCAGTGTAATGCTGCTTTTAACCTTGGGCGAAAATTAAGCAGCATGGTCAGGCAGTATAGTCGGTCTTATGCTAGAGTGTTTTTGGGTCGTTCTCTCGATGAACAAGGTAAGGGGAATTACTACTAAAGTGTGAAGAACTATCAAAGAGTCTCCTTGTTCATTTCGCATGCACACAATGGTCATGTAATCATAACTACATACCAGCATCACCCGTTATGTCAAATTTTATGGACCCATCTGGTATACCAAGCATTGCTGAGCTTTGAGATTATATGGTGTACCTTAATATCCCCAAAGCTGATCACGTAACTGTCCATGCCTGTCATGAGTTGGAGAGTTGAACATGGAGGAGGAACATTGGATCTGGCTGTGATGATGCGGCTGTATTATTTGCCTTTTTCCCATCTTTATGTGGGACCACAAGCCCTCGTGCCAATAATTTAGAGGTGGGCTTTTCTTCTTTTTGAGCAGAGAGAGAGAGAGAGAGAGAGAGAGAGCATAATGGGGAGGTCCACCAAATTAAAAGCATCAGATAACCATGCACCCAAAAAGAAACACGAAAAATCTTAAGCTTCTGCTTACGCTCACATGACAAAAGTTGATTTAAGGGTGTTAGGCCGGTCCTCCCCCACATTGCAAGACTTGCATTCATCTTTAGGTCTTTGACCTTGAGGCGCGCACGCGTGTTGAAAGCACACGTTTGCAAGTCACTGGCAGGACAAGTCGTGGAGTGCTGTCATCAATCAATACGAGACTAGGGAACTCCTCCTTTCGGGGTCAACAACTTTGAAAACTGAAGCTTTGGCGTTTATCTTGGGGGATATGAGAAAGATGATTCAGTGCGGCCGGTCTTGATGCTTTTCTAACCGGTTTTTTTTGACGTGGTCATGGCTTGGTGGGGGCGATTGCGCGTGGTCCGCGGAGAGGGATGAAGTTGGAGGCCAAGTTGCGTGGGGGAAGAATCAGCACCCATAATAGAAAGTCAGAGAGGCATATTGAATTCAATTTTGGGTTAACTTGGTCTAATATTGTGGATTCTCTTGGGATCATTAGCTGGCTATCTTTATTTTTGGGGGTTATTGATATAGTTCGCAAGGCAAAACAAGAAAAGAAGAAGAAGAAGATGGACAAAAACTTTGTGATGGCATGTACAATTTGAACTCTTGTGGAGAATTCAAAGACTCATGTTGTATTGGTTTTTCCTAGAAAGAATGGATTGGGAAGTTAATGATAAATGATAAATGTAGAGACATAAAGCAAGAAGCATTATCGATGACAAAGTGGCAGGCAAGGTCAACTTGTAGGGTCGAACTGATTGAAGGCAAGAAAATTGAATGAGATTAGACGTTGTTACCTTTTTTCTAAGTGCTGCTATGGGGTTGTTGATAGTGATATGAAGTTGATCTAAGTACGTAAAGTAAAGATCTAAAAAGAAACAGACGTTTAAGATACGTTGTGTCAATTCAGTTATAATTCTTTTTTTTCAATTCAATCCTAAATATTTTTTTGTTAATTTAGTTCTAAATTTTTTTTTTTTTGTGCCAGTTCCGCCAGCACTGATATGGACTTTTTTTAATAATAATTTAATTATTTTTTGAATTTTTGTAATTTTATAATTTTTTTTTTTTTTTTTCTTTTCTTTAGTTTTTACCCATCCACTTAGATCGGGTGAGGCTATCGCCTGGGCAGCCCTCGCCCAATGCCGGTGAGGGTGTCCTAGCCCTTGTCTATGATCGGCTATGGGTGGAAGGGGAAAATCAAAGAAAAAAAAATATTTAAATATTATTAAAAGAAATTCATGTCAATGTCAACAAAGCCAGCCTCAACCAGCCAAAATCTGCCAACTTAACTAAACTAACACAAACACAAAAAGTTCATGATTGAATTGTCAAAAAAATAAAAAAGTTTATAATTGAATTTTATACAATTACAATATATTTATTACTTTTTGACACCACCTATGAAATATGACTCACATGTATAATGATCACGTTGCAGTCTATTCATATCACGGATATATTAATTTATAATTGACTTTTCAAATACGCCTAACATTACCTTCGGATGTTATCATTAAAACACGATAACAGTCCGAAGGACGAGATGAAAGAATTCCTCAACGGGTCAAAAGTTGGTATGTCGCGTTCTTCTTTTCAAGAAGTTGATGGTAATGGTCGGCACACCGGATTTACTCCGCGGAGGGTAGGGAAGTGATCTGACATGACTCATGACTCGTGGTGGATCCTAGAGATCTGTCCATTTCAAACCATCTGAATTCAGACTGGTTTAAAAACTTCCAGAAGAAAGGAAGGGGGAAATGTTAGGTTGGTTCCACAGTTCTTGTTTAGCAGTACATTTGGAGGACCTGGTACCATCAAGAAATAAAGAAGAACAGGGGAAAGCAGACCATTTCTTGCAGGCCTCGGAGTTGCAACTTTGTTCCGGCATCGAACTTGTTTTAAGTTAGAAATAGACCAAACAAAGAGCTTCCTGATTTGGGCAAAGGGCACTCCAATCGCTGGGAAAAACATGCAGAACAAATCCGCACGGCTTCTGGGGACTCGAAACACCGCATTCATTGTGATAAGTAGGAAACGATGGGACGTTGAAGCCATCAGTTTATGGCTTAGTGAGGTCCACTTCAACATTCCCAAAATGTAAGTGAGGTGCTGGAAAAGCCAGATGTGCAATCCACCGACACTGCTCACAACCATAACAAGTACGAAACCTTCAACAAAGGCTTAAAGCATGGAGACATTGCTTGGGGAAGTGCACAACATGCACGAGAATGGTAGGGAAAGTTAGGCATGGGTCTCTATTCCTTGCAAATGACAAGTACTTGATGTTCCCCCACGTAATTTCCCTATTCATGATGATATTGGCCTGTTTCCACTAACTCATTTCTAGGGTCCTTTTCTTTCAAAGTCCTACTCTGACGCAGTCATGCCAAAATAGTTTTAATTAACTACTTCCGGAAATCCCATTCATCTGGCAAGAAAATCAGGACACAAAAACTTCTTGCTGTATCTCATAAGCTCAAACCTTTGGAAGATACAACTCACAAGCATTAAAGTCATGGAGCTGGTTGGGAGAAAATAAAGCCTGTGCCTTGGCAGCTCGATTACAAAAATTTAATGGTATTTTTAACCTATTCATTCTGTAAACTATACAGGACCTATTCTATACAAAACACTCCAAGCATACAACTTTGTCTGGGATCATACCTCTGAAAAAGCCTCATCATATACGTTACAAAGGCCTCAGTAATGGGTAATCTTCTAGAAGCTCCCTCTCTGATAGTGTGTCATTTTCATTTTGAGGGGTCCACAACACCTCAACTGCCTGCATGACCAACAAAGATATGTCAGAAGCGAATGAAGAGATCCTCAGGGTAATTCATAGAAATTTCTACGTTCTTACTAGTATTTTGCTAGAGGGAATGGACCCAAGTTTCTGCAAGGCTTCTTTCAGATCTCCACCACTATTAATGGAAGGCAATTTGTGGACTCCTTCAGCAGCCACTAGAATGGTTATCTGAAACGAAGGAAAATTGTAAGCAACAAAAGAGGGCTGAAAGATAATGGGAACGTAACAGCCAACTAAATACAACTCTTTAATTAATCCATGCAGCTAGCTCTTAAATCTAACTTTTAAAATTCTCAACCTCATGCAAAAAGCTCTATAGGACAAACTGCAGGTAACAGCAGTAATTAATATAGGAAGGCAATAAAACTAGAAACTACAAGCCTCGTGATTCGTGATCATTCATGGTTCTAAACTAAAAGGTAGATTCACCGAAGCTCATACAGGTTGAATATCTTTCCATAGTTCCTGACCAAAAGATTGATTCACTTAAGCATATACAGATTTAAAATCTTAGGCTTCGTTGAGGTGATGATAATGTGTAAGTGGGATAGGCAACAAATCTCATTTAAGTGACTACTACAAGCTTTTGCAGTGAAACTTCAACCAGACAAAAAACCATCAATGGCTTTGGAGGGCTTTAAGTTTCCAAAACAAAAAAATAAAAATAAAAAATAAGCCATGCTCATAATTTGGCTTTCAGAGCGAAGGTAAAGCAAAGTCCAAAAACATAATAACATTCAATGAACAGCAGGGATGTTGACTTTGGAAATGGCAGCAAAATAGCCATCCATTATTTTTTGAAGAGCTCCTCAAAATCAATATCACCACAAGTCCTGAAAATGCCCTAAGATCTCAATAATCAATCTTATAAATCTTACAGACTTGTGATAGAATCTGTCACATAAGGACTGTAAAAGCATATAAACTGAAAAATCTGATAGCAGACCTATATAGTTCTAAGGCTTAAAGATTTCTTGCTTACATCAACTCAGCTAATAAGAAGGTGAAGTTATAGGTCAAAGAATACAGCAAGGAAATGAAAACTACTAGGATCAATGACATACATAAAAGATCAGTTGGATAATGCAAGGTCTTTATCAAAACACCAATTCAGGAACTTACCACTATGTACTCATTGCTAAATCCACTAGATCTCTGGCTGGTGGTACTTTGTTTTCTTATGCTGTTCACATTAACAAGTGTCTCTTCGTCAAATTTCCCTCGCTCTTCAATTGACAGCTGATTGAAACGCTTCTCCCCATCCTCCATGCTCCGCTTCACATCCACCTAAATAAAGACCCAATCGCAGAAAAAATTTAGCGTAAAGACATCAAATCATTACATTGAAAGGAAATTGATAAAAGAAAAAACTCAGACAGGAAATTGGGAATCATAGTTGCTACAAGCTAGATGCCCAAGTAGAATAGACCCAATATAAGAAGCCAATAAGAAATTATTTTCCAAAATCTCATATGGCAAATTAGGATAAGCAAGACTTCTATTCTGCGTGTCAAGCTGGAATTATCATGTAGATGTTTTTGCTTATGGTACAGGGTTTATAGTACACTTATCATCCCTAGTCTTTCTTTTCAAGAGGAAATTCAACTAAGGTAGCACTATTGGTTCTGGTGCGTTAAGTGTCACAGCTGCACAATCCTATCATAAAGAACAGGCCTTCTTCCAACAAGAGAGTGCATACAAACTAGAAATTTAAGCTTATCCTGGCAGAGGAAACACAACTGTCATAGCGGATGGATTGATTACTGACTTAGTATAAATATTTGTTGCATTTGATGATGCCCAAGTATGATTATAATCACAATTACTATTTTCAATGTGTTACAAGACTTCCCATTCTTGATAGAAATTCACTAAAACCTCTAGGTCACTGAAAGTTTAAGATCATGGATTTAACTTACGGATGAATAACCAGAGATGCAGTAATCAGGATGACGGAGTAAAGCAAGTGTTGTCTCTGCATGAAGATTTGCCAATAAGTACAATTCAATAATATTTAATAATCAAAGTGCATAGAAATGAGTGCTCAATCCTTCCAATTCAAAATCATTGCTCAAACAGAGGGGGAAAAACTAAAAAAATAGTGCTTTGTATAAGATGCTTAATCCCATCAAAGCCCAGATGTGGACACACTTATGCAAATGTCTAAATGGAAAATAAAAGTTCTGTCAATTTCCTAATGCTGATGGGATGACATAAAAGATTCTCCACATCATTTCAAGATAAGCATGAAAAACTGTTGAGAGACACGTTAATCCCTACATTTCATTCCCTTCCTCCATTTGATTGTTTGGTCAAACACTTTAACAATATGGCCACATTCCTTCCCTTCTTCATTTGTTCCACATTGACATGTAAGGAAACAAACAACTTAACTACCAAACAACTTTCATGGAGATGTTAGGAAAAAGAACTTCAAAAAATTTACCATTTCAGAGTCCATTTGAAACTAGCAGACGTTAGGAAAGGCATCAATTGTGAAAAAGGCAGAGAGGAAGAATAGGAAATTTACCAGTCAGGACGTAGCTAAGACCCTGAGATGAGGATGTATCTGCAACATCCGCTATCTTATTAAGATCTCTTTGAAGTGACCTTCCCATGCCCAACAATCCCACCTGAACAAAATGATCAGGGGAAACTCAAAAGCTAAAAAGAACTATATAACTCCATATTTACAAATATTCATAGTGCCTTAAGAAGCTAGTAGATGGTGGACTACCAATATTGTGCAACCAAAGTACATCACCTCAACTTTTTGCCCGCTTCACTCATATGAAAGAAAAAAGAAATACTTCTTCCACACAAGTTGCACAGATCATTCCATTTTAGCCTCAACAACAAGGCATTTGTCTTGAATTTGAAACCACCCAACTCATGGCAGATAATCCAAATTTAGTTCCAATTCCAGCATTTATAGCATCTTCTTGCACTTCTATTGAGGAATGCAGGGACAATCCCAACTATTCCTCTGATTACTCGCACCTTGACTAACCAAAATTGTCAACTCATCTATCCGAATTCCTAGTAAACACCTCCTAACAACACATGGTAATTCCAAGCTTAATCACTTTTATCCCCCACGAACAGAAGGACCTTGATTAACACAATCAAGAAGTCCACAGAAACATGATCAAAGTGCAGTTCTCAAAGAAAAGCTATTTATGCATGTGTATTATATCAGCAATAGAACCTAGACCCCCTTCACTTTGTGCATTTGCAGAGTGGCCTCTTGCACTTCAATTTTCAGCAATTGTGATGCACAAACTATTCACATTCGCTTCAATGTCTATTCCATCCATCCTTTGCCAATCTTACCATGTCAACAATTCGGTTGCCATGTATGATGGTGCCATTACAAATACAAACCCAAACGAAGATGGACAGGAGGGATTAAGGAAAATATGAATAAAACAGACAGTAACTTTGAAGTCATTGCAAAGACCACTACACAAGTACCCCCAAGACGTTCGATCATTTCACTCCTACATCAACAATGATGATCGATGAGATAATTTGCCCCCCGTCTAAAGCGGATAAACTCCACCTAGTTAGCCGGACCAAATCAAACTCAGAGCCGCAAACGATTGCAAACCGTGAAGCATTTCAACAAACAACTAACAATCACTCATACCTGCAGCTTGAGCACAGTCGTTTTCTCCGTCGCGGTGAGCACGCCGCCCTCAGACCGATCCGAGAGAAACCCCGAGACCAGAAGGAACGCGGCGAAGCCCATAAATATCAAGAAGAAGCTCGACCCCGCGCCCACTCCGACCCCGACCGCCGGTCCTACGTAGGCTCCACCAAACGGCGAGGGCGCGTAATACGGAGCCGAGTACGGAATGCTAGGGCTGGGCGCCCTCGTCGTATAGCTCCTCGAAGACGACGACGACGACGACGACGATCGCGACGACGAAAACGAACTCCCGCCCATCCTCCCGCCGGAGGCGGCCAATGCGGAGTTAGGATCGTAGGCGAGCAGCAGGCCGAGCAGGATCGCGGCGACGGCGGGCCTCTTGAGCGACTCCAGGGCCCGGGCGACCGCGCTCAGGACGACCCCGAGCGGGTTCCGCCGACGATCCTCCGCGCCCGAGGAGCTCGCGGCGCTCGGGGCCGCGGCGGGCAGGTCCCCGCGCCGCGCGGAGCACCGGGCGACGTCACGGCGGCCGCGGACGGATTCGGGGCCGAAGCTCGGAGCGCGGGTGCCGAGGCGAACGCGGCGGGCGCCGGGGAGGCAAGGCGGCGACTTGCGGCCGCACCCGGGGAGCCTGGGCTGGAAGAGGAAGAGGGTCGCGGCCGTGGCCATGGAAGGAAGCCAATGCCGTCGATGGAGGAGGAGGAGAGAGGAAGGAAAGGAGCGAACTTTGGGAGGGAGATATTATTTTTCTGGGTTAAGGAAGGAGGAATGGGCTCGTGTAGAGAGAGAGAGAGAGGGCTTGTGGTGGAGGCGGCGGAAGGAGCATGAATGAACCTCATCTCTCGATGGAGACCACGAGATTTTCAGTCATTTAATGTATATGCCCATCTTAAAATGACCAGATAAGATGATAAAGTGGCACGAATGGTCTATTGACTTTGACCAAAATTTCAATTTATTCGATATAATTCCTGTATTTTGATCAAATATGCTATATGGAACCTTAACTTTAAGTATATTCGATGCAGATCATGAACTTTCTGTAAATATTTAGACTAACCCTCAAACTATATGAATATAATTGATGTCATTTTTCCACTAATTTAGGTTGAGAAATAATATTAAGCATTTTCATATTGTTCATGAACTAAATTGAACAGTTATTAAAAATTCAGAGACCATATTGAACAAATTAAAAAAGTTGAGAGACCACATTGCTCGTTGAATTAGTGATTAGAGACTTCATTAAACAAATTGAAATTTCAAGAAGGTGATGGTAACAATGGGCCAAAGTTAATCAACATCCCGTAGTAAATATGTACATATATATATATATATATAAAACGAGGCCAAGATTGCATTTTTCAGCTCGATGGACCCAGCTGAGCCGCAGAGGTTGGGCCCTTTTGGTAGCCCAGCCCAAGAAGAAGATGGCGACGAGGAGCTTAGCTGACGCGAAATCCTGGGCACGAAAAACCCTAATGCTATAAATTCGAAGGCATCGCCTTCCGGGAGGCGCCTGCCGAGATCTCTCCGCTTCGCTGCGCGCCCACCGAGAAGTGACCGACCGAGCGGGGGGAGAAAGAGGAGGAGCAGCAGTAGCAGCAGCAGCAGCAGCCATGGCGGACAAGGCAGTGACCATCCGGACCCGCAAGTTCATGACCAACCGGCTTCTCTCCAGGAAGCAGTTCGTGAGTCTCTCTCTCTCTCTCTCTGTGGGAGGAGCTTGTTCTGTGGTGTTTGCGTATCGGGGGCGGCGCGAGGTTAGGTTCGTGAATGCGGCGTTTGGGATTTGGTGATGTGGGATCGGTGGGTGGAGGGGCGCCGGAAGGGGCCGTCTAGTCTTGGGCTGAGTTCCTCCTGAAGAAGGGTTTTGGGATTGAGCCGAAATGCTTTCGAGGGTTTTGAAGGGACGGGTCCCGGGTTGCGAGAATAAGCCGCGGAGGGTTGTGTGTATGGTGGAAAGGTTGCTGATTTGTCGGCGGAAGTTGGTGAGGAGAGAGCATCATTGGCTTTGGAGCGCCGTTTTCTCCCGTCCGGGCGGATGGTCGGATTTAGAAATTAGCGCGCGGCGCGGGGCCGGGGGGGGGAGAGGAATGAATGGTAGAGTGATACAATTTGCTGCGTCTGTTTTCTTGGGTCGAAACGAGACTTGGGTTAGTTTAGCATTGACTTCAGAATCTTAAAATGCAAAAGATGCCGTGTGTTTTCGTGGTAATGGCGAGTAGGCGATGGGAGCGAAACTTGATTATGCAGATATATGGAGTCACCGAAGTTCAGAGTGTTAGTTGAATAGATTGTATTGATCAAACCCTTTTTACTGGCTGCTGATGTTCCGATTTGCATTTCCCTGTAGGTCATTGATGTACTTCATCCTGGAAGACCCAATGTCTCCAAGGTAATAAACTGTTGATTTGACAGTCAAAATCCTCTCAATTTGGCGCTTGCGCTGCAACTATTGGAGATATTCTGCCAAAGAGATGTTTGCTAAATGAGGGTCTTTTTGGTCTGTAGGCGGAGCTGAAGGAGAAGCTCGGAAACATGTATGATGTGAAGGACCGAAACTCCATCTTTGTGTTCAAGTTCCGGACTCATTTTGGAGGTGGGAAATCTACTGGCTTTGGTTTGATCTATGATTCAGTTGAGACTGCCAAGAAGTATGAGCCCAAGTACAGACTCATCAGGGTAATTTTCCTCATGTCATCTAATTTTTCGTGGTTCCTCTTTCTCCTCATTTGTTGAATTGAAATTGTACTCCTGCCTACTGAATCTCCAGTTGTTCCTTGCTGAAGTGATTATATATTTATAATGCGGTTTAGCATACCTTGCCATACCTTGGCTACATGCAGTAGATGTGTTGCTGGGAGACCCCTACTTGTGGGGCTCCCCACTCTTTATAAACCACATAATATAGCTGATTAAGCTTATCTTCTTTCGGCAGCATTTCTTAGTCTAAGGTTCTGCAGTATATATGAAAGCCCTGCAGGCTACTTTATAATTGAAACATAACCATTATATTCCAGAAAAATTGTCTTTAGTAGTATGGACTCTGCAATCTACCTTTTGAATGCGGGACATAAATTCTTTCCGTATGGTGGTTTTGGAATGAAATAGTGCACTTGATTATCTTATGGATGTGGTCCCTTTTCTTACTAGTAGACACCCTCCATAACCAAACTTTAGTGATGAGTAAGCTCTGAGTAAAGAAGGTAATTTTGCATGGCAGAATGGACTTGATACCAAGGTAGAGAAGTCAAGAAAGCAAATGAAGGAAAGAAAGAATAGAGCCAAGAAAATCCGTGGAGTAAAGAAGGTAATTTCGAATCTATGTATCTTTCTGGTTTCTTGGTCCCAGATGGTGTTGTTGTTATTCTTAATCTTCCTACTCTCGTGCACAGACTAAAGCAGGCGATGCTGCCAAGGGGAAGAAGAAGTGAGCATCTAGAGTCTTGTTGATTCTGAAGTCTAGGATATGGGAGTCAATTTCAATTGCAATATGTTCCCTTGTTAGGAGGTGGCTATGGAGTGAATTGTTTGTTTCTGCTGTTCAATCCGGTGTTTAGTCGGTTTACGAATTTTGACTGTTCTGTGGAGGACGAAATTTTAGAAACAGAGATGAAGAAGCTTTGAGAGAATGTTCTTGCTTTTGTGAAAGATACTTAGTGATCAAAGCTCCTGTAATTTTTGGTCTTCGGGAAAGGACTCCCCTCGTTTCTTCTGTCTTTTTACCATCAATTTTGTTACGTCCTTCATTTGGTGGTAAGTGATACTGGTATATCCCTCGGACCGGTCCAGGCTCGAACCACGTTTCGAGACAAGTACCGCCTCGGCTGACCACCCTAGGAACGTTGATGATAACCAAGCTTGTTTGTAAAATGAGATCCCAATACGGCAGTATTATTTATCCGACGTGCATTTTGTCATCTTCTCTGGCGTTGGATGCATTGAATTACCGTGTACGTCGAGTAAATCAATAGGGCGGGGCCGGGCGTACTACTGCTCCTGCCCATGTGGCATCCGCAAGGTGCGGATTCCATGTGCCCCATGTCCCATACCTAGGCCACTACCGGTATAGGTGGCCCGATGATGACGGGACGTATTGGGTTGGAGTTGATCAGATTATAAATCATGAGGAAGTTTGGATGGTAAGGGGTGCACAAGTAAATGAGTGGGTTTGACATAAATCATCACGAGATGCCGACCACCCTATCGTTCTGAAACCATGGATGTCAAAAGTGTACAGTGAAAGAAACGGACGGTCCAAGTACCTATCATAGGACTGAATTTCGTCGACACCCTCCACAAACCTTCATCAGAAGGGTGATTGTCAAGCAAGGTGGAGAGGATGGCGGAGGATTGAGATGTAAGCACGCGTCCGGAATAAGAGGGAAATCAGCCCCTCTGATTCATGCATCGTTGCCCATTGTTTTCACGGGGTCAAAGCCGAATTGATGCGGGTGGGCCGCGGTCTGATTCTCCACATGGCTTCTATCGGGCTATGGAAGTCCAAATCTGTTGTCGTCGAGATGGTTGGCAAAAATCAGAAGCAACCCCTACCCGCAATATTTCATGCTAACAAGGACATATTGAGCACCTTACAAGCAAGCATCCAAAGATGCTTCCGGCAAGCAGTAACCATCTCAACCGATACTTAGCTCTAGTGGCATCATGCCTCTATCTTATTTTGGACCACGGCTAGGATTTGGTTTCTACTATCGCAGGTGCCGAAGTATGGAGAGATGATCCAGCAGACTGGTCACGACATGAGAACAAACGAATTTGATGAACATGCAAGGATTTTTTTTCACGTTCCTTTTCTACCAACAGTCACCGTGAAATCTTCGCAAAAGTTTGTTTTTGCTTTGGCACACCATGTTCTGAGGCTCTGAGGACACACGAGAAGGCTCCACTTTATGAGACAAAGCTAAGAGGGAAAAACGAACGAAGAAATAGTATCGATCTGGACTGTTCAGCAGTTTGTTTCTTCTTAGCGCGTTCGTATAATTTAAGAACACTCTCTCCCAATTGTAATGTTGCCCCCTGATTAGCCCAAAAGGACCCTCCCAATCAGGAAGAAGTTGACCTGAAATTGCATGTGCTGCTTCCAAAAGAGAGCGTATGAGAGCTCGGACCTTCTCAAATCAGGAAAGAAACTCGTTAACTAGCAGTCCGAGCAAACTCAGTAGCAGCATTGAGTGAACTACTAAGCTTTCTCATCTCCCTCAAAAAGACTAACAAATCAATAAACGGAGTAGATGGTAATATCCCAGATTCCTCAGAAAGAGAAATCTAGCAGAGCATTGTTCAAATGGGCAAGGCAAGTTTCTAATATTAGGTACTGTTGAAACGTTAAATTGTTTTACTCCATCCAAACTCCCTCCATGGAACAGCAAACACAAACAAAAACAGCATACAACTATCAGCAAATAACAGCAATCATGACTAAATCATCTAACAAAATCATGGGTAACTAAAGGCCGTGGCCATGAGAACGCAGGGGCAAATTAGGAGTGACAATATAATGCTTGTATTATATATGAACTCATTATAAGCATCAGCCAAGAAGTTATATAGCATCAGAGTTTGTGAAGACGAAAATGGCCAAGATTGAAATTATAAATGTCACAACAAACCAAAACTGTCACCAGGACGATGTAAGAACAAATTCAAGCGAACTATAGGATCTAAGTAATAACATGCCCCTCTTCCCACCCACTAAATTTCCTAGCCGTGATAAATTAGACTATTTATGTATCCCCTGCCATTCATTGTGGAATACACACTTGCAGGCATGAAACAATTTGCACCGTGCAATTTACAAGTTCACCAAGTTGTTTGAATATCACGCTTCAAGAATTCCACAACTTCAATAATGTGGAGGTAACGATAATTAGACCTAAAATTTGTTATTGTGAACAATGCAACATTTCCCGATTTTGACGGCTAAAATTACACGTGAACTGCTAAACATCAAAATGACTTGAATGCACAATGTCGGTGCATCAAACAGAAGAAACATTTACAGCGACAGGTCAAAGTGCAGAAGGCACAACACAGAACAGTGCCAAAAAGTATAGACACTATCATCTTTACTAGTCACATGCTCAAAGATGCTAAGATGCATCCATCCTCTATATAAGCAGCGTGACATGCTCATGAACTCGCCTCTCCCACATACTACAAGTATAACAAGGAAGTATTTGCACATATATAGAGAACACTTTTAGCACAAAAGGCACCAAGCCAATTCAAAGTCCTTTCAGAAAATGAAAAACAAAGGATAAGGATGCAGCTCCAGCTCTATTTTTAGCCAAATTCTTCTTGTTGCAGATCGGACAAGTTTTCAACAAAGCTGATGCATGCAAAAGCAAATCAGAATATCCAACTCCCATGAACAAATTCTTGTCATCGCAGATCATACAGGTTTTCAACAAAGCTGATGCATACAAAAGACAATCAGAATACCCAACTCCCATAAATCTAATCAACCACCACAAAACATAAGAACTTACATGAACTGAAGACAATTCAGAAATCCTACAGGACAGATCCTGCCAGGCAAGTTAGAGCAATTCAATTATTTCATCTACCACTGTCGATTCATAATCGCCATTATCTACATAACCCAGGAAAACATGACCAATCTATCGGAGGCTAAATAATTAGAAATAATTATTCAACAACTGCCCTATCATCTTTCAAAGAAAGGTGAAACCGAAACCTCAACTGGCCACTACACTATCAAGTGTCAACTATTTATCAATGCCCAATCTATTTCGCGAAACTTGAGTGGGGGAAACAAGAAAACTCAAACTCACTTACAACTGACATCCCATGAAAATGAAAAGCGCAGTGGCTAATTCCATAAATCACCCTCCTCCGCTAGAGCGCAGCTCCTCTATAGTCGCCTTGATATGTTCCTGCACCAACTCCAACCGCTTCGAATACACCTCCAACTCCATTATCTGCTGCTTCCTCCACCTCTCATCCCCAGTTTCGCCGGTGCTGCCCACTCCGAGTCCCACTCCATAACTGAATGGCAAAGGATTCAATGCCGCCGTAATATACCCAAAGCCTCCTCTTGATCCCCCGCCACCAAATCCCCCGCCCACTGCAGCCCCACTCAACAACTCCTTAAACAATGGCGACAAGCAGCTCCTCACAGTATCCTCAATCACTCCCGCGACACCCGGACTCGCATTCGCATTCGAACTCGCGTTCACATTCAGATTCAAATTGGGATTCGCATTATTCGACATGGTGGGGCCATCGACCCCTAAATTCCTGTCCTCCACCTTCACATGCTGTAGTTGCACCTGCACCTGCTGCGGATGAGAGTGTGGGTGCGGAGGACGCTGCCTTTTGCGCGACTTGGTGGGCGTCGTGGCCGGATCGAAAAAAGGGTTAGGATTAGGAGTTGTAAAAAGGTGATTATTGAAATTAGGGTTCCGAACGGCGTCGTCCTCGTCGTCGATGTGGTCGTGGTTAGAGCCGAGAGGGGCGGCGGCGACGTTGGTCCAGATCCTGCGGGAGATCTCGAAGGTGGTCTGGTCGTGGGGGCTCTTGAAAGCGAAGTCCTTTCCGGAGCCCATCCGGCTGAGCACGTTCCGGTACTTCTTCTTAAGCCGGCGGAGCTTCTCGACGAGCTGGTTCTTGTTGAAATCGAGCTGGAGCTTGCACTTGATCTGGTCGTAGAACGCGGCCGTGTCGTGGTGGCCGCCGGAGGGCGCCCCGCCGCGCTGCGTGGTGTAGTCGAGGAACCCGCGGAGGAGCTCGATCTCGTCCTCGTCGGTCCAGAGGCGCTGGAACAGGGTTTTGGCGACGGTCACGGCCGGGGAGGGCCGCTTGAGCTCGGAGGGGGAGATCGTGCCGACGATCGGGGGGACGGGGGAGGCAGTTGGGGCGGCGATGGAGACCGCGGCGGCGGCGGAGGCGGCGGAGGAGGAGGATGGGGGAGCGGCGGCGGAGGGGACGGGGAGGGTGAGGGGATCGGAGCGGAGGGGGCGGGGACGGCGACGGTGACGGCGGCGGCGGAGGCGGAGGCGGAGGCGGAGGCGGAGGGAGGGGGAGGTGGTGGTCGAGGGGGTGGCGGTGGGGAGGGAGGAGGAGGTGGAGGCGGAGTCGGCGTCGTCGTCGAAGACGTCGTCGTCGTCGTCGGGGAGGACGCCGACGCCGACGCCGACGCCGACGCCGGGGGCGGAGGAGGCGTGGTTGGGGAGGAGCTCCTCGTCGTCGTCGTCGTCCTGGCTGTCGTCGTCGTCGTCGAGGTCCTCCTCGTCGGGGAAGACGGCGGCGCCGTCCTGCTCGGAGGCCATGAGAGCGGCGGAGGAGGGGGAGGTGGAGGTTGAGGGGCTGGGGCTGGGGGGAGGTTCGATGTTGACGATGGGATGGATCGGGGGAAAGCGTTTAGAGAGAGAGAGAGAGAGAGAGTTGACGGGGGTTGGGGAATTTGGGTGGGTGCGGGGGGAGGGTGGGTTAGCGTGTGGGGGTGGGGTTGGGCTTGGGTGCGGTCCCGTGCCCTGCACTTAGCCCCCCCCCCCCCCCCTTGCCTCCCCCTATCTTTTTGCGTGCCTCCTACTTGCTTTTTTCCCCTCACTTTTCCCCCCCTCCTCCTTTTTTTTTTTTTTTTAATTATCAATTTTATTATAATTGTTAATTATTATTATTAGTCTTTTTTTGGCTTTTGATTTCTCCTAGGAAGTGAGCTGCTTTTTAATCCCCGGTTTTAAGGATGATCGATTCTCAGTCTAATTTAATTCAATTTAGGAGCTAGGAATTAGGAATTGGACCGGAGGGACCGGTCTTCAATTTTGAGAATTGGGGACCACTAGTCTTGTCTGGTTCTTGGTTATTTCAAACTCTTCATATTTTGCAGAAGTAAGCAAATTTGTCCAAAACATAACCAACATATTCATGTTTCACTGTAAACACTTTGAAAATGGTATAAAACAAAATCCCGCGTTACCCAAATGAATTTCCCTTCTAGATCAGTATCTTGTCTATATTAGTTGTATGCAAATTACATTCCAATCAATGATTTTATTCTAATTGAATGCGTGATTTGATTGAACGTGTCCCGTTGTGAGTTCGGCTAAAGATAAGGCGTGGGTGTCGTGGACGAATTTGAAAAGACCAAAATAGGATAGCAAGAAGAGGCGTCCATGAGGGATTTTAGATTATTGAATTTATATTTTAAGAGACAAAAAAATAATCAGTCTAATTCCCTTCTTCGGAATTGCGAACCAAACCACTTGGAAACCCATTTCACTTTTAGGAAACGGGAAACCACCAATTTGGTTTTAATCGGACAATTCTCGATTTGATTGGTTTGCTTTGCTTATTCCTGCCCAATTATGAACTTTTCAATCTTTTGCACTCTCCATCTAATAAATAGTTCACAAAAATAAAGAAAATCAACATGGAGATGATGGGTTTCCAATGGCACCTGGTCAGTCGGTTTGATTGAGTCCCTGTCCGTTCTCCGACTTGACTTATTTGGTCCCAAGAAGAGAATTGGACACATTTCGATTTTAAGTTTCTTCCTTGTATTTTCATCAGTCCACTAATGATGTGATGTGTCGAATTATTGTTTAGATGTTGGAAATACTAGCGGATGTGGGTATTGTAAATCATGTAGCTATCGTTATATGTCACAAAAAAACGAAAAGTTTGAAAGTTATTCTTCTAAAAATTATTTCTTCTATCGCTTTGAATAATTATTGATGAAAAGTATTTTTATTATTCACAATAATTTATGTTTGAATACTTTTGTGGACAAATTCATTTGTTATTATAAGTGATATAAATAATTATTTAAAAATATATATTTTATAAACCATTTTTTCCATAAAATAAATTAAGCCTTTGTATATTAGTTAAGTTTCGAGATAACAATTTTGCTAGGTTGATAAAAATGGACACATTCCATTGGCATCGTGCGAGGTAAAAACACAAATTACATAAAGATAACTTGAATATGTCCTAACTCGATTCGAGATGCTAACTTTATACATTGACACAAAATAACATGCTTTCATTATGATTATACTGTTCAACATATAAAATCAAAATGAAGATGATTAAATTGACACAAATTACAAGCAATATTATTAGGGTAAGGCTTATAATCAGATTGAATCACCCAAATCTGGACAATTATTAGTTCCTATAATTTGAAGTCAATGATTATCGATTCGATTCCTAATTTCATTTTTTCATTAGCAAGTTAATGATACCCGATCACATTTCATCACACTTTCAATGTCTTTCCATGGAGATCTTCATTGATTAAAGATCCCAAACACTAAAAAAAATGAGAATTCAGACTATTCAACAACATCTATAGTCTTATAGGGAATAGGTAGGGTAACAAAAAAAAAAAAAAAAAAAGAGATCACCATCAATTCCCAAACCTACCCATATAAACTGAATCGAACTGGTTCTTGATTTCAAAAAACTTGGAACCGACACTTCTGGTCCGCTTCTTGGAATGATCACCCTCAATGATTATGGCACGCTCGCCCCGAATCGTCCCGGCCGAAAGACATGAATCATTGTGGGACAAATGACAATTCATGTGAGTGGGCCATGGTCCACGACCAACAAGCCCGTGATTGAAACTATACACAAGTATTTTTTATTTAGGCTCAGTCAGTCGTGTTGGGGATGGACCCGAGCCCATATCACCCTCGCCTCTAGTCCTTTTTAATGTATATAGTTGAAGAATGGACCGTGCAGAGACCGAGTGAAATTTCACCATGAACAGGGACAAGAACCCATATTCATCTTTGATATGTAATTTTACGAGAAATGCACAATTTTCATTTTCCTATCATACATGAGAAATCCTGTAAGGAAATTTAAATTCATCGGAGAGAGAGATTCAATATAGTGACTTTTATTTTATTTTTTGGCACATTTCTCTTTGTTAGAAATCTCTCAAAATAATTTTCTTCCGCAAGCACAGCATATCAATATAAACGATTACTTAAATTTAAAAAAAAAATCATCGACATTAACATTTGAGGTAAATTTTAATTCAACCAAAATGGCTGGACAGATGATCAGATCAGATTCGATCATTTTACATCTCTTATTATTCTTACAAGAGTATCTCATATGAATCATGGTAATGCTAAGAATGCAATGCCTAATTTGAACTGGATTGAGAACCATCTTCTTCTTCTTCTTCTTCATGGGTTTTCTCCATTATTTCTTGGCAAAAAGTGCTAAATAAAGAAAAAAGAGAAGACCAAGAATTGGAAAAAAATGCAGGAAGCGGGGGAGTGAGTGTGTGTTGTGTGTGAGACTTGTGTGGGGAGGAATGCTTGCAAATGTCTCTCTCTCCTCCCCACCTTATCCAACCACAAAACTCTAGACACTCCTCTGCACAGCAAAAGCATATGCTCTTCCTCCCTCTCCCATGGATTCTCTGTCCCTCTCCTCCACCTCCAGCTCCTCTGCAAACCCATCATCAAGAATTCCTCACTGAACTCCCCAACCCAAGAATCCCACCACACCAGCACCAGCACCAGCACCAGCAAGAACTAGGCTCATCTCATCAATGGCTTCCGCCACCACAAGACCCACCTTCTCCTTCCACCTCTCCACAAACCCCAAACTCACCCACCACCACCACCACCACCACTCCCTCCCCACCTCCACCACCCCCAGGATACCCAAGAAGCTCCACCTCACGACTAGGCTAAACCCGAATCCGAACCCGAACCCGCCATTCCGGCCACGCTCCGTCGACGTCTCCAAAGAAGACAAGCCCACGTCGAGCCAAGAACCGCCCGCCCCGCCCCCGCCGCCGGCGCCCGCCCAGGAGCAAGAAGGCCCGCCGCCGCCGCCCCCGACGACGGCCAGGACTTCGACAGGCGGCGGATGGAGGAGAAGTTCGCGGTGCTGAACACGGGGATCTACGAGTGCCGGTCCTGCGGGTACAAGTACGACGAGGCGGTGGGGGACCCGTCGTACCCGATCCCGCCGGGCCTGCCGTTCGCGCAGATGCCGGAGGACTGGCGGTGCCCCACGTGCGGGGCGGCCAAGAGCTTCTTCGAGAGCAAGAGCGTCGAGATCGCGGGGTTCGCGCAGAACCAGCAGTTCGGGCTCGGCGGGAACACCCTCACCTCCGGCCAGAAGGCGGTGCTCATCTACGGCGGCCTCTTTTTCTTCTTCGTCCTGTTTTTGTCCGGTTACTTCTTGACATAAGTCCAAAGAGTGAACTCGGGCTGCTGCTGGTTTTGCAGCTGCCTGGCTTTTCTTCTTTTTTGGGTTAAGGGGAAATCTCATTGTATGTTTGTGCAAAATAGAATTTGAAAGAGTTAATAAAAGTTTGGCAACTGTTGTAGCACTGTTATATAGCTGTTCTAAGTTGGTAAAAGTTGAGCTCGACTCTCTCATGATTATATCATCTTGTTGATGTTGGAACATCTCCTTTGATTTGAGATTTGCCGAGTACAGAGGATGCGAAATCTGCAGCAGCAACCCGCTCGTATCAAGTCAGGAATGCGCAGATGACCTGGTCCGGGTTAATGTTCCTGCTAGTCGGCTCTCAATGGCCATAAGACGACTCGCAGTCACATTGTATCATATTTGAAAATGCCTAGCAAAGATCAAATGCATCTATCGCACGCCGGTAATCTTCCATAGACTCGAGGACTTCCAACCATAATGGAGTGCTGTCGCTAGTCATATAGTCTCTGACCGCACTTCCTAGGGAGTAAAGAGCAGTGCAGTGTTTTCACTTCCCTGTGGCATTCAGGCAAACGCCGCAAGGAAAAGACTGTCATCTACTTGCCCACTGATACCAATTTCCCAACAACACCGCAGATGATGGTGCAATTTTGCTGATTATAACCCTAGAACCACCATCCCTGAAAATGAATAATGGATCACAGTAATTTACAACGCTGGAGAACTAAATAAATCCTACATATGACCTGCACCTATGATACAGAAGCGCCGTCCAACGGCCAAGAAATCTAGGTCCCATCATGAGCAGGAACGCCTCCTCCACAGCAGTTAAATGGAGTGCTGATTATAAATATAGATCTCTTGCAGAATAAGCAGAGGTTGGTCAAGTTTCTGTATCCATACTTGCCCCAAGGAATCAATCAGCAGGAAATTTGATCAGACTCACCCGCCAGAAGGTGGCATGAGAACTGGAGCTTGGGCGGCTCGATATCCCATTAAGCTGAAGAATTCCACAGTTCTCGCTGGTTTGGACATGGATCGTGAAACACTGTTGTTTCGTTGAAGATAAACAATTGAGATGCCAAGAAGCTTCATGGAGGTGGAAGATCACTTGTGTTTTGACTCGATGACGAGTTTTCCATATCCAACATCTCGTTTGACACCCGGGTCTTCACCTGATAGACCATTTTTACCTGCTTCTCTGATCCTCCTCCAGTAACAGCTCCTTGTCGTTCCCTGTGTACTCCATTTCCAGCGACCGCCTTCTTGATGATCCATTTGGAGGGTGGGGGTGGAGGTGGGCCCACATTTTGCATAGCTTGGTCAGGTGTGAGTGAAGAATGCCCGGGATTGGGGGTCCTTAGTAACATAGGGACATTTTGTTTAGTTCTGACACCTTCTTCCACTGCCAAAGCAGACATTCCATTCCTCAAATTCCTATGCTGCTCTTGATTTTGAGACCTATACATTGGCCTCACATGCTGTTTGCTTCCTTGCCAACCATTTGATAAAGGCAGATATCTCGAATTACCAATCATGCCTTGATTGTAGTTGTGATTCCCATAGTACTGGGGGGGATCTTCACTGAAGCCCCTTTCGTACCCAGAGGGACCAGCTGGTCTCGGTCTATTAAGTGGATAATATCCCTGAAAGTTCCGATTGCGTGGTGGTTCCAAAATACCAGAGGACTGATTGTTGTTGGACTTGATATTTAGTGTACTCTTGACAAGACGATGAGCTGCTTCTCCCAGCATTGGACCGACCATTGCTCCAGGTACTGATGGCCTACAAGAACACAAGCACTGCAATTAGATGGGGAGAGAAAAGAGAGAAGTGTCTCCAAACAGAAATGACGGGAAAAAAAGGTTCTCCGAAGAATTCACAACCCACACTCAATAACTTGTAGGAGTAACCAAAAAATTTTTCCAAATGTCCCTGCTTTCAAATTAATTCTCAACTGCAAATTCTATTGCACCACAAGCCTCTAAATCGATATAAATCACTAATGCAGAAGCAGAAATATAAAACAAACGGACAGACATATCAATGCAGACAGCAAGACCATCAGAATTCACTCTCACCTTTCTCTTCCCTGGTGGCGCCTGCCGTAATTATCTTCATGCCATAACACAGGGAATGGCTTGATATCCAAAGGTCCTAAAACCTATAAAAGTGAAAAAGTGAGCCATCCATTTTCTTGTCACAACATCCAATATCAACTGACCTAAACATTGATTTGAAAAAGGTTTTCCCATATGAAATAACCCCCACTTTTCAACTGTATATTTCACACCAATGTTGAAGGGGAAAAGGCCTCATGTAACATCAAATACAAAGTCCTACATGATGTACATAAGGTTTTGCCGAATAAATTGTATACGTTGAGAACAAAATAAAAATGTTTACTTCCAAATTAACATATATGAACCAGTAAGCACATCATGTACCTTTGGAGGAATGTCAACACCATCAGGCAGTCTGGGAATGTGCTCGTGCTTTGCAGGATTGAGATAAGTAACATTACTGCAAAGCGACAGGGATTGTGAATAATTCGAGTTTGTCACCCAAGAATTGCAAAAGCAAAAAAGACACTTACAGTACTTGATTGTTTACAATATCCTCTAATCCACAGACAGGCGAACGAACTACAGTGCTCAGTACATTCCTCTCAGTCAGCCAGAGGAATCCATTCATTCCACCGCTGTAAAAGATTGGCAAAAAATGAATGCAGCAGAATAAAAGTTAACCCAATTGCAGTCATGTAAAATATACACACAAGCTTTTATGCCAGAAAGAGGCTAGCTGACCTAGCATTTGTGTCAATCGGTACTGGATATCTTTGATATGGCCCTAATTGATAGCTTAATTGGTGGTACCAATAAACTTGTACAGACAAAGGATGGAATGGATGAACATAGAGCAAATCGAACATCACACTATTTCGCAGTTGCTCCTCCTCCTATATAAACCAAGTCAATCTGTGAGCATTCTTGAGCATCATGAGATGGAGAATTCAAATTACAGAGGAGTTGCAGATAATAATGCCACCTAAAAAAATCATGAGCTGATGTTTGAAAAAAAAAAAAAAAAAGGCAGAAATGGCATCAATGAATCTTGGGAGTTAAACAAGGTCAGCCTACAAAATTGCACCTCCAAAGAACATGATACTCCTTGCCACTACCCCAAGCTAAGCTCAGTATTGATCAAGTAATGATCTCCAAATAAGTAGGAAAACATCCTTGCCACAATATTAACAATCAGTGAAGCATGGAAGCACTCTTGAAGGCTTTAGCAAAACATTTTCATTCAACTACAGATGTTTAGTATCACTGGACCAAAAACTCAGAATGCACACTCATTAAAAAAACTCATTTTATCCAATACAAATCTTACAAAAAAGCATCCTGAATAAATGTTAATACACAAAAGATAATGTCAAGTTAAAAAGAGACATAAAGTAGCTATGACAGTCCAGTCAGGTTAAATAAGAATAAAATTCAAGATAAGAGCTTTCTCACTGTTAGATAGACTTCTAGTTTCCTCGTTTCAGTGAGCAATTTCTTCTCTTCAATGAATGGCAATTTGGCAACACCCTAATTCAAGAAAGAGGAACTTTCCATTTATCACACAAGATAGCCACAACTGTCAAGTGGACAAGTTAGACCGTACCTGCCATGCGAATTTCTTTCCATTCATGTCGACCTCAAAATCTGTCAACATAATAACAAGGAAAAGTTGTGAGAGAGAGAGAGAGAGAGAGAGAGAGAGAGGGAGAGAGAGTTGCATTGATAAGCATTGCCTGCTCCTGGTTAGTATACCTGAAGGATAAAAGTCGAGGATTGGTGAGGAAGGATCCGTCATCAATTTTCTGTACTGTTCTGGCAGAGCACTTGCACTGTAACACCAGATATGAGCAGTCTAAAAAGAAAATTCGAACTACAAAAAGGACTAATATAACGGTCCCCAGTATTTTCAAAAGCAGAAGAAAATAAAAAGAAACCTTGCAGATGGTAAGGTTCCCATGAGCTGATCAAATGGTTTGAAAGGCTCTCCCAAGAAGAATGTGATCTCCAGACCAGCTAAATCCTTGAGATCAGAAGCAAATGGAGCATAATGGAATGGATAGTACCTGAACAAGCATGTATACGACTTTCAATAATTCAGATATAAAAAATAGGCTAATAAAAACTAGTGTAGCATGAAAACCAAATTGCAACTTAACAGTAGCATTGACAGTAGGGAAATCATAGTGTGGTAATTCAATACATTTCTAGTAAAGCTACCCAGAAAATGAAGCATGCAGGATTCATCTGACTAAACAAAATAATGAGATTTTTGCTCAATATCCCAGCAGGAGGTCTTCAAAGTACCGTCCAATACACACAGTTTATAAGCACATTCTAGGCAATGGAATCAGATAGGGCCCGCATGTTTTTATTTCTGGGATCTGTTTATGAACAGACTTTGTTTTTTTGTTCCCGGGAACAAAAAAAGAACAGAAATGAGAAACAAAAAAAAAAAATTATTTCTTGTTCCAGAAATGATTCTGAAGAAACACTTCTTCTTCTCTCTCTTCTCTCTCTTCTCTTTTCTTCTTCTTTTTTCTTTGGCCGGTCGCCGGCCTCGGCCATGGCCGGCGACTGGCCATCAAGGGCCGGCGACGCCGTCAAGGGTCGGCGACCTCGCCGGATCGTCGCCAGCCCCGGCAAGGCCGAGCCTCACCCGCGCTGGCGAGGCTGCCGGCCCCGTCGGCCAGTCACCAGAGGCCGGTGACCGGCCGAAAGAAGAAAAAAAAAAAAGTAAGGAAAAAATGAAAAATAAAATAAAAATATTAAAAAATTAAAAGAAACAAAAAATAATAAAATTTACTATACGTGTTTCTATTCATTTTTTATTTCCAGAACAAATTTACCAAACCCATCTTTCTAGTCAAAAATTGTTCTCCGAAACAGAAACACTTTTTTCTATTTCTGTTCCCTGGAACAATTTTTGAACAGAAACGTTATCAAACGCGCCCATAATTGCTATTAAAAGGCATGTAAAGATGGATCAGTATTGTTTCTTGCAGACCTTAATGGTAAAACTCACCATTGCCAAGATCGAACACCTTGGTAATAATACCAACAGACCCAACATAAACCTTCGACATATTTCAAAACCTGCAAAGCAGAAATGCCATCAACCATTAATCTCGATACAAAACTGCAGTTGTAACAATCAGGCAGGTAGGAAAATACTAGCAATTGAGAACTTCACAAACAAAAGAAATTAACAGTTATCCAAGGGCAAATGTACTGAGGAGGCCACACAATCTCTAAGAAGGAACTACGGCCGAAAATGAAGCATCTGACAATGAGGAAGTCATCCAATTGCTAAAGAGGTAGGAAGATAATAGCAATCTAGGACTTCACAAACAAGAGAAATTAACATTTTTCCAAGGGCAAATGTATTGAAGAAGCCACACAATCTGGAATGAGGAACTGCAGTGAAACTGAAGCTTCTGACAATGAGAACTCATCCAATTAATAAGTCCATGATATATGTTTACTATGCGAAAGATAGGCACAGTCAACATGAAAAATCCTACCAAGTATTGTACCCACAAAAATATCAAGTCACAATGAAGCTGCCACTCTTTTCTATCACACTCAAATTTGGTACCTAGTGGCATATGGATTTGAACCATGCAAAGACCAAATGCAACTACATAAGCATCTACCTGAGATACGTCACAACATCTATTTGCTCTAGTAGGATTCAGATGGTACCAACTTAGTTCACCAAAAACCATTTTGAACAAATGATGGAGCCAGAATGTTCCAGCTTAGTTCCTGGCATCAGAACATTCCAGCTTAGTTGACCAATACCCTTTTACCCAACAATAAAAAGAAAAGCTAATGCCCCAATAGCAACATTTCTTCCAGAATATCTAACTGTCATACTTAAAATTGTCTAAGATAAGCAGAAGTATAAATTAGCCTCATCCAAAGTCCAAATGCAGTTAACTAAATGCTATTCAGATCCTTCTTCCATAGAAATCACCAAGCAAAACATTGGCTGTGAAAACTATCAGGTATACTCCTAAATAAATCAATCTCCATAAAAGGAACACTTCCTATGGAAAATTAACGTAAAAAGAACTCACCTCTTGATTCATATCAGAAAAAGGAATTATCGATATGTCTTTCCTATTTAAAAAAACACAGTTACAGCTCCTCAAAGCTACATAACTTCCACATTCACACAGATTTGCAATAAAGTAGACATCTAAATGTAAAGGAACTGCTGTTAAGAGATTCAGACTCTGAAGACTGCCTTACCATCCAATCAAACTAAATCAATGCCACAAACAATCACAATAATTAAAATCAAGGAGAGTAAGCACAGAGCACTGTAAAACAAATATATACTAAGTTACCAAGACAAATGAGACGAAATAAAAGCAAAATAATTATGAGAAATAATACTGATATTAAAGTAAGTAAACTGAATGCTTCAAGATACAAGAAAAAAATTACCATTTCCTTCTTAACTCTCTCTATCTCCTCCGGAGTTGACACATGAAATTTCTCTGCATAATACCTTTCCTTGTATCCAGGCTCCCCTAATCTAACCTGATTTCAAACCATAGTGTATCAAACTCAAGAATTGATTATTTAGCTCGTAAAGCTTCTCATGTTTCCTTTGAGATATTGATAATGGGACTGACAATAGATATGATTCATCCACAAAAATAACACATCAAATAGTCAAAAACTTTTCAATTTATCTGACTACTCAAAATATGTAAAAGGTAGATCATTCTCTTCAGAATGCTTAAAAAATGGTATCTTCACTCATAAAATGTTCACTTAAGAGCATATGGAAAAAAGAATCATGGTTCAATGGTACACCGTCTGAAACTTAGCTTCTCCCATCTGGTCACCCCCCTCCCCCAAAAAAAAAAAAAAAAACCAAAGGACACACAAGAAAGGATGAACATAGCAGAAATACTATGGCCCCCAAAAAAGAGTAGCGTCAACACCATTCAAGCTCATGTATGGTACACACTGGAGTCCATAAGACATCACTCATCATATAAGACTATGCTTTCGGTTAGACAGCGCAAGAGTTAAATAATGCTAAAATCTATTGAACAGAGAGGTCGGAGTAACCAAAGCTAGGAAGATGTAAAAGGAACCACTTAAAGATTGATTCATTCGACTTGTTAAGTGCACATCTTTTCAGTGCACATGATCTCTTCATTAAATCCCAACCTACAATCAGAGAACTAAATCAAACTTAATGATAGTCCCCGCCCAAACAAAACTGCATCATCTTTATTGATTACAGAAATCATGACTTGCCACATTTCAATTGCCTTTGATCAACTGAAAGTGCAAAACAGAAGATATTCAGTTACCATACAGGTAAAGGAGAAAATCAACTCTTTGCATACCTTGTCAACAGCTGGACTTTGTGATTCTTCTGATGACTCTCTTCTTGATCTAGATCTCATTTCTTCATTATTCTCCAGTGCCTAGAGAAAATGTCAAGCATAAAGTTAAATAGGACTGAATGCTGGCATATGTATTGTACTCACTAGTCCGTACTAAAAGTGTCACATGCTTTAATTGATTATGAGTCCTGAACGACTATTTTCAATGGAATTTAAAAAAAAAAAAAAATATATATATATATTTCCACTCCACTTGTTCCACGAATAACACCAAAAGAAGCTGAAAGAATTTGGATCATTCTTTGAATTCTCCATCACATACTGCCTTACAAGCAGATTGAATTTATAGCATTCATAAATGACCAAAGTTACCTGCTGTATGCGAGTTCGCTTCTGAAAAATTTGATCTTCGTAGACAGCAACAGACTGGATAAAATGTTCTACTCTGTCTAACATGACCTGGACACGAGAAAGAAATTAAAACACCTCATCAAAGACTGTCAATACATTAAATTTTACAAGAAATGAATAGACTAATGGATTCACACAACCATCACAAACTAGGATTTGTTGGATTTTCTACCAAAACCTTAATATATATATATATATATATATATATATATTTGAAAATAGAAAATGTCTTTCCGAAAACATACTGACAGCAAATAGTTATGGCAGCTAAATATATCTAGAAAAGCCTTGTGGAAACCACATCCTAAAGAAGAAATAAACTCTTCAACAAACAAGAACATGTAACCCGAACAACTAGTATTAGAGCAACCAACCCACGAATTCATCATCCAACCACAACATTACCCAACTAGAAACTGCATATCAAAGGATGCATAATGAAACTACCTCGCCTGCTTCAGTAAGGTAACCTCCCATGGCAGTGAACTCCCTTTTATAAACCATCACTAGTAAATTGATAGCACCCTGAAGAACAGAAAGATGCACAATGAGCATTCTAAGTCCGCATAATTAGTAAGCACACAGAATAAACCCAAGCAAAACCACCAGGTTAGCATGAAATCATGTCTCTGTTAGGCGAAAAGTTGTGAACATCTTAGTTCGCAATTGCTGCCACACATAATAGTGATCTGATCAAAGGACCTAGATGTGACATACCTCCCTAATCTCCAATGTAGGCATATGTGGAAGGAAGTCATTGCCAACGAAGAAACATAAAAATACAAAATCATCCACTATCCTTTCGAAATCAATCTCGAACGGAGGATTTGGTATGTCCAGATCATGCTGCAAGTACTCCCGGAGTACCCAAATGTTGAGGAACTGCCACATTACAAACAGTCATACAAAAGAAAAGCAGGGAATAAGAGACTGAACATGAAATCAGAGTTCAACAAACCTGATATTTCTTCTTGTGGATAGGAATATCGTTTAACATATCATCAGCAGTCTTGCCACGACATTCAGCAGCCAGGTGACCAACTTGGCCGCACTGGAAACATTTTTCCTGTTGTCCTGGAAAAGTGACCACCTGCAGATTTTTTGGGGAGAGAGGAAATTAAAAAAAAAAGGACACCAGAAAATGAGATCCTGCTGAATCCCACAACCCAAAATGGAAAATTGGATAATCTACTTACCTCTCTGAGAATTGAAAAGTGAATCTCATGTGTCGCTAACGAAAGCATAATCAGGTCAGCATCCTGATTATAATGAACCAAATTAGATAATAACTCAGAGGAATCTAAAGTAACCAGCCGAGAAGAGGGAAAGCTATTAGTACAGAGGCAGAGTGCAAAACAAATTTACCAGGCCATAAAGACAGTGCCGAGTGTTCGGATCGAAACCACGAAGATTCCTTTGCAATCGTATATATGACATAATCTTGTGCTCTCCTTCCCCAGGAACATTTGCATCAGAAAGAATAACCTTCAAGAATCATCCAATGCAGCCGCATAAATAAATTTAGAGAGAAAGAATCCTGAAAACAGAGTTTTACCCCAATAGAGATGAATTACTCCATGGGCCAGGAATTATCCAATGTGAAAGGCACTAAGAAAGCCAATGCTAAATAAGATGTCAACAAACCTTTGTCTGCTGCCAGCCAGGATAACGATTTAATCTCACTTGTACATAATATTGAAGTGCGACAGAAAGAACTGCCATGAATTGTGTGCCGGGAGTAATGACATTTGAGTCGCAAGTTTCTGGCTTTTCCTTGGGAGCAAGAATTTGTCCCTCAGCCTCAAATTCTTTCCTCAACCGTTCCTCTTCAGCTTCCTGCATGATTGAAGTAGAGATAAAAAACTTCAAAATAATGTGATCACGATGATTATAATGGCAACTTGAGAAATCTTACCGCATCAGCTGCATCTTTTGCAGCCCTAAAACGCCGAGAACGCTGTTGGTTCATTTTAGCTCTTGGTGCAACTCCATCTGCATATTTTTCAGTTAGACTAATCTGCATGGTTGATATGGAGAATAATAAAATACTGAAGCTTACCAATTGCCAGGTAAAGAAGCTTTCTAGGACGAACCAATGAGTAGACATGATCAATATAATCAAATATTGCCTTAAAGACGTCATCGTAGCTAGCAGGAGGACGCTGCACAATCACATAAAGCTATAGTCAAGAGAAATTTTATGAGGAAGTAAAACATAGATAACACATCGCGATGAAAAATTGTGTAAAAGTCTTAACTCAGGGGGCAAAATAGAGAAATTTTACACGACGCTTCATATATGGTAGTATAAAATTATCATAACGTACACCGTAATCCCAGGGGCATTAACTCCCGCTAGTTCTCATCTTAGGTCAGTCACTGCTACAACCTGCCTTACTGCCTTACTTAGTACAGAAGAATGCTGACAAAGCTAAATTACATTTCCTAGCGAACATGGCTACTGCCAAACCCTACGCATCCCCGAAGCATGGACGTTTGCAGTCCTTGGTTCCAACTACTCTCTCTCTCTCTCTCTCATTTCATCAGTTGAAATACAAAGACGAGCTAAAATGGTGATGACCACGTAGAAGCATCTATCTGCAAGCACAAACCAAACATCCCCCAACGTCTCGCCTAAAATCATAAGGCATCCCAAAGCACTATATCCATGAGAAGCCAATCTCTTCGGCTATATTCCACAAATAAACTCGCACTCACACACCTAGCTCGCGCATATACGGAAGACTAACCGAATAAAACATTACCCACAGCACAAAAACTCAAATTTCCCACATTCACCTCCTACCCTCTTCCAATATCAACCAAACTATTCATAGCCGCCCCCTCAAAGACAAAAACCTCTCACAATTCCAGCTCGAGACCACCGAAATTCAATAGAACCCGAGCGAACACACAAGCGCGCCGAAGAGGAGGAAGGAACACACGCACGCACGCACGCACGTACCCTGCCGTCGGGGTGAAAGCACGGATGGATGATCCCGTTCATGTCGAGGTACAGGTTGTCGAACTCCATTCCGTTAGGGTTGGGCCTCGAGGGGTCGATCGGCAGGGCGGCGCCGCCGGCGTCGACGGCCGGCTCGTCCTCGACGACGTCGGCGATCGAGCTCGGGTACCGATCGGCGAGCCACCGGTAGAAGGCGGGGACTCCCATGGCGCGCGCGAGCCTTCGGACGGGGACGGGTGGCGGTGCTCCGGCGAGTCAACTCGGAGATGTAGAGAGAGAAAGGAGAGAGAGAGAGAGAGAGCTTTGAGACGGTTCGAGATCTGCGCGTTGGGCGGCGGTGGCGCGATGGCTCGACCCGGGGGAGAGGACTGTCCACGTGGCGTCCCCGTGGGGACGGTGATTCGGCCCGTTTGGCTGCGGGGGCCTGGATAATCTTGGATAAGAGACGTTGTGGGGTGCTTTGCTTCCGGCTTAATTAACTGAACTCAAAAAAAATATAAAAAGAGAGTTTAGGAACGTTGTCGGTTTCAACCCATCTCAGGCCTCACCATTTTATCCTTGGCGCATCAATTCTCCAATCATTAGTATTTTCGAAAAACCTTGATTAGGTGATTTCAAATGACCCGAAAGGATAGTTAATGCCTGATGCAGCTTTATGCATTGAATATATTCTAAATGTGACTTTTTTTTCTAATAAATATCACAAAACTACCTTAACTAATACTTGACCATGCAGTCACATGCAGCACAATGAAACTAAAATGGCTTTTATTAAACTCTCGTGATGCGCGTTTCAAGTTAGTTTGAAGTCATTTGGGAGACATCTTGATGGATTTATGAGATGGGCTTAAGGCCCATCTGCTCAAATTGGGCCCAAAAGGGCCCGGCCCACGGGAATAGGGCCCGTGGAAGGGGAGAGGTATAAAAGGGAGGAGAGAGACAGAGAAGACAATGTTTGTCAATTCAACATACGTCTTCTCCCGCGCATTCTCTCTTCCTCCAAAAAGGAACAGTAAGTTCAAGGCACTGTTTTCTCCCCTTCAAGACACCATCGGATCGAACAGGGTCAGAATTTCTTCCCCTTCTTCAGCGTTGGTGTTTAATCTGTGACTAACAAGGTACGCTCGAATCCGTGGTGTGCTTTACGATCGGTGATGCGTGTTTTCCCGGGCTTCGTCTTGCGCATTGATTTAGGGGTTCGATTCGGTGTCGAATCCGCTTTTTCGGGGATCCGTTATTCCCAACATTGGTATCAGAGCCCTAGTTCACGTTTTTCCCGATCAATTCTGATGTTTTTGATTGATTTTTCGCGAAATCAATTCGGCCGTACGGAATCGGGCGAAAATCCCGACACCCGAGCGCTTTTCGGCCTTTTTTTCTGAGTTTTCGTAAGTCGAAATCAAATTCTGAAGGCACTGAGAGAAGCGCGACGTCGAGACGAGTCTGGCGATGTGTCGACCGCCGCCGGGAGACGCCGCACACGCCCACACGCGCTGCCGGAAGGCGCTGCGCGTGGGCGCGATGCGCCTGGAAGCACTGGCTTCGCTAGCGCATGCGGCGCACGCGCCGGTCAGCGAACCGGCGCGTGCACGCCGCCGGCGGGCGAACCGGCACGTGCCGGTCCGCGGACCGACGCATGCTGGCGTCACGTGATGACGTCAGCATGACGTCATCCAACGATCGGTAACCGTTCGGATGACGTCACCGATAACGTCACGTGATGACGTCACCGATGACGTCATCACCGACAACGTTTCGCCGAACAGTCACCGGCCGACGAACCGACCCGACCGGCGACCCGACCCGACTGGCGAACGAGGCACGCGCCCCGCACGTGCCGGATGATGTCTGCGTGGCGTCATCCCCGCACGCGCGAGGCACGTGCGGTCGGTCCACACGAGCGGTCCGACCGGCCCAACCGGTCCGTCCGGTCCGACCGGTCCGACCCGCGCGCCGTTGACCGACCCGTGGACCCGTTGACCGTTGACCGATCGTTGACCGTTGACCCGGAAAAATAAAAAAAGGAATTTGTTTTCTTTTTCAGTCATGCCTATGTGGGTTATAAGTAATCCATTTTTAATTATGCATTTGTTGCATGATTTTTGGAAAATTATGTATTTTCTCTTATATTAATTATGGATTATAAGTGATCCATTTTTAATTCGCATTTGTTGCAAGAACTATGATGCGTTATGCAAGGATACCCGCAATCCCGACAACGGACGAGGGAAATGCAAGACTTAAGAGGCGATGACGAGAGTTAGGCGATTATCGGTGGCATGACGGTGATTTAGTATCACATGTGGTCGGGTCAATCGGATGATACAGAAATCATCTCGGAATGGTTATCTTATGCCGGATTTTCGAAAGGTGCCGGCTTTGATGAACACTCTTCCACCCGAATGGCAAGCGGTGTTGGATCGGCTATGGGAGGTCAACGTGGTCCCGTGGTTATAGGAGGCTGGTGGAAGCTTTTGTAAGAGAACACTATAGGATTGAGTTGGCCAAAACTTCAACCCTTAGATTGAGCGCCACATGGCGCGAGTGAATGCGCCTTGGAGGCGACATGAAAGCTCTCCAAAAGTTTTTCCATGGTTGGCAAATGTACCTTCGGTTTTCTCGGATATTATGGGCGATAGATTAGAAGGGATATTCCCTATTTATTTTTTTTGATTGATTATGTAATGATTACTACCCGATTGTTGTTGATGTAGCAACCGATATATTAGTTGTATCATATGAAAGCATTGTTATTTTATTGAATGTTAAGATTTTTATCTCGCTTTCGCTATTGCTGGTTGCTGTGGGTAATTAGCTGTGGGTAGTAATAGAAGTTTTTTTTTGTAACTTCATAAAATTGATTTTGCATAAGACAATTATATTAATGATAATTTTAAGTTAGGATTTTTGGAGGATGATTGGAAACATAGTGACCTTTTGATTCTAAAGCCTTACTTGAAATTATTCATTAATATGATGGGTCTATGCAAATAGGGATGCATAAATGATAGGCATTAATTATTCGTGCATGTATGTCTGATGTGTTCAGAACGATGGTTCAGCAACTAAGAATGTAATTGCTGATATGAACGGTAACAATTGTAAGATATTGAATATGAAGATTCAATATGTGCCTGAAAAGCAAGAAGCACTAGAAGCTCTTGACCACATTATGGAAGATCTTGAGGGTGTCGTGCACCACCTTGAGCTAGTAGAGGACCGCCTAACGGTATTTGAGCCGAAAATAGACATTTGCTATGCTGGTTCTAGCTCAGAAATGGCTTTGTGCTCTAAGCGCAAATGTATTAATTCGTTCAATATGTAGGAATGCAAAGGGTCAAGTCCTTATTGCAAGAAATCAAGAGTTAACTAACACGAGAGAGGAAAACGTCCTCAAATGAAGAAAATGTCAAGGGTGTGATGTTACAATTGTGACAAGAGAGGTCACTATGCTCGCGACTGTCGTGAGCCAAAGAAGCTATATACCTCTTGTACATTTGAGAACTTTGCTTATGTGTCAAGTTCTGCATTATAGGCTGAATCCAATCCTTTGTGGAAGTAGATTCAGGAGCGACAGACCATGTAGCGAAGGATAGAGAATCCTTCGTGGAATTCTGACGAGTACCAACTGGAACTAAGTGGATATATGTTGGAAACAACTCTAGAGCTGATGTAAAGGAATTTGCACCGACCAATAGAACATGAGAGGTGGACGCATCTTTGATGTTCTATATGCTCTGGAGATTCGTCGAAATTTAGTGTCTATCTTAGTGTTGGTTAAGCTTGGTTTTGGTATGAACTTCCATAATAAATGTGTAGATTTGTGTTTAGATACAAACTACTATGGTTGTGGTCACTTTCTAGATGGTTTTATTGTACTAAATGTTGACAGTGATGATGTCAATATGTTATTCCTTTGTTTCACGTCTTCTACCTTATATGATAATGGTGTGAATATGATGGCATGCTAGATTTGGTCATATGGGCCAACAACATATGAAAAGACTAGCCAAAAAGGGCTTGTTGGGCAATATTGAAAAAGTTGATTTGTCCATATGTGAGCATTGCCTAGTAGGGAAAATGACAAGGAAACCATTTGGAAAAGATAAAAGAGCTGAATTTCCTCAGTATTTAATCCATTTGGACGTCTGTAGTTCAATGAATGTGAGAGGAAGGCAATGGGCTGTTTGTTTCATCACTTTTATAGATGATTCTACTTGATTCGGATATGTCTATTTGATTTCTCATAAATTTGAAGCATAAGTTGTTTCAAAAATGTTTATGAATCGCGAGAAAATCAATTAGACGGGAAAATAAAGGTATTTAGATCCGATCGAGTTTGAGAATATTTATCGATAAGTTCAGAAAATTATGTGATGAAAAAGAAATAGAAAGATAGCTGTCTATTCCATATACTCTTCAACAAAATGGTGTTGCAGAGAGAATAAACAGAACCCTACTGGAATGGTTAGGTCTAAGATGGCGTATGCTAACTTACCTATCTTTTTTTTGGAGTGATGCGTTGTTAACTGCTGCCAACATACTTAACCGGATGCCTTTCAAATTAGTTATTTCTACTTTATATGAGTTATGAACAATTAGAAAACTAGACTTAAGTTTTCTTAAGCCATGGGTTGTTCTGTCTATACTCATAAGTCCTCTCACAAGTTTTGGGAAATTGGGTCCCAAAGAAAATAAGAGTATTTTCATGAGATACTGCGAACACTCAAAAAGGTATGTGTTCATAGGTGAGTAGGAAAGTGGGAGTATAACTGAATTTGAATCACGGGATGTCACATCCTTAGTGGATGAATTTTCTAAGAGGGGCGAAATAAGGGAAAATAACTCCCTATTTGAGACCTTGGATCAAGATAATGATATTAGTGGAGTTCATCCAAGTGGGAGTAATATGAGATGTGATAAATTGAATTCAACTCATTCTCAATTACAACCACCTGATGTGACGACATCATCATTACCTAATCCAAGTGGGAGCATGATGGGGAATGATGTGCTAAGTGTACAATCTCCCATACGGTGAACAAGTCGCCAAAGTATTCCCCGTCGATGTTTTGACATTGAAAGGGAAACTTTTATGGTTGCTCCACAAGATGAGGATGAGCCAATGAATATTAATGAGGCTCTGAATTGCCCTAATAAGGAAAAATGGATTCATGCAATGAAAGAGGAAATGGAGTCAATGAAATCAAACCAAAGTCTGGGAACTGGTTGATCTTTCAAAAGGACGCAGAGCTATAGGAACAAGTAGGTTTTCTAAATAAAGCGAAAGGCTGATGGCTCAATAGAAAGGCATAAGGCTCGCCTTGTGGCGAAGGGGTATAATCAACAGGAAGAAATTGATTATGAAAATACATTTTCTCCTGTAGTGAGATTTACCTTGATTTGCATGATTCTGGCAATAGTGACTAGTATGAATCTTGAGTTACATCAAATGGATGTAAAGACTGCTTTCCTCAATGGAGAATTAAAGGAAGGAACATATATGGAACAGCCTGCTGGTTTCATAATGAAAGGCCAAGAAGAAAAGGTATGTTGACTTTGGGGGTCGATATATGGCCTTAAGCAGTCATCGAGACAAAGGTATATACATTTTCATAATGCCATAGTGGCATATGATTTTACAATAATTGATGATGATCATTGTGTATATATCAAAAGATCCAATGATCAATTTGTGATCATATCATTATATGTTGATAATATACTAATTGTCGGAAGTAATATGGAGTTTGTTAATACTTGTGAAGAATTTGTTGTCTTCCAACTTTGAGGTGAAAGACATGGGTGATGTTGCATACATTCTTGGAATTAAGATTTCAAAATTGTAAGCCCATAGACACTCCTATTACAAAAGGTGAAGGGTTGAGCCATAGTCTTGTCCAAGGATTCCACAATAGAAGGAACAAATGAAACATGTTCCTTATGCTAGTCTTGTTAGAAGCTTTATGTACGCTATGATGTGTACAAGACCTGATATATGTTTTACGGTTGGAATGGTGAGTAGTTACCAATCCAATCCAGTCAAGCACATTGGAAAGCCGTTAAGAGAATACGATGTATCTAAAGGAACTGCGATTATACGTTGAGTTATTAAGGAAAAGGATCTGCGACTCTAAGGCTATTCTAATACGATTGGAGAGGAGATTTAGATGAAAGAAAATCTATCTCCGGGTTTGTTTTCTTACCGAATAATGGCACCATATGTTGGAGCAGTAACAAACAAAAGTGTATAGCCTTGTCCACGATGTAAGTTGAGTTCGTGGCATTATCAGCAACAGTGTAAGAGAGTGTTTAGCTTAAGAGATTTTTGGATCATTTAGGTGTTATTAGAAGTGCTGCAAATTTATTGTTGGTTAACTGTGGTAGCCAAGCAGCAAAAAGCGTATACCAAAGATCCAAAATATCATGGCAAGACCAAACATATAGATACCAAGTATAATCCTGTCAAGGATATGGTTGCACGAAAAGATGTGAACTTAGAGTACATACTACGCATGGAATGGTAGCAGATCTTATGACAAAGCCAATACCTAGAGATGTGTTTTGTGGTCATATGAAATCTCTAGGATTGCGTAGAGGCTGATGTACTAAATATTGTATTTTCCCTAAGTGTTCACAATTTGATGAATTTGTGTTTTTATCATTAATGCCTATGAATCTTTATTTGATCTTTATGCATCTTAATGCTTAGTGCATTACTTTAAGTTGAGAAGTATGTCGGACAGATATAAGATTAACCCACTCACACGGGTAATCACCTCTGTTTACTGTGTGATAAATAGAGATGAGACTGTTTTTAAGCTTATTATCTAGGTGATAATCGAGAGCTCAAGCTTAAAACACGTATGTCGCCTTAACTGAATGTTAAGATGAGGATATAATACTTACTATGTCCGAAAGTAAAAATACCCCACATGTTTTTACTTTATATGTCTAAGATGCCAGATGTGAGTTCTGATGAATTTTGTGAATGAGTAGATACGTGAACTCAAGTTAGACATTGGGTATGTCTGAACTATCATCTGTACGGTATTGAAAGGTATAGACATACGCTCCATGGGAAAGGAGTTAATACCGTAATACATATTTCATACTACGTATGCATGAGACGACCAATAAGAGTGGCAAAAGTTTGATCTCAACTTTTATGTCTGTGAGACTCTTGAGGAAGAGAGTTCCTCAATTTCTTAGTCCCCTCATGACTTTTACTTATTCTCAAGATTTCTATTTAGTGTTTGCTATCTTAGGATGTTGCCAATGGTCATGAGTTTGATTCGATCTAATGGGGCATTTCTAGAAAAGCAAGCTGGATCGAAATTGAGAGTTTGAAGGAAAGAGGAAGATCGATTTTGGAGAATCACATTGTAGTTTTGTATTCACCGGTTAACCAATTATGACTGTCTTTGTGATAATCATAATTGTGAATACAATAAATATATCATTGTTTGAAAGAGATCAAGAGAGATATAAATGTGATCGATCGATCTAGGGTCTGCATACTAAATCTACTCGGAGTGTGATGCCCATTATGAGCTGCTATATATTCCTAACGGATGTATGGCAACGAGCTCTCAAAGTATCTTTGGTCGCACGGATTATTCACCGGTATGAATGTTGAAGAGAGGAAAAGAGGATTAAGTTCGGCCCACCATGTTAAGTGAGAGTCTATGCTGGATTTTTATCTGATGGAGCTGAGTAGGGCCTGTCCGCCCATGTTGGTTTTGCACCACCATGTGCGAGTGGGAGATGATGGATTTATGAGATGGGCTTAAGGCCCATTCGCTCAAGTTGGGCCCAAAAGGGCCCGGCCCACAGGAATAGGGCCCGTGGAAGGGGAGAGGTATAAAAGGGAGGAGAGAGAGAGAGAAGACAATGTTTGGCAATTCAACGTACGTCTTCTCCCGCGCGTTCTCTCTTCCTCCAAAAAGGAACAGTAAGTTCAAGGCACTGTTTTCTCCCCTTCAAGACACCATCGGATCGAACAGGGCCAGAATTTCTTCCTCTTCTTCAGCGTTGGTGTTTAATCTGTGGCTAACAAGGTACGCTCGAATCCGTGGTGTGTTTTACGATCGGTGATGCGTGTTTTCCCGGGCTTCGTCTTCTGCATTGATTTAGGGGTTCGATTCGGTGTCGAATCCACTTTTTCGGGGATCCGTTATTCCCAACACATCTAATAAAATTAGATGAGATCGTATAATTCTTTTTCAATCTCTTGTAGCAACCCGATATGACGAGGGTCGGAGTATCACTAGGGCAAGAGGGCAGAAACAAGGAATTGATCTCGATAGGCTCCTGGATAGCAAAGGGGAGAACAAAATAAATTGCACATCGATCACTAGGAGATCATTCCTAAATTATATATGTGGGAAGTTGGAATTAACTCATAAGAGGCATATTTTGGCTTAATGACAATGTCTACCATTGGAAATTTGATATTTAGCATGCTCAAGTGATGGTACAAATAAGATAAGTGATCTTATGAGAAAGTGCCTACCTATACATCCAATCAAAAAACTGCGATCATTGGAAATTCCATATTTAACATGCTTAAGTGATGGTACTAATAAGATAGGTGACTTTTATGAAAAAGTGCCTACCTATACATCCAATGATAAAACCACGAGACTCAATATGAAACTGGTCAAAACAAACAATATTTGAAGTGAATGGGGGTTACATTACGAATCTCTTACATTTAAGAAGTAATCTTCTTGCATAACTCCTGAAAAAAGGCCACCAAAATAATGAGAGCCGATATGAGTTTGACATCTCCAATAAAATCTTTAGCATATACTAGATAATGCCAATGTGAGCACCTCCCTAATTTGTCCTCTAGTCCAACAACCAAGTCTAAGATTTTATTCCAAATGAGGTGTGTTTGTCATTGTATAACTTGTGCACGCAAGATGGCCTCTACCAGTTATGATTCCGTCTCTAACATATGTGGGAGGGTTCAATGCATTAGATCCGCCCTACCGAGCAATCAACAGTTGGAGGTTCTGTACATGACACAAGAAAGGCAAAAATTTTCTTGGACATGAGAACGTGGTGGACTTCAACATACAAGATGTTCAATTAGACATTTGAGGAGATGGGTATGCCTGTGCTCTACTCTACCACTCATATCAGAAGTGCCGGTCTCTAGCCATTGCCTAACAAGATTGGAGGGTTGCAAGATTTTTTAGGCCTAAAACCCTTAAAAAAACTATCAATTTTAGCTTCAGTCCCAATTCTACCTTATCTTATAAAAAAATCATCAACTTTTGGTTTAGTCTCAATCTTACCCTGAACTTTTGTTTTGTCTCATAATAAACCATCAATTTTAGGTACACTCCCAATTCTATCATTTTTTTTTATCTTCTAAAAAATCACCAACTTTTACTGAATCACATATGTACCCTTGTTAACACTCCAAAAATGCCCTTAGTGGTGTGGCATTTCCATGTCATTACTCTAGTTTTTCCCTAAATTTTCGATAAAAAAAGACATCAATTGGAGATAAATAATGTCCACCCAAATGATATCTTCTTGGATGTTACATTTGAGTAAAAAGTAGAGCAAATAGGGGTTGGCCATCTTCAATTGCTTTTACTATTAGGAAAGTCTTCCTTTCATCTTGCTCGGGAATCTTCAATTTTGTGCTCAATATTCAATCTCTCGTGCTCGCGAGTCTTCTATCTCTTATGGTTGGAGAGCTCACTCTCAGGATGCTCGAATACTCGTGCTTGGGAGTTTTTCATCTTTCAATTGTCAAAAGAAATTTTGGACGGAAAGTTTACGAGTGCAAATTTGAGACTCAAGTAAAAGTTTATGATTTTCTTATGAGCCAAAAAAAAAGGTTAAAGGTAGATTCAGACTAGATTTAAAGTTGTTTTTCATGGGACAAAAGAAAATTTAAGGTAGAATTGAGAGTGAATTTCAAGTTGGAGATTTTTTAAGGGAACAAAAGATATTATGATAAAATTGGGATTGAACCTAAAGTTGGATATATATATGGTATTGGGCCAAAGTTTTTAGGGATTTCTTGCAGGTTTTTCAGTGATATGATGGATATTTTGAGTGTCAACGATTATCTATCAAGTAATTGTGTCCTTCCATTTCTACACCTCATTTCAGCTGAATTGGCAAACAAGGAGGGCAGTCCCTTCTTCAATTAGTAGCCATAAATGTGAAATTCCTCAAATGTTACAAGGACATTGTGCTTATTCTTTTTGTAGCCACAGTCTTGAATTCAAGGTTCAAGTTGGAGAGCCTCAAAACTCTCATTGATCCATAAAATGAAAATTTGGTAGTGGGTGAGGAGGTCTAAGGGCAAAATATAATTATAGAGGTAATGAATTGGCTCTTCTATGCATGCTGCATAAGCCTGTCAATTTGATGCAATGAATTTCAAACCACGAACGGAGAACTTGCCCTCCTAGTGCGGTCTCTACTGGGCAAGAAAAACACCCCAAAGCATTCACTAGGCCTTTGGCTTCATCTACTAACATGTTGAAGACCTACTAGGGAATGGAACAACTCCCAATACATTGATAGAGTTCGTGAAAACAGCATCAATGTTTGGCAACAATGGTTTGAAATAGTGGAAGAGGTGACCCGTCACTTTTCAAATTCTCTCCACCATGGGTCAAAGCTTACTTAGCCCACCGGTATCTACAGTACCTTTGGGCTGTGTTTGGCAGTCGGGATAAAATTTGGGATAGGATATGATTTATCCTATCCTACGTTTGGTGCTCACTCAAGACAAGATAAAATCGGATATAAGGGGGATATAGGCAGGATAAAATTATCTCATGGGGGAGGTGGGATAAATGTTGATAGGGTTTCTAATGTCCATAATAAGAAAGTTATTTTTCTCGAATAACAAACTTATTAAATTGATAAAATTGAAATTATATTTCAATATAAATAATATTTGAATTCTAATTTAAGAAATTAAAAATAACAAAATTATTTTTAATCAATCTTATCTTAATTTATATATTCAACTTTAATTCTATCTTATAATAAACATTCAATCTATAAATTAAATATTTATATTTATTATATATTTTATGTATTTTTGTATTTTAGGTATGTTAGTACAGTTTACTATTTGATAAATTTTTATTAAAGAATGATGAAAGAGGAAAAAAGAAATAATAAAGAAAATAATATAAAAAAGAGGAAAAATAAAATAAAAATAAATTAATGAATAGTGTTACGAGAGATTTTCACCATCTCCATTTATGAACATTTAGGTTCATTTATATACCTTTATAATGATATGCCATTTATATTAAAAAAATATATATGATATGATGTGAATATATCCGATTTTAATACTACGGTTCACCAAACAATTGATAGGATATAAAAAAATCCCAGGATTTCATATCCAATCCTATCCCGATTAGAAATTCGGACGACCAAACGTAGCCTTGGAGTTCATGTCCAGTACTAGCCAATAATTTTTGAAAGATAATACGTCTAATTCATCTATATAAAAATTAACAATGATTGTACACGGCGTGATAGGTTTTTGCAATAATTTACTCCATAAGAATGTGCCTAACATGAAAAAGAGATAGCGACGACATTGGCTTATCCGAATTATGCCAATCTTACAAAAATAAATGAATATAAAATATTTTCATCATTCATGAAAATAGTGTAAATTGTTTTTGATAATGCAAATATTTTTCATTGACTAATTATTTCGAGTGATATAAGTGATTATTTTTAGAATAAAATATTTTCTAAGTCATTTATTTCCCATGAGATAAACGTGACCTGAATTTTATGTTTAATTTTAAGTCTCGATTTGCAATTATTTATTTTGCCAATCTTAATTCCGAAAATTAAATTACAAGAGCATCTCCCATGACACCAATATAAATGTAGACATCAAACCGGCCACCCTCCCCGGAGTCCGCAAATAATGCAATGCTCTCTGTCTTTTAATTTATTTACTAAGTTTGTCAGTCAAACTTTTTTATTTTTTCTTTTTTTTTTCTCGTGGCTATTAATGAAACAAAATAGAGAGATTAGATTACAGAAAAATCCCCCTGTATTTCCATGAAAATACTAACATCTCAAAAATTTCTTGACTAAATATTAAATATTTCAGAAAAGTACAACGATTCTACGTAATCAATTTGTTCCGATTAAATTGCCGGGACAAATAATTTGCAATTAGAGTTCAGCAAATCTTTCGTAACTATCTTCATTCGAAGACGGCCTTTGTCTGACTTGTGACTTTCGTCGATGCCGATACGCCGGTCCGGTCAATATTGTCGTCGACCGGGGGACTTAATTGAAAAAATTTATAATATTCGAGGACTCGTTTGCCCAAACTGGAAAAGATGATAGTAATACAATGACTTAAAAAAGTCAACGTGTTCATGTCGTCACCTTCGCGCGTGCTACTTTTTTACCCGGAGGCCGAATGAAAACGATCCGGCTTTTCATACATACAAAAACCAGACAGATGGCAGTTCGCAAGCAAGATCATCTGGAGCTCGCGTTCCAAGCTTCTCTCTCTCTCTCTCTCTCTCTCTCTTCTTCGTTTCTTCTCGGAGAAGGTAAGAGCTCGCATGTCTTTCTTCTTCTTTTGTTTCGGAACTGGAGTGCATGCGATGCGTCCGTTCTCGTCTTGAAGCTTGCTCCTGTTGTTTTTAGCTGCCGAAGAAAAGCTTTTCGCATGCAAATTTTTTGCTCTTGCTTATGATACTGTGCGCGCACTGAGTTTTGTGAGGGACCCAATACCGCGCTCTGTGTGCGTGCTCTTTACTCGGGCGCATTCCACGCAAGCCCGAGTCCGGGTTCTCGTGTCGAATCACTTCGTACCGTGTTCGCTCGAGATGCTGATTTCGCCCAAGGCTCGACTCTGATACGATTCCCGCAAAGTGGCCTGGAGCTACTTTGCTTCCTTCTAGAAATTGTAGCCCACCAACTTGTTTCTAAGAATATGCTTTGTGTGCTGAGAGAAGTGGCTGTTTCAGATTGTGCTGCGACGAAACATGGTGGAAGGGGAGTCCCTTATTGCGAAAGATGTCACTGAGGCAAGCAGTGTTGCATCTCCTTGGGCACCATTTGTGTAGATATAGTTGCGAAGGCGCTGTACTCTGATCGAGTGCTGTTTCGGTGCAGATAATTGGCAAGACGCCCCTGGTGTACCTCAACCGTGTGGTGGAGGGTTGTGTTGCCCGAATCGCTGCGAAGCTCGAAATGATGGAGCCCTGCTCAGGTGTCAAAGACAGGTTTGTAATTGGAATTTGAATACTGTGGTGTCCATTTCCAGTCAAATTACAGATTCCTCACGATGCCAGGAGGTTGGCACTTGTCGAAAGAAGCATGAATTTAATCGCCACCTCTGGTCTATATATCATTGCATAAATGAAACATTTTCTTTAGCGATGTGATTTGCTCTGATGAATTGCAGTCACAGCCAATGCTTCTGTCCTTGATTGTAGGATTGCGTATAGAATGATTGCAGATGCTGAGGAAAAGGGTCTGATTAAGCCGGGAGAGGTTAGTTTTGGTTGTTCAAGTTTCTTCATGTAGACTATCCATCTGTAAAAGCTGTTCAGAATGGCAAGTCTATTACATTCATGTTGGAAAGCCTCTGATTCTCTATATTGCTTGGTGCCTCTTGGGCAATGTAACTTTTGACGTGATCCAAGTTGGTTAGATAATTTGATCATGGATTTGACAATTAAATAAGGCATGAATGTGCTTTAAATCCTCATTTGTCCAGTACATCAACTACACTAAAAAATTGCAAAGGTTCGAGTCTGTGCCTGATAAACTCAGTGTAACAAGAAAAAGTTTCTATATGTGCCTAGTTAAACTATGGAACTGACGAAACTTCCTCTGTTGTGATGTGTTCAAGAATGTTCTGACTGAGCCTACTAGTGGTAGCACCGGAATAGGGCTGGCATTCATGGCTGCTGCTAAGGGTTATAAACTTATAATTACCATGCCTGCTTCAATGAGTCTTGAAGCAAGAACCATTCTCCGTGCTTTTGGAGCTGATCTGGTCCTCACGGATCCAGCCAGGGGCATGAAAGGCGCTGTTAAAAAGGCTGAAGAGATAGTGGAAAGAATACCCAATGCATACATGCTTCATCAATTTGAGAACCCTGCCAATCCCAAGGTGTACAGTTCACACACTTAGTAATGCTTCTATAGCTAGCTGGTTGGAGAAGCTTAAGTTCTACCTGCTTTCATAGATCCATTATGAAACGACTGGACCGGAGATCTGGAAAGGTTCAGGAGGCAAAGTTGATGCCCTTGTTTCTGGGATAGGAACTGGAGGTACAATAACAGGAGCAGGAAAATATCTCAAGGAGCAGAACCCTAAGATCAAGGTGTGCATTTCTATCGCCTAGTTAAATTTCTAGGCAACTTTACTGTTTCTCATGTTTTTCACTTAATACTTCTGTGTATTTAGCTCTATGCCGTAGAACCTGCGGAATGTGCAGTATTATCGGGTGGCAAACCTGGTAAGTCATGATCTTTAACACACTGTTGGATCCCTTTGTAACTGGTAGTGATATTACACTGGCTTAACTTTTCATTGTGTACTTTTCCTTTTCCTTCTGCACCAATTGAAGGACTTGGATGAGGAAACATACTTTGTGTTTGGGTTTTGGCTGTGCCTTCTCTTATTTATCTCCTTCTCTGATGCATGTTTAATATACCGCGTGAAGAACTTAGGAATGGCTGTCCTGATTTTTTCAAGGATACGGGTAGAGTAGCAACTACTTGCCTGGAAATTAAGTTCATTATATGATTGATATGATCAATGAACCGCAGATTTGGGTCATCCATTTCCTTTTCCTCTCATGACGGTTCAGCTACTACATACCCTGGTTCTGCCCAGACGGCCTTTTGTTTAGTCACTAGAACTTATGAATTTGCTACGTTTGTGTGGGAAAAAAAATTTGCTTAAACTTTCTGTGCTTTCATATGTTTTGGTGATATTCAGCATGGTTCTATGATAATTTCATATACACTACAAAATGAATTGCCGAAGGTCCGCATAAAATACAAGGCATTGGTGCTGGCTTCATCCCTGGAGTGCTAGATGTGAATTTACTTGATGAAGTTATTCAAGTAAGTTTTTATCCGTACAAGGGGACAAATTTGTGCTGTTTTCTTTCTGTTTTCTGGTCCTGCCATCATGTTCAATTATCGTCATTCCTAAATTTCATAACATCCATGCTGTTGCACAAGGGAAAAGACTAAACATGCGAACAGAAAGTCTGCTCTCTTGCTGATATCCATCCTACTGCCTGATAGATCATCATTTGTATTCAACAAAATGACCACAACTCTTCAATTTTACATGCTTTTTACGATTTGCATAGTGTTAGCCAATGATCTTTGCATTGTAAATGCGGTTCCTATCAAGTAATTCACATTGGCTATTACATGATTCTCTTTCTGACTTTGCAGGTATCAAGTGAAGAAGCTATTGAAACTGCCAAGCTGCTTGCAGTGAAGGAGGCTTTGCTGGTAAAGAGACTTGTCTATCATTAGGCATTGAGACTTCAGAACCCCACCCCAGGAAACGATGCACACACTGGCTAATATCCATTTTTAACTTATTTCTAGAAACATGACATGATTGTGGCACTTCAGAGTTCTCTGTTGCGTGCTTTTTAAGTGGCTTCTTTGTGATTTTATCTTTTTCACCTGCAGGTCGGAATATCGTCGGGTGCAGCTGGTGCAGCCGCAATTAATATTGCAAAGAGGCCAGAAAATTCTGGAAAGCTCATTGTGGTCAGTAAATTTGCTTTTATTGGACGTCGTTAGCAGAATATCATGTATTTTACAAGTGACTTCGCAATAACATAGCCGTGTAAGCAAGCGCATATCTTCTTGTTCGGCAAGTTTGGCTTACTTAAGTTTTCTTCAGCTTGATGTCAAGATTCAGTTGTATGAAACTACTCCTATTTTCCTTCTCAAAATGATTAAAAATCATTTCTAGCTTGTTCACACTCTTCTTCAGCAGCAAGCAGCCATTCAATCATACTCATGCTAAATATTAACCCTGCTCAGGTGGTCTTCCCGAGCTTTGGAGTCTTCTGAGCTGTTTCAATCATTGAAGCAGGAGGCAGAGAATATGCTCTATGAACCTTGACTGATTTCCTCAATGTGTTTGACATAATTTGATTTGGTTTAATGGACTCATGAAGAAGAAATTCCAGCCGGCCCATTCTGATCTCCGCCGTGACAAGTTTTCAATAATGCACTACGGGGACATGACATGTATGTTTCTTTTTGTTTCCCCCCTTAACAGTTTTTCTTTTCCTTGCTTCCAACCATGTAAACTTTCGTGTTAGCTTTCATAATCGTCTTGTAAGTATAACCGTCTGCATTCAGCCAAGGGGAAAGGTGACAATTAATACTTCAGATTTACTCTTTTTACTTCCTCCACTTGCCATGCGTTCTGTAATCAAATTAGCTATATGCATAAAGCTGATAGCAGTTCCATTTCATACTTACTCGAAGAAGTAACATTTAGATCACGATGAACATAACTACAGAAGAGCTAATTCTCGTACGCGACAACTTAGTGACTTGGAAAATATAGATCAGCTTGCTAGCTTTTGGCAGAAACGCAAAAATTTTCGGCCTTCAATATGCCTTCGAAGGCTCCACCAGAAAGGCCATAGGATTGGTGCTTTTCACCCTGCGGGGACAACGTAGGAGGGACAACGTAGGAGGACGAGAAACTGTACACGTGCAAATCCTGCAAAGGCTCCTTCAAATAGGCATACTTTCTCAGCAACCCATCTCTAACCCATCTCTAACGTACCCGGCCTTCTCCAACACTCTGGCCAGTCCTATCGTCCAACGACAAAGGCTCTCGGGTATTGGACATTTTCGCCGCTCGGGTCGCCACGCCTGGAATGTCATAATGAGGAAGTACGCTATGTTGAAATTAAGGAATTGGGTAGGGGCCGCGCGAACGCAGGCCCCCACTGCCACAAATTATGACGTAGGCTCGGCCACTTGGGCCGACCTTGGGCTAGCACCCCTCCGAAGTGCAATGGAGGCCACTAGGCCCAGGCCATGAGCCTTCTTGATCGCCCATTGACCCCGTCCAGGTAAGTGATTTTCTCGTTGCCCAGGCCTTTGCTTTTAAGGAGGTCGAACTTTCTCGCCATTTAGTAGCCACTCCGTGTGGGACAAACAGAGAGAGAAGGGGATGCAGATGGAGGAGTGGGTCAGAATTTGGGTGAAGAATCAAAAGGCGGTTTCTTGCGAACAGGGGACTTGCGAAGATTCGTGATTGTGCTACAGCAGTTCGCAGTGGTTGCTTTTTTGGCTGATTCACCTTGAGGAAGAGAGAAAAGGGTTTTAAAAAAAAGGAATGGTTCAAACTTCTCTGGATATATTTGATCAGCTTGTTCGAACAGTTCAAATAGTTCTTACATAGATGTTTGTGAGCAGCCAGACTTCCTCTCTATAACAATCCTCGTGTTGATTAACTTACACCATGAAAGAAGTCAACTTCCATGTAGTAAGAGTACCGAACCAAGACCCCAAGAGGGTCTTGGTTTTTTTTTTTTTGATTGATAAACTTGCTCTTGGATCCTTCTTGTTTCTTCTTGTGAGCAAAGGACTCTTGTTCTTAGCTGTCTGTTATTTAGTGCGCAGCCCGGAGGGCAAGACTGATGAGTGAGTGAAAAGCATTCGCTGGAAAACGGTTTTAGGTCCTTCCGGTCTTTCACCCTTTAGTGTTGGTCCTTCCAGTCTTCACCAATCTTTTTGCTATTCTCATCTAAGTTCCTTCAAAACGGATATTACCTGAAATATTGACAACGTCCGTATGTTTAAAGCTAGTGAGATATTAATGGATTGTTTTGTCATCTTTAAAATATTATAGAAGGTTTTCTTAACAATCATCCCAGATGTTCTCAACAGATGGTATAATGGAACGTTATAAAGCTCAACTAGTAATGAAGTACTTTACTCAATGTAGGGTATTAAATATGATGAGACGTTTGCTCCACTTGCCCATCTTATATCCGTCCAAAGTCTTCATGCTTTCACCTTTGTTAAGGAATGACCTATGTTCTTGATATATATTAAAAATGCATTCTTCATTGGCAATCTTACTGAGGAAGTATATGTGGAACCTTCTTATGAAGAAACTCAATACTCCCAATAAAGTTTGTCAATTATATTGAGCAGGGCTGAAGCGGTGTCCTCATGCATGTTGCTCCAAGTTCAGTTCTAGAATGCCTTGGATTTATGTCAAGACCCTATCACAATGCCTTTTTTGTTCAACAAACATCTCGCGGGTATATTTTGCTACTCATATATATGAAAGACATGATTATTACTAGCAATGATCATACTGGCATTATAAAACTCTAATGGTATTTGAGTCATTAGCGAGTACTAATTGGATGGGTGACCTAATGAGAATGTGTCCACTTGTGCATCCAATTGTGAAATTGCATGTCTCAATGTAAGACAGGTCAAAGGAAATAATAACTTAACTAAGTTCACTCATAGGTGTCCTAATGGTAATGAAGAATGGGAATAATGTTACTGAATTCTTAGATTAAAAAAGTAATATTCTCGCTTAATTCCCGAAATGAGTCCAACGAAATAATGAGATTTAGTAATGACTTTAACATCTCCAGTGAAATCATCAGCAAAACGCTAGATAATGCCAATGTGAACACTTCCCTCATCTGCCCTCCAGTCCAATAACTGAGTCTCGGTTGCAATGGGGTTTTCTTTCCTGACATGAGGAAGACAGGCTGAAACTTTTCATCCAAACATAAGAATGAGGTGAACTTCAATGTACAAGACGTTGGTATAGACATTTGAGGAAATGGGTATGCTGATGCTCTACTCTACTGCTCGCAGCGAAAGTTCCAATAGCCATTGCCCAACAAGATTGTGGGGTTGCTGAACTTTTTAGGGATTTCTTGTTAGTTTTTTAGTAATACGACGGATGATTTGCGTGCCAGCAATTGTCCATTAAGCAGTAGTGCTCTACCATTTTCTATAACTTATGTGAAGTTGAATTGGCGAACAAGGAGGGCAATCCCTTCTTCAGTGAAGTGGTATTGCCCATGAATGTGAAATTCCTCAAATATTACGACGACATTACACTTGTTCTTTTTGCAGCCACATTGTTGGGTTCAAGGTTCAGGCTGGAGAAGTCTCGAAACTCTCATCATTCCATGATAAGAAAATATGACACTGGGCGAGAAGCTCCAAGGGCAACACATAATAGCAATGGCATGGAGTTTAATTATTTTTAGGAAAAAATTATTTTTAAATCATACATTCTTTTCGGGACACAAGCGAACCCTAATCTTTACGTCTGATTCTAAGTCCCGATTTGCAATTACTTACTTTTCCAACCTTCATTCCGAAAATCAAAAAACAAGGCCATCATCTCCCATGATACCAAGATGAATGTAGACGTGAAACCGGCCACCTTCATCGGATCCTTCCTTCCATGGTACGCAAATGACGCAATCCAATGCTCTCTGTCTTTATATTTATCTACTGAGTTTGTCAGTCGGAACTTTTTGATTTTTCTCTACCTCTTTCCTTGTCGTGGGCCTCGTGGCTATTAATAAAACAAAAAAGGGCGACACACAGCGAAATTCACCTGTACTTCTACGAATATGTCAGCATGTCCATGTTCATTCCGCTTACATTGCCTGGATAAGTATCATCATCGTCGACCAAGGGACTTGATCGAAAAAAATTCGTGTAATCTTTTTTACCTGCCGGCGAACCGGCAAAACTAGGTCTTATTTAGAATTTTCCCTTTTGACTTTTAGTCTGCAAATTCATGTCGTCGCCTTCGCTTGTTACCTTAAACCAGGAGTCGAACGAAAGCGATCCCCAGTTTTCACATCTACATAAACCGGACAGAACGCAGTTTGCAGACAAGCTCATCTGGAGCAGGTGTTAGAAGCTTCTCTCCCTCTCTCTTTTCGTTACTTCTTCTCTGCGAAGGTAAAAGCTCCTCCCGACGAATTCGCCCTATCTCTCGGCTGCCCAATAACGAGAACCGCAAGCTCGCTGCCGGGTCGCTCTTTGTTTTTTCTTTTTCGGTTTGGAGCTTTGTTGTTCGTCGAGAAGACTCGCATCGCTTGACGAACCGTGAGTTCGGACACGGGACTGTCCAGATTAAACTGTCTGTCTGGCTTTCGGGTAGTGGAACATTCCCCGGTTCGCAGCAACCGATGTGGCTCGATTGCGCTAGCGTTTGCATGTTGTTTTGTGTGGAGCTAAAAGTGCATGCGATGCGTCCGTCTCGCCTTCGAGCTTGTTCCTGTTCTCTTTTGCTTATGAAGAAAAGCTTCACCATGCGTTTTCTCTTCTCCGCACTCGCGCTTGCTTTGATCCCGTGTGCGCACTGAGCTTCGTGGGGGACCCACTACTTCACTCCGTGTGCACAGATTCTACGCAAGCTCAGGTCGAAGTTCTCGTTGGTGTCGAATCACTTCGTACTATGCTGGCTCGCATGCTGATTTTGCCGGAGGCGCGAATCTGAGGCGATTCACGCGAAATGGCTTGGAACTACTTTGCTTCCTTCTAATAATAAAAATCTACGAACTTATTTATAAGAATCGAATCGTGTTTCTATCTCTTATCCTTTGGTGCTGAGAGAAGTGGCTGTTTCAGATCATATGGCGACGGACATGGCAGAAGGGAACTCCCTAATTGCGAAAGATGTCACTGAGGTAAGCAGCGTTGCATCTCCTTTAACACCATTCAAATAAATAGCTGCTAAAGCGCTATTCTCACCGAGTGCTGTTTCGGTGCAGATAATTGGCAAGACCCCCCTAGTGTACCTCAACCGTGTGGTGGAGGGCTGTGTCGCCCAAATCGCTGCAAAGCTCGAGACGATGGAGCCCTGCTCAAGTGTCAAAGACAGGTTTGTAATTGGAAGTTTTATACTGTATTGTTCATCTCCAGTCGAATTACCGATTCCTCCTGATGCCAGGAGATTGGCACTTGTCAAAAGAAGCATGAATTTAATCGTCATCTCCAGTCTATATATTATTGCATGGATGGAACAATTTCTTCAGGGATGTGATTCGCTCTGATGAATTGCAAACATAGCCAATGCTTTTGTCCTTGCTTGTAGGATTGGATATAGCATGATTGCTGATGCTGAGGAAAAGGGTCTCATTAAGCCAGGAGAGGTTAGTTTAACTTGTTAAAGTTTCTTCATGTGGAGACCATCCATTCTATGAAAGCTTTTCAACTGGATAAGAGCTCATGTTTGTCTCTTGGATTCTCAATGAAATGGCATGGCCAGTCTGTTACATTCATGTTGGAAAGCCTTTCATTCTCTTATACCCGTTGCCCTGTCAGGAGATAAACTATTTTTGTGGTCCAAGTTTGTTGAATAAAGATTGATGGATTTGACAATCAAATAAGGCACTAGTGAGTTTGTATCCGACAATCAAATAAGGCACTAGTGAGTTTGTATCCTCTTTTGTTAAGTACATCAACTTCTCTAAAATATCGCAAATGTTAAAGTCTGTCTGATACACTCAGTAAAAGAAGAAAAAGTCCCTATATGTGCCAAGTGAAACTAAGAAACTGATGAAACTTTCCTTGTTGTAATTTTTTCAAGAGTGTTCTGATTGAGCCTACGAGTGGTAACACTGGAATAGGGCTGGCATTTATGGCTGCTGCTAAGGGTTATAAGCTTGTAATTACTATGCCTGCTTCAATGAGTCTTGAAAGAAGAACCATTCTCCGCGCTTTTGGAGCTGAGCTGGTCCTCACAGATCCAGCCAGGGGCATGAAAGGTGCTGTTAAAAAGGCTGAAGAGATATTGGAAAGAACACCTAATGCATACATGCTTCAGCAATTTGAAAACCCTGCCAATCCCAAGGTACACAATTTGCACGCTTAATAATGCTTCTATGGCTAGCTAGTGGGAGAGGCTCAAGTTCTTCCTGCTTTCATAGATCCATTATAAAACAACTGGACCAGAGATCTGGAAAGGTTCAGGCGGCAAAGTTGATGCCCTCGTTTCTGGGATAGGAACTGGAGGTACAATAACAGGAGCAGGAAAATATCTCAAGGAGCAGAACCCTGAGATCAAGGTGTGCATTTCTATCGCCTAGTTAATATTTCTTGGCAACTTTACCGTTTCTCGCGTTTCTCATTTATTTCTTCTGGGTTGCATTTAGCTTTATGGCATAGAACCTGCGGAAAGTGCAGTATTATCGGGTGGCAAACCTGGTAAGTCATGATCTTTGATATGCTCTTGGAACCCTTTCTAACTGGTAATGATATTACACCAACAATACTTTATTGTGTATCCATTTATTTCTTCTGGGTTTGTGTTTTAATTGTGCTTCTTTGTTTGTCTCCCTCTCTAATGCATAAATAATATACCGCAAGAAGAACTTAGGAATAGCTGTCCTGATTTTTCCAAGGATACAGGTAGCGTAGTTATCTAATTACGTTAAACATAGCAACTACTTGCCCAGAAATTAACTTCAATGAATAAACCACAGATTTTGGTCATCCATTTCCTTTTCTACTCTTGACGGTTCGGCTACATTTATGTGGATAATAAAAATATGCTTAGACTTTCTGCCTTTTCATATGTTTTTGTGATGCTAAGCATGATTCTATTTTAATTTCATGCATTATACAAAATGAATTGCCGAAGGTCCGCATAAAATACAAGGCATCGGTGCTGGCTTCATCCCTAGAGTGCTTGATGTGAATTTACTTGATGAAGTTGTTCAAGTAAGTTTTTATCCGTACAAGGAGACCAATTTGTGCTATTTTCTTTCTGTTTTCTGGTCCTGCCATAATGTTCAATTATCCTCATTCCTAAACTTCATAACATCCATGCTGTTGCACAAGGGGAAAAGGACTAAACATGTGAACAGAAAGTCTGCTCTCTTGCTGATATCCATCTTACTACCTGATAGATCATCGTTTCTATTCATCAAAATGACAACAACTCTTCAATTGCACATGCTTTTTACATTTGCATACTGTTAGCCAACGATCTTTGCATTGTACATGTGGTTCCTATCAAGTGGTAAATGAGTAATTCACATTGGCTATTACAGAATTGTCCTTCTGACTTTGCAGGTATCAAGTGAAGAAGCTATTGAAACTGCCAAGTTGCTTGCAGTGAAGGAGGGCTTGCTGGTAAAGAGACTTGTCCCCCCCCCCCCAAAAAAAAAAAAAAAAAAAAAAGAAACAATGGGCACACTGGCTAATATCCATTTTAAACTCATTTCTTGAGACATGACATGATCCTGGCACTTCAGAGTTTTCTGCCGCGTGCCTTTTAAGTGGCTTCTTTGCGATTTTATCTTTTTCACTTGCAGGTCGGAATATCGTCGGGTGCAGCTGCCGCAGCTGCAATTAACATTGCAAAGAGGCCAAAAAATTCTGGAAAGCTCATTGTGGTGAGTAAATTTGCTTTTACTGGACATCATTAGCAGAATATCATCCTTTACAAGTAACTTCGCAATGACACAACTGTGTAAGCGAGAGCATATCTTCTTGTTCTGCGAGTATGGCTTACTTAAGTATTTTTCAGCTTGATGTCGACTTTCTGTTGAACGAAACTACTCCTAATTTCCTTCTGTAAATGATAAAAAAGTACAAGCATTTCTAGCTGTTCATACTCTTCTTCAGCAGCAAGCATTCGTTTACTTACTTAAATATTAACCCTGCTCAGGTGGTCTTCCCAAGCTTTGGAGAGCGTTATTTGTCTACTGAGCTGTTTCAATCCGTGAAGCAGGAGGCAGAGAATTTGCTCTATGAACCTTGACTAATTTCCTCGCATACTTTGATTTGGTTTCATTGACACGTCAAGAAGAAATTCCAGCTGGCCCATTCTGATGAAGAATTGTCCATGATGAGCATTCAATAACACGCTATGCGGAAATGTATGTTTTTTTCTGTTTCACCCCTTCAGTTTTTCTTTTCCTTGTGCAAATCAAACCGCTCAGGCTGGCTGCGGAGCGTTATATTTGTACTGTACTCTTCCGACCATGTTAACTTTCGTGTGAGCTTTCATGATCGTCTTGGAATTATAACCTTCTGTGTGCGGTGAAGTGGAAAGGTGACAATTTATAGTTCAGATTAACTCTTTTACTTCCTCCACTTGCCATGCTTTCTGTTGTCAAATTAGCCATATGCATAAAGCTGATAGCAGTTCCATTTCATACTCCATGAAGAAGTAGCATTTAGATTTTGATGAACGAGACTATAGTAGAGCTGGCTCTCTGACATAAATGTAGATAACCCAGTGACTTGTAAATGTAGATCAGTCCATTAGCTTTTGGCAGCAAGTCAAAAAATTTGAGACTTCATTACACCTTCGTGACTCGACCCAATGGGCCAATCGGACCGGTACTAATCAGTCTGCAGGAACGACGACCGTGGAAGAGAAACTGTGCAAGTACAAATCCTGCAAAGTCCTTGTGAACCCAGCCTTCCCCAACACTCCCTGGGAAGGCCCCTATCGTCTAGGGGTGTGCATTGGACCCGGGAACCGCCCGGACTGCCCGGAACCAGACCGGAACCGCCCGGAACCGGCGGTTCTTGAGGGAACCGGTCCGGTTCCCGGGTCCAATTGTTGAGAACTGGTGAGAACCGGTCCGGTTCCCGGTTCCGTGGGCGGATCCACCCGCCCACCCACCCGGACCGGACCGGTACTATTTATAATTAAAAAAATATTAAAAAAAAAAACAAAAGTCGCGAACGAAGCCCCCTGCCCCTAATTCGCGAAGCCCTAATCGCGTTTCTTCTTCTTCAACCTCCGACTCTCTCTGTTCCTTTCCTTCTCTTCGTCTTCGATTCCACGGTTCCACGGTCCACCCCGAGTATCCACGCCACCGCCGCTGCTCCTCCTCCACCACTTCCGCCCCCCGTCGTGCCGGTCACCACTCGCCGGCGGCAACCGCTGCTCCTCCGCCTCGCAAGAACTCTTGACCGAGCCGGCGAGCCCCTTTTCCGTCACTCAACAAGGTAAGAAGCCCTAATTTGCTTCTCATCTCTTGATTCTCTTCCGATTTCTTCCTCAGTTTTTGATTATCTCTCTGTTTCTTCCTCAATCTCTTCTCCTCGTCTTCGATTCCTCACCAAGCATTCACGCCGTCGCCGCTGCTCCTCCTCCGCCCCCGCCCCCTCGCGCCGGTCGCCACTCGCCACGGCCCGCTGCTTCTCTGCCTCTGCTGTCCGCCCCCTCGCCATAAACCCTACGAGCTCAAAACTTCCGGACCGGCGGTCCGGGAAACCAAAATTGTTTCGCTCTTGAAAACCAGAATTTTTGGCGTCAAAATCGGTTCCATGGATCCACCCGGGAACCGGACCGGACCGGTGGTCCGGTTCCCGGGTGGATCCACCCAACAAACGGGTGGATCCCGGTTCCGATTTTTCGGAACCGGTCCTTAGCGGGCGGTTCCCGGTTCTAGGTCGGGAACCGCCTGCCCGGACCATGCACACCCCTACTATCGTCCACCCCAACAAGGCTTAAATCCTTAAGACATCAGGGAAATCCCCGAACGCCTGGGACAGCGCTGCTCCCATCGCTCGGGTCACTGCGCCAAACAAGACAACGCGCTTCTCTTATCATTTTTAAAACGAGCAAGATGTTAGCTGCCAGGAAAGTTGAACTACAAAATTGGGTAGGGGCCGCGCGAACGCAGGCCCCGCTGCCACAAATTATGACGTAGGCTCGGCCACTTGGGCCGACCTTGGGCTAGCACCCCTCCTCAAGTGCAATGGAGGTCACTAGACCCAGGCCATGAGCCTTCTTGATCACCCATTGACCCCGTCCAGGTAAGTAATTTGGTAGTTCCCCAGGCCTTTGCTTTTACACTGGTCCAACTCTCGCTGATTCAGTATTCACTCTGTGTGGGACACAGAGAGAGAGAGAGAGAGAGAGAGAGAGAGGACTCGGTCAAAATTTGGGGTGAAGAATCAAAAGGGTCTTTCTTGCGAACGGAGGACTTGCCAAGATTCGTCATAGTGCCATTGCAGTTCGCTTGGGTTGCTTTTTTGGCTGATTCACCTTGAGGAAGAGAGAAGAGGGTTGAAGATGAAAAAAAAAAAAGGGTGGGAAAGAGCATGGAAATGAAGGATGTCCCATTCCATACTTCTCTGGGCATATATAATTTGATGAATTTGATCCGTTGGTTTGAAAATGTGCTCATCACGGTTGAAGAGAGCTACTGTTGTCAGCAATTTGGTGAATCTATGCAATCTTGCTTACAAATCATTATTCATCGGTCTTCCCGAGTACATAATTAATCAAGATTTCACTTACCTATTCACTTTGTCACCATACCTTGAAATCATCACAAACTTTCTATTCACCTAAACTTGTTTTACTGTATCAAGATCCATCTAGCTCTTACTGCGTCTTTCACTGTGTGCTCAGGAAGTTATCAATAGTCCCAAGCCTTCATTATATCAACATTATCTAAAATAAATGATATTTACATTTATCAAATAATAATTAGAAATAAATGGCTTTGTCAACTTTAAAATATCATAGAAGGTTTTTCCAACGCTCGTCTACCCTGGTTCTGTTTCGATAATCTTATATTTTGTTCCAAAACATGTGAGTTTGCTACGTATGTGTGGGGTCATCTAAATATGCTTAGATTTTTCTGCCCTTGATAATATTTTTGTGATGTTCAGCGTGATTCTATCTTAACTTCATGCACATCACAAAATGAATGGCCGAACGCATAAAAGTACAAGGCATCGGTACTGGCTTCATCCTTGGAGTGCTTGATGTGCATTTACTTGATGAAATTTTTCGACTAAATTTTGATTCATACGAGAGAACAAATTTGTACTTTTCCTATTTTTGGCCTACCATCTTGTTCAATCATCTTTCATTCCTCAATTTCATAGCATCCATGCTATTGCACAGGGGATAAAGGACTTAACATACCAACAGAAAGTCTGCTCTCTTGCTGATACCCATCTTACTACCTGATACAGTCACAATTTCTCGTCATCTAAATGACGACAACTCTTCAATCGCACGTGTTTTCCATGACCTGCATACCGATTAGCCAACGATCTTCACTTTGCTTTGTAAAATCAAGTGGTACAGTGATTGCATAACTCTTAGGACAAACTCATGCGCTTTCCATCTCTTAAAGAACGATTGGCACTGGTACACATTTTGCTCTGTTCCTTCGATTCCTGCTATCTGGCAAGGTTGGATCATGTGTCATTGTCAATTCATTAACTGCCACCTAAAGGGCCAATTTAAATGACTTCTATGTACTAGTAAAGCTACTTCACAAGGAAACTTGCTAATTTTGGAAAATCTTTATTCACAATTGCAGAAGCATTGATGGAATTTTTGCTCTAAATGGTAAAACATCTACTATTGGTACCTCCAATCTTTTCCATCACATTTTTCTAGGCCCAAATACCAGAAGCTCACCTTGGATGAAAAAGCTCCTGGAGATTCAATTTTCATTGAAGAGAAAGCCAAATCCACCCTGTCTGTATATCATTGTATGTTAAGCTTCTGAATGTAATGTGACCTCTATTGAGTTTCTCGGCAGCTATCACAGGACTGTCTTTCTGACTTTACAGATGTCAAGTGAAGAAGCTATTGCAACTGCCGAGCTTTTTCCAGTGAAGGAGGTTTTGCTAGTAAAGTGACTTATCTATCTAGGGCATTGAGACTTCAGAACGTAACCTAGGAAACAGTTCGCACGCTGACTAAAATCCATATTCAACTGATTTCTTGTGATACATCATGATCACAGCAATTTAGAGATTTCTGCTGTGTGTTTTTCAGCTGGCTTCTTTGTGATTTTATCTGTTACACTTTGCAGGTCAGAATATCATTAGGTGCAGCCGCTGCAGCTTCAATCAAACTTGCAAAGAGGCCAGAAAACTCTGGAAAGCTCATTGTGGTGAGTTAATTTGCTTTTATTGGACATCATAAGCAGAATATCATGCATTTTTCAACTGAGTTCACCATAACATAGCTGTGTAAGCAGCATATTCTTCTTGATTCGTGAGTGTGGCTTACTTGAGTTTTGTTCAGCTTGATGTTCACCTCCTGTTGAATAAAACTATTCTGTTTTCCTCTTTTCAAAAGAATAAAAACCATTTCTACCTGTTCATACTGTTTTTCAGCGGCAAGCAACCATTCAATCATACTTATACCAAATGTTTAACCCTGCTCAGTAGTCTTCGCAAGCTTCGGAGAGCATTATTTGTCTACTGCGCTTTTTCAATCCGTGAAGCAGGAGGCAGAGAATATGCTTTATGAACCTTGACTATGAGTCGGCATATTTTCATCTGGTTTAACTGACAAATCAAGAACAAATTCCGGCGGGTCCTTTCTAATGAAGAGTTGTCCTAGTAACAAGTATAAAAAAACGTGCTATGGTTCCGTTCCCCCTTCAGTTTTTATGTTTTCACCAGTGCAAATCAAGCTGCGCAGGCAGGCCATGGTGCTTGATATTCGTACTGTATTCTTCCTACCACGCAAACTTTCGTGTGAGCTTTCAACTGTCTTTGTAAGTACAACCTCCTGCGTTTGATGGAGAGGGGGGAAGCTGGCAATTAACAGTTCGGATTTGCTCTTTTACTACCTCCACTAGCCATGCTTACTGTCAGATTGAATCCGCCATGCCATTTTCGGAAGTTCTTCAATATGCCCAAAAAAGAAGAAAAGAAAGAGCTCTTTCATATGCATAAAGCTGATAGCAGTTACATTTCATACTCCATGAAGAAGAAACATTGAGATCGTGATGAACATGACTATTGAGGAGCTAATTCTCGTACATGAATTCAGATAAACTTAGTGACTCAAAAATATAGATCGACCTATTAGCTTTTCCTAGCAAGGCAGAAAATTTTTCAGACTTCAATATGCCTTCGAGACTCGACTCGGAAGGCCATCGGATTGGTACTTATCAGTCTGCGGCGGCGGGGATGACGTCGGTAGACAAGAAACTGTACAAGTACAGATCCTGCAGAGTCCCCTTCAGATAGGCATACTTCCTCAGCAACCCATCTCTCGTGAACCCGGCCTTCTCCATCACTCTCTGGGAAGCCTTATTTTCCGCCCCGACAAAGGCTTGAATCCTCAACACATCAGGCAAATCCCCAAACACCTGGGACAGCGTCATCCTCACCGCTCGGGTTGCCACGCCCTTCCCCCACCACTCCCTGGCCACGACGTACCCGATGTCCGCCCGGCACCTGTCATCCCCTGACCCGGGCCTGATGGAGACGAACCCGATGCAGCGGTCCCCGACGCACACCGCGCGGCGCCAGGGGTGCGGCATGCAGACGTCCCTGATGGTGGCCAGGGCCTCCTCTCTGGAGGCCAGCGTGTTCCATCTCAGGAACCTGGTGACCTGGTCGTCACCTGCGAACGAAAGGAAGTCGTCGGCGTCGGAAATCCTGAAGGGACGGAGACTCACGGCCGATGGGTCAACTCCCTCCATCCCAAGGCATAAAAAACTACGATTTCTCCGATGCTGAGCTCAAAAGCTCACATGTTCTTCTCAGCTGAAGAAGAGAGAACCCTCCTTTTATTATTCTAAAATCAGAAAAACGAAGCTGCCAGGAAAGTAGAAATAGGCTAATAAACTAATAAAGCCACGACGATATTGACCGGGGAGAACCCTCGCGGGCTTGACTTGGAAAGATAAGACTAGGGAATTGGGTAGGGGCCGCGCGAACGCAGGCCCCCGCTGTCACAAATTATGACGCCGGCACCCTACTCATCATGGTTGAAGAGAGCTACTTTTGTCAGCAATCTAGTGAATCTGTGCAATCTAAGCTTACAAATCATTATCCATCGGTCTTCTTGAGTACATAATTGATCAAGATTTCACTCAATTATTCACCTTATCACAATACCTTAAAATCATCACGAACTTTCCATTCACCTAGACTTGTTTTACTCTATTAAGATCCATCTAGCTCTTAATGCGTCTTTCACTGTGTGCTCAAGAAGTCATCAATAGTCCCAAGCCTTCTTTATATCAACATTATCTGAAATAAACGATATTTACATTTATCAAATAATAATTAGAAATAAATGGCTTTGTCAACTTTAAAACATCATAGAAGTTTTATCTAACGCTCATCTACCCTGGTTCTGTTTAGACAATCTTTTATTTTGTTCCAGAACATGCGAGTTTGCTACGTATGTGTGGGAGGCATCTAAATATGCTTAGATTTTTCTGCCCTTGATAATATTTTTGTGATGTTCAGCGTGATTTATCTTAACTTCACGCACAACACAAAATGAATGGCCGAACGCATAAAAATACAAGGGATCGGTACTGGCTTCATCCCTGGAGTGCTTGATGTGAATTTACTTGATGAAGTTTTTCGAGTAAATTTTGATCCATACGAGAGAACAAATTTGTACTTTTCCTATTTTTGGCCTACCATCTTGTTCAATCATCTTTCATTCCTCAATTTCATAGCATCCATGCTATTGCACAGGGGATAAAGGACTTAATATACCAACAGAAAGTTTGCTCTCTTGCTGATACCCATCTTACTACCTGATACAGTCACAATTTCTCGTCATCTAAATGACGACAACTCTTCAATCGCACGTGTTCTCCATGACCTGCATACCGATTAGCCAACGATCTTCACTTTGCTTTGTAAAATCAAGGGGTACAGGGATTGCATAACTCTTAGGACAAACTCATGCGCTTGCCATCTCTTAAAGAACGATTGGCACTAGTACACCTTCTGCTCTGTTCCTTCGATTCCTACTATCTGGCAAGGTTGGATCACGTGTCATTGTCAATTCATTAACTGCCATCTAAGGGGCCAATTTAAATGACTTCTATGTACTAGTAAAGCTACTTCACAAGGAAACTTGCTAATTTTGGAAAATCTTTATTCACAATTGCAGCAGCATTGATGGAATTTTTGCTCTAAATGGTAAAACATCTACTATTGGTACCTCCAATCTTTTCCATCACCTTGTTCGAGGCCCAGATACTAGAATCTGACCTTGGATGAAAAAGCCCTTGGAGATTCAATTTCATTGAAGAGAAAGCCAAATCCTCACCTGTCTGTGTATCATTGTATGTTAAGCTTCTAAACGTAATGTAACCTCTATTGAGTAATTTCTCGGCAGCTTTCACAGGACTGTCTTTCTGACTTTGCAGATATCAAGTGAAGAACAATTGCAATTGCCAAGCTTTTTCCAGTGAATGAGGTTTTGCTAGTAAATTCCATATTCAATTGATTTCTTGGGATATATCATGATCACAGCAATTCAAAGATTTCTGCTGCGTGCTTTTCAGCTGGCTTCTTTGTGATTTTATCTGTTACACTTTGCAGGTCAGAATATCATCAGGTGCAGCTGTTGCAGCTGTAATCAAACTTGCAAAGAGGCCAGAAAATTCTGGAAAGCTCATGGTGGTGAGTTAATTTGCTATTATTGGACATCATAAGCAGAAATATCATGCATTTTTCAACTGAGTTCGCCGTAACATAGCTGTGTAAGCAGCATATTCTTCTTGATTTGTGAGTGGCTTACTTGAGTTTTGTTCAGCTTGATGTTGACCTTCTGTTGAATAGAACTATTCTGTTTTCCTCTATTCAAAAGACTAAAAACCATTTCTACTTGTTCATACTCTTCTTCAGCAGCAAGCAACCATTCGATCATACTTATACCAAATGTTTAACCCTGCTCAGTTAGTCTTCGCAAGCTTCGGAGAGTGTTATTTGTCTACTGCGCTTTTTCAATCCGTGAAGCAGGAAGCAGAGAATATGATTTATGAACCTTGACTATGAGTCGGCATATTTTCATCTGGTTTAACTGAAAATCAAGAACAAATTCCAGCGGGTCCTTTCTAATGAAGAGTTGTCCTAGTAACAAGTATAAAAAACGTGCTATGGTTCCGTTCAGCTTTCAGTTTCTATGTTTTCACCTGTGCAAATCAAGCTGCGCAGGCAGGCCATGGTGCTTGATATTCGTGCTGTATTCTTCCTACCACGCAAACTTTCGTGTGAGCTTTCAACTGTCTTGTAAGTATAACCTCCTGCGTTTGATGTAGAAGGGGGAAGGTGACAATTAATAGTTCGGATTTGCTCTTTTACTACCTCCACTAGCCATGCTTTCTGTTGATCAAATCCGCCATGCCATTTTCGGAAGTTCTTCAATATGGCCAAAAAAGAAGAAAAAGAAAGAGCTCTTTCATATGCATAAAGCTGATAGCAGTTACATTTTATACTCCATGAAGAAGAAACATTGAGATCGTGATGAACATGACTATTGAGGAGCTAATTCTCGTACATGAATACAGATAAACTTAGTGACTCGAAAATATAGATCGACCTACTAGCTTTTTCCTACCAAGGCAGAAAAATTTTCAGACTTCAATATGCCTTTGAGACTCGACTCGGAAGGCCATCAGATTGGTACTTATCAGTCTGCGGCGGCGGGGACGACGTCGGTAGACAAGAAACTGTACAAGTACAGATCCTGCAGAGTCCCCTTCAGATAGGCATACTTCCTCAGCAACCCATCTCTCGTGAACCCGGCCTTCTCCAACACTCTCTGGGAAGCCTTATTGTCCGCCCCGACAAAGGCTTGAATCCTCAACACATCAGGCAAATCCCCAAACACCTGGGACAGCGTCATCCTCACCGCTCGGGTCGCCACGCCCTTCCCCCACCACTCCCTGGCCACGCCGTACCCGATGTCCGCTCGGCACCTGTCGTCCCCTGACCCGGGCCAGATGGAGACGAACCCGACGCAGCGGTCCCCGACGCACACCGCGCGGCGCCAGGGGTGCGGCATGCAGACGTCCCTGATGGTGGCCAGGGCCTCCTCTCTGGAAGCCAGCGTGTTCCATCTCAGGAACCTGGTGACCTGGTCGTCACCTGCGAACGAAAGGAAGTCGTCGGCGTCGGAAATCCTGAAGGGACGGAGACTCACGGCCGATGGGTCAACTCCCTCCATCCAAAGGCATAAAAAACTACGATTTCTCCGATGCTGAGCTCAAAAGCTCACATGTTCTTCTCAGCTGAAGAAGAGAGAACCCTCCTTTTATTATTCCTAAATTCCGAATCTGCCAGAAAAGTAGAAATAGGCTAATAAACTAATAAAGCCACGACGATATTGACCGGGGAGAATTGGGTAGGTGCCGCGCGGGCTTGACTTGGAAAGATAAGACCAGGGAATTGGGTAGGGGCCGCGCGAACGCAGGCCCCCGCTATCACAAATTATGACGTAGGCTCGACCGCTTGGGTCGACCTTGGGCTAGCACCCCTCCTAAGTGCAATGGAGGTCACTAGGCCCAGGCCATGAGCTTTCTTGATTGCCCATTGACCCCGTCCAGGTAAGTGATTTTCTCGCTGCCCGGGCCTTTGGTTTTATGCAGGTCGAGCTCACTCGCTGATTCAGTTGTCACTCTGTGTGGGACAAACAGACAGAGAGAGAGAGAGAGAGAGAGAGAGAGAGAGAGAGAGAGACATGGAGATGGAGATGGAGATGGAGGAGTCGGTTAGAATTTGGGGTCTTTGAGTGTGTAGCTGTGGTTTCCGGGGACCCATTGGGTGGTCGAAGGCGAGAAGAATCGAAAGGGCGTTTCTTGCGAACGGGGGACTTGTGAAGATTCGTGAGGGTACCGTTGTAGTTCACAAAGGTTGCTTTTTTGGCTGATTCACCACGAGGAAGAGAGAAAAGGGTTGAAGATAAAAAAGTGGGAAAGAGCATTGAAATGAAGGATGTTCCATTCCAAACTTTATCTTGTAGTTCCCAAAGGTCGCTTTGTTGGCTGATCAGCTGAATTTGATCAGTTTGTTTGAACAGTTCAAATGGTTCTAGATGGATGTCTGCATTGCAAGCAATCTACTTCCTCCATATGACAATCCTTAGGTTGATTAACCTACACCATAGATAAAGTCAAATTCCAAGTAGTAGGAGTATGAAACACTACTCATGTTGCTTGTGGGTTCGATGAACTTGCTCTTGGGGTCTTCTTGTTTCTTCTTGGGAGCAGAGGCTCTTGTTCTTAGCTGGTTGTTATTTAGTGGGCAGCCCAGATGACAGACTGATAAGTGAGTGAAAATCATGAATTGACGGAAACAGTGACTTCATCTCAACGAATGCTAAGTCAATGCTGCTCTCCGTAACGTTGAGAGAGAGAGAGAGAGAGAGAGAGAGAGAGAGAGAGAAACCGGAGTTCCAAAGCCTTTTGAATATTATAGGAGGCCGACTCGGCCCAAAAAAAGAAATGAAAGATGGTGGTGACGAAGCAGTGGGCAGGGCATGGAAGCTTCGAAATCTGTATATGAATCCTCACCTTCCTTTTTCTTTAATTGGACAAGCAAGTTTTAGTTTGTATTCTTAAACTCTCCGACCTTTGCGTGCTCCAATTTCCTCCTCGCCGTCAATGACTGCCTTATCTTCCTTGCTGGGTTCAATCCAGTCTCCTCTATTTAAACTCACATTGCTCGAATAGCTTTCCCCTGCAGAGTGATTGGTGAGGCATACTGCGTTTTCTGATCAGTGGTCTGGTGAGTTTGTTAATAAAAAAGCGAGTTGCAATGTTTTGATCGCTGCTGCTTCTCTTGTTTATAGGTGCCAGTTGAAGTTTGTGAGAGTTTCTGGAGCTTTTGTCGGATTTTTTCATTTGAAGAAAAAAAATCATGGTGAAACTTGTGGGTGTTGGTCAAAATTCTGCCAAGCTTATGTTGAAAGATATCTCAAAATGTTGGTTTTTCGTTGCTAGAGACTGAGAATGAAGAAGATTGTACTTTCAGAAAAGAAGTAATGATATATGAAGTCAGTTGCTTGTCAAAGTTTTTTATTTTTTTAGATGCTCAGTCAAAATAGGTGTAGATATTCTCCTAGAGGATGTGAAAGGGAATTGTGTTTCCACTACTCTTTCATCGAGGTTGACAGTCGATGAATTTCGTCCATGCCTTTTTTTCCCCTTTTACGCCTACGATTGAGCTGATTTGAGTGTTCTGATTGTTGCTGCATGTTGGCTTCGTTGGATATCATTTGCTTGCCCTTCATGCTCGAGTGATGTGGTTTAGTAGAAGCATGGCCTAGGCTACTGTTTTGCGGAATAAGCAATATATAGAATGCAAAATGCATGGATGGAATTACAAACAAGATCAGTCCCTTGGTTGTCGCTTCTCAATTGACTTTCAATTGGAAGACTTATCTCGCTATTTATTTTCTTGTTGGCTTCTAGATTGTTGTGAAAACACGACATGGAGGGACAATGTGCTATCAAGAGAGATGTCAGCGAGGTAAACTCTATATTAATGCCATTTTCCCAATGTCATTATGATTCTATCACAGAGTTCCTCTTGGTTGTGTGCTATCCAATTAACGTTTTTCTCATTGGACTGTGCAGTTAATAGGCAATACTCCGATGGTTTATCTCAATAATGTTGTGGAAGGCTGTGTAGCTCGCATTGCTGCGAAGCTTGAGAGCATGGAGCCTTGTTCTAGCGTTAAATATAGGCAAGCAACAATTATCCCACTGTTACTGCTGGCTTGCATTTATTAGCACACTCTGATAGATATTCGTTATACAATTTACGCAGGATCGCACTTAGCATGATCCAAAATGCTGAGGAAAAAGGCCTGATAACTCCAGGAAAGGTGAATTACATGGGGCTAAAGTTTTCATTCTGAACATTTACACGGTCACTGTTGCCTATGTTTAGCTTACTGATTTTGGAAAATGGTTTTTAATGGATGTGTGGCGATTGAAGACCATCCTTATCGAAATCACCAGCGGTAACACCGGCATTGGTTTGGCTTTTATTGCTGCCCTTAAGGCCTATAAGCTAATCCTTGTCACGCCGGCTTCATATAGTATTGAGAGAAGAATTCTGATGCAAGCTTTTGGAGCTGAGGTATATATCACGGACCCCGCCAAGGGATTAGATGGGGTCCTTGAAAAGGCTGAGGAGATCCAGCACATGACACCAAATAGTCACATCTTCCTACACCAATTTAGCCAAGAAAGGCCACTTGGCCTACAACAACTACACCAGAGAGGCTTAGCCACAAACCTCGGGTGCGTTGAAATTGTTGTTAAGAGATGTACACAAAAAGCCCTTGCTCGGTCCTGATTGCATTTTTAATGGCCTATTCCTTCATGATTGCCATGTTGCCAAAAAAAGGACAAATGAAATTATCTAGAATACCCCATCTTCTTCTTGAAGGAGGGTGACTCTTCATTCTACCTAGATTTTTCTAAATATGGTCATGATTATCAAGGATTCACCTTGCGGATTAAGCAAAGTATCCAAGCCAAATGTCCCAATAAAAATAAGACATATTTGAACTAATTATGGCTACCCTCTAACCTTGATGTTACCTTATCTTTTAGGGTGCCACTTATGCATAATGACTTGTTCCTTTAATAATGAGCATAGTGCTTTTGTGGCCCAATAAAAAGGAGATAAGAAAGGCTTCAATCAATAACACTAAGTCATTAGATCTCCACCTCATGAAACTAGATGTGCAATATCTCTAAAATTGGTGTGCCACCTTATGACTTAAGCTTGCTACCTCAATGGCGCTACCTTAAAAAATATGATTGGACCACTTGGATGAGTAATGATTAGCTTGGTGCTTATAAATAGGGCAGTCTCCCATTCATTTCCACCACCTTAGCCCACTTTGTCATTCATGTCTACCATCCTCCCCCTTCCTCGTTCTCTCGGCCACGCACCACCAACCTTTCAAGCCATTTAAGTTAGTTCTTGAGGTTTGTCAAGATAAGTAAGATTCCTTATTTTCTTCTAAGAAAGTAGATCTCATCGTTGAGGTTAGTAAGTGCTTACCCGTCAAGCTATGGGTAGTGTGCTATGCCTTTTGTTTGATTTTATTTGTTATGGACATGGTCGTGTGCTTGAGTCGTGTATGTTCGGAATGGAACCAAGGTTCGTTCGAGTTAAGTTCATCGCAAGACAAAGTTGCCCAAGCCATAAAGTCTTGGTTCGGCATAAATAAGCTGCCAGGTCCAAGTCTCGCTTGGTGCAAAAATCGCCCAAAACCGCAAGGTCCTAAGTCGACATTGAGACATGTCGATTTTATGCCTTGATCGGTACGGGGATCACCCAAATCCACTAGGTCTTGATAAGGCACTATGGCATGTCGATCTCCATAGTTCAAGTGGATGGGGGACTTTGTGATTGGCATTGAATTAAACCACAAGCCGAGGTCATTTTCGATACATGTGTATTCACATCGGGTCTGAGTCAAGGTCCGTCAAGTTTGGGATCATCACTAAAGCGAGGTGCACCCAAGCCTCGAGGTCTTGGATCGGTATTGAAGCGTACCATTTCCAAGCCTTGCTCGGTGTGAGGATTGACGTTACGTGTTCGGTTTGAGTCACGGATCAAGGATCGTTCCCAACATATTGTATAGTGCAATGCTAGGATTCATGGCACACACATATGAATGAGCACACATTTGGGCCATGCATATGTCGGCTAAGAGAAAAGATAAGAACCGGCTTTGTATGATGCATTATGCATGCACTTAAAGAGGAAAAAACATCTGTCGCCATACAGCATTGGCGGCAATGCCTCGTTCATTGAACAGGATGCCTCGGTTAAGCTAAGATGCCTGGATCTTGAATCCAGAAGTCTCAAGAAGCTAGCCTCGAGAAGTCTCGGTTGAGTCGAGATGCCCTAGTCGAGCTAGGAAGCCCAGTGAGAAGCTGGAAGCCCCGGTCAAGCCGAGAGGGCCTGGAGAGCTAGGACGACGCTAAATGAATTTGCATGAATACCGGTTATGCATAAGTATGATATGTTGATGTGTTCATTATTAAGCTAAAGGTAAGCACGCATTGAAGCATGTTGTGATGAGCATCTGTATGTAGTCAAGATGTAGCAATTAGATTGATATTGATCTGTCATCGACACTATTTGCAAGTGTTGTACTTGTTAAGCTTTGATGATGAAATGCTTTTCTAATAGAGAGCTAGGAATTTTACTTATTGAGTTTCCCCAAAACTCACTCCCTTATCTTTCAGTCTTGTAAGCATGGAAGTCTCACCTTAGTTTTTGGGAGCTAAAGTCACACTAAATGAGATATGAACTCTCTTAACCTATGTGGAAACTTGTATTGTGATGTAAAAAGGAAAGAGGGCCCGTAGAGAAAGGATTTGTAAAAGTATTGTTGTAATACAATTTGTAAAAGTATTGTTGTAATACAAAGTAATGTGTTATGTGTGATGTATGACCCTGTCTTCCAGCTATTGTTTGTCTGGGATGTTTGTTTGTTCACGCTTTCACATGTATTTAAGAACAAGATAAAAAAAAGCCGGGATGGCAACGAGCCTAAGACGTTGTGAAAATAACTTTTGTTGCTCGTGACTCTAGGGATGGAGTTGGGGTTGTGACAAATCTGGATGGTGTTCAGCTCAAGGTGGAGTTGCAATTAAAAACTCGTGAGGTAGCAGGTACTAGCGAAATAATTGACACATATGATACTTGTAGCGAGGTGGAGCCAATAGAGCCATTGGTTGCTGTAGAAAGGTGCGTGTTCGACCTTCTATCAAATATGAATGCAATGATGGTTATGTCAGAAAATCCTCGTGGAGTGGCTAATTGTGTAAGTAGAGTTGGCATCTTGATGAGGTTCACAGTTATGGTGAAGTCCAGAAAGCACTTTGTGGCAAGTGAGCTCATTGTGGCTATGGAAAAGTAGTAGCAAAATTTTCACTTAAGTGATTGTGACTTGGCGCCAGGGTGAAGATTGTTAAAATAAATTTTGAGTTTAAGCCTATTGAACAATGCTCGATCTAAATAAATTAAACCGGCCGACTTGTGATTTTGTGGGACTTCTTTTCCGGTTTAGTTGCACATGATTGCATTTATATTCAGCCGTAATTGTGAGAAGGAGAAGATTGCGCGTGGCTTTCTTTTAAGGTTGTCGTTGATCACACGTGACTTTGTGATCCTCAGCCGAGTAAGAAAGTCAAAAGAAAAGCGGGGAGAGAGAGAGAGAGAGAGAGAGAGAGAGAGAGAGAGGAGAGGAGCCGCAAGAAGAATTGGCCAAAGTAAAAAAAATTGTGGGCTTCATTTGATTCCATTCGTTCATTGCATGGGACAAAGAGGGAGAGAAAAGCCATGCGCAATCCTCTTCTTCTCACAATTGCGGCTGAACATAGACGCGATCATGTGTAGCTAGACCGAAGAAGTCCCACAAAATCACAAGTCGGCCAGATTAATTTATTTAGATTGAGTACTGTTTAATAGGTCAGATTTGAGATACATTTTTACGCTTATTCTAAACAAATGCTAGGTCAATACTACTCTGCACAACGTTGAGAGAGAGAGAGAGAGAACCCTTTGAATATTATCAGGTGGCCCACTCGCCCACAGAGAAGTGGAAGATGGTGGCGAGGTGACCAAGTAGTGGACAAAGCAGGAAAGCTTCGAAATCTGGAGAAATCTGTAAATGAATCCTCAATTTGCTCCTTTTGTTATCTTTCTCTTATTTAATTACAGAAGCAAGTTTTACTTTGTCTTCTTAGACTCTCTGATCTTTACTTTGTCTTATTAAGTCACTCCATTGTTCTTTGTGGGGTATTCCTCACTTGTGCCTTATCCTAGGTTGCACCGACACGTGACACGACATATAGTCAACATGTCATTTCTCAAAAATAAAAAATTTTGACACACTGAAACACGTTGTATATTAAATGAATATTTTTATTTTTAATTAATTTGATTCAAATTTATAAATAAATAAATAAAAAAAAGCTAACTTTAACAAAAATTATTGATGAAACTAATAATTAACAAGAGATTAGAATGAACTTATTGAAATAAATTTATAATATTCTATAATAATCAAAATTTATTATTATTAAACCATCCATGTGATGACGACATAGTGATTGGGCGATTCATTTTGGGAGAGGTTCGAGTTCGAATCCTTACGTTGTCTGTCTTGTTGAAATGAATTTATGACTTATTCGAAAAAATTTATTATTATTATTTAACATTCAATATATTTATTTTTTGAAATAAATTTTTAATCTCATTTATTTTATTTTTTTTACCAACCCCCTATCCACAAAAAAAAAATTATTTCAATACTTTTATTTTAGGCCCAAAAAAGGTTCCCCACCGATTTATTTCACCCTCTCCGTCCCGCGTTCCTTTCCCCCAACAATTTGTCAGCTCCTTCCTTTGAAAATTGAAATCACACTCCTCCATCCACCCCCTTCACGCCAAGTCCCATCAAAACCCCTACTTTTAATTTCTTTTTTCTACTTTTCTTGTCAAAAGCCTAAAACTAAAACAGAAGCAAACTTGAAAACCTAGCAGCCGACGCCTCCTCCTCCTCCCACGACAGGAATGGAGCCGCCGCGACATGTGGTTGCGCCGCAGCGGCCGCAACAACAGAACAGATCAGGATGGCGGCGAAAGTCGCGGCGAAGATCATGCTCGAGACCTTCCTCCAAGCCTGCATGTACCTGAGCTTCTTGTCGAGCTTGCTCTTCCGGAGCTGCAGCTTCTCGAGCATGGTGACGTGGTTCCGGTAGACAGCCTGGAAGATGCGGAAGAACTCCTTGGTGAACGGGTCGCCGGCAGCCTTGAAGTTCCTCAGCTCCTCCAGCGTCCTGTCGGCTCTCTGGGTCGCTCTTCCTCTAGCCCTCCCTTCCCGTCGCAGCCTTGTCGTCGCTCGCGGCCCTCGCCTCCACTCCATCGCCTTCTTCAACGACCTTCGCACTTGCAGACCTGCCCTGGAAACCGACGCCTCTCGCAACTCCGGACAAGCGTGTCCGAATGTGTCCAGAAGAGTTGACCGCGTGTCGGAAAATCCGACACGCGGTCAACGCGTGGCGAAGCGTATCCGAGCGTATCGGACACCTGTCCGATACGACACGGAAGCTTCTAGAACGTGTCGTTGCAACCTAGGCCTTATCTTCCGTACTGGGTTCAATCCAGTCTCCTCTATTTAAACTTGCACTTCTCGAATGGCTTTCCCCTGCACAGTGATTGGCGAGGCATACCGCTTTTTCTGATCAATGGTGAATTTGTTAATAAAACAGCGAATTGCAATGTTTTGATTGCTGCTGCTTTTGCTGCTTCTGCTCTTGTTTACGAGTGCCCGTTGAAGTTTGTGACAGTTTCTGGAGCTTTTATCAGATTTTTTCTTTTGAAAAAAAAAAAAATCACGAAGAAACATATGGGTGTTGGTCAAAATCCTGCCGAGCTTATGTTGAAACCTGATATCTCAAAATGTTGGTGCTTTGTTGCTAGACACTGAGGATGAAGAAGATTGTTCTTTCAGAAAAGAAGTAATGATATGTGTAGTCAGTTGCTTCTCAATGTCTTTTAATTTCTTAAATGCTTAGTCGAAATAGGTGTAGATATTCTCCTAGAGGATTTGAAGGTCGGGGAATCGTGTGTTTTCACTGCTCTTTCATCAAAGTTGACAGTGGACGAATTTCATCCATGTCTTTTTCTACCCCCTTTTACGCCTATGATTGAGCTGATTTAAGTGTTCCGATTGTTGCTGCAAGTTGGATATCATTTGCTTGCCTTTCCTGCTGGAGTGATGTGGTTTAGTAGAAGTATGGCCTTGGCTACCGTTTCATGGAATAAGCAATATATAGAATGCACAAAGCATTGATGGAATGACAAACAAGATCAGCCCCTTGTTTGTCGCTTCTCAATTGACTTTTTGAGCGAAAGACTTATCTCGCAATGTATTTTCTTGTTGGCTTCTAGATTGTTTTGTCAACACGACATGGAGGGCCAATGTGCAATCAAGAGAGATGTCACCGAGGTAAACTCTCTATAAATATCATTTTCCCAATGTCATGATGATTCTCTTACAAAGTTGCAGTTGGTCGTGTGCTATTTGCATTAGGCATTCAAGATAAAATTCCCTATCATGCGTCGCATGCTCAAGATGGAATAAAGTCGGATATAAAGGGATATAAAATGGATAAAATTATCATACGGGGAGGTGTGATAAAAGTAGATCAAATTTCTAATATTCATAATTGAAAAGTTATTTTTCTTGAATAACAAACTTTTTAAATTAACAAAATTAATATTATATTTCAATATAAATAATATTTGAATTCTAATATAATAAATTCAAAATAACAAAAAATAACAATTTAGATATTTTTATTTAATCTTATTATTATTTATATATTATAATTAATTCTATTTTATAATATAAATTCAATATATAAATATACTTATATTTATTACATATTTTAGGTATTTTAGTATTTTATTTACTATTTAATAAAATTTTATTAGAGAATGATGGAAGGGGAAGAAAGAAATAAAAAGAAATTAATTAAAAAAGAGAGGGGAAAATAAAATAATAAATCAAATAAAAATAAAGTAGTCAAGAGTGTCACGAAAGATTTTTCCAATCTTCTTTTGTAAAATTTTTAGTTCATTTATATTAATATGCCGTTTATACCAAACAATGTACATGAAATAATGTGAATATATCTGATTTTATTATTGCAATCATAAGGATATAGCAAAATTCATGAATTTTATATCCTATCCTATCCAATCCTATTATGATTAAAAATTCAGATGACTGAACATATAGTAATGTGTTTCTCATTGGATCATGCAGTTAATAGGCAATACTCCTATGGTTTATCTCAATAATGTTGTGGAAGGCTGTGTAGCTCGCATCGCTGCAAAGCTTGAGAACATGGAGCCTTGTTCTAGTGTTAAAGACAGGCAAGTAACAATTATCCCCCAGTTGCTGCAGCCTTGCATCAATCAGTACACTATGATATATATGCCGTCAACACAATTTACGCAGGATTGCACTTAGCATGATTGAAGATGCTGAGGAAAAAGGCCTGATAACTCCCGGAAAGGTGAATACAATATTACATTGGGCTAAAGGTTTAATTCTGAATATTTGCACGCCTATTGTTGCCTATGTTCTACTGATTTTGGAAAATGGTTCTTGATGGATGCATGGCGATTGAAGACCGTCCTTATTGAAATCACCGGTGGTAACACCGGCATCGGTTTGGCTTTTGTTGCTGCCATTAAGGGCTACAAACTTGTCCTTGTCATGCCCGCTTCATATAGTCTTGAGAGAAGAATTGTGATGCGAGCTTTTGGAGCTGAGGTATTCCTCACGGATCCTGCCAAGGGATTAGATGGTGACCTTCAAAAGGCCGAGGAGATCCGGGACAGGACACCGAATAGTCACATGCTCCTGCAGTTTGAGAATCCGGCGAACCCAAAGGTTCTTTATTTTACTTGTTGGTTTTTTCTGTCTGATTCATTTGAAATAACCTGCGTATAACATTGAGTCCACAATTCGAAGGATTGAAGAGTTGGTTTGTGATTGTGGCTGTAGATTCATTATGAAACTACTGGCCCAGAAATATGGAAGGACTCAGGAGGAAAGGTGAATGCGTTCATTTCAGGAATAGGGACAGGAGGAACTCTAACTGGCGTGGGCAAATTCCTTAAGGAAAAAAACCCAGAGATCAAGGTCAGCTCGAATTCCAAACGCATGTTCAGTTAGTTTCAGAGAGATAAATGACTGCTAAGTATATGTCTTTGTTTACTCTCTCGTTTACATCCAGGTGTATGGAGTCGAGCCAGTTGAAAGTGCAGTCCTGGATGGCGGAAATCCAGGTGAGTGCATGGATTTATCTTCTCTGCTTTCTGACTCGTCTTTGCTGTTGTTGGAACTCTGAGCAGTACAACTTTGGATATCACTGAGTTAGAAGCGAGTCCTTTCCTTCTCCTTATTTCTTCTTTTGGGGGGCGGGTGACTCATATTTTCAGTAGTGATGGTAGCACTGGCAAATAGCATGAAAAAAAGGCATTGTGCTATGTAGGAGACAAATTTCACCTTTTTTCATCCTCCTGTCCAGATCTATGCTACGGACTTTTTTATATGTATCAACTGTTTTTGGTCGATTATTTGATGTCTGAAACATACAATAGGCAAGCACTTGATACAAGGAATTGGCGCTGGTTTCATCCCACCAGTTTTGGACGTCAGCTTGCTTGATGAGGTCCTCCAAGTAAGTTTCGAACATTAGGCTAAAAATTTGGTTAGGCCATCCGCCTTGCTGTCAAGTTGAGGATACTTTCCTTAACTGATTAAATTACATGACATTTTGTGGCTCCAGATATCAAGTGAGGAAGCTATCGAGACTGCTAAGCTTCTTGCCCTGAAAGAGGGTCTATTGGTACTGACTTTTAACTCTGTCGCAACTCGTCTTCTCTTTCCGGATCCACTAACTGCCTTTTGCATTCTCACCTTTGGAAATCTTCCATTTTGTCATTGAATAGGTAGGGATCTCTTCAGGGGCTGCAGCTGCAGCTGCAATAAAGTTGGGAAAGCGGCCGGAATTTGCAGGAAAACTGATCGTTGTAAGTGTTAACTTCTTTGCATGTCGTTCATCTGTGATGCCTTAAGCTAAAAAGAGATGCTACTATTTCTTCCTTGATGATTCGGTGTTCGTCTTTGATCCGACACTTTGCTTTCCTCTTAATTCCCACCTTCAATTTCCGCATGTAATGTTTCCTCTAATGCCATTATTCTGGCCCTGACTTTCTCCCTCTGCTCTCCTTCCAGGTTGTTTTCCCTAGTTTCGGAGAGCGTTATCTTTCGACCGCCCTTTTCGATTCCATCAGGGACGAGGCTGAAAACATGACTTTTGATTAGAGTGACAATAGCCACTACTTGGTCCGATGTTAGTGTGAAATAAGCAGGCTGCCCTATCCATAGTGATCTCAACTTGTCTACTGAAATGTTGGCTATGGGCCTCCATATGCCGATGCCGTCCCGAGCACATTACAACAACTCCGTTCTCACTCCCAGGAACGACTTGCTTTCATTCGAGATTCAGTATGTTAAGATGTTTGCTGGAACTAATTTGTCAATGAGACGCTTTATATGATCTTTTCCACACTCTTGCAATCTTAGGGACTCCATCATCTGAATAAGAAGATGTCTGTAATTCCATATGAACTTTATTTGATTCCATGCTTTGGTCCGGTTCTATTTTCAAACTTTTGATGCCGTAATACCAAAAAAACTCATACAGATGAAACCCAAGCTTCTTATGCATCACGCTGTGCTTCATAATCATGTTTTGGGTACCAAATTACCTAACATTGATCTTACAAGCAACTTAGCAAATATTGTTAAATTTATGACTCGAGTTTGAGATTTATTGGACCTTTGAAGTTGCACAAAAGAGGAAATATATATATATATAAAAGGGCAGCAAAGTTTTTCTTCTTGTCGCAGAAGAGGCCGAAGAAGCTGAAGACGTTAGCTTCGTGGGGCCCAACACAATACCTTCTACGGATGAAGCCTCTGCACAAGAATATCTAAAAGAAAAGTGGGGCCCAAATACACACACACACGTTCAGCGTGAAGCCGAAGCAAGGAATGGTGGTGGGCCCAGGTCAAACTTTAACCTGGGCACACATATAAAACAGATATAATTTCCTTTCGAGAGGGTGTGTGTTGAGCGGCCAAAGACCTACGTAAAAGGAGAAGCCGCATGCCACCGAAGCATCGTTCTTGATCGAAGCGCCGTTCTCACTTTGAGTGCCATGATTTTCTTTGTTTGTGAGAGACATTCATAGGAGCTGGGTGCTTGGCTTTGGGTCTTCGTGTTTTTCATGCGACAAAGCTTACTCGTAATTTACATCTAAAAAAGATTCCAATAAAAATTGGTATATTGGGTGTAATTGGAGTTTGGGAAACACGGAGAAAGTATTTGAGTGATTTGAGTGTGTAATCTCCTTGTATCGCTTGATCTATAGTGAAATTCATTGTTACTCTCCCCGAGAATGTAGGTATTTATGACTGAACCATGTAAATCTGGTGTTTGATTTATTTTCTTATGTTGTCTATATTATTGTTTGATCTCTCGCTTAATTGCAACATATATTCTATGAGAGAGAAGCTCAGCTTTATCAGTAGAAGAGTGATAGAGCATGTTGGCACCGACAATCATGAGCTTGTCTTGCATTTGATCCGGTGGAAGAACTTAGGCTTTCCAAGTTACTTAAAATGCACATGATAACCATTCTGTTTTAAAAATCAATTTCTAGCTAGAAATTGATATTTCTATTTCTATTCCCCAAAAAAATTTCTAAGCGAAAATATGTGTTTAATAACCTTATAAAAATTAATGTTCCTAACTAAGGGGACAAGTGGATTCTCGGTGCACTGTTCATGGTTGCTCTCTAGACAGCCGATTGGTGCACTGTTCCTGCGTTTCCTAGTTCTGCTGAATCCGCACGGTTTGGCCGGTGGTTGGAGCTGATCTTTGGCGACAAGAGGCTCCTTCCATTGCCTAACAAACCCCTCTAAAGGTTAGCTTGATTTGTATCTCTCTTGCGGGTTGTTTTCAATCCGATGGGTTAGGGTTTTTGCGATTCTATTGCTCGATCTATTGTAATGGAGCCTGAGTTTGTTCGATTCCGTTTGAATGAAGAGGAAATGCGCATTCGTGGTCCCTCCTCTCCTAGAAATGATTGACCTTCGACGGATGCCTCATTGCTGCATGTGGATACCCAAAAGAACCCCCCCTCTACTGGAGTCGCAACCTCGCGACCTCCACCTGCGCCCCCAAGAAGCCGTCCTACTAGCAGAGGGCGATCTAAGTCTAAGCGACCTCAGTCTAGGGGAAGCTCGAAGAAGCTTGAGAGCCGTTCTTGGGCTGCGGTCGCTAGTGGTGCCAATAAAGGCTATGACCTTGAGTTCACGCCCCCGTCATTTGTGAATAACAAACCGGTTATTCATATGGATGAATCTGATCTAGAAGCTGCTGACCCTAAGTTATTTGATTGCCTTGTGGGATACTTCATTGGGAGGCAGCTGTCGTTTAAGGTGGTTGAGGAGGCCCTGAGGAGAGCTTGGGGTCCAAGTCTGCCAGAAGTCATGTCTAGCGGATGGGGGGTGTTTCTTCTGCGAATTGGTGATTATGAGTTCAAAAGGCGAATCCTGGAAGGTGGTCCCATCACCGTTGCAAGAATTCCTCTGATTCTCCAGCAATGGAAACCGGGTGTTGAATTGAATAAAAACACTCATAGGTCTATCTCGGTTTGGGTCAGGCTAAGAAACCTTCCATTTGCCTACTGGTCTACTCAATCTATCGGGAAAGTGGCTAGTGCCTTGGGTAAGCCGCTCTATGTCGATCAGAGAACATAATAGATGTCTATGCTGACTTTTGCTCATGTGTGTGTGGAAATAATAGTTCAGCAACCTCTGTGTGAAACTGTTGATCTGATTACTAATGGAAAAATGGATGTGGTGGAAGTTGAATACGAATGGAAGCGGCTGACTTGTGTAAAATGTGGCATGTTCGGGCATATCTGCAAAAGCGCTACTCCTGGCTCCTCTGCTGGGCGTTTTGTGGAAGGAGCTAAGGAAGTAGAAGTCATCCATAAGGTCAATCCGGATGCTGCGTCCCTCTCGAATAAGGGCAAGGAGGTGGCCATGCAACCCCCTTCAATGGAAGATGTAGTTAATCCACCCAACCATCCATCTATGTTGGTTTCTGCAGATCCCTCTGCTGGTGTGCCTGTCAATAGATCTTCTCATGTTGGGGAGTCCAGTTTGTCAAAGGCGATTCCTCAGGATCCCCATGTACCGAAGGCTTCATATCCTTGTAGCTCTACTCTGGCTGATCCACAAACAGGTGTTGAGGACTTATGATGGAAGCAGGTAAAGTGGAAGAATAAGAAAAAAAAGAAGAAGCAGGCAGCAAGGGAGGCTGCTACTGCTGCCAGAGCAGCAGAAGCTACGGCTTCCTTTGGCCTCTCTCCTCCTATAGAAGAAGGGTAAGTGCTAAAGCTGAATCCCAATGACCCTAAGGAATCCCCTGAGCCAGTGACGCACGTCCCGGCAAGGTTGGATCCTCCTTCTAAAGCAGACCCTCCTAGACTGGATGCTCCTTCGCCTCCGTTTGTGAGCTCGGATGAGATTTGTAAATCAAGCATTCAAGAGGATTCGAGTGAAGATGATTCTCCGGCTGGAGATAAACCTGCTCCCAAAAGGCTGACCCCGCCGTTAGTAGCAAATATTCAGGACCAGCTCCTGATACTCTTGTCTGATACCCCTCCTCCAGGCGATCCAAAAACGGTTGCTGCTGGCTCGAGGACCTCCAGGAAGAGGTAATTATGATCCTTGTTTTTTGATGATTATCGGTTTTTGGAATATTAGAGGTATCTTAAATCCTCTTAGGCGTGCCGAGATCAGGCGTTTTGTTGATGTTAATAAGCTCTCTCTTATCGGCCTGATTGAGACCAAAGTTCCTATGGAGTTTTTTGATTCGATCTCGGATACCCTCATTAGGGGGTGGAAGTGGTGTGCTAATGATGAATACGCTCCCCATGGGAGGATTTGGCTCGGCTGGAACCCGGATCAGGGGTCATTTTCTCCCATTTCTATTAATGATCAAGTAATTCATGGCACCTTTATTTGTAATCTCTCTGGATTGAGTTTCTGCATCTCTGCCATCTATGGTGAACACTCGTTTGCCCGTCGGAGACCTCTGTGGGAGGACCTCCAGCACTATAATGATCTCTTTTAAGACTCTCCTTGGTTGGTTGCTGGAGATTTTAATGCGATCAAGGATCCCTCGGACCGTGTTGGTGGTTCAACCAATTGGATCCCGTATTTTGATGAATTCGGCCACTGTTTGGAGCAAACAGAGCTAACGGATCTCAGATTTGTTGGCCTCCGCTACACTTGGTCAACCTCGGCAGGGAGTTCGAGGAAAATGAGGAAGATAGACCGAGTGTTGGTTAACAACAAATGGAATCTGGATTTCTCGTATTTGGAGGTGGCATTTCTAAACCCTGGCATTTCAGACCATACGCCGATGGTTGTAAGAGTTGTTCATCCGTCCCCAAGGAGGAAACCCTTCAAGTACTTCGATTTCTGGACAGATCACCCGGATTTTAAGGCGATTGTGCAGCGTGTGTGGGATAGCCCGGTCAGGGGTGTTCCTATGTTCAAGTTAGTATCCAAGCTGAAGATGTTGAAAGTTTAGCTCAAGCTCTTCAACCAGGACGCTTTCTCTAACATTTCGGCTAGAACGGCTGAGGCAAGAAAGGCCCTTAGAGCCACCCAAACAGATCTTCAATCAAACCCGTCCAGCCTTGCGCTTGTTGAACTCGAGAGAAGCCAACACAGGATGTTTGTTGATTTGAGAAACCAAGAAGAATCCTATTATAGATAGAAGTCAAGAATTAGATGGTTGAAAGAGGGTGATCAAAATACAACATTTTTTCACCATTCGATAAAAAGGAGACAACTCACCAACAGGATCCTATTTGTGAAGGACCCCTCTGGTGCTGTAATTACTGATTCGGTATTGGTGCCGCAGGTGTTTATTAGTTATTTCTCTTCGTTGCTTTCCCCTCATGAAGCCTTAACCAGGCCGTCTCTTTAAGAGGTGGATCAGGTCCTTCGACAACCGCTAGCAGCTGATTAGATTCACTTCCTCATTGAGCCGATTTTTGATGCGGAAATCAAGACCACTCTATTCTCCTTAGCCAAAGGCAAGGCCCCTGGTCCTGATGGGTTCTCGGCTGAATTCTACAAGACCAATTGGGAAATTGTAGGCCCATTGGTGATGGAGGCGGTTCATGATTTCTTCCGAATCGGCCGGCTGTTGAGAGAGGTAAATGCTACCATTCTTGCTTTCGTCCCTAAAGTTCCCAATGCTAGTGTTGTCTTTGATTTTAGGCCGATTGCATGTTGTAACACAATATATAAAGTGATTACAAAGATCCTGGCCAATCGCATAGCAGCGGTCTTAAATGATTTGATAAGTCCATCTCAAAATGCGTTTGTTAAAGGAAGGAGAATTAGAGATAACATCCTCCTAGCCCAGGAATTGTTTTCGGGGTTTCATCTCCATCCATATTTGCCTAAGTGTGCGGTGAAAGTCGATTTTCATAAGGCATATGACACGGTAGATTGGGAGTTTCTAGAACTTGTTCTTTCGGCTTTCCACTTCCCGGAGGGATTTATAAAGTTAGTGATGGCTTGCGTTCGTACGCCTAAATATTCCATATCTATTAATGGTGATCTCCACGGCTTCTTTCCGGGAGGTCGTGGCCTGAGGCAAGGGGATCCTATGTCACCCTACCTTTTCACATTGGTTATGGAAGTGTTTTTTAGATTATTGGTTTCCCGAATTGCGAATAATGAATTCAAGTATTACTGGAGATGTAAGCCGGTTCAACTAACGCATCTATTCTTCGCTGATGATGTGTTTCTCTTCTGTCATGCTGACTAGTCTTCCGTATCTATGTTGAAAAGAGGCCTGGATATATTCTCTTATTGGAGTGGATTGTTTCCTAACAAAAATAAGAGTGAGATCTACTTCTCGGGAGGGATTCGTCTATTAGGAACAGAATCCTCTAGGCATTTGGTTTCCAAGATGGGAAACTTCCTGTTCGCTACCTTGGGGTACTCATTATCTCCTCCAGATTGAGTAAGGCCGACTGTATTGCATTGATAGGAGCGTATTACCGCTAGGATTCAATCTTGGGTGCATCGTTTTCTGTCTTTTACAGGGAGGCTGCAACTGATTCGTTCGGTGCTTCATTCGATTCAATCATTTTGGGCAAGTGTTTTCTCTATTCCCTCTTCGGTTTTGTCGAACATTGAGCGGATTATGAGGCAATTCTTATGGAAGGGAACGGCCCTTGGGCGAGGAGGGGCCAAAGTGGTGTGGGATGATGTGTGTCAACCGAAAGTTGAAGGTGGCCTCGGCATTCGAAATCTAAAAGATTGCAATAGAGCTTCTATGCTCAAATTCATATGGATCCTTTTCACAGACAAGGAATCGATGTGGTGCCGGTGGATTCACTCCGTTTTCTTGTCTAAGAAGAACTTCTGGATTACTTCTCAACCTAGGACTTGTTCTTGGGCGTGGAAGAAAATACTCTAGCTTAGAAATCACTTTCGAACTTTGTTCATGTGGAAAATCGGAAATGGGCTGTCGATGTCTTTATGGCATGATTACTAGCTTCCATGTGGCCCTCTTGATGGCTTTGTTCCTCCCTCTTTTAGGGATAGTATGCGGCTCCCAGATTATGTGGTGGCTGCTGATTTATACACCCCTTTGAGCCATTTGTTCAGGGAGTTGTTGATCAAATGGGGCGTCCCTCTACCGTTGCTGGCATCGGACAATGACAAGTTTATTTGGTGTGGTGATCCTTCGGGCTCCTTCTCGGTTGCATCTGCATGGAATGCCTTACGAGCTAAGAAAGATCGGGTGGAGTGGGCTTCTCTTATTTGGGATAATGATGTAGCCCCTCATTACCAATTTATTCTCTGGCTTATATCTCGAAACCGGCTTCCCACGTAGGTGATGCTTTTAAACTATGGCCGCATTGATTTTAATGTATGCGCCTTTTGTAGTGAAGTCCCAGACTCAATCGATCATCTGTTCTTCCGGTGCCGCACTTCGGCTTCGCTGGCCTTCTTCTGGGCCGCTAGGTGTAATTTGCCGTGGAGGAATAGATGTTGGAAAGAAGTTCTCACCTGGCCCAGGAAATTCCTTACCGGAAGGACTTCTATCACAGGATAGCTCGATTCTCCTTCGGTGCTTTGTGTCATCTCATTTGGAAAAAGAGAAATGCGATCATCTTTAGGGGTGAATCCTTGGTGGTTTCGGCCCTTAAAAATCATCTTATCAAGGTGGTGAGAGACAAAGCTCTCACATTCACGGATGTTCGCCCTTCTCCAAGGATTAGAAGACTGCAGAGGGGGTGGGGTTTCGATCCAATCGTCTTCTCTACTGTAGCTGAACCTCTTTAGTTGCTTCTGTTGTTCTTAGGCTTCTCTATTCTTTTCCTTCGATAGAAGGGTCTGAGGTTCGGTCCGCCTGTTTGCCTTCGGGTTGGGTTGGTTATTGTTCTCTTTGAGTTTGTTTTATTTGCCTCTTGGCCTTTTGTCGGATCCCATTCACTCTTAAGTCTTTGAGAGTGTATGTTTTTGGATCCGATCTTTGTACATTTGTCCAAGCTCTATATATCTATTACCTTTACCAAAAAAAAAAAAATGTTCCTGAAATAGAAATTCATTTAATAACGACACGAAATTTCTCCCTCCCAAGTAGTGGTGGAGGCGTTGGGCGACCGGTGGGAGGTAGGTGGATGTCCGATGGTCCGGGTGCGTCCAACAAACGGTGGCTAGGGGGCGGCAAATAATGACAAGAGCGAATGATGAGAAAAATTTTCATTTTTCATTTTTGTTCTAGAAATAAAAAAGTTAAAAAATTTTAACTTCTGACTTGTGGTCCAAATTTATTTATGGAGTAGAAATCTATTCCAGAAATAAAATAAAAAAATGAAATTGCATTACTAAACAAATTTCTATTCTAAACATATTCCGGAAAATAGAAAAAACAGTGAAATAGAGAAACAAAATAGTTATCAGGCGCGCCCTTAGACTAATGAAGATCAAGATAGTGAACGAAGGTGAATATCGATGGATTCTTTAAGGGTGTGTATGGCAACGCTTTTCTTATTTTGTTTCTTAGAATTAAAAAAAAAATCCATTTGGTAATGTCAATTAATTTTTTCATTCCCCGAAATAGAAAAGTGAATGAGAAATAGATTTGAAACGGAAACAAGAAGTTAAAAAAAAAATAATAACTTCTTGTTCTTAGGAACAATTTTTAAAGGTAAGTTATTTTTCTTTTCTTCTTCTTCCTTGTAGCCACTTGCTAGCTATTTGCCACCTCTCAGCCGGTGCCACGGATATCGGCGGATGGTTGGGCGGCAACGGCGAGTGACAATAAGGAAGAAGAAGAAAAGAAAAGAAATCTTTTTTTAAAAAAAAATCTACATTACAAACAAATTTGTGGACTGTACCAAATGCATCTCCATTTTTTTTTTAATTCCAAAAATAGAAATTTTGTGTAATTATCAAATGCGTTCTTTTACTTATAAATTGTTTCAGGAAATGTAAATAGAAAAAGACTATTTTTAAAAATAAATTATTTCCCATAACAGAAATGTTACAAAACATATCATAAATATACAATGCTCAACGATAGGGTAATTATCATTTATAACAAAGAAGAGACAAGAAGTTGTGTTATTGTGATACATTATATTTTTTTTGTTAAACCTGCAAAAAAATACACTCAAGCATGCTAATTTTGTGTCAATTCATATAATTTTGGAAGTCACTCAAATTGGAGCGATAACTTAGGCCTTGTCTTGTAATACTTCAAATAGTACCTGATCCTATTTTTTTTCTTTCAGGAACAAAAGAATAGAAATCCATTTAGTAATTTTTTTTTGTTCCTCGAAATAGATTTGGAACAAAATCAAAAAACAGAAAAAGTTACTTTTTATTGCTAGGAACAATTCCAGAATCAAGCCCAATTTTTATTCTTTTCTCTTTTCTTTTCTTGTTCTTGTTCTTTTTCCTTTTGGTCAATTATTGGCCTTGATCATGGCTGACGACCGGCTAGATGAGGGCTGACAACCAAAGGAAGGAGAAGATGAAAATGGAAAAAGAAAAGAAAAAGAGAAAAAAAGAATAAATTATTTAAATTATTAAAATATAAAAGAAAATGGTTTGTACTATAAATTTTAAAGATTTATTAAACGCATTTCTATTTCGAGAATATAAATTTTGGGCAGTTTATTAAGCACTTTTAAATACTTAGAAATTATTTATGATAATCATTTTGTTCCCAAGAATAATTTCTTTTAAGAAATAATTTTTTATATTTCTATTCCATAAAATAGTTTTTGAGCAAAAGAATACAATAAGTAATTATATAAAATTTATATTCTCAAAATAGAAGAATAGGAATGCGTTTAGTACATTTCTCAAATTTTTTGTGATATAGAATTTCTTTTAATTATTAACATTTTTTGAAATTTTTTTTCTTTTTTTCCCTTAATTTTTTTGTGACATAAACTTTCTTTCAATTTTTTCAAAATTTTCTTTTTTTGTTCTTTTCTTTTTTTCCTTTCTACTTGTTTTATGCGGGTCGAACTCTCTCGCCAATTCAGTAGTCACTCTGTGTGGAACAAAGAGAGAGAGATGGAGATGGATGAGTTGGTCAGAATTTTGGGTCTTTGAGTGTGTAGTTGTGGCTTTCAGGGACCCATTGGGCGGTCGAAGGCGAGAAGAATCGAAAGGGCGTTTCTTGCGAACAGGGGACTCGCGAAGATTCATGATGGTAATGCTGTAGTTCGCAAAGGTTGCTTTTTTGGCTGATTGACCACGAGGACGAGAGCAAAGGTTTGGAGATAAAAAAGTGGGAAAGAGCATGGAAATGAGGGATGTTCCATTCCAAACTTCTCTGGGTATACCTGATCATTTCAAATGGTTCTAGATGGATGTCTGCAAGTAGTCAACTTCCTTCTCTATGACAATCCTTAGGTTGATTAACCTACACCATGGATAAAGTCAGATTCCGAGTAGTAGGAGTATGGAACACTACTTATGTTGCTTGTGGGTTCAATGAACTTGCTCTTGGAATCTTCTTGTTTCTTCTTGGGAGCAGAGGCTCTTGTTCTAAGCTGGTTTTTAGTTAGTGGGCAACCCAGAAGATAGATTGATGAGCGAGTGAAAATCTTGAGTTGACGAAGACAGTGACTTCATCTTAACGAATGCTAAGTCAATGCTGCTCTGCGTAACGAAAACGCTACTTATGTTGCTTGTGGGTCCAATGAACTTGCTCTAGGCGCCTTCTTGTTTCTTATTGGGAGCAGAGGGTCTTGTCCTTAGCTGCTTGTTATTTAATGGGCAACCTAGATGCCAGGCTGATGAGTGAGTGAAAATCGTGAATTGACGGAAACAGTGACCTTATCTTAACGAATTCTAGGCCCTGTTTGTTTGTATTCATTTTTTCTGGTCATGAACACAATTTCTATTTTTTTTTTGTTTCAGGAAACAAAAAAAGAACAGAAACGTATTTATTTGCGTTTTTGTTCCAAATCTATTTTTTTTCTCCTGAGAATAAATTTAGAACAGAAATAAGAAACAAGTTTGGAACACCTCCGAGAAACAATTTTTCTGCCTCTTATTTTTTTCTTCTCTTTCTTTTCTTCTTCTTTTTTCTTTGGTCGGTTGCCTGCCTTAGCCATGGCCCGTGAGGCCGAGCGTCACCAGCCCCTGGAGAGGCTTAGCCTCACCGGTGGCTGGTGAGCTCGGCCTCGCTCGGGGCCAATGAGCCTCACCATGGCTAGGCGAGGCCGCCAGCCATGGCTGAGACTGGTGACCGGCTAAGGCTGCGCATGACAAAATTTCTGAAACAGAAATTGATTTCTAGCCAGAAATCAATTCCTTAATTTCTATTCCCCGGACAAGTTTCTGAGCAAAAAAACCCGTTTGATAACGACTCAAAATTTCTATTTTTGAAACAGAAATCCATTTGATAATAGAGCAAAATTTCTATTTCTAGGAATAGAAATTGATTAGATAACAACATAGGAAATCCTCAAATATAAAATAATAGTCAAAATAATACTAAAACAACATAGGAAATCCTCAAATACAAAATAATAGTCAAAATAATACTAATACGTTACAAAAGTTGAAAATACAATTTCATGAAATTTCCGGCATATTATTATCCCTTGCCATTTTATTAGCAATTGTTTTCCTAAGTGTATTTATTTGGTTTCCCTCCTCGGTCAATGTATCATTTGCAAGCTCATCCTGCGTAGGTTCAAACAAGTACTGCGGAAGCATGAATATAGGTGCCATCAATGGCGCCTATACAGCCTTGTCATTTTATCAAAAACTAGTATTATACAAGATTATCAACAAAATAAAATTAATGATGTAAATGAATATATGAGAATTCTACCTTAAAGTAACGTTTATGGTTAGGAACCAATCGGGGGAATGTCGGTTTATTTTGATTCTCGAATTGAATCAGTCCAGTTGCTCGTCCTTAATTTCTTTATTATTGCTCAATGAACCTTTAATGGCCCTTGCATAGCAAAGAGAGAGATTCTCTTGAATCTCTTGCCTTCAAATTAAAATTCAAGATTGTGTAACAATCTAATTATTTTGATTTTGCAAGAATTTTGAATCCGTAAAAAAATAAGGTTAAATTTCTAAGCACGTTTTTTATTCATCTATTACGTAAGAATTTTTTCTTCAACTGGCCATGCGCTTGCCTTTTCTAGGAGGAAAGAGCCCCATTGTTTTTAAGTAAGCATTTAAAAACTTTGGTCATTTTTTAAAATTGGGGACCCATTCGATTGCCTTTTATCCTAAAGAGGAAGTTATAAAAAAAATAAAAAAAATGCAAAAAAAAAACACAAGCAAAATAAGAAAAAAATTAGCAATAATTTGTGAAGTTGTGGTTATGAGTGAATTAAGTTAGCAAGAAAGCACAAGATTCTTTTATATGGTTTGATTTCGTTTCGATTTCTATTTCAGAAACGATAAGTTAAAAATTTTAGCTTCGATTTCTTCAATTTCTCTATTTATGGAATAGAAATCTGTTTTAAATAGAGAAATCAAATTGCGTTATAAACGGATTTCTTTCCAAACATGTTCCAAGGAACGAGAAACAGAGAAATTGAGAAACAGAAATTTTGTCATGCGCGCCCTAAAATAAAGAAAAAATAAAATTAAAAAATTAAAAATAAACAAAAATATTTAAAAAGTAAAAGAAACAAAAAAATTATATAAACTTACCAAAAGTATTTATGTTTTTTTTTAATTTAAGGAATAAATTTATCAAATGCATTTTTCTGTTTAAAATTTGTTTCAATGAACATAAATAGATTCCAAACGCACCTAAGTCAATGCTGCTTAGGGGTGAGCGTGGTTCCGGGTAGAACCGAGAACCGGAACCGAACCGGAGGAGGTTCCGGTTCGGTTCCCGGTTCTAAGGGGACCGGTTCCGGTTCCCGGTTCTCTTTTTCCGGGAACCGGAATCGGCAAAGTTAAAAAATAAAAAACCCTAATCCCTTTCGCGCGAATTTCCCCCTTCAATTTTCCCCCTTTCCCTTTCTTTTTCTCTCTCTCTTTTCTCCCCTTTTTCCTCCTCACGTCACTTCCTGCCCCCACTTTTTTCTTTTCCCCTCTCTCTCTCTCCTCTTTCCTCTTCTCTCGGCCGAACCCTCCCACCTCTTCTTCTTCTTCTTCTTCTTTTTCTTCCTTCCTCTCGCCGGTTCTTTGCTTCACCCACCACCACACCGCCGCCCCACGCCCTACTCACCACCACCTCTTGGCCACCGAACCCCCACCACCCACTGCTCGTCCGACAAGCCGTCTCACCGTTGAGCCCGACAAGCTGTCTTGCCGTCCGCGCCATCGTGAGGCACCGCCGTCGTCCCCAAGCCACCGTCACCACCTCTTGCTGCCGCTTGCTCGGCCGTCCGAGCCGTTGTTGCTCTGAATCGTCACCACCTCCGCCCGAACCCGGAACCTGTTAGGTTAAGCCCCAAATTAATTTACCCTAGTCTCAGTTCCCACTTTCACTTCGCACTTCCTCTCTATCTCTGCCCGACGTTGCTCACTATGCTCCGTGCTCGCCCTCGACAAGTTCCTCGACGAATCTCCACACGGAGTCGGGCCTCAAGTCCCTCGACGAGTTCCTCTCCGGCAAGACCTACATCTCCGGGTAAAGCTCGTCTACAAGAAGCCGGCGAAGAAGACGACCGCATCCCCATCTTCGTCGGCTCGGAGGACCTCGCGTGGAACCATGTATCATCCCACCAGAGGCAGCGTTCGCGGTGGCAAAGACCGTAAGCTCTCTCTCTCTCTCGCATCGTTCTTTTTAAGCTCTTGAGCATTTGTGTTGTATTCTCTTTGCTCGATTCGAAAGCGCGGGGCTTTGAAGCTTGGGCTGGCTTTCGCCTCCTCGACAACGAGATTATCATCCTCAAGGTCTGTCCCTCTCTTTGGACGTCGATGGCTTTGGTTGGATTTGCTAGGGCTCGTGGCGCGGGTTTACTTGTTGTTGGGGGCTTCTGTGCTTCGGCTCGTGCGAGAGGATTTCTTTTGAATCTTAATTTGGGGTCCGTGCATTGATGGGGGTTTTGATGGGATTTCGTTTGTTTTTCTGTTTTGTGATGATAGGAGGAGATGCAGAGGACGAATCTGGAGCTGGAGTCGTATAAGGAGAATATAAAGGAGAATCAAGAGAAGATTAAGCTCAACAAGCAACTCCCTTACTTAGTCGGCAGTATTCTACTCTTTAATGTTTAATGTATGCTTCTGCTTTGGGCAAGATGCAAAGATATTGATGATGCCCTGCACTATACAACCCTTTCCAATGGAAATTTTGAAGTTGGAGTTCATATCCTTAGTTGGGCTTTCCCAGGGCTTCATATTTAGATTTAACATGGTTGTGACTTAAGATTAATCCTGCCATAATGGTTTTTCTAGAGTCGTTTGCATAGGAAAGTTCATGGCCTGTATTCAGGTAAACAGAAGTTGAAGTTGATGTCATGTCGAATACTTAAATTAATGGATATAGAGCCTCATCTGGTTCGGTTTTGTTTCTTCCCAATCCTTACGTGGATTTTTATTTTCTTTAATCTTGACTAGCTGCTTATGAAACTTCTACTTATCCTGTGAGTATATGTTATGATAATAACTTCTCTGGTGCACCCTGTTTGTTATCGAGCATATTCAAGGAGTATTTATCAATTTTGTCCTTCACTTTGTAGTAAGTGCCACCATCTTCTGAGGTGGTCTTGCCTTGACAAGGATGCCTTTCTTTTTACTGAGTCCTTTTGCATTACCTTCTTGCCGTGGCATTGTCTGGCAGAAATGTTTTGTTGATTCTAGTGAGTGAGGCTTTCTTGGGCCAAGTTACTTTTAGCTGCTTTTGTCGTTCCTAATTTCCTCTTTTGGTCCTTCCTTGAGCTGGGTAGAGATAATTCCTATGCCTTTTGTTTCTGCACATATTTTCCCCTCAAATTTCTGAACTTGATCTCCAAAATCTCTGACAAACTCTCAGCAACTTGATTTACAAGCTTTATCTAGTCTATCAATTTTTCGAGCATGGTTCGATTTGACTCCATGTTGATGGGGTCCAAGTCAATTTTGTTCCGCACTAAGGTACCCTGGCATTCACATACTAAGGAGTAAAGAGTTCAAGGGCCCACAATTTCAATAATTTGAATTTTTGGTTTTTGAAGACTTAGCCAGGAATTTTTCTTTAATGTTAGTCACCTAGATATTGCTGACGTGACAAATTTTTTGCACCCTTCCACACCACTCGATGATGAGGCTATGCAAAGGGGCACTTCTGTTTACCTTGTTGAGCGCCGCATTGACAAGCTTCCAAAGCCTTTGACAGAAGGTAATATGACATTTAGAGCTGTAAAATGTCTCTTTAACATCAGAGAAAAGACTGATTGTGGTTAATCCATGGTCCTGTCTATATCAAACTTAACATGTGAATTTATGTTGCAGATATATGTTCACTTCGGGTAGATGTGGAGAGACTGGCTTTTTCTGTTATCTGGGTATGTTTCTTGTTCTATCTTCGTCATTTGCTTTGCTCTTTTTGGTAAAGAGGATTGCATGTCCATTAGCCGCCATCACCAGACTACACTAAATGATAGCTCATGTGCTTACTAATCATGAATTGTCGGCCCTGTGTATACCAATATATTGATTGATCTTCCCATGAAAGGAGAACAATCTTGTTTACTGCCCATTTTCAGGAAATGACACCTGAAGCAGATATAATATCCACAAGATATACAAAAAGCATTATTAAATCATGTGCAGCTCTATCTTATATTGAAGCTCAGACAAGGATGGATGACTGGTAATCATGTAAATGTTGAGAAGGCTATTCCTCTATTCATATGAGCTCTTTTCTGGTGTATAACCTCTCACACATTGTACTAAACTTGTTCTGATTAATCAACATGCTATTTCCACATGACTTATCCTCTGTTCAATAAATTTTCACGTTAGCATAATTCGGCAATTCCTATTCTTGTTGTTGAGTCTTTCATGAGTCTTCCATTTTCTTAAACTAAAAATGAAAAAAAAAAAACTCGTTGGAACCTGTTGGAACGTGGAATCGATCCCGGAACTTGTGATAGGGTAGGTTCCAGGTTCTTGGTTCTGACGGGTAGGTTCCAGGTTCCAAAAAATGAGGAACCTGTACCCGAGGGTAGGTTCCAGGTTCCAAGCGGAACCTGTAAGGAACCGGGAACCGCTCACCCCTAGATATAATATCCACAAGATATACAAAAAGCATTATTAAGTCATGTGCAGCTCTGTCTTATATTGAAGCTCAGACAAGGATGGATGACAGGTAATCATGTAAATGTTGAGAAGGCTATTCCTCTATTCATATGAGCTCTTTTCTGGTGTATAACCTCTCACACATTGTACTAAACTTGTTCTGATTAATCAACATGCTATTTCCACATGACTTATCCTCTGTTCAATAAATTTTCACGTTAGCATAATTCGACAGTTCCTATTCTTGCTATTGAGTCTTTCATGAGTCTTCCATTTTTTTAAACTAAAAATGAAAAAAAAAAAACTCGTTGGAACCTGTTAGAACCTGGAACCGACCTCGGAACCTGTGACGGGGTAGGTTCCAGGTTCTTGGTTCTGACGCGTAAGTTCCAGGTTCCAAAAAATGAGGAACCTGTACCCGAGGGTAGGTTTCAGGTTCCAAGCGGAACCTGTAAGGAACCGGGAACCGCTCACCCCTAATGCTGCTCACGTTGTGTGTGTGTGTGTGTGTGAGAGAGAGAGAGAGAGAGAGAGACTCAAAGCCTTTTGACTATTATATATTATAGGCGGTCGGCTCGGCCCCAATAAATGAATCCTTGACTTCCTTTTTCTTTAACTGGGCAAGCAAGTTTTAGTTTGTCTTCTCGAACTCTACGACCTTTGCGTGCTCCAGTTTCCTCCTCCTCGTCACTGTCTGCCTTATCTTCCTTACTGGGTTCAATCCAGTCTCCTCTATTTAAACTCGCATTGCTCGAATAGCTTTCCCCTGCAGAGCGATTGGCGAGGCATACTGCGTTTTCTGATAAGTGGTCTGGCGAGTTTGTTAACACAACAGCGAATTGCAATGTTTGATTGCTGCTGCTTTCGCTGCTCCTGCTCTTTTTTATGGGTGCCCAATGAAGTTTGCGAGAGTTTCTGGAGCTTTCTTCGCATTTGTTCTTTTAAAAAAAAAAAATTAGGGCGAAACATATGGGTGTTGACCAAAGTCCTGCTGAGCTTATGTCGAAACCTGATATCTCGAGATGTTGGCGCTCTGTTGCTAGACACGAAGGATGAAAAGATTACACTATCAGAAAAAGAAGTGAGGCATGCCGTGTAGTTAGTTGCTTCAGAAAGTCTTTTAATTTCTCAAATGCTCACTTGAAATAGGTGCAGATGAATTTCAGTGAAAACACACGATTCCCTCCTAGAGGATGTGAAAGTCAGGGAATTGTGTGTTTTCACTGCTCTTTCATTGAAGTTGACAGTTGATGAATTTCGTCCATGCCTTTTTTTCCCCTTTCACGCCTATAATTGAGCTGATTTAAGTGTTCCGATTGTTGCTGCAAGTTGGCTTCATTCGATATCATTTGCTTGCCCTTCATGCTGGAGTGATGCACTTTAGTAGACGCATGGCCTTGGCTACTCTTTTGTGGAATAAGCAATATGTAGAATGCAAAATGCATCGATGGAATTACAAACAAGATCAGTCCCTTTGTTGTTGCTTCTCAATTGACTTTCAATTGGAAGACTTATCTCGCAATTTATTTCCTTTGTTGGCTTCTAGATTGTTATGAAAACACGACATGGAGGGACAGTGTGCTATCAAGATAGACGTCACCGAGGTAAACTCTCTATTAATGCCATTTTCCCAATGTCATTATGATTCTCTCACAAAGTTCCTGTTGGTCGTGTGCTATCCAATTGACGTGTTTCTCATTGTATTGTGCAGTTAATAGGCAATACTCCAATGGTTTATCTCAATAATGTTGTAGAAGGCTGTGTTGCTCGCATTGCTGTGAAGCTTGAGAATATGGAGCCTTGTTCTAGCCATGTTGTAGGCAAGCACTTGATACAAGGAATTGGTGCTGGTTTCATCCCACCAGTTTTGGACGTTGGCTTGCTCGACGAAGTCCTTCAAGTAAGTTTCCAACATTAGGCTGAAAATTTGGTTAGACTATCCGCCTTGACCGTCAAGTTGAGGATACTTTCCTTAATTGATTTAATTACGCGACATTTTGTGGCTCCAGATATCAAGTGAGGAAGCTATTGAGACTGCTAAGCTTCTTGCCCTGAAAGAGGGTCTACTGGTACTGACTTTATCTGTCATAACCCGTCTTCTTTTTCCGGATGCATGAAGTGGTCAGTGAGGAGAAAATTTCAGACCATATTGCTGTGACGGCCCTTATATATTAACTGCCTTTTGCGTTCTCACCTTTGGCAATCTTCGGCTTTGTCTTTGCATAGGTAGGGATCTCTTCAGGGGCTGCAGCTGCAGCTGCAATAAAGTTGGGAAAGCAGCCGGAATTTGCAGGAAAACTGATCGTTGTAAGCATCAACTTCTTTGCATTTTGTTCATCTGCAACGACTTAAGCTAAAAAGAGATACAATTACTTCTTCCTTGATGATTTGGTGTTTGTCTTTGATCCGACACTTTGCTTCCTACTAATTCCCACCTTCAATTTCTGCATGCACAGTGTTCCCTCTATTGCCATTATTCTGGGCTTGACTTTCTCCCTCTGCTCTCCTTCTAGGTTGTTTTTGATATAGCTAGTACGAGTACCTAGAGGGGGTGAATAGGTATATAAAAGATTTTTCTTGAAAATTTCTTTATAATTGCGCAATACTTAGACAGTTGAGGAATTCGCAACAAGTAATAATCAACGCAAGACTAAGTAAAGGAAAGAGAGAATTGAACACGCGGTTTATAGTGGTTCGGCTTGATTCAAGCCTACGTCCACTCTTCTGCACTGACAACCAATTGGCTAGATTCCACTATGAACAAAGAGATGTTATAGTGTTGATCTTCCTTGATTTCTAGGTGTAGATGATCTACCACACTCACTCAAGGTATCACCAAGTATGAACACTCTCTGTGTATACAATTTTGCTCATAATGAATCGACTAATAATCAAGGTGTTTCGCACTGAATTTCTCTATCGATCACGCACTTTCACAACTAGAACGTCTTCCTTTTTATACTCCTTTATGCCATCATACCGTTGGCACTTACCAAAGGAATTCCTCCAATCTACCCGTTGGACGGAATCAATCAAGAAGATCATTCGAGCTATAAAAGGAACTCCGACGATAGCCCATCAATCCCGTCGCCCATACAATCGATCTTGGTTTCCAAGAATAGAACATTCCAAGAATACTTCGTCGACCATCGGATCTTCAATTGATCTAGATACGAACAAAAGAATCCGTTATATTTATCCAGCCAAAAAGATCTTCTCCGAGAGAATAGGATTAAATCCTCAACCATATACTTCGGATCTGGATTTCCTTCGTCACGGATCGGAAAGACTCAATGAGAATAGTTTTGAGTCTTGAGTCTTGAGTCTTGAGTCTTGAATCTTGAGTCTCGGTGATCGAAAGTCTTCAAACTTTAGACTAGACAATCTGCGATATCCGGACTAGATCGATAGAAACGTTTTGTCGCCTTCAAAATATTCTCGAAAGATTTCTCCAACAATCTCCCCCTTTTTGATGGTGACAAAACTTTCCTGTAGATTTGAACCACTTTGACCTCGCAAAAACATTTCTCAAGCAATATGGCTATCTCATAAAGATTTAACAAAACAAACTACGCATCCACAAAATTGGTTAGTCTTTCATGAGTAATACCATAATTCCCATAAACTCGAGATTTGAATAGAAATATGTAGTCGCTTGGGCATTATTCTGGTTCTTTTCAACGGAGTTCTTTTTTCAACGCACGATAGAGTTTGTAAATATAAGAGGGTTTTTGACTCTTACCCTTGGCGTTGAATGACGTGGTGGAAAGTGAGTTGGGCTCTGTTGTCGACTCGATAATTCTTCTTCTTCGGTGAGATCGAAGTGGGTAGGTCCCTCCTTCATCCTCTTGGTCCCTTGATTCTTGATGACTCAATCCTTCCTAGGGATGAGAGTGACAATAGCCACAACTCGGTCCGAAGTTAGTGTGGAAATAAACAGGCTGCCTATTCATGGAGATCTCATCTTGTCCACTGAAATGTCAACTACTGGTTTTCGCATGTTGATGCTGTTCCGAGCACATTAGGAATGACTTGCTATTGTTCGAGATTCAGCATGTATGTTTGCTGGAACTTATTTGTCAATGAGACACTGTATGATCTTTTCCTCTCTCTTGCAGTCTAAGGGACCTTAGCATCTGAATAAGATGTCCATAATTTCCTGCGAAAGTTGTTCGATTCCATGCATCGGTCCTGTTCTATTCTCGAATTTTCAATGCCCTGATACCAGAAGAACTCATACATATGAAACCCGAGCTTCTGATTCAGTGCGCTGTGCTTCATAATCATTTTTCGAGTACCGAATTACCTTATATTGATCTTAAAAGCAACTTAGCAGATATTCTATGAGGGAAGCTTACTTTTATTAGCAGAAGACTGATAAAGCACATTGGCAAAGGCAGTTGTGAACTTGTTTTGCATATAATCCGGTGGCTGAACTCAGACTTTCCACGTTGCTTAGACTCATGAAGATCAAGATCGTGAAGGAAATGAATATTGATCGATTCTCTATATATACGAAGTTCACCGATATGGTATTATCATTTATTATAGAGAATTGGGAATGCCTATTTGCATATCGAGGGTCCGTTCGTTTCACGGAAAACAACTTCCAGGAAAATTTGTGGTGTTCGGATGGCGGAAAATAGATGGTCAAGGAAAATGTTTTCCGGTCAATGGAAAATCTCCCCCATCAGATTGTGAAAATCTTTTTACGTGCTTATGCACGCGCGAGAGCGCGATCTTCTGTTGCGCTTCTTTCTTTACTCATCTGCCATGTCTGCCCTCTTTCTCACGAAACCTAGGGTTTCTGATCTCATCATTCTCCTCCTTCCACACCGACGATCAGCAGCGGCGGAGCATCCCCTTATCCAGCAGTGTTGGATCTCTGCCGTCACGAAGCCCTGGGTTTCTGATCTTGTCCTCCTCCTCCTCCTTCGACGCCAACTATTAGCAGCAAGAGGCCGGTGGTGCTGGATCTCCTCCCTCACAAAGCCTTGGGTTTCTGATCTCTTCCTCCTCCTTCAATGCTGACGATTAGCAACGGAGTGTCCCCCTTGTCCAGCGGTGCTCAATCTCCGCGACGTGCCCTGAGCTCATTGAATCTGGCGACCGGGTCTTGGTCGGCCGCCGGGCAGCTGGCCATCGTCAGGCATGCAACGGTGGAGGAAGGAGGAGGAAAAAGGAGGAGGAAGGAGGAAGGAAAAGAAAAAGGAAAAAAATAATAAAAATTTCGATTTTTTAAAAATACAAATAATTAAAAATTCATTCTAAAAAATAAAAAATAAAACTAATTTTTTGGTCAATTAAAAATATTAAAATTCAATTTTTGATAATTTTTCCCAAACAATTAAATTAGCTAATGAACAGTGGAAAATATTTTTCATTCAAAATTCAAGTTTCAGTCAAATACCGAAAAAGAGAGTCATTTTCCTAGAAAGTGGCTTCTGGAAAAATATTTTCCGGAAACGTGATATTTTCTGCGAAATGAACGGACCCCTAATATAAGAAGTGCTATCGTGAAGCATTTATAATTTTTTGTTAAACCTACAAAAAAAAACACTCGAGCATATTAATTTCATGTCAATTCATATAATTTTGAAAGTCACTCAAGTGGGAACAGGCAATTTAGAATTATTGGGAAACTTAACGAGAAAGGGTTTGGTAAATCATTGCGATAATCAGTTTTTAAATAATCAATCTTATACATATAACTTATTAATACGTCGATTTTGGCAGAATATTTGAATAAAAAATTTACCAACAATTGCTTAAATTTACTGACCTTTATTGTAACTTGCCACATTTTAGGAAATAAAAAAAAAAGTCGCTAGATTTTAGGTAAAATTCTAAATAAGGATATGAAGTATTCTTGTTTTTTCAAATAAGGGTCAAAAGTAGATTTTGTTTTAAATAAGGATCTCTAGTAGTCAAATTGTCTCAAATAAGGGCCTTTGGATGACTAATGACTATTCCGATAATTAGAGAAAGGGTATTTTGATTTAGGGTTAATATCCTGAAAACCCTAAATTGGTACACTTGACAAATTTACCCCAAACTATTTTTTTGATCATGAAAAACCTCAAACTGGTACATCTGTGACAAATTTACCCCAATTAACCATAAAAAACTCTAAACTACTACATTTATGACAAATTTACCCCCAAATTAATTTATTCGACCGCAAAAAACTCCAAACTGATAAATTGGTGACAAATATATCCTCCGTTAAATTAGATTAATACAAAAAAAATCACAAAAATTGTAAACTATGACAAACAGTGTGTAAAATCTCAAATTAATATATCAATCAACTATCACGTGTTATTTAACTTAATAATTTGATAATAAAATTTAATAAAAACAAACGAAGGATAAATTTGTCACAAGTATATCGTTTATGGTAAATTTGTCAAAGGTATATCAATTTGGGATTTTTGGTGGTCAAAAAAATAGTTTGGGGCAAATTTGTCACATGTGTACCAGTTTAGGGTTTTTCCCCTTTGATTTAAAAAAAAAAAATTGTAACCATATTATTTTTTCTTTTTTTCTCTTCCCTCCCCTGGCCATCACCGTCGATGGTCAACGAAGGTTGCCCACCTCAAGCGAGGGCTCGCCGGATCTAGCGAGGGTCACCCTCGTCAGCATCGGGTGAGGGTCGCCTCACTTGGGCTAGGTGGGGCGAGGGTTGCCCGAGTGATATTTGGTGAGGGCAACCCTTGCTAGATCTAGCAAGGAGTGCCGTTACCCAACGTTAGTGAGGGTTGGCCTCGCATGAGTCCGACAACCTCCATCATGGCCGGTGGAGTGAAGGGGAAAAAATAGAAAGAAAAAGAAATAAATAGAAATAAAAAATTAAAAGGTGAGAATGACCTTTGATATGAGAGGTTAGCCCTCTTTTGAAATTGATAATACAGCTACTTTAGGTCCTCATTTGAAACAAGTTCCACTCCAAGCTATTATTGAGATGATTTGACTACTTTAAGCACTTATTTGAAATGAGATTCACTTCAAGCGTTTATTTGAGGAAATGAGAACATTTTAAGCTCTTATGTATAATTTTTCCTAGATTTTATTTCTTAAAAAGAAATTTTTTCAAAAAATTGCTCTGCATTAAGAACATAAATGGATAATGACATAAACAGTTCCTAAATTTTGGCCCATTATGTAATTTGATCCTTGAATTTTTAATTTGATTAATATAATCCTTGAACTTTATACTAATAAGCAATGTAGTTCTTGAATTTTTAATTTATTCAATGTAATTACATGTATCAAAAGTTTAGGTTGCACATTGGTTTAAAGTTCAAATACTATATTAAATAAATTAAAAGTTCAAATGTCAAATTGCATATTAGATTAAAATTTGTTTACTCGTGTCATTATCCTGAACATAAACTTGTGAGAGGCCCAAAAACCGAATGAGGCCTTCGAAGCCGAATTGGGTTCGCTCCTGTTTTGATCTCGCCCCCCATGGCGGCGCCCACCGCTCGGCTTGGCTCTCCAAACTCCGCCTTTTCTTCTTCTTAATGCTCCACCTCGCTAATGATACCATGATATGTCTTCTCTATTGGTTATTTCTCAAAACTCCTTATTGAAGTATCGTAGTCTCGTCGAAGATCACATTTTTGCTAATTAGAAAACCGACTAATCTAGGATTAGTACATCACAGTCGATAGCCTTTCACCCATTGTGCATAACGCAAAAATATGCACTTCTTCGTCCTCAACTCAAGCTTACAATCACTCGCATGAGCATATGCAAGACATCCGAATACACGTAATCCGAAGTAGTCGATAGGTCTCCTCGACCATACTTTCTCAAGAGTCTTCCACTCGATAGCAGATGATAGAGATCGATTAACTAGGTAACATGCCATGTTCACTACTTCGGCCTAATATTTCTTGTCAAGTCCTACATGCGAAAGTATGCATCGAGCTCACTCAAGCAAAGTTTTATTCTTCCGTTTTGCCACATCGTTCCGCTATGGTGTCATAGGTACTGTTTGATGTCTAATAATATATTTTTTCTCACAAAACTTGATAAAGTTTTTACCATAGAACTCCATGCTATTATCGGTTCTCAAATACTTGATTTATTTATCTAACTACTTCTCAATCAATATCTTAAATTTCCTAAACTTATTAAACACATCATATTTGTGTTTCAGAAAGTATGCCCATATTTTCCTCGAATAGTCATCGATAAATGTTAGCATATATAGGGTACCTCCTTTCGAAGGAACTGAAGACAGGCCCTGGACGTCTGAATAAATATATTTAACTGGTCGTTTGATTGAATGAGCAGCTGTAGTAAACTTAACTCGATGCTACTTCCCAAAGATGCAATGTTCACATAAGTCTAGCTTCCCTGTCTTTTGACCATTTAACAACCCTCTTTCACTTAGCATCATCATACATGCCTCACTTATGTGCCCTAAACGCACATGCCATAATTGAATTAAGTTAGAGTCTGACTCACCTAATGAAACTGTAGTGATTCTAGTCACGATCTCTCCAAGTAGATGATAGAGAGTATTCACTTTCTTTCCCTTCATCACCGTCATGGCACCTCGAGAGATCTTTAGTACTCCACCTTTAGCGGTGTACTTACATCCAATTCGTCGAGTGTTTCCAGAAAAATAAGATTCTTCTTAAGCTCCAGTACATGCCTCACATCTATTAATGTGCACACCATCCCATCGTGCATCCGAATCCGAATTATCCTATCCCCACAGCCTTACAAATTACGTTATTCCCAAAAAAAACTTCACCACCATATATAGTCTAGTAAGTAATAAATCAGTTCTTATGAGGAAGTGTCCCCTGGACTTTCTATAAAATGATTTCAATATGCTTTTACCTTTGCTGCTACTAGGCCCTCAATGTTGTTCTCTAGCCTGAATCGTCAGTGCTTGTGCTACTCTTTGCACTCGACTATCATCTTGCAATTTTCTCTGTCACTTCCTAGAGAATAAGACAGACTTTACCTGTTCTGAGGTAATAGTAGTATGCTACTGCAACAACAGTGAATTAGTAAAGTGCTCTCATGACCCTAGTAAAGAAGCTAACAACATCATGCCATATTCTTTATTATTAAGTATCTTACTGATGTTTTTTAAATCCATTATGAGTTTATTAAATTCATCTAAGTGGATTCTGATAGACGTACTTTCAGTATATCTAAATTGAAACATTTTCTTCAACATGTATAAGCGATTGTTCAAATATTTCACATAGAGTACTTGAAGTTTTGTTCATACTACTGCAGGATCTTTCTTCTCGGCAACCTCTATTTAAAACACCATCTGACAAATTTAACAAAATTGTGCTCTTTGTTCTTTCCTTTAACTTTACCCTTTCAAAAGCTTTGAGTGTAATCGCCAACTTATCTTCACCATCTTGGTTAAAGCTTGGTTGTCAATAATACCCGCATCTTGATGCTCTATAGCCCAAAGTTATTTCTTCCTTTAAACTTCTCAATTTCAGATTTCCTCTTGAACATAATTGCAACAATAGAATTTCCAAATAATAATTAGATAAGCAAAAACTCCAAATCACAATCAAGAATTTTGATCCCAGGCTCTGATACCAATTGTTAGAATATAATACGTGAAAAACGACAGGATATTGCAATTTACATCAACGTAAAATCACTAGAAAAATAAATGAGAATAATAAATACACTAGAAATTTACATGGTTCGGTCCGAGTATCGGTAAGTTCACGAGGAGAGCTAGCAGCAAATAATCCACTATAATTGGAGAATCGAAGTTTACAATCACTTACACGCTCAAGTATTTTCTACACATAAATTTAAGCTCAAACCCAAAGTGTTTATAAAGACACAACTTACTTGGATATAAACTCACCGTATAAAATTACCACACATTCAAGCTCAAAACAAAATGCTCTACGTACGCCAAAATCAGAAACTTCAACGTTTGTCTTTGGTTTGAGTACGTATAGCTTTGCATTCCTATTCAAGGCTTCGCATGGCTTCTTTCTGGACGTCTTTCTTGTGCTGCACTCAAATCTTGCAGCTCCTCCTTAAGAAAGAACATGTTCTGCTTTTTATATGTGTGCCCAAGGTCGAAATTTTGACCTAGCCCACTCATTTAAATATTTAGTGTGAACCACTTCTTTTTTTACAATTAAAGGTTTGAAACCCTTCCTTTTTCTTTAATTTTATATTATTTCCTCTTGTATAAACCTTCATGTAGTCCAACAAAGCTTCTTTTGTTGACCGAAGACATCTAAAATCCAAAAAGAATTTCGAATTTCTTTTCTTGTGCGTAATTTTAAATATTATCTTTATCAGCAAAATATCATCATAATTAAATAATAAAATTTTTATCTAAATAAATCGCGTTTTGCAAATGTTCAAATTTGAGACATAAATTAATGAGGCTGACGGGAGAGTGAAAATCGTGAATAGACGGAAACAGTGACTTTATCTTGATGAATTCTAAGTCAATGCTGCTCTGCATAACGTTGTGTGTGAGAGATAGAGAGAGAGAGAAATTCAAAGCCTTTTGAATATTATATTATAGGCGGCCAACTCGGCCCCAATAAAAAAAAAAAAAAAAAAAAAAAGTGGGAAGATGGTGGTGACGAAAGTGGACAAGGCGCGGAGGCTTCGAAATCTGCAAATGAATCCTTGACTTCCTTTTTCTTTAACTTGACAAGCAAGTATTAGTTTGACTTCTTGAACTCTACGACCTTTGCGTGCTCCAGTTTCCTCCTCCTCGTCACTGTCTGCCTCATCTTCCTTACTGGGTTCAATCCAGTCTCCTCTATTTAAACTCGCATTGCTCGAATAGCTTTCCCCTGCAGAGCGATTGGCGAGGCATACTGCGTTTTCTGATAAGTGGTCTGGTGAGTTTGTTAATAAAACAGCGAATTGCAATGTTTTGATTGTTGCTGCTTACTCTTTCTCCTGCTCTTTTTTATGGGTGCCTATTGAAGTTTGTGAGAGTTTCTGGAGCTTTCTTCACATTTGTCCTTTATGGTGAAACATATGGGTGTTGACCAAAATCCTGCCGAGCTTATGTTGAAACCTGATATTTCAAGATGTTGGTGCTTTGTTGCTAGACACGATGGATGAAAAGATTATACTATCAGAAAAAGAAGTGAGGCATGCTGTGTAGTTAGTTGCTTCAGAAAGTCTTTTAATTTCTCAAATGCTCACTCGAAATAGGTATAGATATTCTCCTAGAGGACGTGAAAGTCAGGGAATTGTTTGTTTTCACTGCTCTTTCATCGAAGTTGACAGTTGATAAAATTCGTCCATGCCTTTTTTTCCCCTTTTACGCCTATGATTGAGCTGATTTAAGTGTTCCGGTTGTTGCTGCAAGTTGGCATCATTCGATATCATTTGCTTGCCCTTCGTGCTGGAGTGATGTCGTTTAGTAGACGCATGGCCTTGGCTACTCTTTTGTGGAATAAGCAATACATAGAATGCGAAATGCATTGATGGAATTACAAACAAGATCAGTCCCTTGGTTGTCGCTTCTCAATTGACTTTCAATTGGAAGACTTATCTCGCAATTTATTTCCTTGTTGGCTTCTAGATTGTTACGAAAACACGACATGGAGGGACAGTGTGCTATCAAGAGAGACGTCACCGAGGTAAACTCTCTATCAATGCCATTTTCCCAATGTCATTATGATTCTCTCACAAAGTTCTGTTGGTCGTGTGCTATCCAATTGACGTGTTTCTCATTGTATTGTGCAGTTAATAGGCAATACTCCAATGGTTTATCTCAATAATGTTGTGGAAGGCTGTGTTGCTCGCATTGCTGCGAAGCTCGAGAATATGGAGCCTTGTTCTAGCGTTAAAGATAGGCAAGCAACAATTATCCCTCTGTTACTGCTGGCTTGCATTTATTAGCACACTGTGATAGATATTCATCAATACAATTTATGCAGGATCGCACTTAGTATGATCCAAGATGCTGAGGAAAAAGGCCTGATAACTCCAGGAAAGGTGAATTACATTGGTCTAAAAGCGCTATTCTGAACATTTACACAGTCACTGTTGTCTATGTTTAACCTTCTGATTTTGGAAAATGGTTTTTGATGGATGTATGGCGATTGAAGACCGTCCTTATCGAAGTCACCAGTGGTAACACCGGCATTGGGTTGGCTTTTATTACTGCCCTTAAGGGCTACAAGCTAATCCTTGTCATGCCGGCTTCATATGGTATTGAGAGAAGAATTCTGATGCGAGCTTTTGGAGCTGAGGTATATATCACGGATCCGGCCAAGGGATTAGATGGGGTCGTTCAAAAGGCTGAGGAGATCCAGCACAGGACACCAAATACTCACTTCTCCGACAGTTTGAGAATCCTGCAAATCCAAAGGTTCTTTATTTTAATTGTTGATTTTCTTCTGCCTGATTCTTTTAATTTATCTGTATATGCATTTATGTCCACACTTTGAAGGATTGAATAGTTGATTTGCGATTGTGTCTGTAGATTCATTATGAAACTACTGGCCCAGAAATACGGAAGGACTCGGAAGGAAAGGTGGATGCCTTCGTTTCAGGAATAGGGATAGAACTCAAGAAACCAAGTTGGGACCAAAATAAATGCAATAGCCACTAGTAGATTTTCGGTCATCAGGGCAACCAGCCCAATCAGCATCCGTAAACGCAGTAAAGGTCAATTGGCGAATAGGTCGCAAGGCAATGCCATAATGAATAGTAGCCTTGAGATAGCGCAAAATCCGTTTGACGGCTGACCAATGATCTTCAGTTGGACAATGCATAAATTGACACACTTTATTGACGGCAAAGGATAAATCTGGCCTAGTAAGAGTGAGGTATGGCAGTGCCCCAACCGTACTTCGATAAGTGGAGACATCAGTCAGTGGTTCACCACTTTGTTTTGACAACTTAGAAGCCGAGGGAGCCATGGTGATGAGCAAGGTTTTGCATCAGCCATACCTGTACGGGTTAGAAGATCGGTGGCATACTTGGATTGAGTGAGGGACAACCCATTAGAGGATCTATGGGCTTCGATGCCAAGAAAGTATGATAAATTTCCCAAATCAGTGATTGAAAACTCAGTGCCAAGACGAGTAATTAATTCAGTGATGGAGGAGGTAGAGCTCCCAGTAATAATAATGTCGTCCACATAGATGAGAAGAAGTAGAATGTGATTAGAGCGATGCTGTATGAATAATGAAGAATCAGCAGTAGAGGCTACAAACCCAATAGAGAACAAATATGAACTTAGCCGAGAAAACCATGCTCTTAGGGCTTGTTTTAGCCCATATAGAGCTTTCCGAAGACGACATACATGGCCAGGATAATGCGGATCAACAAATCCTTGGGGTTGCTGCATGTAGACTTCTTCTTTAATGGTGCCATGAAGAAATGCATTCTTAATGTCCAATTGACGTAGAGACCAGTTATATGTGATAGCTAAGGAGAGAACAACTCGAATCGTTGTCGGTTTGATAACCGGACTAAAAGTTTCATCATAGTCTAAGCCAGCCTGTTGAGTAAAGCCCTTTGCAACGAGCCATGCCTTGTATCTATCAATTGAGCCATCAGATTTGGTTTTTAGGCAATAAATCCACTTGCAATTGACCACATTCATAGAAGGGTGATGAGGGACCAATTCCCAGGTGCCATTTTGAATGAGAGCATTAAATTCATTGGCCATAGCTTGCTGCCAGTTGGGGTCTTTGTTTGCAACAGAAAAACAAGTGGGTTCACTTGGCGTCAAGCTTGAGTGAAAACAAGAACAAAGTGGGTGCTTAGTGGAAAGAAAAACCTTTGGTTTGCGAATGTTATTCTTTAGACGAGTGACCATTGGATGGGTAGAAGTTGGTGGTTGAGGTTGAGAAGATTGTAACGATGGAGCTTCTGGAGAAGAGGATCCAGAAGATTGCTGAATATGTGATGAGGAGTCATCCATGATAGTAGATGGACTTGATGGAGTTGATGTGGTGGTGGGCACCCCCTGAAACTGTGGGGGCTTAGTAGAGGAATAACCAATGCAAACAGGAGAACTAGGCGATGGTGATGACAATTGACCAGATTGTGAATTAGCAAAAGGGAAAAAGTTCTCTTGAAAAATCACATGGCGAGAGATATATATTCGGCCAGTGCTACGATGAAGACAACGATAGCCACGGTGATGGGGAGAATAGCCCAGGAAGATACATTGCATTGTTCTGTCTTCAAGTTTATTGCGGGTATAAGGGCGCAACCAAGGGTAGCATGCACATCCAAAAACACGCAATTGTAAATAATCAGGTTTTTGGCCAAACAATTTCTCATAAGGAGACAATCCACTCAAGACTGTTGTAGGGATGCGGTTAATTAGAAAGACCGCAGTGAGGAAGGCATCATTCCAATATATACGAGGAACAGAAGATCGGGTAAGCAATGTGATGCCAGTTTCCACAATATGACGGTGTTTGTGCTCAGCCCAACCATTTTGCTCCCCGTGTGTGGGCATGAAAGACGATGTAGGATGCCATGAAGACGAAGGTAAGTATCAAATTTCTTATACTCACCACCTCCATCGCTTTGAAGTGTCTTGATCTTACAATTGAAATATCTTTCCACTTGAGATTTAAATTGCACAAAAGTAGACAAGTGCATCGATTTCACGGTAAGTGGAAAAAGCCATGTATATCCACTATAAGCATCGATAAAAATGATATAATAACGAAAACCATTAATTGAAGTAACTGGAGATGGTCCCCATAAATCAGAATAAAGTATCTCCAAAGGAGCATTACAAGTAGTTGATGACCTAGGAAAGGGAAGACGACGCGACTTGCCCAAGTGACATGATTCACAGAAACTGGATGAGGAAGACGAAGATATCGGCAATTCATGCTTTGAAATAACTGAAGAAGTGATGCGGGTAGTTGGATGACCCAAGCGCTCATGCCAAGTAGAAGCGAAACTCGTTCACCAATGAAGCAGATGGTGCCGATGGTGATTTATTTGACTGTAGAGGGACCTTATTGGTGGTACGGGCATTATTAAGATAATAAAGTCCATTCTTATGCTGGCCTTTGAGCGGAGGTTCCCAGGATCGATCCTTAACACAACAGAAAGTAGGATGAAATTCAAATACCACATCGTTGTCTTTGGTAAATTGAGAGACTGATAATAGATTCTTCTTGATAGAGGGAACATGATAAATATTTCGCAGTTTAAAAGAACTAGTAGGAGAATGTAAGATGGAAGAACCGATATGTGATATTTGCAAACCTGATCCATTTGCAGTGCGGATTTGATCGATGCCAGAATAGTCACTCCGAATGTTCAAATTTTCCATGTCTGCTGTAAGATGATGAGTGGCACCGTAGTCTCGGGTACCAAGTATGGATCGAATGACTCACCGCTTGAAGATGCATACATTGCGGTATGGAGAGCCACTATTAGCTTTATAACCAGGATTAAATCTCTGGTAGCATTGGAGAGCGAGTGACTGCACGACTACAAACTTGACAAATGAGTCGAGAGTGAGAGGAACCTCCTTCATAAAAATTGTGACCACGGCCTCGACCGCGTCCTCGTCCTCGTCGGGAGGAACTGTAACTGGCGTGGGCCAATTCCTCAAGGAAAAAAAACCCAGAAATCAAGGTCAGCTCGAATTCCAATCGCGTGTTTGGTTAGTTTCAGAGAGATAAATAACCTCTAAGTATATGTCTTTATATACTCTCGTTTACGTCCAGGTATATGGCGTTGAGCCATTTGAAAGTGCAGTCCTGAATGGCGGAAATCCAGGTGAGTGCATGGATTTATCTCCTCTCCTCTCTAGCTCATCTTTGCTGTCGTTGGAACTCTGTGCAGTGCAACTTTGGATATCAGTGGGTTAGGAGCGAGTTCTATCCTTTTCCTTCTTGTTTTTGCGGGGCAGGGTGGGCGACTGTTGTATCCTCAGTAGCGATGGTAGAACGGGCAAAAAGCATGAAGAAATGGCATTGTGCTGTGTGGGAGACGAATTTCACTTTTTTTTTTTCATTGTCCTGTCCAGATCTATTGTACCTACATTTTGATATGTATCAACTGTTTTTGGTTGATTAGTTGATGTCTGAAACATATCATAGGCAAGCACTTGATACAAGGAATTGGCGCTGGTTTCATCCCACCAGTTTTCACAAGTCTCCAATACTTTCGACTAGGAGTGATTGTGGTAGTGTTAACACAGATCTGGACGGTGTTTAGCTCAAGGTGGAGTTGCAACCAAAAACTCGTGAAGTAGCAGGTACTAGCGTAATAATTGACACATGATACTTGTAGCTAGGTGGAGCCGATAGAGCTAATGGTTGCTGTAGCAAGGTGTGTGTTTGACCTTCTATCAAATATGACTGCAATGATGGTTTTGTTTTATCTGTGACATGTCGGAAAATCCTCGTGGAGTGGCTGACTGTGCAAGTGGAGTTGGCATCTTGATGAGGTCCACAATTATGGTGAAGTTCAAAAGCACTCTGTGGCGAGTGAGCCCATTGAGGCTGTGGGAAAGTAGTAGCAAGATTTTCACTTAAGCGATTGTGACTTGATACTAGGATAGAGATTGTTAAAATGTATCTCGAGTTTAAGCCTAGTGAACAATGCTTGATCTAAATAAATTAAACTGGCTGTGATTTTGTGGGACTTCTTTTTCGGTCTAGCTACACATGATTGCATTTATATTCAGCCGAAATTGTGAGAAGAAGAAGATTGCGCATGGCTTTCATTTAAGGTTGTCGTTGATCACGCGTGACTTTGTGATCCTCAGCCGAGTAAGAAAGTCAAAAGAAAAGGGGGAAGAGAGATAGAGAGGAGCCGCAAGAAGAATTGACCAAAGTAAAAAATTGTGAGCTTCGTTTGATTCTATTCGTTCATTGCATGGGACAAAGAGGGAGAGAAAAGCCATGCGCAATCCTCTTCTTCTCACGATTGCGGCTGAACATAGACGCGATCATGTGCAGCTAGACCGAAGAAGTCCCACGAAATCACAAGTCGGGGAGATTAATTTATTTAGATCGAGTATTGTCTAATGGGCTCAAATTCGAGACATATTTTAACACTTATTCTAAACAAATGCCAAGTCAATACTGCTCGGGATAACGTTGAGAGAGAGAGAGAATCCTTTAAATATTATCAAGTGGCCCACTCGCCCCACAGAGAAGAAGTGGAAGATGGCGGCGAGGTGACCAAGCAGTGGACAAAGCAGGAAAGCTTCGAAATCTGTAAATGAATCCTCAATTTGCTCCTTTTGTTATCTTTCTCTTATTTAATTACAGAAACAAGTTTTACTTTGTCTTCTTAGACTCTCTGATCTTTACTTTGTCTTATTAAGTCACTCTATTGTTCATTGTGGGGTATTCCTCACTTGTGCCTTATCTTTTTTACTGGGTGCAATCCAGTCTCTTCTATTTAAACTTGCGCTTCTCGAATGGCCTTCCCCTGCAGAGCAATTGGCGAGGCATACTGCATGTTCTGATCAATGGTGAGTTTGTTAATAAAACAGCGAATTGCAATGTTTTGATTGCTGCTGCTTTTGCTGCTTCTGCTCTTGTTTATGAGTGCCTGTTGAAGTCTGTGAGTGTTTCTGGAGCTTTTCAGATTTTTTCTTTTGAAAAAAAAAAAATCATGATGAAACATATGGGTGTTGGTCAAAATCCTGCCGAGTTTATGTTGAAACCTGATATCTCAAAATGTTGGTGCTTTGTTGCTAGACACTGAGGATGAAGAAGATTGTTCTTTCAGAAAAGAAGTAATGATATGTGTAGTCAGTTGCTTCTCGAAGTCTTTTAATTTTTTAAATGCTTAGTCGAAATAGGTGTAGATATTCTCCTAGAGGATTTGAAGGTCGGGGAATCGTGTGTTTTCACTGCTCTTTCATCAAAGTTGACAGTCGACGAATTTCGTCCATGTCTTTTTCTACCCCCTTTTACGCCTATGATTGAGCTGATTTAAGTGTTCCGATTGTTGCTGCAAGTTGGATATCATTTGCTTGCCCTTCCTGCTGGAGTGATGTGGTTTAGTAGAAGCATGGCCTTGGCTGCTGTTTCGTGGAATAAGCAATATATAGAATACACAAAGCATTGATGGAATGACAAACAAGATCAGCCCCCTGTTTGTCGCTTCTCAATTGACTTTTTGAGCGAAAGACTTATCTTGCAATGTATTTTCTTGTTGGCTTCTAGATTGTTGGGTTAACACGACATGGAGGGCCAATGTGCAATCAAGAGAGATGTCACTGAGGTAAACTCTCTATAATTGCCATTTTGCCAATGTCGTTATGATTCGCTTACAAAGTTCCAATTGGTCGTGTGCTATATGCATTTGGCATTCAAGACAAAATTTCATATCATGCATTTAATATCTGCTCAAGATGAAATAAAGTCGGATATAAAGGGATATAAACCGATAAAATTATATCATGATGAGGTGGGATAAATGTAGATAAAATTTCTAATATTCATAATTGAAAATTTATTTTTTTCAAATAACAAACTTATTAAATTAATAAAAATAATATTATATTTCAATATGAATAATATTTGAATTATAATATAATAAATTCAAAATAACAAAAAAAACAATTTAGATGGAAGGAGAAGAAAATATAAATATAAATATATTTATATTTATTACATAATTTATGTATTTTAGTATTCTAGGTATATTACTACAATTTACTATTTAATAAAATTTTATTAGAGAATGATGGAAGGAGAAAAAAGAAATAAAAAAAGAAATTAATTAAAAAAAGAGAGGGGAAAATAAAATAAAAAAGCAAATAAAAATAAAGTAGTCAAGAGAGACATTTTTCCAATCTCCGTTTGTAAAATTTTTAGTTCATTATACTAATATGCTGTTTATACAAAATAATGTATATGAAATAATGTGAATATATCCGATTTTATTATTGCAATTACCAAACAGTGGATAAAGATATAGCAAAATTCATGGATTTTAATTTCTATCCTATTAAGTCCTATCATAATTAGAAATTTGGACAACCGAACGTATAGTAATGTGTTTCTCATTGGATCATGCAGTTAATAGGCAATACTCCTATGGTTTATCTCAATAATGTTGTGGAAGGCTGTGTAGCTCGCATCGCTGCAAAGCTTGAGAACATGGAGCCTTGTTCTAGTGTTAAAGACAGGCAAGTAACAATTATCCCCCTGTTGCTGCAGCCTTGCATCAATTAGTACACTATGATATATATGTCGTCAACACAATTTATGCAGGACTGCACTTAGCATGATCGAAGATGCTGAGGAAAAAGGCCTGATAACTCCCGGAAAGGTGAATACAATATTACGTTGGGCTAAAGGTTTAATTCTGAATATTTGCAGGCCCATTGTTGCCTATGTTCTACTGATTTTGGAAAATGGTTCTTGATGGATGCATGGCGATTGAAGACTGTCCTTATCGAAATCACCGGTGGTAACACCGGCATCGGTTTGGCTTTTATTGCTGCCATTAAGGGCTACAAACTTGTCCTTGTCATGCCCGCGTCATATAGTCTTGAGAGAAGAATTGTGATGCGAGCTTTTGGAGCTGAGGTATTCCTCACGGATCCTGCCAAGGGATTAGATGGTGACCTTCAAAAGGCCGAGGAGATCCGGGATAGGACACCGAATAGTCACATGCTCCTGCAGTTTGAGAATCCAGCGAACCCAAAGGTTCTTTATTTTACTTGTTGGTTTTTTCTGTCTGATTCATTTGAATAACCTGCGTATAATATTAGGTCCACAATTCGAAGGATTGAAGAGTTGGTTTGTGATTGTGGCTGTAGATTCATTATGAAACTACTGGCCCAGAAATATGGAAGGACTCAGGAGGAAAGGTGAATGCGTTCGTTTCAGGAATAGGGACAGGAGGAACTCTAACTGGCGTGGGCAAATTCCTTAAGGAAAAAAACCCAGAGATCAAGGTCAGCTCGAATTCCAAACGCATGTTCAGTTAGTTTCAGAGAGATAAATGACTGCTAAGTATATGTCTTTGTTTACTCTCTCGTTTACATCCAGGTGTATGGAGTCGAGCCAGTTGAAAGTGCAGTCCTGGATGGCAGAAATCCAGGTGAGTGCATGGATTCATCTTCTCTGCTCTCTGACTCGTCTTTGCTATTGTTGGAACTCTCTGCAGTACAACTTTGGATATCACTGAGTTAGGAGCGAGTTCTTTCCTTTTCCTTCTTTCTTCTTTTTGGGGGGCGGGTGACTCATATTTTCAGTAGTGATGGTAGCGCTGGCAAATAGCATGAAAAAAAGGCATTGTGCTATGTAGGAGACAAATTTCACCTTTTTTCATCCTCCTGTCCAGATCTATGCTACGGACTTTTTGATATGTATCAACTGTTTTTGGTCGATTAGTTGATGTCTGAAACATACAATAGGCAAGCACTTGATACAAGGAATTGGCGCTGGTTTCATCCCACCAGTTTTGGACGTCAGCTTGCTTGACGAGGTCCTCCAAGTAAGTTCCGAACATTAGGCTGAAAATTTGGTTAGACCATCCGCCTTGCTGTCAAGTTGAGGATACTTTCCTTAACTGATTAAATTACATGACATTTTGTGGCTCCAGATATCAAGTGAGGAAGCTATCGAGACTGCTAAGCTTCTTGCCCTGAAAGAGGGTCTATTGGTACTGACTTTTAACTCTGTCGCAACCCGTCTTCTCTTTCCGGATCCACTGACTGCCTTTTGCATTCTTACCTTTGGAAATCTTCCATTTTGTCTTTGAATAGGTAGGGATCTCTTCAGGGGCTGCAGCTGCAGCTGCAATAAAGTTGGGAAAGCGGCCGGAATTTGCAGGAAAACTGATCGTTGTAAGTGTTAACTTCTTTGCACGTTATTCATCTGTGATGCCTTAAGCTAAAAAGAGATGCTACTATTTCTTCCTTGATGATTCGGTGTTCGTCTTTGATCTGACACTTTGCTTTCCTCTTAATTCCCACCTTCAGTTTCCGCATGCAATGTTCCCTCTCATGCCATTATTCCGGCCCTGACTTTCTCCCTCTGCTCTCCTTCCAGGTTGTTTTCCCTAGTTTTGGAGAGCGTTATCTTTCGACCACCCTTTTCGATTCGATCAGGGACGAGGCTCAAAACATGACTTTTGATTAGAGTGACAATAGCCACTTCTTGGTCCGATGTTAGTGTGAAATAAGCAGGGCACCCTATTAATGGAGATCTCAACTTGTCTACTGAAATGTTGGCTACCACGGGCCTCCATATGCGGATGCCGTCTCGAGCACATTACAACAACTCCGTTGTCACTCCCAGGAATGACTTGCTTTCATTTGAGATTCAGTATGTTAAGATGTTTGCTGGAACTAATTTGTCAATGAGACCCTTTATATGATCTTTTCCACTCTTTCAATCTTAGGGACTCCATTTCTGTTGAAATATAATATTCGGAAACAAGAGGACAATTTACGTCGACGAGAAATTACCAAAGAAATAAAAGAGAAATAATAAGAACATTAGAAAGTTATGTGGTTCGGTTCAAATATTAATACATACGTCTACGGAGAGAGTCAGCAACAAATAATCAACTATAATAAGAGAATCATAATTTACAATTACACGCTCGAGTATTTCCCGCATTTAAATTTAAATTCAAATTCAAAGTGTTTATATATAAATAATTTACTTGAACGTAAACTCACCGCACAAAATCATTGTACATTCAAGCTCAAATAAAATGCTCTATACCAAAAACAAGAACTCCAGCGTCCGTCTTTTGCCCCGCGTACATACATCTACGCGTTCTTATTCAAGTTTTGCGGCTCCTCCTGAAGAAAGAAAACGTACTACTCCCCTGGTAATGACGGGGTACCCTCGGGGAGTCTTCCCCTGGTGGGGTACCAGCTGAACCAGACAGGGTTGCTCTGCCCTTGCAGGCCCCCCCCCTGATCGTAAGACCAAACTTGAGCAGGTCTTTAAACTGCTCCCTTGGTAATGACGGGTAACCTTAGGGAGTCTTCCCCTAGTGGGGTGCCAGCTGAACCAGGTAGGGTCGCCCTGTCCTTGTAGGGGGCCCCCCGACCTTAAAAAACTAAGGGGGTAGAGACAGCCCCCGTGCCTCGGGAGCAGTTTAAAGACCTGCTTAGGTCTTGTTTTACAGGGAGTTCCCTAGCCGCTATATTTGTCAAGGCACGGGAGCTGCCTCTACCCCCCTTAGTTTTTTACGGTCGAGGGGCCCCTGCAAGAGCAGGGCAACCCTACAGTCCCTGAGGAAGGCTTCACGGGGATCAGGCCCGGGGGCTATCCCATTCATAGTTTACATCCCCCGACTGATTATCATTACCACATTTTACGTTTTGGATTGACTCCGATAAACATAATAGTTTAAGGTCATGTTCGGGACCATTTGCCCCGTGTACATACGTCTACACATTCTTGTTCAAGTTTTGCGGCTCCTCCTGAAAAAGAAAACGTTCTGTATTTTATTTGTGCACCCAAGGTCAAAATTTGACCTCAGCCCACGGACTAAACTTCAACGTGAACTAGGCTTTTGTAGGCAAAAGAAAGAAATCCTTACTTTATCTTTTATGCTTTCCGCTTTTGTTTGGTAGTGGCATATCAACTTCTTTCTTTTGCTTTCTTTTGTATGTCCAAAAAATACTCCAACAAGAGGAAAAACTTTTTCATCCGACTTATAATCTACTTGGAAAATATTTTTCAATAAATTTGATTTAATAAATCGTTATCTGAATTCAAATTTGAGACATTAATTTAATAATTTGAATAAAAAGATGTGTGTAAATTTCATATGAACTTTATTTGATTTCATGCTTCAGTTTGGTTCTATTTTCAAACTTTCAATGCCATAATACCAAAAAAAACTCATACAGATGAAACCCGAGCTTCCGATTCATCGTGTTGTGCTTCATAATCATGTTTTGGGTACCAAATTACTTTGCATTGATCTTACAAGCAACTTAGGCAGAAAACTGATAGAGCACATTGGCACTGGCAATCATGAACTTGTCTTGCATTTGATTTGGTGGATGAACTTAGGCTTTCCAAGTTGTTTAAAATACACACAGTAACCATTCTATTTTATCAAAATTTATGGTTAGAAATTGATTTTTCTATTTCTATTCCCCAAACAAGTTTTTGAGCGAAAAAAGGCATTTGATAACCTTATAAAATTTCTATTCCTAAAATAGAAATTCATTTAATAACAAAACAAATTTCCCCTCTTGAGTGGTGGTGGGAGGCGTTTGGCATTCAGTGATCAATGGAAGGCAAATCAAATGGACATCTAGCAGCCAGGGGGCATTTGGCAAATGGTAGCTAGAGGCCGGCCAGTAGTGACTAAAATGAACAATAAGAAAATTTTTGATTTTTCACTTTTGTTCTAGAAATAGAAAAATTAAAAATTTTAACTTATAATTTTTGAAGTAGAAATCTATCCAAAAATAGGAAAATGAAATTGCGTAGATTTCTATTCTAAACATATTCCAGGGAACAAAAACAAGAAAAATAAAAAAACATAATGGTTATCATGCACGCACCTTAGACTTGTGAATATCAACATAATGAACGAAGGTGAATATTGATGGATTCTTTAAGGGCCTACATGCAATGCTTCTCTTCTTTTGCTTCTCAAATTAAGAAAAAAAAAATCCATTTGGTAACATCAATTAATTTTTTTTTCCCCCAAAATAAAAAAAGTGAATGGGGAATAGATTTGGGATAGAAACAAGTTGAAAAAAATAGTTTTTTTATTCCCGAGAATTTATAAAGTAATTCTAAAAGATATATGAAGCTAACGGTGTTGCAAGACCTGTTCAAAGAAAATACATGAACAGGTCTTGGGACACCATTAGCTTCATATATACTAGCTAACAGTTACTTTATCTCTAAAAAAGGTTAATATCTTGAAAAACCTCAAAATTGGTACATTTGTAATAAATTTACCAAAAACTAATTTTTGAGCATGAAAAATTCCAAACTGGTATATTTGTGACAAATTTACCCAAAATGACCATAAAAAATCTCAAATTGATACACTTATGACAAATTTACCCAAAACTACCACAAACCCCAAATTGGTATATTTGTGAAAAATATACCCTTTGTTAAATTGAATTAATAACACAAAAAACCACAAAAATGATACAATTTTGAGGAATATATAGTAAAATCTCAAACTAATACACTAGTCAATTATCGCATATCATTCAACTTAATAATTTGATGGTAAAATTTAATGAAAATTAATAGATTGTAAATTTGTTAAGATATATCACTTTGGGGGTTTTTTGTAATTAAAAAATTAGTTTGGAGTAAAATTATTATAAATGTACAAGTTTGGGGTTTTTTAGGGTATTAACCCTTTTAAAAATAAGTCATTTTTTTCTTTTCTTCTTCTTCTTCTTGGCCGTCACTTGCCAATTGTCCGCTACCTACTGGCTAACATGATGAATAGTTGGTGAACGGTTGGCTAGTGATGGCAAGGAAGGAAGAAAAGAAAAAAAAAAAAATAAATCTTAAAAATTTTAAAAAAAAAATTGTGGACCATACCAAATACATTTCTATTTTTTATTTATTTTGAGAATATAAATTTTGCATAATTACCAAACACATTCCTTTACTTATAAATTGTTTTATAAAATAGAAATAGAAAAAGACTATTTATGAAAAGAAATTATTTCCTAATACAAAAATGTCACTAAAAATATACAATGCTCAACAATAGGGTAATTATAATTTATAACGGAGAATTGGCAATTCTTATCCATGCATCTAATATAGAGACAAGAAGTTGTGTTATCGCGATACATTATATTTTTTTAGTTAAACCTACAAAAAAAAAAAAAAACGCTCAAGCATGCTAATTTCGTGTCAATTCATTTGATTTTGGAAGTCACTCAAATTGGAGTGGTAACTTAGGCCATGTTTAGTAACACTCCAAATAAAACATAATCTCATCCTTTCTTCCAATGAATAAAAGAGTAGAAATTCATTTGATAAACTTTTTTATTCATTTTTTTTATTTCCAGAAACATATTTGGAACAGAATCAAAATGTATGATAAAATTACTTTTTATTTTCGAGAAAATTCTAGAATCAAGTCTAATTTTTATTCTTTTATCTTTTCTAATCTTCTTCTTCTTCCTCCTTTTGGCTAGTTACTGACCTCGGCCATGGTCAGCAATCAGCCAGTCAAGGGCCAACAACCGAAGGAAGGAGAAGATAAAAATGGAAAAAGAAAAGAAAATGAGAAAAAAAGAGAAAAATTTAATAAAATTATTAAAAGATTAATAAAAAATGGTTTTGAGTAGAAATTTTAAGGATTTTACTAAATGCATTTCTATTATGGGAATAAAATTTTATACGGTTTACTAAACATCTTCAAATACTCATAAGTTATCTCTGATAACTATTTTGTTCTAGAGAATAATTTTTTTTAAAAATAATTTTTCTATTTTTATTCCCTAAAATAGTTTTTGAACAAAAAAAATGCATTTGGTAACTATACAAAATTTTTATTCCTAAAATAATTTTAAAAAAAAAAAGAATGTGTTTGATACTATCGTCAAATTTTTTGTGGCATAAAATTTCTTTTAATTTGAAATTATTTTCTTTCTTTTTTCTACCTTAAATTTTTTGTAACATAAAATTTCTTTTAATTTTTTATAAATTTTTTTCAAAATTTTCTTTTCATTTTTTTCTTTTTTACCTATCTTCTTGCTTTTACGCAGGTCGAACTCTTTCGCCGATTCAGTAGTCTTTCTGTGTGGAACAAAGAGAGAGAGATGGAGATGGATGAGTCAGTCAAAATTTTGGGTCTCTGAGTGTGTAGCTGTGGTTTTCAGGGACCCATGGGGGCGGTCGAGGGCGAGAAGAATAGAAGGGGCGTTTCTTGCGAACAGGGGACTCGCGAAGATTCGTGATGGCGCCGTTGTAGTTCGCAAAGGTTGCTTTTTCGGCTGTTTCACCTAGAGGAAAAGGGTGAAGATAAAAAGGTGGGAAAGAGCATGGAATGAAGGATGTTCCATTCCAAACTTCTGTGGGTATATCTGATTAGCTGAGTTTGAAACAGTTCGTTTGACCAGTTCAGATGGTTTTAGATGGATGTCTGCAACAGTCAACTTCCTCCATATGACAATCATTAGGTTGATTAGCCTACACTGTGGATAAAGTCAATTTCCAAGTAGTAAGAGGATCAAACGCTACTTATGCTCTATGTGGGGTCAATAGACTTCCACTTGGAGCCTTCTTGTTTCTTCTTGTAAGCAGAGGCTCTCATTCTTAACTGGTTGTTATTTAGTGGGCAGCCCAGATGATAGACTGATGAGCGAGTGAAAATCATGAGTTGATGGAAACAGTGATTTCATCTTTACATTTGCTAAGTCAATGCTGCTCTGCGTAGCGTTGTGAGAGAGAGAGAGAGAGAGAGAGAGAGACCGTTTTATTATGTCTGGAAGATAGTGACGACGAAGCTCGTCAAAGCTGTCTGCCTTATTTAATTGGAGAAGCAAGTTTTAGTTTGTCCTCCTACTGGGATCCAATCCATCCAATTTCCACTATTTGAACTTGCACTGCTCGGGTAGCTTTCCCCTGCGGAGAGATTGGCGAGGCGTACTGCGTTTTCTGATCACTGGTGAGTTCGTGAATAAAACTGCGAACTGCAATGTTTCGGTAGCTGCTACTTTTCGCTTCTTCTGCTCTTGTTTCCGGGTGGGCGCTCGTTGAAGCTTGTGAGAGATTCTTGAGCTTATTTTAGATTTGTTCTTTTGACAAAAATAAATTATGGGGAAACATATGGGTGTTGATCAAAATCCTGCCGAGCTTATGTTGAAACCTGATATCTCAAGATGTTGGTGCTTTGTTGCTAGACATAGAGGATGGATGAAAAAATTATACTATCAGAAAAAGAAGTAAGGCATGCTGTGTAGTCAGTTGCTTCAGAAAGTCTTTTAATTTCTCAAATACTCAGTCGAAATAGGTGTGGATATTCTCTGATAGGATGTGAAAGTAAGGGAATATTGTGTTTTCACTGCTCTTTCTTCAAAATGGACAGTTGATGAATTTCGTCCATGTCTTTTTCTTTCCCCTTTTACGCCAATGATTGAGCCGATTTAAGTGTTCCAATTGTTGCTGCAAGTTGGCTTTGTCTGATATCATTTGCTTGCCATTCATGCTTGAGTGATGTGGTTTAGTAGAAGCATGGCCTAGGCTACCGTTTTGTGAAATAAGCAATATAAAGAATGCAAACTGCATTGATGGAATTACAAACAAGACCAGTCCCTTGGTTGTCGCTCCTCAATTGACTTTTCCAATGAAAGGCTTATCTTGCAATGCATTTTCTTGTTGGCTTCTAGATTGTTGCGAAAACACGACATGGAGGGACAGTGTGCTATCAAGATAGACATCACCGAGGTAAACTCTCTATTAGTGCCATTTCCCAATGTCATTATGATTCTCTCACAAGGTCCTGTTGGTCGTGTGCTATCCAATTAACGTGTTTCTCTTTGTGTTGTGCAGTTAATAGGCAATACTCCAATGGTTTATCTCAATAATGTTGTGGAAGGCTGTGTAGCTCGCATCACTGCGAAGCTTGAGAATATGGAGCCTTGTTCTAGCGTTAAAGATAGGCAAGCCACAATTATCCCTCTGTTACTGCTAGCTTGCATCAATTGTCACACTCTGATAGATATTCGTCAATACAATTTATGCAGGATCGCACTTAGCATGATCCAAGATGCTGAGGAAAAAGGCCTGATAACTCCAGGAAAGGTGAATTACATGGGGCCAAAAGTTTCACTGAAGTTTGCACGGCCTCTGTTGCCTATGTTTAACTTACTGATTTTGGGAAATCGTTTTTGATGGATGTATGGCGATTGAAGACCGTCCTTATCGAAATCACCAGCGGTAACACTGGCATTGGTTTGGCTTTTGTTGCTGCCCTTAAGGGCTACAAGCTAATCCTTGTCATGCCAGCTTCATATAGTATTGAGAGAAGAATATTAATGCGAGCTTTTGGAGCTGAGGTATATATCATGGATCCGGCCAAGGGATTAGATGGAGTCTTTCAAAAGGCTGAAGAGATCCAGAGCAGGACACCGAATAGTCACTTGCTCCAGCAGTTTGAGAATCCTGCAAATCCAAAGGTTCTTTATTTTAATTGTTGATTTTCTTCTGCCAATTCTTTTTAATTAAACTGTATACGCATTTATGTCCACAATTCGAAGGGTTGAAGAGTTGGTTTGCGATGGTGTCTGTAGATTCATTATGAAACTACTGGCCCAGAAATATGGAAGGACTCGGGAGGAAAGGTGGATGCCTTTGTTTCAGGAATAGGGACGGGTGGAACTGTAACTGGCGTGGGCAAATTCCTCAAGGAAAAAAACCCAGAAATCAAGGTCAGCTTGAATTCCAATTGCGTGTTCAGTTAGCTTCAGAGGGATAAATGACCGCTAAGTGTTTGTCTTTGTTTACTCTTTCGTATACATCCAGGTGTATGGTGTTGAGCCAGTTGAAAGTGCAGTCCTGAATGGCGGAAATCCAGGTGAGTGCATGGATTTATCTTCTCTCTCTCTGACTCGTCTTTGCTGTTTTTGGAACTCTGTGCAGTAGAAGTTTGGATGTCACTGAGTTAGCAGCAAGTTCTTTCCTTTTCCTTCTTCTTTTTGTGGGGGCGGGGTGGGTGGCTGTTATTTCCCCAGTAGCGACTGTAGCATAGGCAAGAAGCATGAAGACATGGCAGCATGCTATGTGGGAGATAAATTTCACCTTTTTTTCATCCTCCCGTCCAGATCTATGGTACCTTCCTTTTAATATGTATCAACTGTTTTTGATTGATTAGTTGATGTCTTAAACATATCATAGGCAAGCACTTGATACAAGGAATTGGCGCTGGTTTTGTCCCACCAGTTTTGGACGTGGGCTTGCTCGACGAAGTCCTCCAAGTAAGTTTCAAACATTAGGCTGAAAATATGGTTAGCCTATCCGCCCTGCTGTCTAGTTGAGGATACTTTCCTTAACTGATTAAACTATATGGCATTTTGTGGCTACAGATATCAAGTGAGGAAGCTATTGAGACTGCTAAGCTTCTTGCCCTGAAAGAGGGTCTATTGGTACTGACTTTTAACTCTGTTGGAACCCACCTTCTTTTTCCGGATCCATTTAACTGCCTTTTGCATTCTCACCTTTGGAAATCTTCCATTTTGTCTTTGCATAGGTAGGGATCTCTTCAGGGGCTGCAGCTGCAGCTGCAATAAAGTTGGGAAAGCGGCCGGAATTTGCAGGAAAACTGATCGTTGTAAGTGTTAACTTCTTTGCATTTTGTTCATCTGCAATGCCTTAAGCTAAAAAGAAATAATATCATTTCTTCCTTGATGATCCGGTATTTTGATCTTACACTTTGCTCTTCTCCTAATTCCCACCTTCAATTTCAGCACGCACAGTGTTCCCTCTCATACCATTATTCTCACCCTGACTTTCTCCCCCTGCTCTATTTCCAGGTCATTTTCCCTAGTTTTGGAGAGCGTTATCTTTCAACCGCCCTTTTCGATTCAATTAGGGATGAGGCTCAAAACATGACTTTCGATTAGAGTGACACTAGCCACAACTCGGTCCAAAGTTAGTGTGGCAATAAACAGGCTGCCTATTCATGGAGATCTCAACTTCTCTACTGAAATGTCAACTACTGGTCTTCACATGTCGATACTGTTCCGAGCACATTCGAGATTCAGCATGTTAAGATGTTTGCTGGAACTTGTTTGTCAATGAGATACCATATGATCTTTTCCTCTCTCTTGCAATCTAAGGGACTTTCTAGCATCTGAATAAGATGTCTGTAATTTCCTATGAACGCTGTTCGATTCCATGCTTCGGTCCTGTTATATTTTCGAACTTTCAATGCCATGATACCAGAAGTACTTGTACAGATGAAACCCGAGTTTCCGATTCATCACACCGTGCTTTATAATCATGTTTCGAGTACCAAATTAACTATATATATATATATATATTCTATGAGAGGGAAGTTTAGCTTCATTAGCAAAAAGACCGATAGAGCACATTAATATATTATCATAACAGTCTTGATATATTTGTAATGTAATAAACGGAATAAAATGTTAGGTCGTCTAGTGGAACGGGATGTACAGATTTGGTAGTTCCATATTTGCAATCGCAAATGGATCACGCTCCATGCATCCATTCAAGGTTTGGATTTTTCATATTTGCAGATTTTCATCAATGGCTTTATATTTTCGCAAATCAATCCTGAATTATGCACGTATTTGTTTGTGAATGATAGATTGAAATCGTCAGTTTTTATTTAGATTTTGTCTTACAATTATAAAAAAAATGAAATTGTGTTACCAAGTAGATTTTTGTTTCAAACAAGTTCCGAGAAACAGAAATATAGAGAAATAGAAAAACAGTTACGGTTATCATCGTACGTCCTTAAACTCATGAAGATCAAGATAAACAAAATCGATTTATTCTTTAAGGTTGTGCATATGTAACGCTTCTTTTCTTTTGCTTCTCGAATTTAAAAAAAAAAAAGAAAAATAAATCCGTTTGGTAATGTTAACCTTAATTAATTTTTTATTCTCCAAAATAGAAAAGTGAATAAGGAGTAGATTTGGAAGAGAAATAAAAAGTAGAAAAAATTAACTTTTTTTTCCCGAAACAATTTATAGAAGTCATTTTTTTTCTTTTCTTCTTCTTCCTTGTTGCTGCTTGCTAGCCATCCGCCACTCGTCGGTCAACATGGCCGACGGCTAGTGAATGGTTGGCTGGTGGTGGCGGGCAACGACAAGGAAGAAGAAGAAAAGAAAAAATAAAAGAATAAATCTTAAAAAATTAAAAAAAAAAATTCTATGTTATAAAAAAAATTGTGGATCATATCAAACACATTATTGTTCTTTTTCTATTCTCAAAATAAAAATTTTGTAGTTACAAAACACGTTATTTTACTTATAAATTGTTTCAAGAAATAGAAATAGAAAATGACTATTTCTAAAAAGAAATTATTCTCCCCAAAAAAATATTACCAAATGTACTCTAAATATACAAAGCTCAATGATAGGGTAATTATCATTTATAATAGAGAATTGGCAATTCTTACTTGTGTTATTGTGATACATTAAATATAGATACATACATATATATTGTGTTATCATGATATATATATATTAAACCTACAAAAGAATACACTACAACATGCTAATTTAGTGTCAATTCATGTAATTTTGGAAGTCACTCAAATTAGAGTGGTTACTTAGGCCCTATTTGATAACACTCCAAATAATATTTGATTTTATTATTTTCTTTTAGAAAACAAAATAATATAGATCCATTTGATAAATTTTTTTGTTCCCAAAAACAAAAATCCATTTTTTATTCCCAAAAATAGATTTTGAGCAAAATTAAAAAGTAAAAAAAAAAAAAACTTACTCCTTATTCCCGGAAACAATTTCATAATCAAGCCTAATTTTTATTATTTTCTCTTTCATTTCCTTCTTATTCTTCCCTTCTTTTGGTCGATCACCAGCCTTGGCCATGGCTAACGAGTGGCCAAAACAAGGGCTAGCAATAAGAGAAAGGAGAAGATGAAAAGGAAAAATTTAACAAAATTACTAAAAGATTAAAAAAAATGGTTTAGATTAGAAAAAAAAGTCATTTTTTCCATAAATAAATTTTTTTTTAATTTGTTTAGAAATTATCCTTTGGAGCAATATAAAAAAATCATTTCTGAATAAAAATTATTCTATAAAACAAAATGGTTATCGGCATTTCTATTCCCGAAAATAATTTTTTTCATAATTTTTTTTTCTATTTTTATTCCCTAATATAGTTTCTGAATAAAATAATATGTTTGATAATTACATAAAATTTCTATTCTCAAAATAGAAAAAAAAAATAAGAATGCATTTGGTACAACTCTCAATTTTTTGAACTTTTTAATTTATTTTTATAAATTTTTTTTTTTTTTTCTTTTCCTTTTTTTCCCTTAAACTTTTTATGACATAAAATTTCTTTTAATTTTTTAATAAACTTTCTATTCCCTAGTAGTCACTGTGTGGGACAAACAGAGAGAGATGGAGATGGATGAGTTGGTCAGAATTTTGGCTCTGAGTGTGTAGCTGTGGTTTTCAGGGACCCATTGGGCGGTCGAAGGCGAGAAGAATCGAAAGGGCGTTTCTTGCGAACGGGGGACTCGCAAAGATTCGTGATGGTAATGCTGTAGTTCGCAAAGGTTGCTTTTTTGGCTGATTCACCACGAGGACGACAGAAAAGGTTTAAAGATAAAAAAAAGTTGGAAAGAGCATGGAAATGAGGGATGTTCCATTCCAAACTTCTCTGGGTATACCTGATCATTTCAAATGGTTCTAGATGGATGTCTGCAAGCAGTCAACTTCCTTCTCTATGACAATCCTTAGGTTGATTAACCTACACCATGGATAAAGTCAGATTCCGAGTAGAAGGAGTATGGAACACTACTTATGTTGCTTGTGGGTTCAATGAACTTGCTCTTGGAATCTTCTTGTTTCTTCTTGGGAGCAGGGGCTCTTGTTCTAAGCTGGTTTTTAGTCAATGGGCAGCCCAGACGACAGACTGATGAGTGAGGGAAAATCTTGAGTTGACGAAGACAGTGACTTCATCTTAACAAATGCTAAGTCAATGCTGCTCTCCGTAACGGAAACGCTACTTATGTTGCTTGTGGGTTCAATGAACTTGCTCTAGGAGCCTTCTTGTTTCTTCTTGGGAGCAGAGGCTCTTGTTCTTAGCTGCTTGTTATTTAGTGGGCAGCCCAGATGCCAGGCTGATGAGCGAGTGAAAATCGTGAATTGACGGAAACAGCGACCTTATCTTAACGAATTATAGGCCCTGTTTGTTTGTGTTCATTTTTTCCGGTCACGAACACAATTTTTTTTTTTTGTTTCAGAGAACAAAAAAAAACAGAAACGCATTTATTTGCGTTTTTGTTCTAAATCTATTTTTTTGTTCCTTGATTTTCGAGAATAAATTTGAAACAGAAACAAAAAACAAGTAAACCCGTTTCTTATTTTTGGAATACTTCCGAGAAACAATTTTTCTTCATTTTATTTTTTCTTCTCTTTCTTTTCTTATTCTTTTTTCTTTGGTCCAGTCCAGGGACGCGTGAAGTGCTGAGGAGGCCTTGACCTCCTCGGAGCATCGCCAGCCCCCGGCGAGGCCGAGTGTCACCAGCCCCTGGCGAGGCTTGGCCTCACTGATGGCTGGCAAGCTCGGCCTCGCTTGGGGCTAGCGAGCCTCACCGTGGCTAGGCAAGGCTGTTAGTCGGCCGAGACCGATCAAAAGGAAGAAAAAAAAAAAAATAAAAAATAAAATAAAAATATTTAAAAAATAAAAAATATATATAAATTTACCAAACGTATTTAAATTCTTTTTTTATTTAAAAAATAAATTTACTAAATGTATTTTTCTGTTAAAAAATTGTTCCAATGAAAAAAAATAGATTCCAAACGCACCTAAGTCAATGCTGCTCGCGTTGTGTGTGTGTGTGTGAGAGAGAGAGAGAGAGATTCAAAGCCTTTTGACTATTATATTATAGGCGGTCGGCTCGGCCCAATAAAAAAAAGAAGTGGAAGATGGTGGTGACCAAGCTTCGAAATCTGTAAATGAATCCTTGACTTCCTTTTTCTTTAACCGGACAAGCAAGTTTTAGTTTGTCTTCTCGAACTCTACGACCTTTGCGTTCTCCAGTTTCCTCCTCCTCGTCCCTGTCTGCCTCATCTTCCTTACTGGGTTCAATCCAGTCTCCTCTATTTAAACTCGCATTGCTCGAATAGCTTTCCCCTGCAGAGCGATTGGCGAGGTATACTGCGTTTTCTGATAAGTGGTCTGGTGAGTTTGTTAATAAAACGGCGAATTGCAATGTTTTGATTACTGCTGCTTTCGCTGCTCCTGCTCTTTTTTATGGGTGCCCATTGAAGTTTGCGAGAGTTTCTGGAGCTTTCTTCGCATTTGTTCTTTTGAAAAAAAAAAAAAAAATTAGGGCGAAACATATGGGTGTTGACCAAAGTCCTGCTGAGCTTATGTCGAAACCTGATATCTCGAGAGATGTTGGCGCTCTGAGGCATGCTGTGTAGTTAGTTGCTTCAGAAAGTCTTTTAATTTCTCAAATGCTCACTCGAAATAGGTGTACATATTCTCCTAGAGGATGTCAAAGTCAGGGAATTGTGTGTTTTCACTGCTCTTTCATCGAAGTTGACAGTTGATGAATTTCGTCCATGCCTTTTTTTCCCCTTTCACGCCTATGATTGAGCTGATTTAAGTGTTCCGATTGTTGCTGCAAGTTGGCTTCATTCGATATCATTTGCTTGCCCTTCATGCTGGAGTGATGCACTTTAGTAGACGCATGGCCTTGGCTACTCTTTTGTGGAATAAGCAATATGTAGAATGCAAAATGCATCGATGGAATTACAAACAAGATCAGTCCCTTGGTTGTCGCTTCTCAATTGACTTTCAATTGGAAGACTTATCTCGCAATTTATTTCCTTGTTGGCTTCTAGATTGTTACGAAAACACGACATGGAGGGACAGTGTGCTATCAAGAGAGACGTCACCGAGGTAAACTCTCTATTAATGCCATTTTCCCAACGTCATCATTATTCTCTCACAAAGTTCCTGTTGGTCGTGTGCTATCCACTTAACGTTTTTCTCATTGTATTGTGCAGTTAATAGGCAATACTCCAATGGTTTATCTCAATAATGTTGTAGAAGGCTGTGTTGCTCGCATTGCTGCAAAGCTTGAGAATATGGAGCCTTGTTCTAGCGTTAAAGATAGGCAAGCAACAATTATCCCTCTGTTACTGCTGGCTTGCATTTATTAGCACGCTCTGATAGATATTCATCAATACAATTTATGCAGGATCGCACTTAGCATGATCCAAGATGCTGAGGAAAAAGGCCTGATAACTCCGGGAAAGGTGAATTACATGGGTCTAAAAGTGCTATTCTGAACATTTATACGATCACTGTTGCCTATGTTTAACCTTCTGATTTTGGAAAATGGTTTTTGATGGATGTATGGCGATTGAAGACCGTCCTTATCGAAGTCACCAGCGGTAACACCGGCATTGGTTTGGCTTTTATTGCTGCCCTTAAGGGCTACAAGCTAATCCTTGTCATGCCAGCTTCATATAGTATTGAGAGAAGAATTCTAATGCGAGCTTTTGGAGCTGAGGTATATATCACAGATCCGGCCAAGGGATTAGATGGGGTCCTTCAAAAGGCTGAGGAGATCCAGAACAGGACACCGAATAGTCACTTCTTCCGACAGTTTGAGAATCCTGCAAATCCAAAGGTTCTTTAATTTAATTGTTGATTTTCTTCTGTCTGATTCTTTTAATTTATCTGTATACGCATTTATGTCCACAATTTGAAGGATTGAAGAGTTGGTTTGGGATGGTGTCTGTAGATTCATTATGAAACTACTGGACCAGAAATATGGAAGGACTCGGGAGGAAAGGTGGATGCCTTCGTTTCAGGAATAGGGACGGGAGGCACTGTAACTGGTGTGGGCAAATTCCTCAAGGAAAGAAACCCAGAAATCAAGGTCAGCTCGAATTCCAATCTTGTATTCCGTTAGTTTCAGTGAGATAAATGACCACTAAATATATGTCTTTAGACTCTCTCATTTACGTCCAGGTGTATGGCGTCGAGCCAGTTGAAAGTGCAGTCCTGAATGGCGGAAATCCAGGTGAGTGCATGGATTTATCTTCTCCCCTCTCTTACTCGTCTTTGCTGTCGTCGGAACCCTGTGCAGTGCAACTTTGGATATCAGTGGGTTAGGAGCGAGTTCTATCCTTTTCCTTCTTGTTTTTGCGGGGTGGGGTGGGTGACTGTTATATCCTCAATAGCGATGGTAGAACGGGCAAAAAGCATGAAGAAATGGCATTCTGCTACGTAGGAGACAAATTTTACCTTCTTTTTTTATCCTCCTGTCCAGATCTATGCTACCGACATTTTGATATGTCAAGTCTTTTTGGTCCATTAGTTGATGTCTGAAACATGTCGTAGGCAAGCACTCGATACAAGGAATTGGTGCTGGTTTCACCCCACCAGTTTTGGACGTCGTCTTGCTCGACGAAGTCCTCCAAGTAAGTTTCCAACATTAGGCTGAAAATTTGGTTAGACTATCTGCCTTGACCGTCAAGTTGAGGATACTTTCCTTAACTGATTTAATTACACTACATTTTGTGGCTCCAGATATCAAGTGAGGAAGCTATTGAGACTGCTAAGCTTCTTGCCCTGAAAGAGGGTCTACTGGTACTGACTTTTATCTGTCATAACCCATCTTCTTTTTCCGGATGCATGAAGTGGTCCGTCAGGAGAAAATTTCAGACCATATTGCTGTGATGGCCCTTATATACTAACTGTCTTTTGCGTTCTCACCTTTCGCAATCTTCCGCTTTGTCTTTGCGTAGGTAGGGATCTCTTCAGGGGCTGCAGCTGCAGCTGCAATAAAGTTGGGAATGCGGCCAGAATTTGCAGGAAAACTGATCGTTGTAAGCATAAGTTCTTTGCATTTTGTTCATCTGCAATGCCTTAAGCTAAAAAGAGATTCAATCACTTCTTCCTTGATGATTCAGTGTTTGTCTTTGATCCGACACTTTGCTTTCCTACTAATTCCCACCTTCAATTTCCGCATGCACAGTGTTCCCTCTCATGCCATTATTCTGGCCCTGAATTTCTCCCTCTGCTCTCCTTCCAGGTTGTTTTTCCTAGTTTCGGAGAGCGTTATCTTTCGACCGCCCTTTTCGATTCGATCAGGGACGAGGCTCAAAACATGACTTTCGATTAGAGTGACAATAGCCACAACTCGGTCCAAAGTTAGTGTGGAAATAAACAGGCCGCCTATTCATGGAGATCTCAACTTGTCCACTGAAATGTCAACTACTGGTTTTCATATGTTGATGCCGTTCCGAGCACATTACGACAACTCCAACTCACTCCCAGGAATGACTTGCTTTTGTTCGAGATTCAGCATGTTAAGATGTTTGCTGGAACTTATTTGTCAATGATACACTGTATGATCTTTTCCTCTCTCTTGCAGTCTGAGGGACCTTAGCATCTGAATAAGATGTCTGTAATTTTCAACTAACGTTGTTTGATTCCATGCTTCGGTCCTGTTCTATTTTCGAATTTTCAATGCCGTGATACCAGAAGAACTCATACAGATGAAACCTGAGCTTCTGATTCGGTGCGCTGTGCTTCATAATCATTTTTCGGGTACCAAATTACCTTATATTGATCTTACAAGCAACTTAGCAGATATTCTATGAGGGAAGCTTAGTTTTATCAGCAGAAGACTGATAAAGCACATTGGCAAAGGCAGTTGTGAACTTGTTTTGCATATAATCCGGTGGCTGAACTCAGATTTTCCTAGTTGCTATAGACTCATGAAGATCAAGATCGTGAAGGAGATGAATATTGATCGATTCTCTATATATACAAAGTTCACCGGTACGGTAATTATCATTTATTATAGAGAATTGGGAATGCCTATTTGCATATCTAATATAAGAAGTCGTGCTATCGTGAAGCATTTATAATTTTTTTTAAACCTACAAAAAAAAAAAAAAAAAACTCGTGCATGTTAATTTCATGTCGATTCATATTATTTTGAAAGTCCCTCAAATGGGAGCAAGTAATTTAGAATTATTGGGAAACTCAATGAGAAAGGGTTTGGTAAATCATTCCGATAATCAATCTTTTATATATATATATATATTTAAATACCTTGATTTTGGCAGAATATTCGAATAAACAATTTACTAACAATTACTTTAATGTACCGACCTTTATGGTGACTTGCCACATTTTAGAAAATCAAGAAAAAAAAAAAAAAAAGTTGCCAAATTTTAGGAAAATTTCCAAATGAGGCTTGAAATACTTTCGTTTTCTTAAATAAGGGTCCGAAGTAGATTTTGTTTCAAATAAGAGTTTAAAGTAGCCAAATCCTCTCAAATAAGGGCCTTTAGGTGACCAATGACTATTTCGATCTTTGGAAAAAGGGTATTTTAATAAAAAAAATTGTAACCTTTTTTTTTCTTTTTTTTCTTTTTTCCTCTTCGCTCCCCCGGCCATCACCATTGACGGTCAATGGAGGTCGCCTACCTCAAGCGAGGGCTCGCCGAATCTGGCAAGGGTCGCTCTTGCCAATGTCGAGCAAAGCTTGGGTTGTCAATAATACCCGCATCTTGATATTTTATAACCCAAAGTTGTTTCTCCCGTTAAACTTCTCAATTTCAGATTTCCTCTCGGACATAATTGCAACAATAGAATTTTTAGATACTAGCAAAAACTCCTAATCACAATCAAAAATTTTGATCCCGGCTTTGTTACTAATTGTTGGAATATAATATATGGAAAACTACAGAATTTTGCAATTTACGTCAACGCAAAATCACTAAGGAAATAAATGAGAAATAATAAGGACATCAAAAATATATGATTCGGTTCGAGTATCGGTACCTACGTTCATAAGGAAAGCCAGTAGCAAATAATCAACTATAATCGGAGAATGAAAGTTTATAATCATTCATACGCCCAAGTGTTTCTCACATTTAGAATTAAATTCAAACTCAAAGTGTTTATAAATAAACGGGAAAAAGCCACCAAAAACCCCAAACTTTGCCCAAAGTGACAAATTTACCATAAACTTTTTTTTGTGACATGAAAAACCCTGAAATTTGCTAACCGTGACACATTTACCCTAAACTTTTATTTGTGACACAAAAAACCTTGAACTTTCATTTGTGTGACATATTTACCCCAAATCATAGTGGTATCTTGGTCTTTTTACTTTTGAAAACTTTTTTTATTTTTTATATATTTTTTATTTGTTCTTTCTTCCCTCCGCCGGTGTCCGGCAAGGGCGGCCCTCGCCGGCTTCCCTCCACTGGCTCCACCATGGTCGATGGAGGGAAGAAAGAAGAAAAAAATAAAAATAAAAGAAAAATAAAAAAAACATAAAAAAATAAGACGAAAATGCTCTTAATGGAGTAAATGTGTCATAGTTTGCAAAGTTGGGGATTTTTCATGTCACAAAGAAAAAAGTTTGGAGTAAACTTGTCACTTTGGGCAAAGTTTGAGATTTTTGGTGGCTTTTTCTCCAAATAAACAAATCACTTGAACATAAACTCATTGCATAAAATTACCATGCATTCAAGCTCAAAACAAAAATGCTCTACATACATCAAAATCAGAAACTCCAATGTTCATCTTTGGTCCGAATACGTACGGCTTCGTAAGGCTTCTTTCTAGACGTCTTTCTTGTGCAGCACTCAAATCTTGCGGCTCCTCCTTAAGAAAGAACGTGCTCTACTTTTTATATGTGTGCCAAGGTCAAAATTTTGATCTAGCCCACTGACTTAAATATTCAATGTGAACCACTTCTTTTTCTACAATTAAAGGTTTGAAACCCTTCCTTTTTCTTTAATTTTATATTATTTCCTCTTGTATAAACCTTTATGTAGTCCAACGAAGTTTTTTTGTTGACCGAAGACATCCGAGATCCAAAAAGAATTTAGAATTTTTTTTTGTGCATAACTTTAAATATTATCTTTATCAGAAAAATATCATCACAATTAAATAATAAAAATTTTATCTAAGTAGATCGCGTTTTGTAAACGTTCAAATTTGAGACATAATTTAACGAGGCTAACGAGGGAGTGAAAATCGTGAATCGACGGAAACAGTGACTTTATCTTGACGAATTCTAAGTCAATGCTGCTCTGCGTAACGTTGTGTGTGAGAGAGACAGAGAGAGAGAAATTCAAAAGCCTTTTGAATATTATATTATAGGCGAGAGAGAGAGAGAGAGAGAGTGAGAAATTCAAAGCCTTTTGAATATTATATTATAGGCGGCCCAATAAAAAAAAAAAAAAGTGGGAAGATGGTGGTGACGCAGCAGTGGACAAGGCGCGGAAGCTTCGAAATCTGCAAATGAATCCTTGGCTTCCTTTTTCTTTAACTGGACAAGCAAGTTTTAGTTTGTCTTCTCGAACTCTACGAGCTTTGCGTGCTCCACTTTCCTCCTCCTCGTCACTGTCTGCCTTATCTTCCTTACTGGGTTCAATCCAGTCTCCTCTATTTAAACTCGCATTGCTCGAATAGCTTTCCCCTGCAGAGCGATTGGCGAGGCATACTGCGTTTTCTGATAAGTGGTCTGGTGAGTTTGTTAATAAAACAGCGAATTGCAATGTTTTGATTGTTGCTGCTTACTCTTCTCCTGCTCTTTTTTATGGGTGCCTATTGAAGTTTGTGAGAGTTTCTGGAGCTTTCTTCACATTTGTTCTTTTGAAAAAAAAAAAAAAAATTATGGTGAAACATATGGGTGTTGATCAAAATCCTGCCGAGCTTATGTTGAAACCTGATATTTCAAGATGTTGGTGCTTTGTTGCTAGACACGATGGATGAAAAGATTATACTATCAGAAAAAGAAGTGAGGCATGCTGTGTAGTTAGTTGCTTCAGAAAGTCTTTTAATTTCTCAAATGCTCACTCGAAATAGGTGTAGATATTCTCCTAGAGGACGTGAAAGTCAGGGAATTGTGTGTTTTCACTGCTCTTTCATCGAAGTTGACAGTCGATAAAATTCGCCCATGCCTTTTTTTCCCCTTTTACGCCTATGATTGAGCTGATTTAAGTGTTCCGGTTGTTGCTGCAAGTTGGCTTCATTCGATATCATTTGCTTGCCCTTCGTGCTGGAGTGATGTCTTTTAGTAGACGCATGGCCTTGGCTACTCTTTTGTGGAATAAGCAATACATAGAATGCGAAATGCATGGATGGAATTACAAACAAGATCAGTCCCTTGGTTGTCGCTTCTCAATTGACTTTCAATTGGAAGACTTATCTCGCAATTTATTTCCTTGTTGGCTTCTAGATTGTTACGAAAACACGACATGGAGGGACAGTGTGCTATCAAGAGAGACGTCACCGAGGTAAACTCTCTATCAATGCCATTTTCCCAATGTCATTATGATTCTCTCACAAAGTTCCTGTTGGTCGTGTGCTATCCAATTGATGCGTTTCTCATTGTATCGTGCAGTTAATAGGCAATACTCCAATGGTTTATCTCAATAATGTTGTAGAAGGCTGTGTTGCTCGCATTGCTGCGAAGCTTGAGAATATGGAGCCTTGTTCTAGCGTTAAAGATAGGCAAGCAACAATTATCCCTCTGTTACTGCTGGCTTGCATTTATTAGCACACTCTGATAGATATTCATCAATACAATTTATGCAGGATCGCACTTAGCATGATCCAAGATGCTGAGGAAAAAGGCCTGATAACTCCGGGAAAGGTGAATTACATTGGTCTAAAAGCGCTATTCTGAACATTTACACGGTCACTGTTGCCTATGTTTAACCTTCTGATTTTGGAAAATGGTTTTTGATGGATGTATGGCGATTGAAGACCGTTCTTATCGAAGTCACCAGCGGTAACACCGGCATTGGTTTGGCTTTTATTGCTCCCCTTAAGGGCTACAAGCTAATCCTTGTCATGCCGGCTCCATGTAGTATTGAGAGAAGAATTCTAATGCGAGCTTTTGGAGCTGAGGTATATATCACAGATCCGGCCAAGGGATTAGATGGGGTCCTTCAAAAGGCTGAGGAGATCCAGAACAGGACACCGAATAGTCACTTCCTCCGACAGTTTGAGAATCCTGCAAATCCAAAGGTTCTTTACTTTAATTGTTGATTTTCTTCTGCCTGATTCTTTTAATTTATCTGTATACGCATTTATGTCCACAATTTGAAGGATTGAAGAGTTGGTTTGCGATGGTGTCTGTAGATTCATTATGAAACTACTGGCCCAGAAATATGGAAGGACTCGGGAGGAAAGGTGGATGCCTTCGTTTCAGGAATAGGGACGGGAGGCACAGTAACTGGCGTGGGCAAATTCCTTAAGGAAAGAAACCCAGAAATCAAGGTCAGCTCGAATTCCAATCGTGGGTTCAGTTAGTTTCAGAGAGATAAATGACCGCCGGGTATATGTCTTTATATGCTCTCTCATTTACGTCCAGGTGTATGGCGTCGAGCCAGTTGAAAGTGCAGTCCTGAATGGCGGAAATCCAGGTGAGTGCATGGATTTATCTTCTCCCCTCTCTGACTCGTCTTTGCTGTCGTCGGAACCCTGTGCAGTGCATCTTTTGATATCACTGGGTTAGGAACGAGTTCTATCCTTTTCCTTCGTGTTTTTGCGGGGCGGGGTGGGTGACTGTAATATCCTCAATAGCGATGGTAGAACGGGCAAAAAGCATGAAGAAATGGCATTGTGCTATGTAGGAGACAAATTTTACCTTTTTTTTCATCCTCCTGTCCAGATCTATGCTACCGACATTTTGATACGTATCAACTCTTTTTGGTCGATTAGTTGATGTCTGAAACATGTTGTAGGCATGCACTTGATACAAGGAATTGGTGCTGGTTTCATCCCACCAGTTTTGGACGTCGGCTTGCTCGACGAAGTCCTCCAAGTAAGTTTCCAACATTAGGCTGAAAATTTGGTTAGACTATCCGCCTTGACCTTCAAGTTGAGGATACTTCCCTTAATTGATTTAATTACGCGACATTTTGTGGCTCCAGATATCAAGTGAGGAAGCTATTGAGACTGCTAAACTTCTTGCCCTGAAAGAGGGTCTACTGGTACTGACTTTTGTCTCTGTCATAACCCGTCTTCTTTTTCCGGATGCATGAAGTGGTCCGTCAGGAGAAAATTTCAGACCATATTGCTGTGACGGCCCTTATATACTAACTGCCTTTTGCGTTCTCACCTTTGGCAATCTTCTGCTTTGTCTTTGCGTAGGTAGGGATCTCTTCAGGGGCTGCAGCTGCAGCTGCAATAAAGTTGGGAAAGCAGCCGGAATTTGCAGGAAAACTGATCGTTGTAAGTATCAACTTCTTTGCATTTTGTTCATCTGCAACGCCTTAAGCTAAAAAGAGATACAATTACTTCTTCCTAGATGATTCGGTGTTTGTCTTTGATCCGACACTTTGCTTTCTTACTAATTCCCACCTTCAACTTCCGCATGCACAGTGTTCCCTCTCATGCCATTATTCTGGCCCTGACTTTCTCCCTCTGCTCTCCTTCCAGGTTGTTTTCCCTAGTTTCGGAGAGCGTTATCTTTCGACCGCCCTTTTCGATTCAATCAGGGATGAGGCTCAAAACATGACTTTCGATTAGAGGGACAATAGCCACAACTCGGTCCAAAGTTAGTGTGGAAATAAACAGGTCGCCTATTCATGGAGATCTCAACTTGTCTACTAAAATGTCAACTACTGGTTTTCACATGTCGATGCTGTTCTGAGCACATTACGACGACTCCGACTCACTCCCAGGAATGACTTGCTTTTGTTTGAAATTCAGCATGTTAAAGATGTTTGCTGGAACTTATTTGTCAATGGTACACTATATGATCTTTTCCTCTCTCTTGCAGTCCAAGGGAATTTAGCATCTGAATAAAATGTCTGTAATTTCCTACGTACGTTGTTTGATTCCATGCTTCGGTCCTGTTCTATTTTCGAATTTTCAATGCTGCGATACCAGAAGAACTCATACAGATGAAACCCGAGCTTCTGATTCGGTGCGCTGTGCTGTGCTTCATAATCATTTTTCGGGTACCAAACTACCTTATATTGATCTTACAAGCAACTTAGCAGATATTCTATGAGGGAAGCTGAGGAGCTGTTTGTTTAAATTTGTTTCTGTTCCCTGGGAATTTTTGAACAAACGCGCCCTTAGTTTTATCAGCAGAAGACTGATAAAGCACATTGGCAAAGGCAGTTGTGAACTTGTTTTGCATATAATCCGGTGGCTGAACTCAGACTTTCCAAGTTGCTTAGACTCATGAAGATCAAGATCGTGAAGGAGATGAATATTGATCGACTCTCTATATATACAAAGTTCACCGATACAGTAATTATCATTTATTATAGAGAATTGGGAATGCCTATTTGCATATCTAATATAAGAAGTCGTGCTATTGTGAAGTATTTATAATTTTTTGTTAAACCTACAAAAAAAAAAAAAAAAAAAAACACTTGGGCATGTTAATTTCATGTCGATTCATATTATTTTGAAAGTCACTCAAATGGGAGCAAGTAATTTAGAATCATTGGGAAACTTATGAGAAAGGGTTTGGTAAATCATTTCAACAATCAATCTTATATATATGACTTATTAATACCGTGATTTTAGCATAATATTCGAATAAACAATTTACTAACAATTACTTAAATTTACCGACCTTTATGGTGACTTGCCACATTTTAGAAAATCAAGAAAAAAAGAAAAGAAAAGTTGCCAGATTTTAGAAAAAAAATTCTAAATGAGGCATGAAATACTCTCATCTTCTTAAATAAGGGCATGAAGTAAATTTTGTTTCAAATAAGAGTTTAAAGTAGCCAAATTCTCTCAAATAAGAGCCTTTAGGTGACTAATGACTATTCCGATCATAAAAAAAAAGGTATTTTAATAAATAAAAAAATTGTGACCATATTTTTTCTTTTTTTTCTTTTTTCCTCTTTGCTCCCCCAGCCATCACCATTGATGGTCAACGGAGATCGCCTACCTCAAGCGAGGGCTCGCCGAATCTGGCAAGGGTTGCCCTTGCTAGTGTCGAGCAAGGGTCGCCTTGCCTAGGCTGGATGGGGCAAGCGTCGCCTAGGCTGGATGGGGCAAGCGTCGCTCAAGCGAAATCAAGTGAGGGCGACCCTTGTCAAATCTAGTGAGGAGTGCCCTTGCCCAACTTTAGCAAGGGTTGGCCTCACCTAAGTTCGACAACCTCTGTCATGGCTGGTGAAGGGAAGGGGAAAAAAAAATTAAAAGGCGAGAATGCCCTTTGATCTAAGAGTTTAGCCCTTTTTTGAAATTGATAATATGGCCACTTTAAGCCCTCATTTGAAATAAGTTCCACTCCAATTCTTTATTTGGGACGATTTGGTCATTTTTATTATTTATTTGAATCAAAATTCACTTCGGACCCATATTTGAAAAAATGAGGGTATTTCGAGCTTTTATTTAGAATTTTTCCTAGATTTTATTTCTTAAAAATAAAATTAAAAAAAATACTTTGCATTAAGAACATAAATGGATAATGACAAACACTTCATAAACTTTGACTCAATGTATAATTTGATCCTTGAACTTTAGATTAATAAGTAATATAGTTCATGAATTTTTAATTTGTTCAATATAATAATGCATCAAAAGTTTAGCTTCCACATTGATTTAAAATTCAAATACCTAATTGAATAAATTAAAATTTCAGAGATCAAAATGCATATTAAGTTAAAATTCAGGTACTGTTTATTCATGTCATCGGCTCGAACATAAATTTGTGAGAGGCCCAAAAACCGAACGAGGCCTCCGAAGCTGAACCGGGTTCGCTCCGGTTCTCATCTCAACGGCCCTCCCCCCCTAAAAAAATAAAAAATAAAAAACCTAGGCGGCGCCCGCCGATCGGCTCGGCTCGGCTCGGCTCTCCAAACTCCGCCTCTCTTCTTCTTCGTACCGCGCTCGCCGCTCTCTAAAAACCCTCGGGCCTTCTCCAACGTCGTGAGAGCGAGCGAGAGACAGATATGGAGATGGAACCTGCGACGCCGCGGCAGCTGCCGGAGCCGGCGGTGCCGATCTTCAGGGAAGGCGTGGCGCTGACGCTCTCCCGGTGGTCGGCCCTCCAGATGGCGGTCGACAACGAGTGGGGCGGCCGGAACTCGCGGCAGAGGGCCGACGAGCTCGGCCACGACATCTTCACCTGGTTCACGCAATCGAAAGGTAACGACACCGCCCCGATTACGCGGCGGCGGCGGCGGCGGAGGTTTTTCGAATAGTTCGCAGCGAGTTTCGTTTTGCTGAACGCTGTAATTTTTTTTTTTTTTTTTTGATCCGATTAGAACCGCTTTACATCGACGATTTGGAAGATCTTCTGTACGAAGCCATGATTGCCCTGAACACCGTGGCCGAAGACGGCAGCGTCGAGGAGGTATGCGGCTAAGTGACCTCGCGGCATCCGTTGTTGGTTGAGCTGATGAAACGATGTCGTCGTTGTGCTGAGTATCTGCGTTACTGCTCTGCAGGTGGCGGAGAAGTTGGTGATTATGCATGAAGAATGCCTGGAAGGGAACTTCGCCGCTGTTGAGAAGCTGAGGGAGGCTGCTTTGAAGAGAGTGGCGCCGGCGCATGTCAAGCAGGTAATTCTTGTGGGAAGCTTTGCCTGGATGCTGTAGGCTCCTCGTTTTTCTCATTTGAGGCGATTGGAGATTGCTTGATGATGTGAGTATTGTATCTGTTGGAAAAAAATTGAAGAAATTGGGTTATCATTGTGGATAGCACCTCGGAAAGGAAGTGATGAGACCGTTATTCCGAAAAGTAAAGCTGCCTTTCCAGCAATGCACATGTATAATCACAAAGGCTTTGGGACAATTGATCTAGGAAAACAGCGACTAAAGTTATCGCGTGGTGAATTTTGCTTCGGTCAGACCATAAAGAGGATGAACGAAACAGATGGATCTTATGCAATATATCTTACTTTCTCTTATGGCCACCTTCATCTTTTGCAAGCTAATTGTGCATATCTTCATACTTGGCATCTTTCTCCGGGTGGAACTTTTTCGTTCACTATAAGTTTGGGGGAAAAAAGAAATTTCTTGTGAGGGATGGTCACTGGTGTAGCTGTGATCACATTGAGCTTCTGCTGAGTGTGCTAGCAAATCGAGTCATCTACAATCCTGTCTTGGTTGAGACTGGAGACATGCTTAATGGAACTTTATTTGGTTTCTGCTTGCTTGTCTTTAATTTTCAAGTAGGAAGCATATTAAAGGAGATAGTGAGGAGGAGCTACAGTAGGGCCATCTACGTATTATTGCGATGCTAAGATTCTTTTGGGTGGCGTTCCCTGCATTTCAGTTTTTCCCCCTTCTCTGTTGTTGATGCTAGGAATCCACTTTCTTTGTTTTGAGATCTTGACCCGGGGAATTTCTTCTTATATCACCATTCCATATACTTCGGTCTTTTTAGCATGATATGTAAATTTGGGTGTCTTCAAGATGAAGTTCTCATTGAAGGTTTGACATTTTAATACTATGCAACTGATATTCCAATTCATAATAAGGGTTGCTGATGCTTCTCTCATGGCTGGCTATACGTGAAATTTATCTTATCATGTACAGCTTATTAACTAGGAATACACTCAACAAGGGGATTTGTCGATTATATTCTGGGAAACATCTTCTGCATGATCTCCCTGTGAATTGCATGCGGCACCAGAAGTATTTTGTGTGAATTGCATCTGCGTATTGATGGAGACATTTATCTTGCATTGGAGACCACTGCATACATCAAAACTGCGAGAGTTGTTTTGCAAGTCACGAAGCCTCCTTGACACAACTTCATGTCTATGTAGGTCGTTGAAGGAGAAGAAGAGGAAGACAGTGATAGTGAAGACATGACTGTGGATGATTCACCTTACATGGTGGTGGATGCACCGAAATCTCAGCCGAGCCCGACTCCGGCCAACAAAGCCAGAGACGAGGGGCGGCCAACTCAGGCGGCTGATGCAGATGGATGGACAGTGGTCAGTTCAAGAAAAAGTAAGGGTAAAAAGTAGTGTACACGACCAAACTTGTGTAAGGCTCTGCGAGTATGTATGGTGTAGTTTGTTGTTACTTCCCTTCTTGCCAAGTTCAAAAGTGATTGTTGAGAGTCGATAATTTTTTGCTACTTCTCTTCTTGCCAAATTCGAAAGTGATCCTCGAGAGTTGATATTTTCTTATCATCGTCGGAGATTGTATCGGCAGAAACGGAATTTTTTATGTTGTTTTGATTACATAACATAAAAATGAGATCTACCCGGGAGCTCTCTCTCTCTCTCCGTCTCTCTCTCTCTCTCTCTCTCTCTCATTCATTTTTGCTGATTAGCTCAGTCTTCTCCCCCTTCTCAGTGACAGTTACTGGGATGTATAAAAGGTGGAGGAGGAGGAGGAGATGAGCATTAACTTCCATCTTCCATCGATGTAAATGTAACATTATAGCTAGGGGTGTGCAGCCAAATCAGTTTTACCTGGAAACTGGACTGGATCGCCTAAAAACAAGTTCGGGAACAGGTTTTAAAATTTTTGGAATCGGTTGAAATTAATCCATGAACAGGTTCAGAACAATACCCATTCGGGAACCGGACCAGGCCGTCTTGTATCGGAATTGATTTTATAAGCTAAAAAGTCAAAATCCTAACTTTTTTCCCCTTAAATTCTAACCTCCACACTCCTTCGGCCTTTGTCTTTCCTTAGAACTCTTTGCTAGTCTTTTCTCTTCCCCTACATTTTTTGGATAAATTGAGAATAGAGTTTTATAATTTATATTTTATGTTACTTGTTTGAATTTTTTGTTGTTTGATATTTTTTGTTGTTTATAATCAAACGTGACTACATATTTATCTTATTGATTATTGTTTTGGTAGATAGGGATTTTTGTTATTTATCTTATACTTTGAACTATTTTATTGCTCATAATCTCATATAATTTTGTCATAGAATATGAACCCAAAAAAATGAAAAAAAAAAAATATCTTGAATGGACCTGAAACTGGACTAAAAAAACCAAATAGGTTGTAGAAACCAATTTCAAAAAACAAATAGAGTAGGATTCATGATCTAAAAATTGGGAATAAGTTATATTATGATAGGTTCCAGATTTTAGCTCTAGAGCCTACCTACCTTCCCTTAAATCAATCATGTCCAATTATAGCTTTGTCATTGATCCATGGATGGAACAGTGCACCACATGTTTTCAAAAAGAGAGATTATGCTTTAACTGGACCGTGTGAAACACGAACCAGTTCTGATACTGAAGGAAACAAGGTACATAAGTCTGCCAGTTTCAGGCTGTTTCAAGGAAAAACAGAGCTGTTCTCTTTTACATTTTAGACATCCATGCTAGTACTAGTGGATCTTCACCTATATAAGGGATAGGAGATTCATGAACTATATGTCAGGGACATTATCTTTCTCATTCCGGTCCTTGTTGCTGAGTCTTTTCCAGCTATAAAATACCAATTTGAATTCAAATCAAATGTTGAAGATGAGTCTTTTCACCAAGTGTTGTAGAAATCCACCATGTCTTGCTTATTATCCACTTTCTACCTGTAATTTCATCCGGATTCCTCGTCAATATTTTGTCATATTGTCCATTCACTGCTTGTATCATGGTCCATCCAATTGATAATCCACATTTAAAACTCTTTTGACGACGATACAGTGTCATGTAATTTGTTCACCTCTTGTAATTTAGAGGTCCATCAAAACAATTGACATTTCTTCAACATAACATACCAAATGTGCATGTTATTAGCTTCTGAGTATTCTATCATCACTAAAATAGACATAAGGAAATTCGTAGATAGTTGACTCAATTGCTCTTTTGGAGTTTGAGAACACATGGAATCAATGACGAAGCTTATATAAAATTCAAAAATGTTGCTAGAGATGTGAAACATTTACATACAATGAGATAGGGGTGTGCATGGTCCGGGCGGGCAGTTCCCGACTTAGAATCGGTAATCACCCGCTAAGGACCGATTCCAAAAAATTGGAACCAGGATCCACCCATTTGTTATATAGATCCATCCGGGAACCGGACCGCCGGTCCAGTCTGGTTGCCGGTTGGATCCATGGAACCGATCTTGATGCAAAATAATTTTGGTTTTCAACATAGAACGGTCGGGTCTATGAATTGGGAAGGAAGGGAGGAGGTCTATGGTCGGGTTTTCAACATAGAACGATCGCGAAACAATTTTTCACAATTGTGACAGGTGGCGGCCGACGCAAGGGGGTGAACAACAGCGGTGGAGGAGCAACGGCGGTGGCATCGATGCTCGGGGAGGAATCGAAATGGCGATAGGATTAGGAGGAACCGAGAAAGAAACAAAGAGAGAGAGAACCGAAGACGAAGGAAGTGAGGAGATGAGATATAATCTAGGATTTCTTTTAGTAATTTTTTTTTAATATTAAAAAGGTTCCAGTCCGGGCCGGGTGGACAGATCCGCCCATGGAACCGGGAACCGGACCGGTACCCACGGGTTCCGAAAAATTGGAACTGGGAATCGGACCGGTTCCCTCAAGAACCACCGGTTCCGGGCGGTTCTGGGCGGTCCAGGCGGTCCGGGTAGTTCTCGGGTATTTTGCACACCCCTACAATGAGAACGCAAATTCATTGTATTTACCTGCCCCCACAATTTCCTCTCATTTTCAACTTAACATCCAAGCAACTAAGAAGCCTCAAAAAGTTTCGACCCAAAAGTCTCCCGTCCTCTTCGTGTCTCTTTCCTCTCTTTATCTTTTATGTATGCTTCATGCATCAACTTGCAATTGAGTTGAATTGTCAAAGGAAAAAACAAAGTTGTGGAGAAACACGAAAGACATAAAGTAACGCCCGTGTCTGTCCTTCTGCTTTTTCGGTTTCCTTGCGTTTACATTGGAATTCCGCAGGCAGTTGAGGGGAAGTTTCATGTGTTTATCACATGGACATGGCTTGAAAATAGCCACCCTATTCCACGCGTTATCACTTTCCTTGCGCTTGTTGGCGTGAAAACTTGTCCTCACTCCTCACATCCCATATGCTTTTTTGGCTGCTAAGCTACAAGTTTATTCTAACGCATCTCTCTGGACGATCATTTCCGCGTCCCTTCGGTGCTGCCTTGTCTCAGCTTTTCCAACGCACCGCAACTAGTAATCAACCGTTCGACGCGAATTCCCCTCCCGATGGATCCCGAGACGCAGTCATCTGATTCGACGGAAGGGATCGCTTTCATCAGATGTTGGGACGATGAATGAAGGAAAGAGGTGCTGTCTGCTATCCTATCGCCAAATCAATGCTAGCCCGAGACAATTCGAACCAAAAGTTAGGCTACGAAAAAGAAATGAATGACCCACGATCACATGCATCGGGTTCCTATATTCTGGTCGGAGAAAGAAAAGATCTCTGCTTTTTCTCATCACATGTTGGTATCAAACAAAGAGAAAACTCACCTTTCACTAGACCCAGCATCATTTGAAGAGGGACATGTTATAATACACCCGATGCAATCCTAATTTATAATGCGCAATGTATGCTTTATCTTGCGAAAATAACATGAATCATGTATGTGCAATATGCCTTTTCTTGTCATATGATTGTTGTAGAGAAGGATGAAGAAATTTCTCGAGCGGGAACCTGGGGAAAAAAATGACATCAATCTCAGCTCTTCAATGAAATTGCCTATGAATTTACACGCCTATTTTCCTGTATGTAATGAAATTTTTACTTCGTGCTCCACATAGAAAAGAGATGCATTGGGAAGCCCATCAATAGCAGAGCTCTTCTCAGTAGGGGAGACCGATGTAGGATGAGTATCACATTAGAATTTTTATCTGAGTAACACCTGTATTTGTTACTTTCTTATAAGAATATTTGGTATTCACTGGCGGGCTGTGTGACCCCGACTAGCGTAAGCAAAAGGGGGCTCCGGTGGATTCTCGGTTACAAAAAAAAAAAAAAATTGGTATCCACCACATTAATTCTTGTTTTAGGCTCTTATAAGGGAAAATAACATCAACAGTTTTGAATGTTTGGCCAAATATGTAGTCAAGTCCTAAATTTTGAATTTGTGCAATCAAGTCCTACGTGTTTTGCATTGAGTGCAATTTTATTCTTCTGGCAAGCTCATAACCAAATTTGCTAACATGGATTCCAAAATCTAACGCGGTATTTTGTATTATCTTTTTCCATACGTGGCTTTGATATGGTGCTAATGTAGTGTCATGTCATGGAAATTAAAATAACCAAAGAAATTTAAAAAAAATTGGAGCAAAGCTATTAAAAAAAGAAGAAGAAGAAGAAGAAGAAGAAGACAAAAACTAAAGAAATATTAAAAATAAAAGTTGTAGAGAGTGGAACCATCAGTGAGTTTAAGGGTTTGGAGATAGCGGAACTGCCCCGAGTTTGTCGCTTTCTCTATTCTGCTCAAAACGCCCATAAGCAAGGCCCGCACTTTCTTTTCTTTGTGCTTCATCTTCCTATTCATTTTAATCGGCACAAACCTGTAAATTAATGAATTACGTAGCATGATTTTTTAGAATGCTATGTTGATGTAACAAGCTTATGGAAAATGAGAGTAATTATCTCTAGTCGGAGATATAGACAGCTTGAGGGGAGTAATCATGAGCTGGGTTTGTTCTTCCTGAAAATGTAGCCTTCACTATTTTATTTCTCCCTTTCTGTTGAGGATTTTAGAAGATTTGCACATATATAGTCTTCATTTTATCCCCTTTCAAAAAGATCAATTTATACTGGAAAAATGGATAGAGCTAAACCCTAATCAAATAATACACATGCACAGAGATATATGCAGGATATGTTATATGTTGTTTAATATTGATATTGAGTATTGAGTATTTGAGAGCATCCACCCCAAATTTCATGATTCCTGATATAATTTCACTGCCTAAATCTACTTTCGTGCCACCTCCAACAATTTATGTTTGTGTTTGCAGGATTTTTTTCATGGTTAAAGTTGAAAATGGGACAAGCACAGGCACTCTCCGACCCGAGAATTTTATGTGTTTGACCGGAAAGGCATGTTTATTATTTTCTTTATATTTTATTTTAGGACAAGCATAGGTACCTTCCGATCCAGCATCTTAAAAGTTGTTTGGCAGTTTTGAGAAACTTCAGGTCTCCCTTCAACTTTTCTGTTTATTCCATAACATACGCACGTGCGAGGGTTTCTTGTTCGTTCTAACCAATATTTCAATAAATCAAACTGCAGGTCCGTACAACGCATGGGACTATAATGGTTGACTGTCTCGTTGTTGTACATGAATTCAGCATCTGCAGATCTTTTCATTTTATTTTTTCTATCTTGATCGTTAAGTCACCATAAGGAGGAAGTTTCATAGAAGGGAGTGGAAGGACTGAGGGGGACTTGGAATAATTTCAAGATTTTTTACATAATTTATTTTTACTTTATTTTTACGAGGGCCACGTTTTTTCTCCCATTCCTACTTAGAGGAAACTTCCTTTAGCTGATCTTTTAATTGGTGGGTTACAAAATATCAACATCAACCACATTATATTTCGTTAATTTTCATGTGCATGACGTTCATAACTTGTAAACCAATCACAACCCATAGTCGGTGGAATAAGAATTTATCTCCTTTCTCTTGTTTCTTTATTTGGAGTTAGATCTTCACTTGGGTTCATGAGTATTTCATCTTTCATCATAAATTTTGTTTAACCCTATGAATAATGATACTTTTTGTCTAATTGCACTTTAATGTGTTGCAACATTGTGTTAATCTTTGACTATAAACGAGTGTCCATTTTAACTTTGTCACGTATGTATTCGATCAAGCTGGGTCAAATGAATTTTGACACACTATATCAATATTGATCTAACTTGGATGAAGTTTTGCCATTTTGTGGCAATGAGAATTTTATCACTAAAAATTCCTTGATGGCCATGCTAGACGAAGTTCTTTAAGGGAAGTTGGGATTTATGATTGTGGGCCATTGGCTACTTCAAGCCTTCAAGGTGATGATGAGACTTGCATGAAGCATCGGTCAATGAAGATGGCATGGTGCATAATGTGGACGTGTAGGTGCATTTCCTTTCAATGAAATCTCCATTTCAATGCAATAAACACTTTCTCGCCAGACTCTTCTTGAAATTAAAAATAATCAATTTTCTCTAACCTACCTGTTTTCCATATATGTCAAAGCATTGAACCAGCTACAAAATACTAATTTGAATTCACATCAAATTTTGAAGACGAGTCTTTTCACCAAGCCTGTATATGCTCAAAATTTGGTTGTAGAAATCCACCATGTCTTGTTTATTGTCCACTTTCTGCCCATAGTTTCATCTAAATATCCTAACAATATTTTTTCCAATCGTCTATGCACTACTTGTACCAAGGTCCTTCCAAATTGATCATCCACATTTAAGCCTCTGAGACGATGACACAATGTACTGTAGTTTGTTCTTCTCCTACAATTTAGAGGTCCATCAAAACATTTGACGTTTTCTCAACATAACCCTCCAAATATAGATATCATTAGCCTTTGATTATTTCGTTTCACTACAATAGTCGCAGGGAAATTCGTAACACAACTATGTTGAATATTTTTTTAAAAGAGTGATCCTAGATAATTGACTAAAGTGCTCTTTTGGAGCTCGAGAACATGTGGAATCAATATTAAAGCCTATGGGAAATTCAAAAACGTTGCTAGAGATGCGAAACATTTACATACAACGAGAATGCAAATTCATTGTATTTTTCAGCCCCCGCAATTTCCTCTCATTTTCAACTTAACATCCAAGCAATTAAGAAGCCTCAAAAGTTTCGACCCCATTGCAAAAGTCTCCCGTCCTCTTCATGTCTCTTTCCTCTCTCATCTTTTATGTATTATGCTTCATGCATTAACTCGCAATTGAGTTGAATTGTAGAGAAAAAAGAAAGTTATGAAAAGCACGAATAAAGTCGCGCGATTCTCTCCTTTTGCTTTTTCAAACTTATAATGGAGTCGGGCCACGCGTTTCCACTCTCCTTGCACTTGTCGGCGTGAAAATTTGTCCTCATAACCAATATGCTATTTTTGCTGGTAATCTACAAGTTCATTCTAGAGTTGTGGAAGGATAGGCCAAATCAAGAAAAAGAGATGCATTGGGAAACTCATCGATAGCAGATTTCTTCTTGATGGGTGAGACCCATGTGAGATGGGAATCAAACTAGAATTTTTATTTGAATAGCCGATACTTATAAGTGAATTTTTCTTATCATACTAGATTCTCGTTTTAGATTCTTATAAGTGAAACATCAAAAGTTTATAATATTTGATAGAATATGCAATCAAGTCCTAAATCTTGACTTTATGTAATTAAGTCTAGGAAAATTACCAAAAAGTCTTAAATCTTTTGTAATTATGTTAATTCAATCATAAGCTTATTTTTTTAACCAGTTGAGTTGTAAACCTTTTATAATTACGTCAGTTCAGTCATTCCGGTCAAAATTGACCGGTTAGTACTAACGTGGCAACTAGTTGGCAATGCCAGCAATAATTTTTTTAATAACATCTTTTGAATTATTTTATTAATTTTTAAATCTTTTTTACCTTCTTTTCTCTCTTTTTTTTTCCTCCCTCTTCCTTCTTTCTCCCTCCTCCTCTCTCCTTCCTTTGGCTCCAACGACTGGCTAAAAGGGAGGGCTGGCCAACTGTCGGACTAAGGTGGCTAGGCAAGCTTGCCTTGCCATCGCTAGGCGAGAGCAAGCTCGGCGAGGGCTAGCTGGTCATCAGAGCCAATGGAAGAAGGAGAGAGAGAGAGAGAGAGAGAGAGAGAGAGAGAGAGAGAGAGAGAAGATTAAAAATTAATAAAATAATTCGAAAAAATAAAATATTATTAGAAAATCAGCGCCAATGCCGGTTAACGGCTACGTTAGCATCAACCGTCAATTTTAGCCGAAATGACTGAACTAATACAATTATAAAAGATTTAAGACTTAATTAGTCAAAAAAATAAGTTTATGACCGAATTAACATAACTATAACAAGTTTATAACTTTTTTGATAATTTTCCCAATTAAGTCCTAAACAGTTTTCATTGAATATAGTTTAATTCTGTTGGCATACTCATGGTTAAATTTGCTAACGTGAAAGCCAAAATCTGAATTGACATTTTGTAATTTCATTTAACATACATGGCTTTGATGTGGCACTAATGTTGCCCCACATCGGGGAAATTCAAAAATTAAAAAAAAAAATTGGAGAAAAAACTAAATAAGATTGAAAGTCATAGAGAGTGAAACCGTCGGAAAGGGCTGTTTTGAGGATTTGGAGACCGCAGGACTGCCCCTAACTTCGTTGCTTTCTCTATTCTCCTTATAGTTTTCACGAGCGAGGCTTCTTTCTCTTAAAGGTATAGGTTTTGACTATTTTCTCTCTTCCTCTCCCTTGATAATTCTAAAATATTTACTCATATATAGGCAGGTTTTATCCCCTCACAAAGAGATCATCCTATATCGGAAAATGGATAGAGCCAAAATTGAACCACGGACAGAGATATATATTAAAAAAAAAAGTATGTTTGGCATTGAGTACTTGATTTTTTTAGAGCATCAACCGATTTCATGAAGCATTTCTTTCTCCTCCTTATTGTCTATTGATGATCTTGGCATCCCTTTTCTGCTCCGGCTTCTCTTCTTCTTCTCCTTATTGTCTCATATTATTTGGTATTAGAGCCGAAAAAACCGTTCGTATTGCATTGAAATTTTCCATCAAATTAGTTTACGTGCAAATCCTATTTTTACATGATGATGAGTTTGTCTGACCTAGGCATTTTTGTTTCCTTTATCATCAGCCTCTGCTATATTAAACTATAAGCTATATATCTCATTGATATTTTGTAATTCATAGGCTTAGCTTATACTAGAAAATGGAGAGAACTAAACATGAAGTAAATTATACGCACGCATGGAAATATATACAAAAATAAGTTTTGTGCTGTTTTTCAATTGAATGTTTGATTATTTGAGCATCTAACCGATTAAATGAGTCGTGATACAGTCCCAATACCTTAGATTACTTTCGGGCCACCTCTCAACAATTATGTTTGTGTTTTCAGGATGCGTTTTACATGGTTAAAATTGAAAAACCCACCAGAGAATTTTATGTGCTTGACCCAAAAGATACTTTAATTTTTTTCCTTTTAGGACAGGCACAGGTACCTTCCGACGCGTTTCTGTAGAAGTTGTTTGGCGTTTTTGAGAAAGCTTGACGTCTCACTTCAGCTTTGTTTTGCTTACAAAAATATGCACATGAAGTCCTAGTTTTTTTTTTATGTAAAATATAGAAATAATTGCAATAAAAGTTCTAAAATTTGTTTCAAAAGTATATTTAAGTCTCAAAACTTTAAAAAAAATATAATTAGGTTCTAAAATTTGTTAAATTGATCTAATTTAGTTCTTTTGTTGATGGCACTTTTTGACAATTTTATGGCTCAATTGTATTTTCGCAACAAGTTTTAAGACTTACTTGTATTTTTTAAAGTTTTGAGACTAAATTATATTTTCGTGACAAGTTTTAGGACTTTCAGTGAATTTATCCCTAAAATGTAATTATCATTTCTGAGATGATGCATAGAAATATCGACTTGTTTTGAAAATGTCTATGGTTACACTACATTCACGAGGATATTCTTATTTGTCCTTCTCAGGCTCACATCGAACTACTTTGCCTTCCAATAAATGCCGCTTCAAGCTACTCTATGGGTAGAAATTACTGAATCGATAGAATTAGTATATTATGCATGAAGAAGAGCCCGTTATAAACTTATTTAGGAACTAGTACAAAGCGACCGTTCTTTCCATGATTTTTTTTTTTTTTTTGACTTGGTAGATTAAGAATCAACTTCTTATTTTCCTTTATTCACAAATAATACAAAAAATTTAAGAGAGTATATCATGTTTGTAGTAGTAGTGAAATGTCACGGAGAGGAACACTAGAAAGAGGTGCAAGATGAGAAGGGGGGGTGTTCCTTTTAAACTTGCTACTCTTACTAAAAAATAAATGATTAATACCTAAAAATAACACCCCAAACTATATCCACTTTGATACAAATGCCCCCAAACTTTTTTTTTTTTTTTTTTTTTATGTTGTTAAAAGTCCTAAACTTGTCCACTATGATACAAATATCTAAAACTTTTTTTTTTTGGTGTTGTAAAAAACTCCATATATATATATATATATATATCGGTATGAGAAATATACCTTAGATGAAATTATAATAAATGGTAGATATGTTACACATGTATAAGTTTGGGTTTTTTTTCTTGATATAAAGAAAGTATAAGGTATATGTAATCTGAGGTTTTTTAACGGTATTTGCCAAAAATGAACTGTGCGTGGATCGAGGGAGGAGAGGCAGTGTGTTTTTAAAGAAAAATAAGAGGACTGGCCAAATCTTGGATGCGCACAGGGGAGTTTAGCGGGGTTCATAAAGTCGTGTGTTTATTGTCTTGTTAAAAAAGACTTAGGCCCTGCATGGCTGCACCCTATTTCTGTTCCCAGGAACAAAAATTTCTGTTTTTTTGTTCTTTTGTTCCCAGGAACAAAAAAGAAACAGAAACAAGAAACACAAATTTTGTGTTTCTTGTTTCTGGAACACAAATCAGAAACACTTTTTTTTCTTTTTTCTCTTATTTTCTTGTTCTTCTTTCTTTTGGCCGGTCGCCGGCCTCGGCCATGGCCGGCGACCGGCCGACGAGGGCCGGCGGCCTCGCCCAGCCACGGCGAGGCCGACCTCGCGCCGGCCTGGGCGACCTCGATCTCGCCCGATCCGGCGAGGCCGAGCTCGCCCGGCCGTCGGCGAGCCTCGGCCTCGCCCGGGTGGTGGCCCGGCGAGGCCGCGCCTCGCCGCCCGGCCGGGCGGCTCGGCCTCGCCGGATCAAGGCGAGGCCGACCTCGCCGGCTGGGCGAGCTCGATCTCTCCGGATCCGGCGAGGCCGAGCTCGCCCGGCGGGCGGCGAGCCTCGGCCTCGCCGGCGGTGGCCGGCGAGGCGCGCCTCGCCCGCCCGGCGGGCGAAGCTCGGCCTCGCCGGATCAAGGCGAGGCCGACCTCGCGCCGGCCTGGGCGAGCTCGATCTCTCCCAGATCCGGCGAGGCCGAGCTCGCCCGGGCCGGCCGGCGAGCCTCGGCCTCGCCCGCGGTGGCCCGGCGGCGCGCCTCGCCGCCCCGCCCGGGCGAGCTCGGCCTTGGCCGGCGACCGGCCAAAAGAAGAAAAAAAAAAATGAAAAAGAAAAATAAGAAAAATAAGAAAAAAAATAGAAAAAATAAAAGAAATAAAAAAATTATCCAAATTTACCAAACATGTTTCTATTTATTTTTTGTTCCCTAACAAGTTTACTAAACACGCTTTTTTGTTCGTAAATTGTTCCTAGAACAGAAACACTTTTTTCTATTTCTGTTCCCTGGAACAATTTTTAAACAGAAACGTTATCAAACGCGCCCTTAATATCCAAGCAACAAAAAATCCAAAAAAGTTTCAACCCACTATAGAAATCTCCTGTCCTCTTCATTTCTTTCCTCTCTTGCTTTTCTTGGATGCTTCACCCGCGTACTCATAATTGAGTTGAATTGTCAAAAGATAAAGAAAAGTTGTGGAAAAGACAAAAGGTAGAGTCATGCGCGTTTCCCTCTTTTGCTTTATCGTCCCCCCAAATCTTGAAGAGATTCTGTCTCTTTCTTGTTCTTTTCTGCATGATAGATCTTGAGGATGGATGATTGAAACGTCTGTAAATGTATATGCAATGAATTTTGCTAAACTTTGCATCTAATTAAATGAGATATTGCATCTATGTCTAGTCATTTTTTTGTTATGGTATTTTGGTAGGGAGGAGTCCCTGTCACTTGGCTCATATCATAAGTTATACAGATTCCATTTGGATGACATGTTTTTTTTTTTTTTAAATTTAATCTTTCCTTTGTTGTCTTCTTTTCTCTCAATTTCTAAGGCAGGCGGCTGCTCTAACAGTTCGAGCACAATTTCACTTTCCGTGCGATTACATGGAGCTTTCACAAGGAGTTGGGTGGCAGCTTCACGTGTTCATTATTTGGGCATGGCTTGAAAATAGCGACCCACCGTTTCAAGTCGCCTATTATACTTTCAGAGCCAATGAAATTGGAAATTTTTCTTATCCCTCGCATTTCAAGTATTTTGAGGAGGACTAACTTTCTTCTTGTCGGAGTCCAAAGTCTCGGATGCAACTAGTGTTTTCACAGAAATTGCCACTTTTTTTCAACTGCAGACCTACAATTTAATCATGTGTGTAAGAAATGTGCCGTGTCTTGAATGGATCCAATCCATGCCATCTCTTGAATGTATCCAATTTGATCTTGCTTTGAGAGGGATAAAACTTCGATTTGGACTTATAGGCAGCCCCTCTGCTGATGGTAGTGATATTGTCCATTTTGATGGCGGATCGCTCACCCTGCATAGTTTTTTTAATATACTTAATTGAGTTTATGATAGACTTTTTCTATTGACACGATAAGTCTAAACACGGGCAATCATGGATGAAAGACATATCCTATACCTAATATCCCAAATAACTAACTTTGTGATCACATTTAAAAAGAGATTGTTTGGTACAAAGCTAGTTTTGTGATCACACTACCACCCCAAGCTTTTCTAGCGAGAGCTAGTGACCCTCAAACGATTATTGGCTAGGGTTGCTAGCCCTCGCTGGCGTCACGCGGTAGTGGCGCCACCATCACCACCACTATGCGGCTGTCCAAACCTTGTAGCGTAGTGGCAATGCTAGCGCCACCTTCGGACAACACAGGTGAGGATAGGCGACTGTCTTTGGCCCTTGCCAAGACCCTGGCGAAGATCAACGACTCTCTCGCTGGCGAAGCATGGGGCACCGCTGCCAAGTCCTTCAATTCTATGGATTCTGTCCTTTTGAAATTTATGTATTTTCAAATTTTTTGTGAGACGGTGGATGTGCCCTCACTTCATCGCTTTCTCTCTTCTCCTTATAATGAGCCTGCACTTCTATTTCTCCGTCCTTCATCCTCTTGCTCATTTTAGTTGGCACGAACCTGTAAAATATTGAATCAAATAGCTTGAATTTTTAGAATGTTATGTCGATTCAATGAGCTTAGGGAAAATTAAATATTCTACCTCGAATCAAGGATGCAGACCGATTGAAGGGAGTAATCATGAGGTGACTTCTTCCTCTGAAGAGATAGCTTTTGGTTATTTTATCACCCTCTTCCGTGAGGATTCTGGAATATTTAAACATATATAGTGATTATTATGTCTCCTTATAAAGAGATCAGCTTATTCTGGCAAAATGGCTAGAGCTAAATGTGAACCAAATTATATATACGAGACAATTGTGTTTGATTCTTTGAGAGCATTCAACCATTTTTATGATTCGTGACAAAATCCCACTGCCTAAATCAAATTTTGTGCCACCTCCAACAATTGCGTTTGTGTTTTCAGGATGCATTTTTTTTTCATGGTTAAAGTTGAGAAATGGGACAACCCACCAGAGAATCTCATGTTCTTGTCCGAAACGATCGGTTAAATTCTATTTATTTATTTTTTGGACGAGCACAGGTACCTTCCGACCCAGTTTCCGTAAAAGTTGTTTGGCATTTTTTGAGGAGAAAAGTTTATGTCTCCCTTCAACTTTTCTACTTTTGCTTTTCAATTGCATTATTGTCCTTCTCAGGTTCACACCGAACTAGCGTGCCTTCGAAGGCTGCCACATCAAGCTAGTGGGTAGAGGCGCCGCCACACCGGGGAGTTTCCTCCCCAGCCTGGGTCATTGGGCTGTACCACGCCCGCCGATCACCTGCAATGTACAGGGAGAGGACGGGGAAGGCGTCGCGGCCCTACCCAGTGGGCCCCCAACAACCCATAAAGGGTGCTGTGGCGGGGTAACCCTGCGAGAAATACCTTTCAGTTTTACCTCCGAAAGGATTCTATTTAACGGAGGAAACAGTTTAAGGACATGTTTAGGTCCTCATTATTGTCCTTCTCAGGTTCACACCGAACTAGCGTGCCTTCGAAGGCTGCCACATCAAGCTAGTGGGTAGAGGCAGTAGAAATTATCATTTGGACACAAAAGCACTAGTTTGAGAATTTTCAATTGGAGATGTCTTTCCGGAGATTCGCACGAATCACCAGCAGTAAGTTCTCACATCAAGAATGCGTTTTTTTTTTTCCGGAAAATTTAATATGTGAAAAACATTTTTTGAAAAATAATTAGTTACATCGCTTAAAAATTTAGTCAATAAAAAATATTTTCATTATAGACAATAATTTATGAGTAACTATTTTTGTGGATGGTAAAAATATTATATATGTTTTGAATTTTTTAATCAATACAAATTATTATTTTTTCGATTTTTTTTTTAATTTTATTTTTTTCACGAAATAAATGCACCATAAAGTCATCTTACGCAGAGCATTTGGACTAAAATGTCTTAGATTTAAAACCAGTTCCACACCCCCCCCCCCCCTTTTTCTCAATATATATATTTTCATATATTTTCTCCTCTGGCGAGTTTCGCCAGACTCGCGGTCTTGTCTTCTCCCGTTCTCGATCTCTCAGATCGTAGCCTCGCGTTTGTCGGTTGGCCTTCAATAATCAGCCCACTTGGTATTTGCTCTTTATGTGGTTTCTTTCTCAGTTTCTTTGTAAAATGATTCACATTTCAGCGTGCTGCGACTTCGATCTCTACGTTTTCGATTTCTTCGGCAATTTACCATAGCTAGTCGATGGCCGAGTCATGAAAGCTCATTGAAAATTTTCTTTCAGATCAATTCTATCTCAAGTCTCGATTGCTACGTGCGATGGCACCAATCACTAACACATCAAGAATGAAGTACGAGGTGTTCCTCAGTTTTAGGGGACCGGATACTCGGGATAACTTTGTTAGTTGTCTCTTTTGTGACATGAAGGATGTAGGAATCTGCGTCTTCAAAGACGATGAAAATCTCCGAGTCGGTGAGAAGATCGAGGGAGAGCTTTTGCAAGCCCTAGATGACTCTCAAATCTATATTCCCATCTTTTCTAAGGGATTTGCTACCAGTTCGTGGTGTCTACGTGAGGTTGCAGATATGAGAGATTGCACTTCAAAGTCGGATGGGAAGAAGGAGATTCTTCCCGTTTTCTTCGACGTCACGCCAAATGATGTCAAGTGTAGAACCGATCTGTACAGAGATGCCCTGCCTGAACATGAGAAGAAGTATGACTCCCGTGAAGTGAAGCGCTGGAGGGATGCCCTTGTTGAGGTTCCGACTACAGTAGGCTGGAAGCTGGGGGAGCAAGGGTAACTTTTTGACAACTCTTTTTTAGCTATATTTTTAGTATAATATGTGAAGTATTTATTTTTTAAGATAAAATTTAATTGGTCAAGTTATACAAGATATAGATCGACTTTTATATCATATTCAATTACTCTTCGGGTTATTAACTTCTCCATAATTGACATATAAGTGAAAAAAAAGTTAATGCGAATGTTTTGTCATGGTCAAGTTGTTGAATGTTGAGTTAGCCTCTTGTTTGGCTGTCAAAAGCCGCAAAACAAACATAAATAGCAAAATAAATAATTTTCAACAATTTAGAGAAAAGAAAAAGAACAAACAACAAACAGACAAATATTAGTACTTATTCATTGTAGATCAAACATCCTGATTTTGTACTACTAGCATATGAATATTTGATCAATCTCCAAATTGCGTACACATTAGAAATAACTAAAAATTATATGATGAACATCAGTTTTCAACAAAAAAAAAAAGATTTATTTGTTTTATGCAGAAACAGGAAACTCAGGTCTGGTCACATCTTCTCTACTATTATTAAAGTAACTATGTAGACTGTTATGGTGGTGAATTTTATCTATAACATATCACGGCTCTCCCTCGTATTTAGTGGTGCTTCTTACAAAAAAAAAAAAAAAAAAAAAAAGAGGAACATAAGCAGCCCATTTAATTGCAGTAAAAGCCATTTATTTCATAGTTCTGATTTTAGGAGCATTTTAGAAATTCTGATAATATTCCACCTTTATTACATATGTTATTCATGAAACCAAAGAGTGCAAGAGATTTATATTTTTAAACTCAGTAGAGTTATAGTTATTAGAACTATTAAACTTCAGCATAAAAAGTATTACATTGGTGATTGCTAGAAGCAAAAATCTTGCATCACACCCTCACTTTGTTCATTGAAAAACGCAGACACTTGTCACACATTAATTGGCTTTTTTTTTTTTTTTTTTTTTTTTAATTAGCTTGGCTTGTCACCATTCTCTAACGTCTCCTCAAGGTAAGGGTAATGGCTATATGGACAGTATCTCGATGGAGTCTCCCGGATCTTATCGAGATTTCCGAAGAAAGAGAGAGAGAGAGAGAGAGAGAGAGAGAGGTGACTTGGACACGTTAGTGAGCTTCCTATGGCGTGAATTAAGTCGTTGCTCAAATTGAATCTTTAACTAGCCAAAGTCACTAAACTTAATCTTCATTTATTTAATCTATGAATAAGTAGAAGGACAAAATAGTCATAAAGATATTATTATATTCCTTTCCACTCCTCTTCTTCAACCAAATATTAGATGACCTAATTTCCTTCAGTTCATATTTTTTCCTTTCGTAAGCATACAAACAATCATAAAATCCAATTATTGCTTTCTTTTGATCAATATCCTAGGCCTTTCATATCCTCTTAATCACTGCATCCAAACTAAGTATTAGTGTTTAAACTCAATCGATGAGAGTTTATGCAGTAGTCAGTGTTTAAATCCAAACAATGGAGATCTGGGCAGCAGCCAAAACAACTAATTCAAGCCCTTTGTAATTTAGATAGTTTTCATTGTAAATGGATTCAAATTTCTCAATTGCAAAACTGCCATTGTTTGTAAATCGTTCTTAATATATGTAGCTTATGTTGGCAGGCACGGTGTACTTATAAAACAGATTGTTCAAGAGGTTCTACTTAAGCTGGATGGGAAGAACAGACATCTTCCAAATCATCTAGTTGAAACGGATGATCTAGAACATATAGAGAAATTGTTGGATGTTGACTCTAATGACCATGTACGTTTTGTTGTAATCCATGGGACGGGCGGTATTGGTAAAACAACTCTTGCTAGTATTATCTTCAACCGATTTCGGTCTAAATTCAAGTACAGTAGTTTCCTTCAAGATGTCCAAAGCCATCATCTTTTAGACATGCAAACGCAGCTACTAGCTGAAATAGTGGGGGTGAACTTTGCTAAAGGAATCTACGACACCAACATTGGGATTGATCGCATAACAAGAGGACTTCATGAAAAGAAAGTTCTGATTGTTGTCGATAATGTGGATGAGAAAAAGCAACTCGAGAACCTCGTAGGGGCTGCAATTGGTTTGGTTGTGGAAGTAGGATCATTGTCACACTCAGGGACCTAGGGACAATACAAAATGAAGACTACCAAACACAACCTAGCAATTACAAGTATTACTTGGTAAAGAAGATGCCTTATTATCAAGCGATTCAGCTTTTCAGCAAGTATGCTTTTAGACGTGATACTCCTCCAAACGATTGGTACAAATTTTCAAAAGAAGTCGTTTCAAGTGTGGGAAAGCTTCCTTTGACTCTAGAAATCGTGGGTTCTCTTTTCGCCAACACAGACGAATCTAAGTGGGGGAAACATTGGAGGACTTAAAGCAAGCCCCGGATAAGCGCGTTCGAGATTCACTAATGATAAGTATCAACAAATTGGACAAAATAGAAAAAGCCATATTCCTAGACATAGCATGTTTTTGCATCGGGGAAGATAAGACTTATGCGGAGTACATGTGGCGTACTAGCGGCGATTCTCCACGCAGAACAATTAATCTTCTTCTCCGCATGTCGTTGATAAAGATCGATAAGCACAATAGGTTCTGGATGCACGATGAAGTTCGAGATCTAGGAAGGTACATTGTCAAGGAAGAGAATTTCAAAGATCCTGGAAAGCGCCGTTGGGTGCGGATTGATGAGAATACTATAGACATACTAAGGAGCAAAAAGGTGACGTTTAGAGTAGAAGATTCAATCAATCCAGCAAAATCTTTGGCCATTTTCCAAATATTGAGAATATCGGTTGATGGCCTGCTTTGTTTTCTAACTTACATAGTAATAGAAAGCAACTCTTAGACAAGGAAAGTATATGTTTTCATGCCTTAGCCATGTGAAACGAGAAAAAAACTAACACACCGTTTGGTTAATTGAAATTCTTAATTTCTTGTTTTGGTGAGAATGAAAATGTGCTCTTTGTTTCCTTTGAAAAGGGGTTTAGTCTATGAAAAGATAGACCTAATCAACATCGAATGGGCAGTTTAAACGTGCTTGATTGCCTTATTTTCAAGTTGAGAGAAAGAAAATTTGTTATTTTGTTAAAATTTGCGTATGATTTAATTAGAATGGGGTCAAAGAAGAACAATTGATACTGTTGACATTGATGTTTTGCTACTTATGTTGTACACTCATCTTTATTCTCCGCTACTACTGGCAGAAAAAAGAGCTGTCCAAGCACTCAATTTATGCATCAGTCATCACGTAACACCTGATGAAATAGCCTGTTTGCCAGAGCTATTGTTCCTCGGAGGGAAAGGATTGACTTTCGTAGGCGACTTCAAAAATTGTCTTCGTAGTCTGAGATGGCTTTCTTGGCTTCGTTGCTCATTGGATTTTTCAGCGACGAATCTTTACTTGGAGAATTTGGTTGTGCTCAACCTTTCAAGGAGCAAGATCACCGATGATTGGGGTGGATGGAGGCAAATCCAGGTACCAACAAACCTCACTCATGTTCACTTCAAATTTATCAATTAACCTTCATAATCTTGTACTTTTTGTCAACATGTAATCTGCCTTGTTTTTCCACTGCAGGCGGCAAAATTGAGAATTCTAGATTTGACGGAGTGCCATGAGTTAACCAAGACACCCAATTTTTCAAAGTTTGGCAAGTTGAATAAATTGATTCTCACAAATTGTCGGAAGTTGTCTACGATTGATAGCTCAATCGATAAGCTAAAACTACTCAATACTTTGGATATCATGGGATGTAAATCCCTCAAAGGTTGCCCGAAGAAATCGGTTCTCTAAAATACTTGTCGAAGATTATCATGCCCTTCTTCGACAAATGGTGGGATTATCTACACTATACAATTTCAACTTCATATGGATATCCTATCAAACAACTTCCTTAGTCTATTGGAAGGTTGAATCTCACCCATTTGGATTTGTGTTTTTGCAAAAAGCTATGTGAGCTACCAGACTCTATTGGAAAACTGAAATCATTGATCGAATTGCATTTAGGATTCACAGGATCTACGGTCTCCCTTCTTCCATTGGAAGGTTAAAGAATCTCAAGTATTTGTTTTTATTTGGATGCGAGGATCTACTTGAGCTTCCACACTCTCTCGGGGAGCTAGAATCATTGGTCAAGTTGAATTTATCTTATTCGGGGATCTCCGTTCTCCCTGATTCTATTGGAAGGTTATTGAATCTCACACATTTGACCTTTCGTTCATGCAAGAATCTACGTAAGCTTCCAGACTCTATTGGGGAACTAGAATCATTGATCGAGTTGAATTTATCTTTTTCGGGTATCTCCGTTATCCCTGATTCTATTGGAAGGTTATTGAATCTCACACATTTGACCTTTGGTTCATGCAAGAATTAGAACTATTGGAGAACTAGAATCATTGATCATTTCCATTCCATTATCCCTAATTCCATTGGAAGGTTAAAGAATCTCAAGATTTGATTTTAAAGGTTGCTGTGAATTACAAGAGCTTCCAAACTCTATCGGGGATTTAGAATCATTGCTCAATTTGGATGTAAAATTTGTCGAGGATCTCCATTCTCCCTGATTCCATTGGAAGGTTAACGAATCTTATGCATTTGAGTTATCCTATAAGCGAGAGTCTACTCCAGCATTGGATCTCTTGTATGGGAAAGAAATTAGTTTAAGTTTTCAGAAAGCTCGTGGATCTTCACTCTTCCTCATTTCATTGAAAGGTTAAAAAATCTCAAGCAGTTAAATTTATCTTTATCTCCAAACAGTTGGATGTCCTTCAGGACTCTATCGGGGAATTGGAATGATTGGTCGAGTTTCACGACCGTCCATCCTTATAGTTCTGACGACCTTACCTAGGCGGCGCCCACCGATCGGCTCGGCTCGGCTCTCCAAACTCCGCCTCTCTTCTTCGTCGCGCCGCGCTCGCCGCTCTCTACAAACCCTCGGCAGACCCTCTCCAGCGTCGAGAGCGAGCGAGAGAGAAAGATATGGAGATGGAACCTCCGACGCCGCGGCAGCTGCCGGAGCCGGCGGTGCCGATCTTCAGGGAAGGCGTGGCGCTGACGCTCTCCCGGTGGTCGGCCCTCCAGATGGCGGTCGACAACGAGTGGGGCGGCCGGAACTCGCGGCAGAGGGCCGACCAGCTCGGCCACGACATCTTCACCTGGTTCACGCAATCGAAAGGTAACGACACCGCCCCGATTACGCGGCGGCGCGGCGGCGGCGGAGGAGGTTTTTCGAATAGTTCGCAGCGCGTTTCGTTTTGCTGAACGCTGTAAATTTTTTTTTTTTTTGATCCGATTAGAACCGCTTTACATCGACGATTTGGAAGATCTTCTGTACGAAGCCATGATTGCCCTGAACACCGTGGCCGAAGACGGCAGCGTCGAGGAGGTATGCGGCTGAGCGACCTCGCGACATCCGTTGTCGGTTTGAGCTGATGAAACGATGTCGTCGTTGTGCTGAGTCTCTGCGTTACTGCTCTGCAGGTGGCGGAGAAGTTGGTGATTATGCATGAAGAATGCCTGGAAGGGAACTTCGCGGCTGTTGAGAAGCTGAGGGAGGCTGCTTTGAAGAGAGTGGCGTCGGCGCATGTCAAGCAGGTAATTCTCGTGGGAAGCTTTGCCTGGATGCTGTAGGCTCCTTATTTTTCTCGTTTGAGGCGATTGGCGATTGCTTGATGATGTGAGTATTGTATCTGTTGGAAAAAAATTGAAGAAATTAGGTTATCATTGTCGATAGCACCTTGGAAAGGAAGTGATGAGACCGTTGTTCCGAAGCATAAAGCTGCCTTTCCAGCAATGCACATGTATAATCACAAAGCCCTTGGGACAATTGATCTAGGAAAACAGCGAGTAAAGTTATCGCGTGGTGAATTTTGCTTCGGTCAGACCATAAAGAGGATGAACGAAACAGATGGATCTTATGCAATATATTTTACTTTCTCTAATGGCCACCTTCATCTTTTGCAAGGGAATTGTGCATATCTTCATACTTGGCATCTTGCTCTGGGTGGAACTTTTTCATTCACTATAAGTTTTGGGGAAAAAAAAATTTCTTGTGAGGGATGGTCACTGGTGTAGCTGTCATCACATTGAGTTTCTGCTGACTGTGCTAGCAAGTCAAGCCGTCTTCAATCCTGTCTTGGTTGAGACTGGAGACATGCTTAATGGAACTTTGTTTGGTTTCTGCTTGCTTGTCTTTAATTTTCAAGTAGGAAGCATATTAAAGGAGATAGTGAGGAGGAGCTGCAGTAGGGCCGTCTATGTATTATTGCGATGCTAAGATTCTTTTGGGTGGCGTTGCCTGCATTTCAGTTTTTCCCCCTTCTCTGTTGTTGATGCTAGGAATCCCCTTTCTTTGTTTTGAGATCTTGACCCGGGGAATTTCTTCTTATATCACCGTTCCATATACTTCAGTCTTTTAAGCATGATATGTAAATTCAGGTGTCTTCAAGATGAAGTTCTCATTGAAGGTTTGACATTTTAAGACTATGCAACTGATATCCCCATTCATAATAAGGGTTGCTGATGCTTCTCTCAGGGCTGGCTATACATGAAATTTATCTTATCATGTACAGCTTATTAACTAGGAATACACTCAACAAGGGGATTTGTCGATTATATTCTGGGAAACATCTTCTGCATGATCTCACTGTGAATTGCATGCGGCACCAGAAGTATTTTGTGTAAAGTGCATCTGCGTATTGACAGAGACATTTATCTTGCATTGGAGACCACTAAATACATCAAAACTGCGAGAGTTGTTATGCATGTCACGAAGCCTCCTTGACACAACTTCATGTCTATGTAGGTCGTTGAAGGAGAAGAAGAGGAAGACAGTGATAGTGATAGTGAAGACATGACTGTGGATGATTCACCGTACATGGTGGTAAATGCACCGAAATCTCAGCCGAGCCCGACTCCGGCCAACAAAGCCAGAGACGAGGGGCAGCCAACTAAGGCGGCTGATGCAGATGGATGGACAGTGGTCAGTTCAAGAAAAAGTAAGGGTAAAAAGTAGTGTACGACCAAACTTGTGTAAGGCTCTGCGAGTATGTATGATGTAGTTTGTTGTTACTTCCCTTCTTGCCAAGTTCAAAAGTGATTGTTGAGAGTCGATGATTTTTGGCTACTTCTCTTCTTGCCAAGTTCGAAAGTGATCCTTGAGAGTTGATATTTTCTTATCATCGTCGGAGATTGTATCGGCAGAAACGGAATTTTTTATGTTGTTTTGATTACATAACATAAAAATGAGATCTACCCGGGAGCTCTCTCTCTCTCTCTCTCTCTCTCTCTCTCTCTCTCTCTCTCTCTCTCATTCATTTTTGCTGATTAGCTCAGTCTTCTCCCCCTTCTCAGTGACAGTTACTGGGATGTATAAACGGTGGAGGAGGAGAAGATGAGCATTAACTTCCATCTTCCATCGATGTAAATGTAACATTATAGGTAGGGGTGTGCAGCCAAATCAGTTTTACCTGGAAACTGGACTGGATCGCCTAAAAACAAGTTCGGGAACAAGTTTTAAAATTTTTAGAATCGGTTGAAATTAGTCCATGAACAGGTTCAGAACGAATACCCATTCGGGAACCAGACCAGGCCAGTCTTGTATCGGAATTGATTTTATAAGCTAAAAAGTCAAAATCCTAACTTTTTTCCCCTTAAATTGTAACCTCTCTTAAATTCAACCTTCCTTCTTTGGCTAACTCTTTGTAGTCTTTTCTCTTCTCCTAAATTTTTGGATAAATGGGAAATTTTATAAAACATATGATGCGTGTTTGAATTTTTGATTATTTATAATCAAATGTGACTACATATGTATTTTATTGACTATTGTTTTGATAGATAGAGATTTTTGTTATTTATCTTATACTTTGAACCAACCATTTCATTGCTCATAATCTCGTATCGTATGATTTTGTCATAGAATATGAACCAAAAATATGATAACAAAAAAGATCTTGAATGGACCTGAAACCGGACTAAAAAACCAAATAGGTTGCCGAAACCAATTTCAAACAAATAGAGTAGGATTCATGATCTAAAAATTGGGAATAGGTTATAATAGGATAGATTCTAGATTTCTCAATCATGTCCAATCATAGCTTTGTCATTGATCCATGGATGGAACAGTGCACCACATGTTTTCGAAAAGAGAGATTATGCTTTAACCAGAGATTATGCTTTAACCGGACCGTGTGAAACACGAACCAGTTTTGATACTGAAGGAAACAAGGTACATAGTCTGCCAGTTTCAGGCAGTTTCAGGGAAGAACAGAGCTGTTCTCTTTTACATTTTGGACATCCATGCTAGTACTAGTAGACCTTAACCTGTATATCGGATAGGAGATTCATGAACTATATGTCGGACTTTATCTTTCTCATTCCGGTCCTTGTTGCTGAAATTGAGCCGGGCTGCTGCCGCCACTGTTGCCGAAACCCCCGCGGGATGCGTGGTCAGGAATGGGTCGTTCCTTATCTCCGCAGCCGTAACTCCTTCCACATCTGCACGGTCGCCGGCTTATCCGAAGGCAGTTTCGACGAAGCGCCCTGTACAGAATGGTCAGCATTTCGTTACCCTGAGTCATTGCGTTTCTAGGCGACGTACGTTTCTTGCAACATCTATGCCGGAATGCCAATTTCTAAACCGAAATGCTGAAAACTACGAAGAGTAATGTCGGATCGATTACCCATAAAACATCAGCCATTTTTGTCTTCTCCTCGGCCCGGGTCGTCCTGGCATTGAGAGTCACAGCCGACTGAGCGGCGGCTGCTACTCCCCTGGGAGCTATGGTGGTGCGGCCCGTCGCTCTCACTTCTGCAGCTTGTATAGCAGCTGCATCACTCCACTCCACCAGCTTGTCTCCGATTGTTAGGGCAGTGGCTTCCAGGGCTTCTCCAATAGTGATTGGGCCGCCGCCAATGCCGTCGTCATCACCGCTCGATTTCTTTTTGTTTTCAGGCATGACGGGACCAGACACCAGAGGAGCCCGCTGCGAGTATTGTCCTAGGACCTGTGTTAAGAAGCCACAACAAGCGAACGATATCTCACAAATTAGTTCGTGTACCGAACGACAGTTAGGATAATACTAACCGGACTGTTCACTTGAAAACCATACCTGTCCCCCAATGGACTCGGTGATCACGTGCCGGCCCGGAAGATCCGAGGCGGCCACGTTCACTCCCTGCTCCGCCACTATCTCGTTCATGCTGTCATGCCCGACCACACCGGCATCCTCGTTCCGCGTGGCTGCTGACTGCATCACCGACGCAGCCGCGCCCTTCTGGACCTGGCCGAGCGTCAGGTTCTCCGCCGTCTGCATCAGAGCGGCGTCGTTGGGCGCCACCGGCTTGCCCGCAAGCTCGCCCTCGACGGAGGCGAACACGTTGCCGTATTTCACGGGCTCTTGAGCCCTCCTGCGCGGCTGTTCTTGGCTCATTGCGGAGGCGAATGCAAGCCGTGGATCAGAGGGACTCAAGGAGGACTGGGGGATAATTTATCAGCAGTTCGTTCGTTCATTTTTGCTATTTATCTTTTGGGGCACTCGGCGAAGCCTTGAGGTGGCCTTAAGGAAGGTACGCAAAACGTGCAACAGATGGCGTTCGGAAGAGAAACGGTGACATGCAGCGATCACGCATGCAAGAGATAACAATTACCGAGGCAAAAAAGAAAACGATCTTTTTATTGCATCACTCGTATTAGGATTAATACTACAAAAAAATCTTAAATTGGTACACATGTAATAAATTTATCTCAAATTAATGACAAATTTACTTCCGTCAAATTACTAAGCTAAATAATGACAAATTTACTTACGTCAAATTACTAAGCCAAATTGACTGACACATGACAATGATGAGCATGCCGAATTTCTTGATATTAATTTCATCCAACAGATGATAATGAATGATAAATTTGTCAAAAATATATCAATTTAGAATTTTTTACAGTCAAGAAACTAGCTTTGGATAATTTTGTCATGGATATACTAATTTGGAGTTCTTTGCAATATTAACCCATTCATGTTTAAACCGTTTTCACGTGAAAGTTTGCTAACCTTAACTGTATTCTAAGAGTCAGATCAGAAATAACAACAGCACCAGAGAATAGACGCAACCTTCCAACCGCTAAGTGCGGAAACTAGACCATGCTTCCATGGTCTGGGGCCAAACCGGCAGCAACAACACAAAAGATGAACTTCTTGTTTAACCGATCAGAAGCATATGGACAGACGTATTTAACACGGTACAAAGCAAAAATGCAGAAAAAACCAGCTCCAGACATCTCAAAGGTTGAGCTTCATCAGTTGACATGATTAGTCTTCAGGAATTACCCCCAAGAGATCTCTACAGTTCCCTGAAGTATGAGAGTTGTTAGATTTCTCCCCCGATGAATGACTCCTCCTCCTCGTCATCCGGTCCTTCGGGGAGAGGACAGCCTTGGTAGGAATTATTGTCGACGCAATACTGCAAAAGCTTTTCCCAGTAAGGGTCCTAGATAAAGCAAAGAATCAAGGTCAGTCATGAACATTGGTCACACAAAATGTTCGCCCTTTTTGCGATGATAAGTGTCAGTACAAGCAATACACAGTGCATAACCTCCAAAGATTCGAGATCCGATATGGGTCAAGTGCAGTTACCTTGCTAACAATGTGAGGGTTCCCGATGATGACGAGCAGAGACCGAGCACGGGTTACTGCGACGTTGAATCTCCTCGGGTTGCTTAAGAATCCGAGACAATGAGCTCTGTCAAACTCGGTATGCTTCAATGTTGATCGGACAGTGGAGACAATGATGACCTCTCTCTCTTGACCCTGAAACTGTTCAACACTTCCCACCTTGACGCCCAACATATCATACGTTTCGAGCACCTTTCTGATTTTCACCACTTGCTGCTGATACGGTGTTATTACCCCAATGTCGGCTTCGCTCATACTCAAACTGTCTCTCAACTTTTGGATGAAATCAACGACTTTACTTGCTTCAATTCGATTGAACCATGACGGGTTATTACCCTCTCTCTCGTCACAGCCTTGAATGCCAATAAATAGAATGGGAAACTCCTTGTTTGGAAGCAGATCAGAAGATGGGATCGCAGAATAGGAGTTTTCCTTACATGCTAACAATTTCCCTTCATAGAAGAGCTTTGAAGGAAGATCTAAAATGGCAGGGTGGCACCGATAGTTTCTCACCAGTTTTGTCACAAACCCGATGTCCTCATTCAGATAGTTTTCGTGTTCAAAGAGCCTCTCTAGGAAAGACTTTCCCAATCCACGAGCCTCTGCATCTTTGGACTGTATAACGGGGCCAAGTTGCTTCGGGTCTCCGGCTAGTACAACCACCGTCTCCTTCCCACAAAGGTTGGCAACAGGAACCATGCATTCAGGCTCCGAAGCTTGCCCGGCCTCATCCAGAAAAATATGGGAAAAGTGACCCCTTTCTATGCCTTCTGCGCGAAGGAGGGATGAACTCGTATATGTAGATATGATGACCCTATAGCGCATCAAAGCCTCAAGAGGAGGACATCTGAAGACAGACTCCACAAAATAGCAGTAGCGGATGTGTTCTGCCTGAAGATCATGGTAAGGACGACTGGTAGCATTGAGCCTGAAAATCTCACTCTCTTTGACTTGGGCAACCTCATTTGTGATTAGTTTTTCAAGTATATGATCTGCAGCACTGTTGGAAGCAGCACAAATAAGAACCCTTGACCTACTCCGCGTTTTGTATACCTGTAAAATCGCTTCGACCAACGTCACTGTTTTACCGGTTCCTGGAGGCCCGAAAATCACATAGGGAGGAGCACCTTTGCAACCAAGAATCATCTGAATGCAACGCATTTGCTCCTCGTTCAAATTAGATGTAAAAGGCACAAAGGGTGATGTTTCAATCAACGTTCTGCCATTTGAAACTGTTGGAAACAGAATTTCATTTCCTAACCGCTCCGCAGCTTCAATGGCCTGATACAACCGCCTCATGTTTACCCGATTACAAGCAAATTGAACACTGTAAAAGTTTTTGTTATAATGACGCTCATGAAATTCATCCGCAAATCTTAAAAGCACTTCATCAGCTTCCACACGTTGAATGCAGCCCTGAACAGTGCTCAATCAATCAGTAATTTTCAATGAACATGTAAGTCACTTAATAGTGAGGTTATCAGTCAAGGAGAGTAATTTCAACTAAAGATATAGCAATAAAAGGCACAATAGCATTGATTCTCTCCGGAACTTGTAACATCAACAGCTAATCAGGTTTTATACTTCAACAGTTTTTAAGGAAAAATCTTCAAGGTGCTAAAAGAAGATAGAGCATCTATTTTCTCTTTCCTGAGCACTAGGAAAATTCAAAGCCCCCGCAGGGTAATTATTTGTGATCACACCTCCACCTCTTCCCCTGTGAGGTGAATTTTCATCCTCCAGCAAAAGTACACAGCATGCAATATAAATGAAAAATGCACAAAATTTTAATGCATAGGTGGTTTGAAAGATACCATACAAGATGGTCAACGAACCTCGTAAGGAATAGTATGAGCCGTGACTTCATAAGCAAGCTTCACCCGGACAATATCGCCTTGTAAAAGTGAAGGCCTCTTCTCAGCAAGCCCAGGAACCACCAAAGTTAGAAGACGAGCACCCTTCCTTGTCATTTGGACACACTCCATGTTATGGCGCCTCATTTCTTTCTGAGATGAAAAAATAGGAGTGCCAAGGTTATTTAGATCACAAGAATAAAGAATCCTTAATCAATGCTTCTTAAGTATTATTGTTACCTCCAAGTTTAGCTCTTCGATGATAACTAATGCATTGAAGTAAGCTGAGTAATTCTCAGTTGTCAAGCCTTCATCAAGAACATCGGGGACCTGGTTATTCACAAACAACTCCCTGAAATTCTTCGGGATGGGGTACTCCTGAAGTACACGAGACCTAGATCTTTGGGTTTTTTCCCTCACATAACGGCACGGAACCGCAAACTCACAGTTTTCCATGGTAAATTGTTTTCTTCTTGGACCTCTTATGTATGACCTGTTTGGAGCCAGAGACTGAGAGATCTTATCCTCAGCCAATAAGAAGACTACGCGTTCAATCCTAGCATCCTCCACATCAAAATGGACGATGGCTTGCTGCAAGCCCATATCGTTCGGCTTGCAGGATAACCAAATTTTTAGAGTCTGATCTGGATGCAATACTCTATCCTCCAATTCAGAACCTTGACGAAATGATCGAACATATCTTTCGTCTGAATTGAGAGACGGCGGTTCCATCAGAGACAATGCAAATGAGTTTGGAGGATTAGATGAGAAAATCCTGATCCCCCAAAGTTCCACCTGGTCACTGCCGGTATTCTGTATAGTAATCGAACATTTGGAAGTTTCTCCTATGAGAACATGCTGAGGCTTCTCATCTATTAAAGGAAATGGAGCCGAAATAAGCACCGGTCCCTCTTCATCTGGTTCATAATCACTTGAACATTGGTTATAATCTCCGATAGTTCCCATTGGCGACCAAACTTTTGACCCTACAAGAGATCCTGATCACACGCCAAGAATGGTAAGCAAGTATTTTACCAAGTACGGCAGCTCCAGCTACCACTTTTTGCCCTTTCAAATTAAAATTTTATATACAACCCCGGAAAGATATAACAATTAACAGGTATGCCCACGATTTTGAGCTTCAGAAACTACTTTTCATGACGGATAGAAACATATCCAGCGTGATCAGTTCATAAATGCAGATGCCAAAGATTAAACACAACTAATTGACGATAAATGTGCGTTTACTCAATGAACAAGATCAACTAAATGAATCTTTAATGCCAGAGCGCATGCACCTAATCTAGTGCCATGCCTACACTCCACAGTACCAAATCAGAATTCAAACACCAACATCAAAACCATTTGGATTTAGACCTTCCAAGCATTCGAATGTGGGGTTATGTATTTGCTAATCAACTGCTCCTTTGACACAAAGAAAGCCCAGAATCACTGTAAGTCCACGCTCCAAAAAGGACCCTTTAAAGCCATCAAAGTGATGGTTTGTGCCCTCCAGCTACTACGTTGTTCGGTGCATTCAAAAGGCAAATTACAAACAATCAACCAGAACTGCATGTCCTACGTTGAAACCCAAATTAAACCTAAGAAATCCGTGTAAAAAATCAAACTTTAATGGACAAAGCAAGAAAACAACGAGAACCCACCTTTGATCAGACAAAATGGAGGCCTCAGGAAGGGACTTTTTTCAGGGTGTTGTCGAGACGAAGACAGTGAAGTGCGGATTGATCACTAAAAATCTGAGCTTTTTAATGAGGAAAAGAGAGGCAGCAACCTCTTGGAGAAGGCAGAAACAGCGAAAGCAAGTCAATCACGGTCAATGGCCTTTAGTGATTCTCTCTCTCTCTCTCTCTCTCTCTCTCTCTCTACAGTCTCCCTTCTCGTTTTGTCAATTGCCTTGCTCTTTAACTGGACGAAGACAACTGAGTACGGAGGAATTCGTAAGGGCCTTATGGATGAATCATTTCATTGCATACTTCATTCGACAGAACGTTAAAACGGTGGAAAACCAAAAATTCTCTGATAGGCCGAGGCCCGACAGCGGCCAGCTGTCGCCACATCAGCTCTGGTGGGGGCCATCGCATGCATACGTCGCGGGATATGATTGGAATTGACAGTCGAATGCAAGGGATATCGTGTAGACTTTAAGACTTTTCTAAACCATTGAATCTTAGTCTGTCCGAGATAAATCTAAGGAAAGCATTTTATTTACTCGTTTATTAACCAATTGCGATAATTTATAATTAAGTGAATCTTGCTTAGATAGTATGCCAATAAAGGATTTATGAATAAAGAAATGAAATCTCAATTCCTCCACCTTCCTAAGTTGCCTTCCTCCTTAAGTTTTATTTGTAAATTACTTTAGAATTTCTTAACGTGTCAAATAATTCTCAATTCTATTCTTTTATTCCTTGAAAAAAAAAGAATCTGTATGGTAACATTTTTTTTTCTAAAAATAAATTTATTTTTGAGAATAAATTTGAAATAGAATAAAAAGGTTAAAAAAAAAAAAGGTTCTTCGTTTTTCTCAAGACAATAATAACTCTAGGATCAAGCCTAAATCATTTTTTTTCTTTTTCTCTTCTTCTTCCTCTAATCGATCGCTGGCCACAGCAATAGTCACTGATCAACTAGATGAGGTTGCTAGCTCTTGTCTAGTCGGTCGCCAACCAGCCGACTAGAGGAAGAAGAAGAGAAGGAAAAAGAGAATTAAAAAAAAAAAAGAAAATGTAATAAAATTATTTAAAAATTAAAATAAATTCCAAATTATTAAAAAATTTAAGGATCATATCAAACGCATTTCTATTTCATGAATAGAAATTTTGAATAGTTACCAAATGCCTTCAAATGCCTATGAACTTGTCTAGGGAACAAAATTAGAAAAAACTATTTTTGAGCAAAAAAAAATTTCGAAAATAGAATGGTTATCAAACATACCATCGGTTTAATTCTCGCTTTATATTCGTTTGCTCTTTCCATCCTCCTCTGTCCCTCCAAAATCTTAATTAAGTTCTTTGTGAAAAGAGTTAACGTGTTAATTTGCTCACTTTAATGCATAACAATTGATAAATAATCCATATATTTGGTAGATTATTCATAATTTTGTTGATTTTTCTTCTTATGATTACGTCTGTTTGAGTGCCTTTCATCGATTATTTACCGATAGAGTTATTAAATATAGAATTCATCGTGCCATAACAATTAGATTATTTCATTTCCATATAATTTTACAGGCTAGCGTCAATACTAGTTTTCACTTTGTCCTTCACGAGACATTACATGTTACAACACAACTACTTGAAACTTGGAAGAAATTCATCATTCCTACATTTTATCCCTAAGTGGGTGAACAAGACACATGAACAAGATGGTAACGAAGCATTTCAGGACCTGAGAAGTGGAAACACAACAACACTTCTACTTATACACAGGCGATAGTAGTTCTGTCTAATACAGATTGGAAATCAGCACTTGTATGCACAGAAACATTGCTTCGGAACAGGCGGTGCAGTGTACAGATCACACATGCCTCGTCCATTGAACTGGTTCTTGCAATCCTGCCAGCATTTGTCGCCACCTTTGCAGGTCCAAACTTTGTGGCAATCTTTTGCTTCCGCTAAGGGAACCCTTTTCTCATCTGTCAGCATTAAACAGTTCAGATCATTAGAGAAAGCCCATTTTATGTACAGTAGTTACACGTTAAAAGAACTGGCGCTTTTGATTGTGAGAACTTTATCTCCAAAACAGTTAAGATCTTTTCATTGATACTGCTGTTAATTCAAGAGCAGGCTTCCTATCACTGCTTATGAACAGGAAGGATAGAACTCAAAAGAAGATTAGCTCTCTGATATAGGAAAAAGTTTTGATCTCATCTTCTGTTTGCTGCTGAAAGACAGCACCTTCCATTCTGCACAAGTGTGCATAATTTGCCTGCAAAAATATACTGAAGCTTTCCCCTATATTTGCAGATCTCATGCATAAAGTTACTAAGACGGCAGTAATCTAAAAGCTAAAGTTGTCATCTTTCTTGCACGGAGTAATGCAAGAAGTAGATACATGGTCAAATATCAAGTACAAGGAAGCATCAAACAATCTGGCTTTAAGTTTTGGCCAATGGTAAAAGTTAGTACCGCAAGAGAGGATGAGCAAGAGGAGGAAGCACAAAGTGAAGTATTTAGCCATTTCTGCTAATGCTGAGAGATGCCGAACTTTGAAACACTTTTGAGGAACACACTTGTTGTGCACTTTTTAAGGACACACCTTCTGTTGTACTGCTTAGAGGAGATTGTGGCATTATATACTGTCATTCTAGCAATGGAACGTGCTTGAAGAGCAAACTTTTGTTTAGTGGAGTATGACATGGATATGGATAAATCTGCGTGTGTGCATTATTGGTTCTTTATTCTACAAAGCAGAATACTACACTAGTCAAGGCGATAGTGGATGATCTGAGTAATGGCTACTAACCCAGAAAAGCATTCTAGATTTGGAGATGTTTAATGTTTAAATGAAAATGGAGACAGGGCAAACCGCATCTTCTGATCTAGGTGTGAATTTTTTACGAGTCCCATTGCGAATAGGCTAAGCATGCATCCGCTTTAAAGAGTTTTGCTGCTTTAACAGAATTTGTCAACCTAGTTCTATGATGAAATCATCATGACATAATCAGGATTCGTAATCAATGACTTTTGCTGTGTCCAATAGATGGTTTCTTTCGGATGGAATGAACTTTTACCCTATTGAGGAAATAGGAGTGCGTGGAAGAAAGAAGAAATACTTAATGCTCGCTGATGCATCATAGGCATTAAAAGTAAGATAGCATTATTGATCCTGCTGATTCTTGATATGAAATTGGCTTTAGTTCATCATAATTGCTTTAACTAATATCTTCTTAGTACTCTCATGGATCTACTGGACAGACAACATGGACCAGCCTTTGGTGAGTAGATTTCTAGTTCTCTTACAAACTGCAGAGGTAAGCGAGCTTTTCAGTAGGTAGGGAGGGAGCTAAGCGAGATTTTCACAGAGAGAGAGAGAGAGAGAGAGAGAGAGAGAGAGATAACGGGTACTAACCCAAAAAAGCATTCTAGATTCGGAGATGTTTAACATTTAAATGAAAATGAAGACAAGGTGAACCGCATCTTCTGATCTAAGTGTGAATCTTCCACGAGTCCCATCGCGAATAGGCTAAGCATGCATCCGCTTTAAGGAGTTTGGCTGCTTGAATAGGCTAAGCATGCATCCGCTTTAAGGAGTTTGGCTGCTTTAAGAGAGTTTATCAACCTAGTTCTATGACAAAATCATCATAACATAATCAGAGTCTGTAACTAACAAACTTTGCTGTGTCTAATGGATGGTTTCTTTCAGATGGAATAAAGTTTTACCCTATTGAGCCAATGGGAGTGCATGGAAGAAAGAAGCAATGCTTAATGCCCACCTATGGATCATGGGCGTTAAAAGTAAGACGGCATTATATATCCTGCTGATTCTTGATATGAAATTGGCTTCAGTTCATCATAATTACTCTAACCAATATCTTCTTGGAAAAAAGTTAACCAGTAGTCTCATGGATCTACTGCACAGAAAACAGAGACCAGCCTTTGGTGGGTAGATTTCTCGTTCTCTTGCGAACTGCAGAGGTAAGCAAGATCTTCAGGAGAGAGATAAAGAAGAGAGAGAGATCTGATCTTAGAATGGTCTCGAATTCATAAAAGAGGAAATTCAGATGCACAGCCTGATCCGCTGACTGCAAAAAGGAAGTCATATTCCTGTTCCATATAGAAATTGAATCAGAGGATATGGAGATGTACCTAACTGTATGCTGGCAGGTGCTCGTGCAATGTTCTTTTAGATAACAAAAATACGGAGGATGGTCACATTGAAAGGAGTTAGAAAATGTTTAGTAGGCTACAAGATACAAGCCTAGATAATACGATCCAGACTAGATGTTCTCAATTCTTGCAACCCGAAAATGTAAAAGAAATAGACAAATGACATGGTTCAATATTCTGATTCAACCAACTGGCATATACTAAAGATGCCTCAATGGCTCACTGATCATAAGAGCCTGAAACTCAGTGACATGTTTAAACCACATTGAATTAGGATCTAAATGTCTCATTGGTGGATAGGAGAAATATGCTGCATATATAAATGACAAAATCTGCATCTCATTCATCTTCATAAACTCTATCAACTTCCGTTGTGATATAGAGAGATGGAATAGAAAGACAGAAAATTGAAACTACAAAGCAGAATTCTGTAACTGTTTTCACATGAGACGGAAACTACAGCACATGAGGAATCTAAAGAATTCATAGCTGGACAGCATACATGTGTGGCAAATTAATGAAATGATAAATCAGCATCCGATACATAGTGTGACAGCCTGACAAATTCCATCAACTTCCTTCCAGTGTAATGTCAAAGATCAGAGAGAAAGACAGAAAGAATTGAAACTACAGGGCACGATCAAATTTATGGTACAAATCCCTCAACTGTCAAGCTGCAAAAGCTGTTCCGTTCTGATCTATTTGTACATCATCTGCCGGATGGTGAAGCCTCTCCCAGGATCTTTCAAAGAGCAATCCAGCAATACCCTGCAAAAATGGGTGGATGCTGCACGCTTCATTCTTACTTCAAATGTTCTACAGTCCCAATATTCTACGCCTTAAACCTTTTGAACTCAAACCAAATCTCATAGTGGTTAAAGAGCAAGCTGTCATGCGTGTGCTTGCCAACATACTCAAGCCCTAAGCTTGTGAGTCTTCTTGTACACTCCTCACCTCCCAATCGTGAGCAAAACTTTATGTTGTGTGAAACAAATATGCGTCCTTCATGAGGTTTCAACTTGCCTACCAATCTCTCCAGTCCAACCCATACAAGCTTATCAGGCATGTGCAGGAACACAGCACTAGCATATATCAGATCATATGTACTTCCCGAACCAAACTTGGCAAAGTCCATATCCTCGCCCCGCACAATCAAAGGGCGTTTATACAAAAGACCACGCGAGGGAAGCTCGTATCTGAATGCAGCCATTAAAGAAAGCTCATCCCTCTCTAGGCAATGAAAGTGATCAGGATCTAAGTAACTAATGAAATGCAAGCCAACTCGGAGTGTCCCACATCCAATCTCAAGAACACGTGAGCCAGGTTTAAGGTGCACAGCCTCCGCGAGAAATTCAAACACATCACGACCCCCTGCCCAAGGCTCACCATAGTAGCTATGGTGCTCTTCAACGAGAAGCTCCCCAGGACAGGGAAAGGCAGTATGGTTGCTTGAATCTGGCTCTTCATAATGGGATATGCCCTTGAATCTGGATATATGAAGACACTGGTCATATCTTTGAAAGCACAATCATACAAATCAAAGAAGATGCATTGTAACATAACAACCAGGTGCAAGAGATTACTAAGTGAAAAAATGCGTACTTACACTATAATGGGTATCCTAATGGTACGGGACATGCTCCGTGGAGATGACAATCTAATCTCTCATCAAGTTTATCACAAATCAACAACGAGTACAGAACAATCTACAATACATCAATCTCTGTTCAAGATCCAACAACAAGGAAGAATATACAGTCAAAATGCAACTGACTAAAGGTTTCCAACTTAATTCTACAAATCTCAGCGAAAGGCAGTACACAGATTCATTCGTATAAAATAAAGGCTGCAAATTTGAGACGCAAAATGACGACACGACCCGACACTACACCTTGCAGCTCCAAAAATAATCGCCGCCAAGAGAGACGTCAAATCCGACATGACACTGCGCACTGTCGTTCGAACATAGCGCGACGTACTGTGCAACCGAAATATCAAATTTTGACCATATCGGTCAAGACTTCACTCTATCTACGAGACGGTAGCACGGAACACGAATTGCCACCCCCATTGACACGAACATCCACTCAGCACACTGCAACAGCAACAGTAGAGAAGAGAAGCAAATTACTGGTTAAGATCTTCGAGCTGTTGAGCTCGGGTGCGAGGATTGATCCCCTTCCGGAGCACGTTGTCCTGCATGTGCAGCCCGTTCGCCCGGATCTGATCCTTCACCCACTCGATATCCGTCTCCGTCGGCTTGATCCTGCCCCCAATCCCGCCTCCTCCGCCGCCGCCGTCGCCGCCGCGGCCGTCCACGGCGGCGGGGTAGGGGCCGGGGCAGGAGCAGGAGGAGAGGGAGAAGAAGAGGAAGAAGAGGAAGACGGCGGCGCCGAGGACGGAGAGCACGAGGACGGGGACGGTGACGACCACGCCTCGCTGGGGAGGCATGGATGCGAGCTCGGCGTGCTGGTTTGGGAGATTTTTTCTAGGGATTTCGTCGCTCGCAATTCGATTTGGGGGTTTTGAATCGAATCGAGTGGTGACGAACTGCTTCGTTCGTGTTTTTTGGGGGACTAACGCTGTTGTTGTTCAGTCTCTTATTTTCGACGAAAAATACAATTTTCGGTGGAGTTCTGTTCTTTTCTAATTATACTTTGACCTCTGGATTATATTTTCCTTTTCAGATTGATCCTTTCGCTGAGGAAGACTTTACGGGCCATGCTAACATGGTGAGAACATTGCAAAGTGAGGTAACTACTTTTCTCGAAAAAGCCCATTCGACGGTGACAATTAGGGGTGAGCGGTTCCAGGTTCCGGTTCGGTTCCGTCTGGAACCTGGAACCTACCCTCGGGTACAGGTTCCTCAAAATGAGGAACCTGGAACCTACCCGTGAGAGCAGAGAACTAACCTACCCTGTCACAGGTTCTAGGGTCGGTTCCAGGTTCCAACAGGTTCCTTTTTTCTTTTTTTTTAATTTTCAGATTTGAACTATAACATATGCGCACGTTACCCAAAAAAACTATAACGTACGCGCACGTTACCAAAAAAAACTATAACATATGCGCACGTTACCAAAAAAAAATATAACGTGCACGCACGTTACTAAAAAAAAATATAACATATGCACACGTTACCAAAAAAAAACTATAATGTACGTGTATACTATACGGTAACTTCCCATTGACATGTTATCTTGATACATTAACTTCGCACTGCACAACAATAATATAATATAATTAGAAATTTCAAAACAAACACCACTAGAACAAGAATGTCTAGAGGTACAAGTTTTGAAAACAATTTCGATTAAACCCTTAAATGAACTCAGAAAATTCTGAAATTTGGACACGTTTTATTTAAGACCTAGAGGTACAAGTTTCATGAAGAAATTGTAGTCCAATTCATTCTGGATTAAAAGATAAAATCGATTTACTTTTCCAATTCTCTACTTGCACAGTTTTTGAAAATTTTTTGGTTAAATAGGTAAATGAACTACAAAAATTACGAAATTTAAATATGTTGTAGGGAAGACATGAAGAGAGATATTTCATACAGAACACATTTCCAAAATAACCTCATACAAAATGATATAGTCCACGCATTGCAACTTACAAGATCCGAACACATCAGATTGCACAGTTTTAGAAACATTTCTGATTAAATACCCGAATGACCTTCAAAAATTATGAAATTCGACTATGTGATAGCCAAGACCATAAGGTAGATACTTCCTGAAAACATCAAAGTCAAATTCGTCCTAGATAATTAAATATGGATGGTTAAAATTCCTGTTCGTAGTACCGTAATTCCAGATCTAACCATCTCCAAAGGACCACGATTTCACCTACCTATTCTTGTTTTTTTTCTCTAAATTTTTGATATGTGGTACCTCAGGATGTCCTTTACAACTTTTGTTAAGAAATCGAAGTGAAATTTCGACAAAAAGGTTGCCTTACAGTCCATGCATTCATCAAGGGTCGGTCCCCAAATCTCCAGATCCAATCTTTCCAAAGAATAACGATTTCACCCACTTATACTTGTTTGTTTTGTCCCAAATTTGAGTATGTTATACTCCAAGAAGTCCTTTACAACTTTCATTTAGAGGCCAAAGCCAAACTTCAACTAGAGCATCACATACAAGTCACTAAAACATCCAAGGTCGAGTTTTTTCTGCCCTAAGTAACCGGTTCGGTTCCGGTTCTCAAACAGTTCCGGTTCTTAAACAGGTTCCGGTTCCGAAACCGGTTCCGGTTCCGGTTCCAGGACCGGTTCCGGTTCCTAGAAAAATGGAACCGGAACCGAAACCGGTCCCCTTTGGAACCGGGAACCGAACCGGACCCTCCTCCGGTTCGGTTCCGGTTCCCGGGTAACCCGGGAACCGCGCTCAGCCCTAGTGACAATAGAGCGAAAAGAAAATCCAACGGGTGATGTTTGGGACCTCACTGGACTCGAGCAAATGACCTTAGCTTTTACATAAATCGTACCCACACGTGGAAAGACATAAAGAGAAGACGGGATGGCTCAATCTTTGCCGTAGATTTGGGGGCGAGAAACACATGCATCCAAACAAAGTTACAACACTTGCCAATAGCTCTCGTCATTGGATCTGAAGCGAGAGGAAGATTCCCTCCATGTGTATCTAATTCTAAGCAAAAAAAGGTGGTCACATCCCCTAAGAGTGAGCATGGTCCGGGTTGATCCGGGCCACCCCTAACCCTAGGATCAACCCGTACAGTATCGGTCCTCAATTTTTAGGACCAATGACCAACCCTATTGAGCCTGGGACCAAGGATCGGACCGACCCAATGGGTTCGGTCCGGTTCCAGGGTCAACCCGGGACCGATCGATAATTTTCTTCGTCTTATTTTTTATACTCCCTAAAAAAGCAAAGCTACAAATTCAAATTACACATCAATTGACAATGCGATATTGTGTAACTAAATTATAAATATCAATACATATTTAGCAAATTTAAGATGACACAATAGAAATTTCGTACTTGCTAACCGTTCATCGAGATATGAGACAAGATGGAAAGTTCTTGTAGTTATCTATTTTTAATATTCATAACACCATATGCAAAGTGTTTTCCTGCATTTGATCATGTAGAGTCCACTCAACCAAAAAATAAGCTTCATACAACTTGATTAGCAAATCACCGTAGCAACTGCAATACTACTCTACTCTTCAAAAACTTTTACCATTTGACACAAATTGAAAAGTAAAGTGCAGCTGAAATTTATTAGTAAAATACAATTAAACTATAAAAAAGTAAATCATGAATATATAACTTCACATCTTGTTAATTCACTTAAACTTATAAATACCTGAAAACAAAACAAATGACACATAATTAATACTCAACAAAAGTTTTAAATTGAAATTACTATTAGTGTTATTGATATAATATTTTAATATAATATAAGATAACAAACATTTTACTTAGATTTGAATATATAAAAGAATTATACATAATATAATATAATATATATAGGGTTGGTCCAGGGTTGGACCGACTCAAAACTCTTAGAACCGAAAACCAACTCGCACAATGTTGATCATAGAATTTCAGAACCGAGGACTAACCCAATCCCCTTGGGAACCGGACCAGGATCGGCAGAGTTGGGCCGGTCCAGGATCAACCCTAGACCGTTGCTCACCCCTAACATCCGCTTCGAAACTCACCCTCTCTCTCTCTCTCTCTCTCAAATTCGCGTTCTTATCTATCTATTATATATTCATTTCACCTCAGCAGTTACGCGGCATCCCAGTGGTCCGTTCAAATACTCGATGGCAGGATAAATCTAACCCCCGAAAAAGAAAAGGACTCAATTGAAACGCAAAAGTCTAGAGCGGGCGTTAAAATAATTCCGAGAAAGTTCGTCGCCGAAAAGAGGAAAAGAAGACAAAAACTGGGAATGGTGAAATAGGCGGTCCGGTCCAGGCGAAACGAAAAATCTCTCTTTCAGAATAGGGATTCGCTCTCTCCAAATCTCGTTCCGACTCTGCTTCAGTTTCGTGCCCCCTCGCGACCGCGCCGGAACCGCCGTCGCGCGGATTCGGCTCCGCCTCCGCCTCCGCCTCCGCCTCCGCCTCCGCTCTTCGGCGTTTTTCATGCGCGGCAGCAGCTCGTGAGTCTTCGATCCCTCGAACTGTTTTCGTCTCTCGATTTCGCGCGCGCGCGCGCGCTCTGCTTTTGTCGTTATCTTTTTTCCCGGTTGCAATTGGCGGCGTCTGTTTAGGGCACGCGGAACCTGCGCGAACCTCCCTCGCTCGCTCGCTCGATCGAGCGGAGTCGAGGGGAATGAGGCTGGGGACTTCGATCGGCGGTGCGGGTTGAGGTTTGAGCTGAGCTGCTGCGGGTGTGGTGTGGGGGGTTGTGTGGCTGAATCGCTCGTTTCGTCGTTTCGTGTCCAGTTATGCAGTTCGCTGCGAATTGCGGTGGACGGTTGGGGTTTTCGTTGCCGTGTCTCGGTTTAGCGGTTTAGTGTGGCCCACTAGTTTATCTGGATTGTCATTTCTGGGTGGCATCTCGGGCACGGCCTTAGTTTTATCGCGGGCACTAGATGATGTGTTTACTTGCCTTGAGAGGTTATGTTTTGCGGATAGGGAGGACGGCCTACGAGTGAAAGATAGCTTGTTGCCCCCGAGAGAATGGGGGGACACCGTGGCGATTCATTCAATTTAATTCCTCTTTTGAAAGCCATCCCCAACTCCATACTATGATATTCCCGTCTTTCTATGCTATATACTGTTTGTTAGCTCTTTGGTAGAGTTTCCCTATCTGCTCCGTGGCATTAAGTTTAGGGATTGAAGATGGTTATAAATATCGTAAATTGAATAAAGAGAATGCGAAATCATGAGCTTTAAATGTGACTAGAGCACTCAGTTTTCCTCATTGAAAGACTTATGTGTGCTCAATACGAGGCATGCATTGCTTTGACTGTTTGATGTGTCTGATTTTAGGGTTTACTTGAATCGTCTGTATCAATTGATTATTGCCTCCCATCTTATGATTTTTTTGAACCATTTCAAATTCCAATGATCTTGAGAATGAAGTAAGCCCATTTCTCTTTTTCATTTGCATTTTTCCTATGAACATCGGTATCTTAATCTTCCCAGTTTTCATCTCCTCATTAGCTCTCGGGTGCAATATCTTTATTTTGTCAATGATATTCAGTTTAGGGCTTGAATCTTCTAGCTGCTTGCAATAATCTTGTGAAAAAGGTGTTCATTTGTAAAACTGTTGAAGGCTTGGGGTTTTTCCCCACTATAAATCCAGTAAATAGTATATTTGTTCCTGTCGAACATCATTACTCTCTGGTTGATGGTGTACTTCAGCTTGGGACTTGGTTCAAATTTTAGCGCATTTTTCTTCTAACCTGAGTTCATCTTCTTATTTTGCATGGTTACACCAGTCCCTTACATTATTCGGTATGTGGACAATGCATCTTTTATATTCTCTTTGCTTGAATAGTAAAAATCAAGTGTGGTTGGTGGTGTACTTCCTTTCTCAATAGTTTGAACCTATGACATCAGTTTGTTCAAGCTTGAACTTCTAACTGTTATCTATGACTCTTTTGGTGTTCTCAAACAACTAAATCTGGCCACACTTAGAATGTCTGTGGGTTCATGTTTTGCAGGGATAAGTGATGGAGGATGTAAAACATAAATCTCGGAAGGAGGCAGAATCAAAGAAAGCTCATCGAGATCATGATCGGGAAAGAGAAAGGGAGAGGAATGGGGAGAGACATCGAGATAAGGAGAGGGAAAAGAAAGAGCGCGACAGTCGACATTCTGAAAGGGAGAAGAGTAGTGATTCTGATGAGAGGTATGAGAGAGAAAGGGAGCGAGAGAAGGATAAGTATAGAGAAAGGGAAAAAGATAGAGTAAGAAGTCGTGACCGTGAGAAGGAGAAATCTAGAGAAAAGAAGAGGGATAAGGAGAGGGAAAGGGATAGAGAAAAAGAGGATAGAGAGAAGGAGAGGGAGAAGGAGAAGAGAGAGAGGGCAAGGGAGAAGGAGAGGGAGAGAGAGAGGGAGAGGGAGAGGGAGAAAGAAAAGGAGAAGAGGGAACGTGAGAGGGAAGATAGGGAGAGAAGTAGAGAAAGAGAGAAGAGGGAACGTGATAGGGAGAAGGAGAAGGAGAGGGAGAGAGAGAGAGGAGAGGAGGGAGAGGGAGAGGGAGAGGGAGAGAAGGATACGAGAAAAGGAAAAGCGTCGGGAAGTTGATAGTGATTATAGTGAAGATGATTCCCAGGAGCACGGCAAGAAGCGTCGAAGGAGAGATGATGATGAAAATTATGAAGAAAGAGATCGTGAAAAGGGTAGGAGCAGGGGAAGCAAGCGCCGTGAGAACAATGAAGATAGCCCTAGGAGGAGGACTGACGAGGAGGATTCAGAGAACAAAGACGATAAGCCCACTCGAGAAGAGGAATTAGAGGATGAACAAAAGAAATTGGATGAGGAGATGGAAAAGAGGAGGAGAAGAGTTCAAGAGTGGCAAGAGCTGAGGAGAAAGAAGGAAGAGATGGAGAGGGAAAAGCATGGTGAAGTGAATGTGGAAGAAGGAAAGTCTGGGAAGGCCTGGACTCTTGAAGGAGAATCTGATGATGAGGAGGCTGCTCCCACAGTGAAACCAGATATGGATGTGGACGAAGATGAAGTTGCTGATAATAAAACTGGGGATGCCATGGTGGTGGATTCTGAGAATGGAGAAACTGCTCCAGCTTTAGAACAAATGGAAAATGGTTCTGGTGGAGATGAGGAAGTTGATCCATTGGATGCCTTCATGAATGATTTGGTGTTACCTGAAGTGGAGAAGCTGAATAATGCTGTGCCTACTGCAACTGCTGCCGACGATAATTCAGAAATGAAGAGAAAAGATAAGAAAATTAATATGAGTAATGGAAAACAGGCGAGGAATGGTCCAAGTAAGTCTATGGGAAGAATTATCCAGGGGGAGGATTCGGAATCTGACTATGGAGATCTTGAGAATGATGGAGATCGTACAGAAGATGAAGATGATGACGAGTTCATGAAAAGGGTCAAGAAGACAAAAGCTGAAAAGCTGTCCTTAGTTGACCATTCTAAGATTGATTATGAACCATTTCGCAAGAATTTTTATATTGAAGTAAAGGAGATTTCGAGGATGAGTGCTGAAGAGGTAGCTGCATACAGGAAAGAGCTGGAATTGAAGCTCCATGGAAAAGATGTGCCAAGACCAATTAAAACATGGCACCAGACAGGACTTACAAGTAAAATTCTGGAGACTATAAAAAAGCTTAATTATGAGAAGCCAATGCCTATTCAAGCTCAGGCTCTCCCGATAATCATGAGCGGTCGAGACTGCATAGGTATTGCAAAAACTGGTTCTGGCAAAACCCTTGCATTTGTGCTGCCAATGTTGAGGCACATCAAGGACCAGCCACCTGTTGTAACCGGAGATGGGCCGATCGGTCTAGTGATGGCACCTACGAGAGAGCTTGTCCAGCAGATACACAGTGATATAAAGAAGTTTGCCAAAGGAATTGGTGTCAGATGTGTGCCTGTTTATGGAGGTTCTGGTGTTGCCCAGCAAATTAGTGAATTAAAGCGGGGTACTGAGATTGTTGTCTGTACTCCAGGTAGGATGATTGACATTCTTTGCACTAGTGGAGGGAAGATAACAAATCTGCGTAGGGTCACGTACTTGGTCATGGATGAAGCAGATAGAATGTTTGACATGGGTTTTGAACCTCAGATCACTAGAATTGTCCAAAATATCCGTCCAGAACGTCAAACTGTTCTATTTTCTGCCACTTTTCCTCGTCAGGTTGAGATTCTGGCCCGTAAGGTCTTGAACAAACCTGTAGAAATTCAGATTGGTGGCAGGAGTGTTGTGAACAAGGACATTGCCCAGTTAGTCGAGGTGAGACCGGAAAGTGAAAGGTTCCTGAGACTGTTAGAATTGCTTGGTGAATGGTATGAGAAGGGGAAGATCTTGATATTTGTTCATACTCAGGCAAAATGCGATGATTTGTTTAGAGATATGCTGAGACATGGGTATCCGTGTCTCTCACTTCATGGGGCCAAAGATCAAACAGACAGGGAGTCCACGATAAATGATTTTAAGAGCAATGTGTGCAATTTACTGATTGCTACTAGCATTGCTGCCAGGGGACTCGATGTGAAGGAGCTTGAACTGGTGATTAACTTTGATGTTCCTAATCATTATGAAGATTATGTCCACCGAGTTGGTCGGACAGGTCGAGCTGGTCGTAAAGGCTGTGCTATAACATTCATATCAGAGGACGAAGCTAGATATGCACCAGATCTTGTCAAGGCCTTGGAACTTTCTGAACAAGTAGTTCCTGATGATCTAAAAGCCCTTGCTGATGCTTTCATGGCTAAAGTGAATCAGGGACTTGAGCAAGCTCACGGAACTGGTTACGGAGGAAGTGGTTTTAAGTTCAATGAAGAGGAGGATGAAGTTAGGCGAGCGGCCAAAAAGGCACAGGCCAAAGAATATGGCTTTGATGAAGACAAGTCTGATTCAGATGATGAGGATGAGGGGGTCCGGAAGGCAGGTGGTGACATCTCACAGCAGGCTGCCCTTCAATTAGCTGCCCTTGCTGCGGCTTCCAGAGTCAGCACAGCTTCAAATATGACTCCTAGCACAGTTGGTCAGATGCCAAATGTACTTCCTGCTGCCCTTCCTGGTGTTCTTGGTTCCACAACTTCTGCGGTTCTACCGGGGACTCTGCCTGGTTTGCCCACTGATGGGGCTGCCCGTGCAGCAGCTATAGCAGCTGCCATCAATCTACAGCATAATCTTGCAAAGATTCAAGCTGATGCCATGCCCGAGCACTATGAGGCTGAGTTGGAGATAAATGATTTTCCTCAGAATGCTCGGTGGAAAGTTACCCACAAGGAAACTTTGGGCCCTATTTCAGAATGGACTGGTGCAGCCATTACCACCAGGGGTCAGTTTTTCCCTCCTGGCAAAATACCAGCTCACGGAGAGCGGAAGCTCTACTTGTTTATTGAAGGTCCTACCGAACAATCTGTCAAGAGAGCTAAAGCAGAATTGAAACGTGTTTTGGAGGATGTCACAAATGCAGCACTATCACTTCCTGGTGGAGCCCCACAAGGCAGATATTCAGTTATTTAAGTGTAAGGACACAATAGACAGCTATGTCTTACTCAATGTGTTTTTGGCTATTTCAGTTTTTTTTTTTTTTTTTTTTGAACTAATTTTGGCTATTTTAGTTTACAATGATTATAAAGCTCCTTTGCAAGAAGAGACAGGAAAATGACCTGGTTTTCTCGAACATTATATCTCCCATTCCTATTAGTTGAATTTCTTACTTTAGGTTATGAGTTGTGCTTAGGGGACTCTTGTGATTCTTTTCCCCTTTTGATTCCCTTTTTGTTTGTTTATCTTGTGGAGCATGGGATGTAAGTCTGAGATGGTGTGTGCCAGTCCCTGCCAAGCGCAATTCCTGTTGTGACTGAGAGATTGATTAGTTCCATGGTGCGACTTCTTTTTCGACACCTTTTTGATTGAAAGCATTTAGAGCTTGTAATGCAATCTAAGTTTTGTCTCTGTTGTACATGTTTTTGTTCCCCAATACTTTGATTTATCATTACTTAGTCGTGCCTTTGCAGATTTGAGGACGGTGGTTGCCTGCTCAAAGGTGTTGTGCATCTCAAATTATGAAGATTTGAATGTGCATGCCAGCCACTCTACCGGTACTAGCGAGGAGAATGGGCATATGTGTGTTATTTGTTTGAGGGTTGCGCTTCTTGAATGAGTAGGGATGGGGTTTCTTCGTAACCATTGGTTCATACTTTTTTTAAAGGAAAAGATCTGTCGGTTCTGTGCCCGGATATGTGTCCCTCTCCTTTTTATGGTGCAGGAATGCTGGAGGTGACTATGAAGAATTCTTCTGCTGTCGCCACTTCTCATTGTGTACTGGCATCATGATTTTTCACATCCTTCCTTGCTCTTTTGAGCTGGAGGAGATTATGACTGTACAGAAGTCGCCCATTGTATGAATTCTCCTTTTTGACATTTCCGTGTGAATCATTAGAACAGTAGCATACTCAAGCTGAGATCGAGCAATAGCAAGATACATTATGAATTACAGTTTACGCATCCTTGTCGTTAAGTTCTTTTGCTGATTCGTTTGTCGAGCTTTGACTCGAGAGGTCTGACGATAGAAGATGAAAATCGTACCCCATGCGATGATTTAATAATCCCCACAGGATATCGTCACCATCTTTAGTTAGTGTGGTTGCCAACTTTCCAGGAAAAGGGGCGAAAATATATTATTCAATTCGGGTTGTGCCGCAGATGGCTCGTGGCCCAGCCGGTTGGCCCTGTAATTATTGGTGGCTGGACCCTAAGATGTTGCTTTTTCGTTTGCTGGAAAGGACAGGGCATCAATCTCAGACCTTCTTGCTTTATGTAGTGTTTCTGTAAGGACACGACATAAGAAACTTTCGAGCGTGGATGGTTCACCATCAGTAACTATTCCGCCTTTGGATCGTGCCGGGGCCATTTCTTTTCTCGGTTATAGTATGCTAGTGACACGGCCGACCGGCCCGTGACACTAGCATCATCGTTTGAGTTGTTTTTTTCTTCTTCCTGTCCGTCATCATTCTAGTATTGTTTCGATTCTTTTCCTGCTATTCATGACAAGGTAGTCGCTGGTGGTAAGCTTGAGCAGAGCCACATGATTCGAGCCGTCCGGACCTTTATTTAGAGACATGATTGGAACTTGATTGTTGGTGCGATGATGCTCCGGGCGTTATATAGTGATGATTAGCGGCTGTTATCACAATTCGCAATAGGGTCATTGCTTTGTCTATTGGGTGGCGTTAGTCAATATCAGGCTCATCACCAAAGAGATAACTTTCAAGGGCGTGTGTGTCTCGCACGTTCAGCAGAAAATCAGACAGTCGTATCTTGAGAAGCCATCGTGAACTCAAATCCAAGGAGCAATTCAAGATACAAAGCTTCATCTAGCCATGCCAACAACCGGTCCAAGTCGATTCTCAAGATGGACAATTTCTTAGTCGCAAGACCTCAATCGGTGTTGCTATTCAATCGTACGATCTGCAAAGTCCGATGGACCGGCTTGGTCGACCCCTAGTCGCAACGGCCTTCGAGGGTGGAGGGATATCATCTAGGTGGTCTCAGATCTTGGTTAAAAAGGATGAGCCATGGAGCGACTCCGGTTTGATGAGGTTCTTGTAACTGAAAAAATAAAAATAAAAATAAAAAGTCTAGAAGTTTCTTAGGGAAATTAGTGTATGATGCTAATCCTGTGTAGAAGACACTTTTTTCACGCTGAAACTAACGACGCGCATGAGGCGACATGTCATGGACAAAAGGACAACGACAGTTCAGTGCCTCTACGCCTCCGGTCTCGAAGAGAAGCCTTTACTTCTCCTTTGTTTGTGAAAACGACAATGGAGTAGAAAGTCAAGGGTTGTTAAAACGTAGCTCACTTGAACTTCAAAGATGTATTTTTGTTTTTGAAACATAAATACATTTTTTTCGACAAGAAAATCCACTTTGAATATCTTGAGTCTTGGTTCCATCGGGCGCTATATTAATTTTATAAATCAACCAAGATGTCAATTAAGATCCAGATGAGTGGGTTAAGTATATTTTTCTCGAGAGGATATCTAACTTTTCTTATGTGTAACCAGGTGTTGTGTGTCGGGCTTTATTCGTTTTACAAAAACTAAATGATTCGAAAAAATAATCATTTATATTGTTTGAAATAATTAATTAATGAATATGTTATGTTTAAGCATCTTTATAGATAATTAAAATTTATTTTCATTCATTTATTTTTATAAACGATATAAACAATCATGTTTAAGAAAATATTTTTAAAATTATTTATTTTTTATGAAAAAACATATGTTTTTTTTCTTTGTCTAAAGTTCGTGGTTTAAAGTTAGTGTTTGGTTTAAAGACAAAAGGACATTATCCAGAAAAAAAGAGTTGGATAACGTAGCCGGCGGCAATAAACATAAATACTTTAATAAACTTATTTAGGGAATAAAAAATAAACAAAAACGAGAAATTTTTTATTTATTTTATTTTTTAATATTTTTTCTATTTTCTTTCTTATTTTTCTTTTTCCTTTTTTCTTTTTTTTTTTTTTGAATATCCAATAGAGACAAAAGGACAGATTCGCCCCATCCAGATTCTGAAGCAAAAAAAAAGAGTTGGATAAACAAGCAAAATCCATTAACTGCCCATTCATCCGGCTCTTCATTCGTCTAAAACAAATCGAAAGAAGAAGAGTTTTTATTATTTTAAAAAGAGTATCAACTAATTTAATTTATAATTCTTGCCATTGAATAAGACCATCATGTTTTTCCGAGAATATGGAACATTATCCAAAAAATTTTGAACCCATCCTGGGCTTGTTAAATTCAATACTAAATTTTTTAATTTATCCAATTTAATCTCTAACCTTGTAACGATTTGCCGATATGGTCATTTCGCTCAATCTTAATTTGAAATTGCTAATGTGATAATCCAATCAATGTTGATTGTCTTATGTGACATGATCGACTTAATAATTTCATTTCTAATTTTTGTATTTAATAAGACAACTATGTTTTTTCAAGAACGGGAAAATTGTCAAAAAAATCTTAAATCCTCGAATTCAATTGGAAACTTTCTATTTTGGCTAGATTAATATCAAGTTTTTGATGATTTGTCAATATAGTCTATTAAGCTATTCTTGACTAGAAATTGTTGATGAGGTGATCCAATCAACACTAACCATTCTACATGATATGACCAACCTAATAATTTAATCTCTAATTCTTGCTATTTAATGAGATAGCTGTGTTTTTTTGAGAATAAAGTAAATTGTCTAAAAAATCATGAACCTATCGTGGGGTAGTTAAATTCAATTCTAAGCATTTTAATTTGCCCAAATTTAACTCCGAACATTTTGACAATTTGTCGATATAATCATTCTAGCTAATCTTGCTCAAATTACTAACGTGATGACCTAGTAAGTGTTGTCTATTTTATATGGCATGACTAACCTAATGATTTAATTCCTAATTCTTGCTAGTTAATAAGATAGCCATGTTTTTCTAAGAATAGCAAAAATTGTCCAAAAATTTAAAACCCATGATGGGATAGTCAAACTCAACCCTCAACTTTTTATTTTGGACAATTTAACCTAACTTTTTGATGATTTGCTATAATCCTTCTAGCCAATCTCAATCTGGAAATTACTAATATGGCGATCCAGTCAAAGTTGTCCACCTCACGATCGATGCTAATGTAAATGATATTTGTAATTTCCTTTTTCACATCTCTCTCTGTATCCTATTTCCCTCCGCCGGTCTTGACTGGAAATCCTTAGTCAGGACATCAAACGGGAGAGAAGGGACAAAAAAAGAAAACAAAAGGGATCACCCAGGCGGGTGCAGGATAACGGAACCGTACACCCGCGGGCACCGGATCGCCAGCGATCGGCACCGAGGTTCCTCCTCCTCTACCCATAAAAAAAAGAAAAAAAGAAAAAAAGGCAGGCCCGAGTCAAAGGGACAAGAAGGTCGCCCCACGATAAATCCGAAAACACACCATCGCCACGCCCTTCTCTCTCTCTCTCTCTCTCTCTTCCTGCGTCAAACTCAGCTGCTTCTCTCTCCTCGCCTTCTCTCTCTCTCTCTCTCTCTCTCCTCCGCTCGCGCACCTATATCGGAGACGACAACCGCCGGCTTCCCCAGCGCGGCGCCATCGGAAACGGTCGCCTTCGGGGTGGGCGGAACAGCGCTCCTACTTCTTCGTCGTCCCCCGCCTGAGGTTAGGGTTTCTGCTCCCGCATCCTCTTCTGCTTCTCTCTCTATCTCTATCTCTCTATCTCTGTCCGGCGTCCTCGCGCGGTCGCTAGGAGCCGGCGCGTCTTCTTCCTTTTCTGATCCGATGATCGCCGCGGCCGGACCGGCCGACCGATGAGGGCTCCGATTTTAGGATCGGCCTCGTCCTGATTTGTGCGTGTAGATCAATTGGTCGGTCGACCGGCCGGATTGACGAAGACTTTCCTGGTTTTGGGGATTGGTTCGCTCTCGATTGTGTCGGGAGTTTCGGATGGCGAAATGCGGATTTGACGGCCGCGGCGAGAGTGAGGTCCGGGGATAGGCTGTTGCGGTGCTTTTGTGGTAGATGAGAGAGTTGGGGGGGGGATGGTGCGGTTGGAAGTTTAGGTAGGAGAGATTGTGTGTGAGCGGCGGAAGATGTTGAACGGAGGGTAGCGTGATTGTGATTTCGGATTTTGAGTTTGAGAGTCGGGGCCTGTGAGGTAGGCATAGATATTTGTTCTTGTCTCTGGTGTTTTTATGGCTTCGGTCGCTGAGGACGACGAAATTGTCGCCTGTCACGGTAAATTCAAGGGAGCGGAGCTCTAGTTCGTGGCCTTTTTGCGTGCTGAATCTGTGGCGAGTGTGGTCTTTTCTGTTCTTGCATGAACCTATCAAGAGTGCTTAGCATGATCTCAGAAGTTCCTAATCCATGGCTTCATCGTGGAAAATGATGCTCCTGGTCTGTCGCATGTATGCACGCTTGCATGTTGATGTTGTCAAAAATTTTAAATTGTTGATTCTTCGATTACATAATTGTGTGATTTCCAACAAGTATGGGAAAAATTCTCTCTCTTCTCTTTTATTTATTTATTTATTTTGATAAGTAGGAAAACTTGTCTTTTGTTCATTTGCGCACGGTACTTTTCCAGAAGTTGCTCCCTTTTCTTATGTTGCTACGATCAGAAAATGTGAAGTTGAGCTGCATGGAGATGAAAATCTTTCCTCACTATGCACCTCGGATGTGTTGCTAAAATAGTACTAAGTCACTGAAATACTCGGGACGCACTTACCCTACGCACCAAATATGTGAAACCTGTATATGCAGCCATGTGCGAATTGAGTTATAGGTCCATGAAGACAACAACTACCTCAAAATCTAAAATGTTGTCCTTCATGCTTGGCTTTAACCATCTTTGTTTTGTCACACGAATGCCTTTTTTTTTTTTTTTTTTTTTTAAATTTTTGATCTCTTTTCAGTATTCTCCTATTCGTCTCTTTTCAACGTTCCTTGATAATTGTGTGTAGCTTTAAGAAATCTACTTTGGGTCCTGTTTTATTTCAATATTTCAATTCATGCTCATAGTTTAATTCTATATAATCTGCCACAGTTCTGAAAATTACGTTAAACAAATGAGCTAAGTAAAACTAAGTGAACTTATTGTGTATGCAAATTAAGATGGTTAATTAATTGTTTATCTTCTTATAAGGACAATTGTACTAGTATCAGTGGATGAATCTTGTCCTTTGAAAGCATTTTATACAGCAATGTATGTCTGTAGCCTGCTGGTGCCTACAGAAAAGAACATTCTTGGGTGGTTCTTTTCCATTTGAGGCCTCTCATCTCTATGGCATTACGTATGTTGGAATCTTCTTTGGATAGACTGGAATTCAGTGATAGAATAGTTAGCCTGGATAACTAATTTTTTTTTTTTTAAGGTCCAGGTTGTTGTGCTCTTCTCAACTCTCTATATATAATGAATAGTCAAGTATTTCAAAGAATACCTAGGTACCAGGCTAGAGGATGTCTGGAAGAAGTCAACTACTGGATATTTTTTAACCAAAATTTTCAAGCATATCTGAGATTCAATTGAGAAAATAGAAGAAAAGCGTACCATAGAAGATACTGTAAAGAAACTTTCCCTTTAACCATTTGTGTATTTCAATTGCAGAGGATCCTGAGATGCACCGCGTGGGTAGTGCAGGAAACACGGCCAGTTCTACCCGCCCTCGCAAAGAGAAGAGGTTTACTTATGTATTGAATTATGCCAATGATGCAAAGGTTAGTAGCATCAGTCCTTTCTTTTATTTGATATACATTTTAGGGTTTTATTTTCTCATATTTAACAAATTTTGTGCTTTGCTTAGGTTGGACCCATGTTCGTCTAGTTGATGGAATTTCTAATTTATGATTGTAGAAACTTGATTTAAAGGAATCAGCTGGCATAATGTAAACATCTTCAGGAGTGTTTTAGGAACTCAAAGAGCTTCGTTTACTGGATATGAGTTACTAGTAGTACCGTTTACTTCATATATTAATTTTCAACTATAGCAAGAAATGTCATGCTGACCACATGCCTAGTTTCAATCTTTGCCTTCCAATGTTACTTTAGAGAACCTTTTTGTGTGCCTCTTACTACTTTTACCATCACAAATGTTGAGTTTGCAGACGAATGTATCTTCTTCCGTTTGATTTGGGTAGTTCTTCCCCCTTAGTAACAAAGAGATTCTTTATGTGATACATTAAAATCAAACTTCTGTTGGTGATGCCAAATAAGTTTTGTTTACTCAGTCATAGCAAACAACTTTAAAACCTTATCATTGTTGTTGTTTCTCTGTATGCAGCATTGTGCAGGTATAAATTGTTTATCCTTATGGAAGTCAACATCAGATGTGGGTGATTACCTTTTTACCGGGAGCCGTGATGGTACTTTGAAGAGATGGGCATTGGACGAAAGCACAGCTACTTGCTCGGCTACATTTGAGTCACATGTCGATTGGGTGAGGTCTTTTTTCCCTTTCTTTATTAGTTGTGACAACTTCCTTTGGTTTCACTAGGAATAGATGTTGCTAATTCCTGGGGCGTTCATATTGAGTGTTCCTCAACAGATTCTGCATTAATGGTGGAGAACAATGGCAACAACCTTTGAAGACTTACAAGATGCGTGCCAAATAAAGATTTGCTGTTTCTTTTGTAAATAATCAAGAATCTTCTTGAGCGATTTGGGTCTATTAGGATTTTAATAAGTTTCCCTTTCTTAGTTGGACTTGGAAAAATGTTTCCTTTTCCTAGTTGGTAGTTGGTACGTTTTTCCAAGTTTTGTTAGGATATATAAGGTTTCTTATATTGACTTGGAGCAGTACTTTAGAGTCTTTATATATGGTTTTAATTGTCTCCGTCGAATTGAGTTGATGATTGTTTAAATTTGGCAATTTCATTGCTTTGGAATTGTGTGATACAATTCCTCTCTTAGTTGTGATGCTTAGGAAGCTTTTGGTGTGAAGTTTGAAGATTTATTCTTTGTTGTGGGACTTGTCGTCCTACATTCCTAGCTGGGAAATAAGAAACCTTATATATCCTAATAAAACTAGTAGAACACATATCCACTACCAACTAGGAAAAGGAAACTTATTAAAATCCAAATAGACTCCAATCACTTGAGAAATTCCTGATTAATCCACGAAAATAAACACCAAATCCTCATTTGGCACACCTTTTGCAAGTGTTAAATGGTTATTGCCATTGTTCTAGACTTGGGTTTGTTCTTTAGAGTTCTTTTATGCAATTGAATTTCTATGTAGTGCTTGGTTATTCTTGTGCCCCGGAATATGAATAGGAGACGTTTGAGAATGTATCAGTAAATTTGATGTTATGTTTTTGCAAAACCAATATAACATCAGTAAGTATTGGTTTTGCAGGTTAATGATGCTGTCCTTGCGGGTGATAACACCCTTGTCTCTTGTTCTTCAGACACAACTCTAAAGGTAATATCTAGTTGATGATTGTTATCCCTGTAATATTGATATGATATTGAGTGATTTTTTTAGTTCTTTGATTAGTATTTTCCTTATGCATTTTCCTTTGTGATTTTGAAAAAAATAGACCTGGAATTGCTTGTCTGAGGGAGCTTGCACGGGGACTCTTCGTCATCACTCTGACTATGTCACATGTCTTGCTACAGCAGAAAACAATGTAATTTCCTTGGCAATATCTCTGTGATAACCTGCATTCTGAAAGGTTCCCTAACTTGCAGCCCTATAAGTTTTGATGGAATTAGTTCAAATTAAGCATTGGTCCTTACTTCATATATTTTAGGGAAGCCAGTTTCTGATTGTTCTGTAGTGTCATGCATTTTAGAGCAATGTTGTTGCCTCTGGTGGCCTTGGTGGGGAGGTCTTCATCTGGGATCTTGAAGCAGCACTTGCCCCGGCCTCAAAGTCTAGTGATCAGATGGATGATGATTGTTCCAATGGCATCAGTACTGGTGGGAGTTCTCTACCTGTTAGTGGTTTACGCAGCATTGGTTCAAGCAACAGCATTTCTACTCATCCCAGTCAGTCTCCTGGCTATGTTCCAACTGCGGCTAAAGGTCATAAGGAGTCGGTTTATGCACTTGCTATGAATGGAAGTGGAACGATTCTTGTTTCTGGTGGAACTGAAAAGGTACATTTTTGTCTGTGATGCTCATCGGGAATTTGTCATGATCCTTCACTGGAGGTTTTCAGTTTAGAGTTGATAGTAGTTGGATGTTATAGAAGGCATATTCCAGTGACAATCAAACTTGAGTATCTGCCTTTTGAATTCATTTTCTTAATCGCTAATACTGCTTGTATAATATTATCAATTGCTGCATTTTATTTCCATATACACGATTCTTTTGCTCATTCTTTTTAAGTGCTTGTACTGTATTTCAGCAGAAAGAGAAGTGCTCATTGTGTATAAATACGAAATTTTGCAATGATGGATATCATATGATTTTCCTTTAGGTTGTGCGTGTTTGGGATCCAAGAAGTGGTTCTAAGACTATGAAGCTTAAAGGGCACACAGATAATATTAGAGCTCTACTTCTTGACTCCTCTGGCCGGTTAGTTTTACATAGTATTGACTTCTTTATGCAGATGTTGCATGAGATATTATACTTCTTATTTTGCACATTAGGATTTGTGTTAGTTAATCAGGTTATAGGAGCGAAGGTTGTGTTGGAAAGGAGAGTTAGGATTGGTGTAGATGCTTTGCTTCACATTTTTGGCAATCCTTATCCTTAAAGGATAATAGGAAGGTCAGGGCACTTATAATCCTTTGTTTTTCCTCTCTCTCTCTCTCTCTCTCTCTCTGCGTGGAGGAGTGGCAGTTAGAGCAGGGTTTGTCTATGGTAGTTGTGCACAATACTGAGGCATTCTGTATATGAGATGGTCTATAATTTCATCAGTCCTGGATACTTGCAAGTTTGGCCTGTCTTGTTGGATGCAGATGCCTTCTCAAAGTTATATTCTCATTAGAATTGTCTTGGTATTTCCATTTGCAGGTTTTGCTTATCAGGATCCTCTGATTCTATGATCAGGTTGGCATGTGATTTCCTTTATTCGTCTTTCATATCATCGCTGTGATATGTTGATTAATGTGGATGTAGGGTGTTGGTGTTATGACAACTTCATGTTTTGGAACTCTAGGATATGCTTCAGAATGTTGCTTTCCCATAGGGGTAGGTTGTAGTGGCATGGCTAGGTAGTTGATGGGAACTCTATTATGTATCCTAACTGGCTATTTTGCGGGCAAGAGTGAACCGTACTTTCTTTGTTCCTTATAGCATCATTTATTTGCATAGTGCAACCTCCTGTCTGTGGTCGAGGAATCGATTCATTTGTTTTATTTGTGTCTGTGTCTCTGTCTGTGTCTGTGTCATCTTCCGTCTTTCTGATAACAAAAAGACATATTATTATAAGCAATACTTCTTATGTGTGCTTTGGAAACATCAATTGGTAGGTGAGTCTATCATATCACTGGGATCATGTCCTGCAGATCAAAGTCTTTCTGTAAATTTTATGCGAGTTGGATCTCCTGAAAATCTTGTTAATATGAGTATACTGTGAAGTCACTTCTTTTGGACTATGCTAAGTGCATTGGCTCACATTTTCAACCGTGTTAAACAAGTTTTTTTGCATCTGATCCTGGATTGAACACGAAATTTCTTCAAGACATGCTTGTTTTGAGTTTGATTAGCCTCGAAGTTGAAGATACATTTTTATAAAGTATGATTCTCTTGTAATCCAAGAATTACTAGTTGATAGTTTTTCAATCTTCTGGCAGCTTGACATGTGCAAAGTAATGCAGTTTTTCTCTGTCAAAACTCAAGATTTGGGGAGATGATGTATCATGGTTTAATTAAAATTGTATGGAATCAAATCAAGGGGAGGTATAAGGGCACTATTTCCCTTCTCTAGTAGGATTTTTGTTTAGTTGGTAGTATGCTGTTTTTTGGGTTTGTTGTGAAATAGCATAGGCTTTTGTTCAAATCCTCTCTCCCCTTTCCCTCTGAATGAGCTTGCTCACTTGGGTAGAAGCTGATGTGCACAAAAGCGAGCTCATGGAATTGAAATAGAGAGGCACAAGTGCAAGCTTGTTGTAGTTGGCAACTCCAATGGTGTGTTGTAGAGCCCAGTTGACATCTGGTGGTGTCTTGCAGATCTTATACCTGTGACTGTACTGTGTACCAATATTATTTTGGCGTGAATAGGCATATCTATGTGATACCTTTATCATCAGAAATACTTAATTGCAAACTTTTGCTTCTTTCTTTATGTAAATGGTATGTTGATCCGATCGCTCATTTCTTCTCCTAGACTGTGGGATCTTGGTCAGCAGCGATGTATTCATTCCTATGCTGTGCATACCGATTCAGTTTGGGCCCTTGCCAGCACTCCGACATTTAGTTACGTCTATAGTGGTGGCCGAGACACGTCGGTGAGTGTAGTTTCTTTGAGCATCTTTGACTGCAAATATGAAATTATCTTTTGTTTTGCATGCACTGCTGGCATTTCTAATAGCGATAGTGATGACTAGATGTCTTTATCTGCAGTTGTACTTGACCGATTTGTCAACAAGAGAGAGTCTTTTACTTTGCACGGAGGAACACCCTGTCTTGCAATTGGCATTGCATGATGATAGTATATGGATTGCAACAACAGATTCTTCTGTACATAGATGGCCTATTGAAGGACGTAACCCACAAAAAGCTTTTCAAAGAGGCGGCTCATTCCTGGCGGGGAATTTGTCCTTCTCAAGAGCAAGAGTATCTCTAGAAGGATCTACCCCTGTAAATGATTCTCCTCCTTTACACCCTAGCTAATTATTCAAAGATTCTGTTCGAGGCTGAGATTGTAAAAACTAGCAATTGCAACCTCGTGATCTCATGGTGCTTATGCATTGTTTGCCATTTGCTGGCAAATGTCATAGTCTTAGTTAAGATATGGTTTTGCTGTAGTCATTCTCCATTTGATGCTTTTGAATGTCGACTTTTAGGTTATTTGCACAACTTCTCCATATAGGTGGGTTTTGTTGCCGTGTGACCTTATTAGACTTTAATAATCTGCAACCAGTCCTGATTGATTCTTGATTCATAAGGAGAAATCTTTTTTTTTTTTTTAAATTTATTTTGTGCTTCATAGTCATTTTTGGCCATTTTGGTTATTTATATCTCATATCGATATTGAAGAAGCTTATGCAACCTCAGATGTGAAAAACACAGAAAGAAAATTTCTTCCTTACTTTATCCTGTTGTATATGCGATTTTGTTGGTTTTGTTTCCTTCAACAACATTTGAATTTGTTTACATGGTTATGTCGTTTTGTATTAAATTAGCAGGAGTACACTTAATGTAAGACTAGAAGTTGTAAGGTTAAGAAAGGATACTTGCATTTTTTCCTCTGAGAAGTTTATATAAATTTATCTCCTTCTGTTGCTTGCATTCTTATTTCTCTCATTGCTGGCAATTGTTCTGCATCTGATTATCTGGTTTAGGAATTTCTGACAAACAAATGATTAATGGTACAGCTTCCTGTAATTAAAGAACCGAAGCTTACCATCCGGGGTAATCCTGGAATAGTGCAACATGAAATTTTGAATAACAGAAGGCATGTTTTGACCAAGGTGAATATAGTCTGTAATACCCCATTCTTTTCTTTTTAACAGTTGCTGCGGCTGTTAGGCGCTTGTTTGAATGGGTGGTCCTAATGGGCTTTGTTATTTTCCTGATAGGATTCGGTGGGTTCAGTGAAACTATGGGAGATTACAAGAGGCATTGTGGTGGAGGATTATGGAAAGGTTAGATTAGTGACTTTTTTCTCTATAGTTTGATTTAGCTTAATTTTTTAATTTTTAGTGTGTTATTCCTGTGATTAGCTTTCTATAATTCTACTTGCATTTTTTCTGTTTATTTCACACTTTCTATGTGGCACCTTCAGTATAATTCATGGTTTTGATGCTTCTGATATAATATTCTGATGTTAGGTATCCTTTGAAGAGAAAAAAGAAGAATTATTTGAGATGGTAAGAACCGTATAGCTACTACTATGATTTGTAGTTCTGTCATATGATAAGATTGTTTCTACTTACTAGTGTGTGCTGTGTCAGGTAAGCATTCCTCCGTGGTTCACTATTGATACCAGGCTGGGTAGCTTATCTGTCCATTTGGATACTCCGCAATGTTTTTCTGCGGAGATGTATTCAGTAGATCTAAACATATCTGGGAAGCCAGAAGATGATAAGGTGAAATATGTGCTGGTTTCCTTATCTCTATTTTGTATGTTAGACGTTATGCTTTTATATTGTCCAGTGATAGTGGCTTCTCTATTATTTTGCTTCTTCTTTGGCTGAAGATTGTTGATGTACACATATAATATGAGCCCTTTATGGTTTAGTACTGCTGATTCTGTTCTGAGAGCGAAGAGGTAGTGAAAGTGGGGTGCAACGTCTGAAAGTTTTTTAAAACATTTTAATTGTGCAGGTAAATTTAGGTAGAGAAACTCTTAAAGGTCTCTTGGTTCATTGGTTGACCAAGAGACGACAAAAAAGTGGGCCCCAGGCGTCAGCAAATGGCGATATGTTATCTGCGAGGGATGTTGCTGCCAGGAGTCTTAGCCATTCAAGGATAGAAGTCGATGGAAATGCTGAAAATGATTCCTCAGTGTATCCTCCATTCGAATTTTCAACTGTCTCGCCTCCATCCATTATCACTGAAGGTTCTCATGGAGGTCCGTGGAGAAAAAAGATTACTGATCTGGATGGAACTGAAGATGAAAAGGACTTTCCTGGGTGGTGTCTGGACTGTGTCTTGAATAATCGCCTGCCTCCTAGAGAAAATACCAAGTAAATTTTTTTCATCAATCATTATGTGTTGTCCACTAGTATACCAATTCTGCCTGCTTGACAAGATACCATTGATTTACAGTTGTTGCGCTTTTGCATGTAACTTCTATTTTTAGCCATTAGTAAGATTTTACCAATTTACTCACTAGTAGTCATGCATTTGTTAATATAGATTATGTGCAGGCCTTTCTTAGTAATTCTGTTGATGTGAAATATGTTTACTTGTTTGCTGTTGTTTGTTTTGTTGATTCTTGGTCCTTTTGTTGGATTTAATGGGAAAAGAAAACTTTGGATGAATGTTTACAACCTCAAAACCAAGGGGTTTTTAGTGCCACTTGTGCATTTTAAACTTGGTTGGATGATTTTGGCTCCTGCTAGCTGTCCTAAACAATCCCCCAGAACTAATAATTTTCTAGAGTTGTGATACCTATTCTAAGGTTCTGCATCTACTTCCCTGGGCTGTCTAGGTTATTTCTGCTATCTAGTTCATTTGTCTATTTATTCCTGATTTTGATAATCTCTTTTGATTTTTTTTTTTTTGGGGGAAAAAGAAAAAAGTAAAAGGGGGGGGGGGGGGGGGATAACTTTCTATAACTTTATCATGGTACTAATTTCGTTAGCTTGAAGGTAGATAAAGAATTTTCTTAGCACTATGCCTAATGGATGTACTCATGTGTTCTTTTTTCCCCTTTTGATGTTGAGGTGATGTCAAATGCTTGTCTGATGCTATTTGTACAGGTGTAGCTTTTACCTGCATCCATGTGAAGGTGCAACTGTTCAGATCCTTACACAAGGGAAACTAAGTGCTCCTAGGATACTGAGGATCCATAAAGTAAGTTTATTGAATGGAGCATGATGAACTGAGTTTTGTGTGGCATTAACACTTGTCAGGTCTGACAAATGAGTAATGCTGTGAAGATTTTGTGCCTTTTTGTTACTTAAAAATAAAAAACCTGAGGGAATCTTCTGAGCCAGGTGAATCAGTATTCACTGTGGGTAACTTGGTATCTTTCTTTTGTGGCTGTCTGCTGCTGGTGTTGCATGTTAGTATGCTTCACCCTGTGAAATATGCTTTACTCATATGTACTGCTCCTATGGATGAACTAGCTGTCGGAGGCGGGTGAGACCTAGCATGGCAGCGCTGACCTATGATCTACAATCATAAACTTGGGTCCAGCAGGGCACAACTTGATTTTGAACTCATGCAATGATACTTTCTGGATTGGTTATGCTATGTTTGCCTATCTTCTTTAATGTCTTATACAGAAATGAGATACAATCTACTTATTGTTTATGAAGGTTGTCAATTATGTAATTGAGAAGATGGTTCTTGAGAAACCAGTGGACAATGTGAGCACTGAAGGAACGTTTCCTCCTTTGCCACATTCGTCAGCTGGAGACATATCTTTCCGGTCCGGATTGAAGCCATGGCAGAAGCTTAGGCCTTCTATAGAGATTTTGTGCAATAACCAGGCAAGTGTATATATACATTTGGCAATGAAATCATCCTTTGATCATTTCCATTATGCTTTTAAAGCTTGTTGACTTTGTTAGGAACACTATTCTAACTTAGGAGGAATTGGTACGTTAGAACACTATTCTAACTTAGGTGGAATTGGTACATTACGCTATCTGATGCCTCATGGGCCTTTTATCTCTTGAAGATTGATTTGTTGTTGGTCACTTCATAGATGTTAGGCATGTTTAAATGGCAGACTCATTTCTTGCCCAATCAAGGGTACCTGAATTTGGGCATCTTCTTGCAATCATGCGTGAGATGATGGAAGAAAGTCCTCTGCTTTGAATTTTGAATGTGTTATGTGGATTCAGAATATCATTATTACAATTTATCTTCTGGTGTTGTTCTGTGACCCTAGTTCTGTACATTTGTCCTTAATTTTTGTGCAATTGCTGTTGTCTAACGATAGAATCATGTCAACTTGCAGACATCTAGGCTTTGCAGTAACTTTTGATCCGATTATTGCATTAATTGCTGTTAACATAGCAATTGGGTATTAACTGTTGCCTCAATCTTGGCTCTCTCCAGGTGTTGTCCCCAGACATGAGCCTAGCCACTGTCAGAGCATATATATGGAAGAAACCCGAGGACTTGGTTCTTAACTACAGGGTGGTTCAAGGCAAATGATTTGGTTTGATCGTGCAAGAGGGTGAGTTCTGTCCTCATGCTTGGCATCCTATTTGCTCAGACATAGATCTCACTTGTGGTCGTAGTGCCAGTGTTTGAGTTCTGCGGTTCCCAAATATGATAAAATGATTGGCTCTTGCCTGTGTTCAGTTGTCCTTCTTTTGCCGTGACCAATGCTTGATAGTTGAAGTGAAGTCCTGCTATGGTATTAATAAACAGCTTAACTTGTATTTCGACTCAACACAGAGCGTAGACTTTTGGATACTGTACTTTAAATAATCATATATTCAGCATGGGAGGCTAGTTCAGCTGAGAAAGGAGGCGAGGAATACTTGAATGTGCTGTATTCTATAGTTTGATCTACATTTTGAAGTCCCGTTTTTGTCCTCGAAGAGAACAGTGACTACTACATGGGGTGGATGAAGTTATCTTATTTCTGTTACTTTTTATTAGCTGCAGGGTGGCTATGCATATGCAGTGGAATACGTTCTGGGGTAAAATTTGGTGGAAGGGAGTTGATATTTGTTGCAAACTTGACATGGCCGGGAGTGTGCTGGGTCTTTGTACATTTGTGGACCGATTGATTGCTGACTTTGGCATAGTCCTCTCAACGTGCAAGAACTCTGGTCACCGTTTACCCATACTACAATTGTGAACTTCATCTGAGCTTCTCACGAGCATGTGCTATCGTAACTATTGTATTATGGGATGCATCTTCACGCCTTTACTCAAGGGTTCTTGACTCTGGACAGGGAGGAATATTTCCTTAAGAGGAGCCAAATTAGGGATTGCAAAAGCTTTGCAGATTTGTAGCTAGGTGCAACCCTAGCCATAGAAATTTCTTGTGATTTTGTTAGTTTGTTCCTGAAATAAAACGACTTACATTTATAGAGAAAAGGACATTTCATATAACATATCGCTATTATTCTTTTTTACCTTTCATGATGTATCTGTGCTGCTTTGTGCTGTAAGCATGAATGACAAGATCGAGTGTGAGAGGGTTCCAATGTAATCTATGGATGGGGGAAATTTTGCCTTGTTTTCATGGTGAAGCTCGAGTGATATTGTCGCTGTCCTCTTTTGAAAGTTCATTTTGATCGTGTGGCCTTCTTATTGTTGTTGATCTTGTAGCTTAGCAGATCTGCTTCTTGTTATGGTTTAGCTTCTCCTTCATCTTCTGTTTTATTCTGTTTTTCCTTTCAACGGTGCAGGATACTATTTGGGACATACTAAATTTGTAGGACGGAATGTGTATTAATGTATATATACTCGAATTGGTATTCTGTAAATTGGTAGATGAGGCAGTGTTGCTGCTAGTCGCATCTGGGCCACCTGTTAAATCTTGATGCTGATATTTCACCGAGCGAAAAGCATAAGACGAGAGGAGGTACCTATTTTTGGGTTGTGAATGTATTTCTTTGAATTGCTGCTTGACACGGTATTAATCTTCCCTTGCATTTTCAGTTTTGGTATGGACTCTCTCTCTCTCTCTCTCTCTCTTAATGTGGTGTCTCTTATCTGTTTGGATTGTGTCATGATTCCACTTGCATCACATGGCTCTTTGATGTTTGCCCAAACTGGTGTCCATTAAAGTCATACACGGAGAAAGCAACCCGACTCTTTTCTTTAGAAAGACTGCCACGTACATTGTAGAGGAACGAGAGTTGGGTTGCTGGTCCATACCAAAACCGAAGATGCAATAGAAGAAAATGTTTTCTTCGAGATATGCTTGTTTTGTAAACTATTTAATTGATTATTTTTAAGGAAAATGTTTTTCAAATAATTAAAATTTCCGAAACAAAGGGAGTCGTAACTTTAATATGTTGTTTTCTTGATGGGTTTTTGACGGGACAATGACGATCATCTTGTAAAACCTAAAAGAAGGCGGGCTCATCTCAAGAGTCAGATGGTGGCATCTTCAAGCCTAGGAAAAACTGGAAAAAAGAGAAGAAAAGAGAACATTGGACTTTCCATTTGGCTGCACTGTTCCTGTATTCCTCTTTCGGCTTTGACAAAGTTCCTACCATCTCCTAACATGCATTTGTGGTTTTCCCCGTGAAGGTATGGGCCAAATCAACGTGCAAGAACCTTGGGTGATAAGGGAAAAGCATGACATGAATTTGGCCTTGAATCGATGGGTTCGGCAATTCTTGTTTTGATTGATTGGCCAAACCAGTGGTCTTAAATCCTGTTCATGTCTCTAATTTGCCGTTATTTTGTTTAGGCCCTCCTCAGCATCGATGGCAAGATTCTTTTTTTGTTTCAATATGGAAAAGCCAACTATACTTAATCAGGACTGATAGCTCATTGGAGATTCTTGAGATAAGGTCTCATTTTCTCCACTTAATTTTGCGAGGAAAAAAAAAAAATGAAAGCAATGCCAAATTCACATAAGAAGTGGGCATTCTGTCCATAAGAGCTTTTAGGAAAGGCCAAACCTTAGCTTAGTCAAGACTCAAATGGCCGATCAAAACATGAGATCGCTTGCACGTGTGGAGAATCAACTCTGCATGTTATATCTAGACCATATAATTTTTGTTGACCTGTTTTAAAAGAATTCAAAGTTTAATACAACTGAAAAATAGATTAGTTGCAATTTGTTTGGGAATTTTATTTGGCTCCTACTTAAATCTTAATTCATAATATAAAATCTTTCGGTTACAATTTTTTTTGTTTTCACGGTATGGGTATATGTTAACAAATGACAGGAGAACTTAAAATGTTGTGAACTTGGACTGAATACAGTGAATAGTGCCAATGGAAGCCAGATATTGGTATTTAGGTAAACTTGAAACTGGAAATGACACTGTCCAAACTCTTCATTTTGCCATGGTGGGCTCTGCTATTTTTTCCATTATCTCTCGGTGTTTTGAATTATGTCTTTAGGAAAAGAACGCCTTACCTGAATACACACCCGCAATGCCATTATCTCCGCGACAAGCACGCCTCGTGCTTCTCATCCAGTAATCAGTTTGAACCTTTTTCTGTATCACCATATGACAGAATCTTGGGTCACGGTCCGATTTTTCCCATATGAATGTGAACTGAAACTTGGAGCTTCACGGTAGTAAAGCGTGAGAGATACAGAAGAGTCGATACAGCTACTTCGTGAGGGTGAGGTCACGCTCCTTGTGCTGGAAACATTTGACAATTATCGTCTTAGAAATTTTTAAAGGCAACGGCAGTCTTCTGTGCACAATCTGGTTCGCAGCTAATGATGGACATAGCCAAAACTTGTGCCGAAGTGATTTGCATGTCTTGCTCAAGGTGATGGATGTCTGAGCTAAATTGAGTGTGGTAAAATCAATTACGGGAGGGTCATTCGCCATCGGGCACCGCACGGCTTGTCCTCAATCAGCAAACTTTCAGCCTGTTAGGCTAGAACTTTACCAGAAAAAATGGAAACGCTCCCTCCCTCCCTCTAGAGCTTTACCAGGAAATGCGGAAACGCTCTGTCTGTCTGTCTGTCTGTCTGTCTGTCTGTCTCTCTCCACGACCATGAGCCAACAAAGAACCACATTCGGCTAACTTCCAAACAATGGTTTCCCCCTCAAAGTACTTTTTTTCTCTCTCTATTTCTCATCACCCCTTTCAATTTTGTTGTTGCTGGATTCTGTTTCACATTAATTTACACTTCATTTGCTCCATTTCTTGTCCATTCTATAATCATAGCACTTCTACAATTCTACCCTAGTATTAAGAAACCATTATGCTTTGAGGATGCACTTTGAGTTTCATTCTCAGTTTTTCTGTAGTTTCTTTTGGGCCAATAATGAAATGCATGATTCTTCTGGTTTAGGGTGTTCCAAGGAACCTCCTGGCTGAACTCCCCAAGGCCCCTCAGTGACTTCATGGAATTCTTGAGCTCTTTGAAGAGTGTAGTTCTTGGTGGAGTTCAGACTTTCTAGGTTGCTGAGTATGAAGAAGTGAAAAGAAGGGGTATGATATCTGTATCACTGCCATGACATCATTGGTTACTTTCTGGGTGCCGCCTTATTTGGTGTTGAATTCGGAATTTAAACCACTGTGTAGAGTGCAAGCAAGGAGTTCGGTGGTGACTCAACAGTGCCATCATCTCCTGAACTATTTGTGTTCAATGGAGCTCCTCCTGTTGAGGAGAGAGAGAAGATCGATCCTTTGACTGGAGGAAATGGATTTGCAGTTTCTAAGGTTGATGTGGTGAAGAAGAAGCAGAAGGTGGAGAAAGAAGCAAAAACTAAAAATTGGAGGTGTTGTGGTATGATGCGTATGGAACTAACAGTGTGAAGGATTTTCATGACTGCTCAAGGGATAGGCCTGATGGAGGTCCGCCCCTTTGGTTTTGCCCTGTTGAGAGTGGACAGCCTTTGAATAATTCTTCTGTTCTTTTGTTTTTGCCCAGTAATGCCAAGCTTCTTGTTTGAAATGGGTGCAAAACTGCAAATTTTACTGCAGGGCTGTAAGGAGATGACTGGAATTCTAGTTTCAACAATATTCTTGTAGCTTTTAAGAAGTGATTAATGTACTCGTGCAACCATTGATACTCCTGTGCTATATTATATTGAAGCCTGATTTTGTGAATCTTAAGCAAAATAATACTAGTGTAGCCGAATTTTTTATTCATAAGTACTGTTTCCTGTAGGACTTGATGGCACTGGATCGGGCCTCATTTTGCACCATAAAGCATTGGGGAGGTGAGTTTGCATGTGCCATCTTTTCTGGGGTTGTGAATTGCGTTACAAGGGAAAGTAATGCTGCACGAGCAGTGTTTTTTTCTGTGATTCTATATGTACTTATGACCAAGAATTTTAATGCAGAAACCTTAAAACTGCAGGGCTTTTGAAGTTTGATGCTTGCATATCCCTGTTCATGATTGGACTCCATTTGAAGGTGTGTCACTTTCAAATCCTTTTAATCGCAATGCATGATGATGACAACTTATGGTGGAGTGAAGTGGAATGCTTTTGAGCTGTGTTGTAAAAATGCAAAGGGTGGCAGTGCACTCATGTCATCTTATGATTCTTGCTGTTCACTCCATTTAGTCCTACATGCATGGATTTAACACTTATTACTTGCTTCAAGCTATATATTCAATACTTGATCCCTGCAGTTCCTTCTCAAAATTATCATGTCATTAATGATGCACACATCTAAGCGTGGGTTTACAATCCTTTTAAATGGAGAGGACTTTCTTCTAAAAACTCAACTGATGTTATAAGAAATGAATAGCATGCAATACTAATTGAGGACTTGACAAAGAGCTTTTGTACTATGTTGTATGTGTACATGTTAGATCTGGTGAAATTCGCTGAGAAAACTGTAAAAACTGAGTCTGCCTCATCTCCACATAAGCCCATTTATCTTGTCGGGGATTCCTTTGGAGGTTGCCTGGCACTTGCTGTGGCTGTTCATAATCCTACCATCGATCTGGTAGTGTTATTAATGAATCCAGGTGAATTTTCAGATTAGCAAGCAAGTCATAAATTGGGCATATTCTCCTGGCAACAAGTCTTTTTTGAGACACTGAGGAAGTCTGTTTATTCTCCATCATGTTAGCTGCATCATTTGGCCGTTCACACTTGCAGCCACTGTTACCTTTATTGAAGCTACACCCGACGGACTCCATTTCATGGTCCTCTATCTTCTAAGTTTTGCTATGGATATGATAAGCTACTTTCAAGTCTTTATGTAAATGATGATACGTCACAATGCTCTCAGAGTTATCCATAATAAGATTTGATTTTTCTTTTTGAATCAGGTGACCCAGTGAAGATGGTAACTGTCAATACTGATAATATGCTTCTCCCGAGAGTGCACTTGAACAATTGTCTGTCAACCTTGCTTCTTTGCTACCTTGCCTCTCAGTAAGTATCATTCTCTGCCGGGGATTTGTTTATTCTCTTTCCTCATTTATCTTTGTCGTTCGGAATTTTAAAATAGATGTATAGTAGGCTTTCTACTAGGCTTGAATTCGAAACATTTTCTTGGCTTTTATCCTTTGTTGGGCTCTTGCTTGATTATCTTGTGACCAATAATCAGCTCCCTGTTTTACCAAAAAAAATAATAATCAGTTCCCTGTTTTTACCAAAAAAAAAAAAAAATCAGTTCCCTGTTTCAGGGTTTGGCTGATATAATACCCAAGGAAACTCTTCTTTGGAAACTGAAGTTGCTTAAATCAGCTACCTCTTATACTAATTCTCGTCTTAATGCTGTCAATGCTGAAGTGCTTCTCCTTGCCAGGTTTTCGCTCCTCCAACTTTGTCAAGATGATGACACGATTGCCAGAATGTAGCAAATTACTTTTGATTAGATTTCCTTTTTCTGGCAGCTCCAATATCTGTGCAATTATTGCCAATTTCTTCTTTTCACTACTCCTGAGGAGTCCTATAGAAGGGGTTTTGATGATATTGTCATTCTGACTTTGCTCAACAGCTGGAAAAAGATAAGCTGCCTACTTGTCAGCTTATAGATATGAATATACCGTGTCTTGTAAGTTACTTCCAGTTTATATAAGCAGGTATATGTCTTTTGGCAATATGCAGTGGCACAGGCATTAGTCTGGCTTGTGCAAATACTTGTGAAGTTTCTATCAGCACGTTGGTATATGATCCATGCATGAGCATCGAAACATACATGTATAAATGAGGCATGGGCATAATTATAGATAAATGCATCGGGCATGCATGCACATGGGTATGAAATTATGAATGGGGAGTAGTTTTTCCACTGGAGAGACAATGGCAATTACAAAATGTTGCATTTTCTAAAAAGTTTCTATTGATTTAGTGGCAAGGATAACATGCTTCCTAGTCGAGATGAAGCCCAAAGGCTTATGAACTCATTGAAGAACTGCAGAGTTCATTACTTCAAAGACAGTGGACATGCACTTCTATGGGTAGGTGAAACTCATGTTATTTTAATGTTGTAAAGATTGAGGAGTCACTTGTTTTGGGAAACTTTAAGCTAAAAGAGCTTTTTGGGAGGGTAGCTCATTTTTAAAATATCGTTTAGCACTTCTATTGGCTTATCTTTACGATAGGCTTTGACAGTTCTTGAATAGTGAAAATTAACACAACTTGTTTGCTGAGATGGAAATTGCATGTTTAATCAAGTTAAGTGTGTGTATTGCGCATCAGCCCCTTTTATTTAATCAACTAATCTCGAGTTTGGCATATCACAAAATAAACTTATTGTAATAAAATTACTTACTATTTCTAGTGCTGCTCAAGATAATTTGAGACTTTGAGTCATCTCAATGAACCAATTTGAGTGTGGCATGTATAAGTCCAGAGGCATGCAATATCATCACCTTAGTAAATAGAATTGGAAAGCAGAAGATTATTGTGTAATTATAGTGGCTGATGACAGATCTTAAGCTTACCTCCTTTGGAGATTTGGAATGGAGGAAAATTAAGTTTTCTGTTGATTTTGTGCACAATATAAATGCGATTGTGCAATTTCATGAAATCTACAATCTCTCTCATATCTTATCTATTTATGTGGGTTCTTTGAATACATATCATGATGAAATTGCATAGCTCTTCAAAATGTTGCTCTCCCTGAAACTTAGCATTGAGTTTCAGGAGATTTTATCTATATAAGGCTGCTTTATTTCTCTATATTGTGCTGCCAGTATTTTGAATAGTAATTAGACTGAGATTGCAGGAAGATTTTAATTTGCTGACTGTCATCAAAGGTACCGACCCATACCGTCAAATGACGAGGCATGATTATGTCTTGGATTTCCTGCCTCCTAGTATGTCAGAACACAAAGTAGCATTCAATCAAGTCGTTGGGTAATTCTGCAGACAAATGCTTCTGCATGTCTTTTTTTGCTCTTTCCTGATTGGATACGAGTTATTTCTCAATTGACCTCAACCAGATTTTTGTTAATGGCTTAACGTCTCTGTTCTTTCTGAGTATAAACTGATACTTTCCTATATCTTCTAAGTCTCTTTATGAAGATCCAAATTATTCCCCAAATGTTTGAAGCTAGAAAATAGGGTTGTCATGTTTTTCATGTCTAATTATTTGCTTCTTCACTTTCTATTTCCTTTGCTACAGTTCTCTAAAATTCTTCCGTTGCATTAGTGAATGATTTTATCATCAGCTGATGCCTGAAATCTCTGGGTGAAGCCATTCTCATCTTGTGATTTGCAAAAGAAGCACCAGTCAGTTGATACCTGAAGTTCAAAATTTGAATGTCATTTGTTAATCGAAACACATTATTTATTATTACCAATTTTAACGCTATCAGTGGCCTCGTCAAGCCCAGCACAAACATGGATATGTCATACTTTTCCACAAATGCTCATTTTGCATACTGATCCATTAATTGCAACCAGTCAATCTTACTGTGATACTGTGGTTGGATAAATGCAGACTATATTGCAATGCATCTAATTCGGCATTGTTCTCAACTTTAGATGATCGAAAGATAGTGAAAGGCCTTTCAAGGATTCCTTCAGAGGGACCAATCTTGTTAGTGGGTTATCACATATTGATGGGACTTGAGCTTTATTCACTTGTTGATGAATTCTTGAGAGAGAAGAACATTATTTTGCGTGGGGTAGCTCATCCAGAATTGTTCTCTGGGAAAAAGGGAAAATCCATCTTCTGAATTTCTCACTGATTAAATGAAAATATTCGGAGCAGTTCCTCCAATGGGAAGGAACGTCTTCAAATTTTTTCGACCATATCTCATATTCTACTTTATCCTGGTGGTGTACGCGAGGCTCTCCATTATAAGGTGTGTAAGTACCTTACTTTCAGTTTAAGTAGTCTCTTGTGCGGAGTAGCTACTGTATCTGATCCTGTTTTAACCCAATCGATCTTATTAATAAAGTAATCAAAAAAGAAAACTTGTGAAAGATAATTTTTCAAGTAGAACATATGTCGAAGCTATAAGATAAGAAGGATCTTCCACAACATAAGTTTTACGAGTGAAGATGTAAAGCCATGCACAGAAGAACGGGAGTGGTTGTGGTAGCAATGTCAGATGCTAAAGCCAATTAACTCAGATGGTGGCGGCAACTGCTGGTGGTGGCAGTGGTCTAGCCGATGGTAATGACATGGGGTGGATAAGAAGCTAAGTGAGTCTTAAGTGATAATCATTTTGTGTAGTTGAGTATGCATTTTCTCTTAAGGGCGTTAAATACAAGAGGTCAAGGTTATATGTTGAAAATTTCATTTCAGAGGCACAAGTATCTAGGAGCACGAGTAACTTGGTCTTGTCACTGCCTCTTAGGGTGTATGTTTACGAAGGATTCATATGTGATTAAAGAGTTACTCGTAATTACAGCTAAGCTTTTGCATGTGCATATCTTCAATAAAATTGTGCCTATAAAGTTTACCTCAGCAGCATCCTGTTTCATTTGTAGGGTGAAGAATACAAGTTATTCTGGCCGGAACAACCAGAATTTGTAAGAATGGCTGCACAGTTTGGCGCCACAGTAGTACCATTTGGAACTGTGGGAGAGAATGATATCACGGAAGTAAGCTCTTCCATTTCTGCACTAAAGTTTGGTATTTCGCTCTTGACTCTGCAAAGGTGGCGAATTCAATACTCGTATAGCATTAATTAAATACATGCATGGTTGATAAATTTGGATGAATCAAATACGTTTTTGATGCATTTTTCTTTCGACTTTTGCATTGACCATTGCTGTCTAATATTTCTAAGTTAAACGAGTTATAAGGCTAGTCTAGAAATGGACTTGTGTGTATGATTTACTTCAGCATTGCATTCTGATCACAATGTGATTATTATTTTGAATGGACAGTTGGTACTTGATTACAATGATTTGATGAAGATTCCACTCATCAATAACTACATCAGAGAATCTAGACGCACTATACGAGCGAGGTAGATTTTGTATGGATGGCCTTTGAAGTTATAAAATCGCTTAGCATACTGTGAAATTCTTCTGAAACCAACATGAATTATGTCCTGTTTCTTAAGGAGAATGAAGCGCTTTCTACTCCAGTGGTTTTGCCAAGGATCCCTGGCCGCTTGTACTATCTGTTTGGGAAACCCATAAAGACAAGTGGGAGATATGAGTCACTGGCGGACAGAGAAAATGCAAACGAGTTGTACTTGCAGGTAAAATCCGGAATTGAAAGCTGCATTGCGTATTTTCTCAAGAAGCAAGAGGAGGACCCTCGTCAAATATATTTGATAGAACTATACATAGGGCCTTACCTTCTCCTTTACATGGAATTCCGGCATTTGAGCCCTAATAATCCGTGATGGCTTTCGAAATAGTTTTGGCCTCTTGTATTTCATTTAGATTGACCGCCTATGTCTAGGCTGAACATGAACATATGTAGATATTTAGATGCTTAGCGTTCTTTGGGTTATCTACAGAAGACAATTTGTGTATTCCTAAATCAACGAGCCCGAAATATCCGAAGCATTTTGATAGATGGGTATCGTAATCCTTGAAATCACGGAATTAGATGCTTCAAAATTATCTTCGAATCTGGAAAAAGGAATCTTTCTCCGGCAAAGAAATGTGGGTTGAGTATATTAGCACCTCCGACACCAAAGTATTAGAGGGGAATATGGTTCCAGGGTAGAACTTGGAACCTGAGAACTGGATCGGTGGGAACCTATTTGGTTTCTAGTTCCAAGATATGTATGGTAAGTTTCAGGTTCTAAAAATTAAGGAACCTATTTTAACAAGTAAATTCGAGGATCTAAGTTGGAGGAATATGGAACTTGAAACCAGTAATCTAGATCTTGGAACAAGTTTTTGTGCTTTACTCGTCCATGTCTTTGTGCAATCTTGTGATATTATATGGTGTTCGATAATGAGTGCATAATCTAAAATTACTAGTATGAGCTTCCATTTTGTAATTGATACTTTTACTTTGCTAATAATTATATTTTTTGTGTGTCTAAATATAAGTTATGATGAGTGAATTGTAGTAGTAAGTTGTGGTCATTAAATGTGATAACAGATCTTGAACCTGTCATAGGGTGAGTTTTAGGTTTCAGTGTATACACGGTAGTTTAGGTTTCAAAAACTGAGGAATTTGTTCCGATGGGTAAGTTCCAAGTTCTAAATGGGATTTGTACGGTACTGGAACCGCTCACTCGTAAGTATCTGCTTAAGGAATTTCATTTTGGCAGATTTCTATTCTCAGTCATTCAATTTTGTTCTACTTACCTCATTGGAAAATTCTTAATTAGGTATTGTCCATCGGTCACGGTTAAGATCAACCTGACACTCCTAAAAGGGCAAAAAATCAACCATATGCCGAAGCAGCAAGTCTTGTGGTAAATGAACAAGAGTTTTACATCAGCTTGAACCTGATGAAATTCTGAAAGTGTGATCTTATTTGAGAGTAATTCCTAAGCTGACTTGCTGAATCTTCTCATCTTCATAAATTCCACAAAAGAAGTTTCAGTTTATTTACCAGAAATTTAATTGTCCGAACATGTGGACCTCAATTCCAAGCTTGAGATTTACATAAGAATCCATGATAGATTTGGAGTTATCAGCTCTGGAAGGCACAAGGTGTTAAAGCTGAGGTTCCATCTGCTTTAGCATCTATACTTCCTTTCTTTTGGGTTGGATAACCATCAGCAATCACAGGTTGAGGGTAGCATTAGGATTGATAAGAAGTCTTCTGTCTCACCTTTGTTGAAAGTGCGGACTGCTGAATCGTTCAAAGGTGAGTTATCCTGTCTATTTACATATTTTCATCTGGTAGATTTGGCAAGACCATTTAGTCAAACACTCCTATTTTCCTTAGCTTGTGTTTGTCAACCGTTAAAAGCTGATGGGTTTCATCCTTGTGCTCGAACGAGATTCCTCGATTATTTTATCTTTTGGTGAAAAGAATTCCTAGCATAGATGAAATAGAAGATTCGCAAAACTAGCATATGATACGATCCTCATTCAATCAACAAACTTGAATCAAATGCTTCTGCTGAATGCTAGATGAACATCTATAAAAGGAGAGAATGACATCCCTTGTAAGTACGAGAGCTCAAGTCGTTTTAGCCCAAGTAGGAAGTCTTCTCAGTCTCCAGTCTAACAAATGGCAGGTTATGGTTACACCTACCGAAGCCATAACCCCCACTATGGATTCGATCCACAAAAAACCGAAAAGAGCCACAACTCCGAGCAGCTGTGTCGTCCAGCCCTTGATGAATTCGAGGGAAGAAGAGTGATTGCTGGTGACCCTTATCAAAACCCAGGGACCTATGTCATGACAATTGAAACTACCGTTGAACGCGTCCATCCCCCCGTGTTCTCCGAATACTACAAACAATGCTCTCCCCCAAGGTATGAGCACCCCACAAGTTATGAAGCAGTCAATAAGCCGCGCGGGCCTTCAATCTCGAGCAATGACCGGCCACCTGTGGTAGAGGAATTCTTCAACAAGATCCAGAATGAAGTTAGCCAACCATCGGGGTTCAGTGCTCCACGGGCCTCGTATCAGCACAGGATCCCTGTCTCCGCAGGTTGTTATGGCACTACTGGCGACCAGCCGCCCGAGGTAGAGGGATTCCCCAACAAGATCAAGGATAAAGTGAGCCAACCATCTGGATTTGGCGCTCCACGGGCGCCGTACCAGCTCAGGACCCCTGTCTCCACAGGTTATTATGACACTCCAGGCGACCGGCGGCCTGTGGTAGAGGAATATCCCAACAAGAACCAGAGTAAAGTGAGCCAACCATCTGGGTTTGGTGCTCCACGGGCCCCACACCAGCTCAGGATCCCTATCTCTGCAGGTTATCATGGCACTACCGGCAACGCTGGGGATGGGGACTATGAGAAGGAAAGGCAAAAGCCTATCACCTATACCGTGAAGAACGAGGAACCTGACTGTGGTGACCTTAAAGCTGACAAAATTCTGAAATCACCGGTGAAAACAGAAGGGGTTTATGGGGCTAGGCCTGGTCATCCAACTGGGTCCGTCCTACCGACTCGCCATATATCGTCTGAGAGAGAGCAAACCAACCGACCACCACCTATGATCATGGCCAGACGTGGGGAGAGGCATGTTCCCAGTATGGAGCTCAGTGAACCAATGGATGACATAGACACGGCGATGGAGTACTTGAAGAAAGTTTTGGATCTATCCTCTGTCAATACCAAGGACGAAGTCCCTGATCGTGGTCACTTTAAAGGTGATAGAATTCCGAAACTGCCCGTGGCCACAGAAGGTGGTCCTGCCGTTAGGCCTGGCCATCCAACAGAGTCCACTTTGCCGAATAATTATGTCTCTTCCGAGAGAGGAGGTAGGGAGAGGCGTGGTCATGATATGGGGCTTGAACCGATGAATGAAAGAGGCAAGATAATGGACTTCTCAAAGGAAGCTGGGAGGCCTTCATCGGGCAGTACAGTTCCCACAAGAGATTCTATCCCTGAAACAATCGACAGCAGGGAAGCCAGAAGGAGATATGCGAATGTCAATTCCTCCCAGAGCTGAATTCGACAGGTTACACCACTACAATCAACAGTCGGGAGGCTGCAAGGAGGTACAGGGGAGAATTGGTGTGAAAGCAAGGTTTGCATTGATCAGCTGTCACCTTTAGCAAGTATTTAGCAAGTAACTAGCATATGTGTGCACTTGATAATGTACTGTGTTGCAATAAGCATTTCAGGAAGCAAAGCTCAGACAAGTAGTTTACAGAACTCTAGTTTATGAGCAGAATATGTAAACCGGGATAGCCAAGGGTATTTTAGAGTTCCTTCTAGCCATTTCATTGAGTATTAGGAATCGCCAGTTTACCTGCACCATTGAGTTCAAGCTAAAAGTAATCAAATCTGATCGATTAACTACTAACTGGTAATACAGCTGACCAGATGAATTTGAAAACTATTTAGCATTCTTCAAGAAAGTATGCAATAGCATTCTTGATTTTGTGAAAAAAGTGATCCAATTGCGATGGATTGGTTTCATTTGGGAAAAAATTGTTGCAAGTTTTTAGACGTTAAAACTCGGGTCTCACCTTCGAATTCATGCAACTGTAGAAGAAAAAGAGAACCCATCTGAGCACAATCGAAACCTAACCCTTGGAGGAAAACATAAATTCACCAAGATATTTCTTGCTCGTTTCTGAGATTTATCTCTTCACATAAGGAATGACTACAAACAAACAAGTCCAAGATCCAAAACTCATCATAAATGCCTTCCATCTCCACCAGCAAGTGACAAACCCAAGGCGACGACTGACCAGAAATGGGACAGCAGCAATTCCAATTCAAAAAATAATAACTCCTCCTTACAAAATAATTCTGAGTTTTTGCATTTGTTGCAACAACCGCACAACATCATAAAAATTGGACATGAGATCATTGAGTACTTCTTTTGTTTAGGAAGTGTGTGAATTTAATTGAGAAGAAAAAGCAAAGACAAAAGACTGCAGAAATGAAACCTTGAAGTACCGTATGCAGTTCTCCTCTGTAATAAAAAGAAACTTTCAGCGAGTTCGTGTCTTCATCAATGCCCTTGAATTTGATTGTGGCAATACATAGCTGAGCCCTTGACTTTCGCTTCATTGATTTTGAAATTGAAACTAATTTTTATTCTTCACAGGACTACCTTGCCCATCTATGTACGATGGGCTTTTACAAGAGATAAACTGTTGATGTTTAGGAGTGGCGAAGTGTAAAATGACTCTTGCTCGCTGTCATAGGTACAAATTGTTTGTCTCCATAAAGCGGTCAACAAATATCCTTTGTGCCAATCGCTCTTACAAACACTTGCACGCGTTTCCCTCTTATCTATTTATTTCAATCTCTCAACATGAAGCTCTGTCGGTGTGTTTCCTTATTTTCTTTCTAAAACAGTCGGGTATTACATTACCAACGTGATGATTGGTCCAGTAAATCAAAATTGTTCATGAACATCCTCTAAAAGTACATCGTAAGTGTGAGGATTTTCGTATGGCATCATTTAACTTTTTCCCAATTACTTGAATATCATAACTTTTTAAAAATCGTCAATTTAAGTGTCGGAATTTTGAATTGATCATTTCAATATCATAACTTTTTAAATATTCACTTAAGTGTCAGAAATATGATGTGGCATAGCACTCATGGTGAACATTTTTAAAATAATATGGCATTGAGTGACCATGAAAAATAAAATAAAATTATGATACTTAAGTGGACGTTGTATTCCTTTTACTGCTTATACTACTACAACTTTGGATGGGACAAGCTCAGCGCAAATAACACCATACGCGGAATGTTGGGCTGGGGCTCTGGGAGGGAGGGCTATCCTTACACAATAATCCAGTGAAACCAAACCAAGAGGGTCGCATTACTCAACTTTGGGGACGATGCGAAAGTAGGCAGCTGTTCAACTGTTCAGACGGCACGTCTGATTTTAATGTAAGAAGTACATGGTTGAAGTCATGGGCATAAGCGTCGATGGAAACCGCCTAAATAGATCCAGCAGCTTTCTGAATGAGATCGGCTGGCACAGGGCGGGTTTACCTTCGACTCGGGAACTCATTGTAGTATTCTTATTCAAACTGCCTATAATGCTATCAAAGAAGAAATAACTTGATATTTCTCAAGGAATTACTCTTTGGCACCCTAAGCCTCCTCAACCGCGCAAGTTGAACTTGTCTTATGAAGTGTCTCGTGGGAATTATACATATCCAACGATGAAGTATCAATGCGTAGAAGCCGATCTTTCCTTGCTAGGCATAATAAGTTCCAAATCCTATTGGGTTTTTTGCTTGATGCTCGTGCCCTGTATGACGGTGGAGTGAATGTGGTTGGAGAATTTCAAGAGGCAAATTATGGGTTCTTATAGACTTCGGAGCATTAAGGGCTTCCTGTGTACTGGAAGTGCGTGAATCCAATTGAGAAGAAACGGGGAAACTATAAAAAAGGAACATGTACCACAAATTGTTGATATTTTGGAGAAGGAGAGAGTGAACTTGACTCTTGCTTGCTATTATAAGCCTATGAACATCAAAGTGAATCTTCCATGAAATCTTTATGGTTGTACAGAACTGCGCTTTTTGTTGTTTGCTTAAGTCATAGCACCTACATAGTGCTTACATATATTCAGTTCCTTGGTAGTCTCTTGTAGGTTTGAACAGAGAGGTTCGCCTATTGTAGGATAGCATACTTGTGACGACTAACCTAGTCTTCCCTGGTTCTAAGTATAGATCCCTTCATTGGTATTAGAGCCATGGTTCCATTTATAACTTGGTTAGTTCCATATGCTTAGATGGTGAATCCAGTGCTGAAAAATTTTTCACATCATCATGGTTGACTCTGAAACTCTCAATGCACTTGTTACTCTTACTTCATCCCCATCTTCTTCTTCTCTCTCAAACTTGAGTGTCAAATGTTTCTAAGATTGACTATTTTTATGAGGTCTCTCTTAGTAATGACACAAAGATTTCTAAAACCCAACTTTCTCTTATGAACTCATATTATGCTTTTACTATATCCTCTTCATCATTTTCCCCCATCCGTTCTATGAGACATCTTATATGCCAAACTCCCAAAGAAGTGAAAGAGTACGTGCAATCCTCCAAGTTTGATCAGCATTCTATTCCAGCCACTAGCAAGGAATATTTTGTTACTCTCCATATCTCTCCAGAATTTCCCAAACAGTGGTTACAACAAAGATATTCTCATATCCATTATGGAGTTGTTTGTCTCACACTTACTTTTCACGATTGAAAAGGCTTATTACTTGTGGCCATAATGGCTCTATTTTATACCCGGTTTCTAGAGTACTAGCATACTTATATTGGCATTGTTCAAGTCATTTTGCCCTATATTCAAATTTTAATGTTGTCCTTTAGACTCTTAGTTGCTTTCCTTTTTGAAGGTTTAAATTCAGCTTATTGGAGCACCCCAAACTTGTTGATTCCATTATGGCAACATTGCACTATCGGATGGTTTATCAAGTATAGAATCACGCTTGTGATCTAAATTTCCAAAATGGAAATAAAGATGCCTTGTTCATCTTTATGCAAAATGACTGGGCATCCTACATCCATGTTCCGAGGCAAATTCTCAAAGAAAAGTTGGAAGACACTTGGATTACCGACTATAAAAAGTTGTACAAGAACAATAAGCCTTTCCAGTCTTCAGATTCTGAATTTGTAAGGAAAAAGGATGGCACTGTTGCCATCAAATGCGGCAAAGAAAAGGAAGAAAACCCTTCCATCTTCCAAATTTTGTTTATGATTGAACCTTACGATCAAGAATCAATCTCTAAGTCATATCCAAAGAAGCTTGTTAAATACTTCTAGAGTAATGGAAATCATGTCCATTACTATAAAGACCACTATGGTAATTGTTTTTGGGATCCTTTTTGTTAGTGCTCTTAATGTATAAATTCTCCTGATGAAATGGACTCGACTACAAGGTCTAGGCGAAAATCCAAAAAATCAAAGGATATGTATATCAAAGGTATTTGAATAGAGACCCTTCTGTTGATACCCTTGGTGAAAGTGATAAGCTCCAATTCTTGATCTTTTATGCTCCATCTCCACCACCAACATACACATCATCACCTCCAGTTCCACCAGCTTTACCACCTACACCACCTCCCTCACATTCACACAAAAAAAACCAGCCATTTCCTCATTCTATAAGCCAATTCTAAAGTGGGCAAGAAAACATTCATATTCGCTAGAACTCCCTAATAAGACACCATCCAATCAAGAAAAGCAGAAGCAGGATAATCGCTCTATTTTCATGTTCCATGATGTAGACTTTCCTCCTCTTGGTCGAGAAGGCTCTAAGCTTTCTTTCCCTATTGCTGAAGAATTTGTTGATCCATAGGGAAGGTACCATCACATTCCAAAAATACCAGCACTAACTGATGTAGATGAACATGGAAGACAAAAAAGAACTCCTCTTTTGAAGTTGTTCTAACTTGACCATGATGAAAATTTCAATCCAATGGCCAATATTATGATCGTATGTGTTCAACTAACTCTTGCTACCCTTAAGCCGTGGAAGTTTTGGTAGATGGATGTGTCAAATGCTTTTCTACACGAAAAGAGATGCTACTTGGGAGCTCAAGAAGGAGGCAAGACGAGAATATCCTCGTTTGAAGGTCAAGTTAAGTTCAAATTTTGAGGACGAAATTTTTGTAAGGAGAGTAGATTGTGATATTGGCCATTGGTGGGAACTAGCAAGAGAGAGAGAGAGAGAGAGAGAGAGAGAGAGAGAGAGAGAGAACAAAACAAAAGAAAGGTTGAAAAGTCAAAAAAAAGAGAGAGAGAGAGAGAGAGAGAAGAAAAAAAAAAAACATGAAGAGATAAAAAGGGAAAGAGAGCCCATGCTTAGGCAAAAGTTTGGGTAAAAAAAAAAAAAAAGAGAAGAAGAAGAAGAAGAAGAAGAAGAAGAAGAAGAGGAAGAAGAAAGAGGAGAGAGGGTTTTGTACGTTCATGCCATGGGCGCCTCACCAAGCTTATTCACAACGCTCGATAAGTGTTTGTGCCCCTCATTATTCCAATCAGAGTAGTTTAGGACTTAGGGCTTTAAATTCGGAATTATTGAAGATTTGGGCAGCGAAATTTGTTTTCTGAGTTGTTAATCTGCGCGCGCATGTGTATATATATACATACATACATAAATAATAATTTAGGATGTTGTGGAGCGGTGGGATTATACGGATCTCAATTTAAACTTACGGTTTGTTTGAGACAAAATTTTTGAGGTTTCCCGCACATGATAAAAAGTGTGTGCCCAGTAAATCCAGGGCCATATTTAGTCAGTTTTTGATTTGATTTTGGAGCATTCGAGTTGGGGTCCTTACCGTATGTTGAAAAAGCTTTCTATTGATTATAAGAACATTTGGAACAGAGTTTGGTGGAGAAAGTTATAACGTGACCAAGTTTCGTGCTCAAATTTCGCATTGCGGATATCTTGAATAATCACTTTGGATATGTGATATTTTTTAGCACGTAGGTGTTGTTTTATGCATAATTTAGTTGAGCTGTTAGTTAATATAGCGTTTTACTTGGTTTTGATGCTATTTCTCGCCTATATGATAAGAATGCGAGTTCATCGATTCGAGTGAGGCTTGTTGTTTGGTTTGGGGCATATCCAAGTAAGTAGTGCTATCTCTTCTGAAAATTTATAAACTCATATTTTCAAAATGATAAAGATTTGAAATGTTATGAGTTATGAATAAGTATGTTTGTTGTATAAAATTTGGATTGGACATTACTATGTTTTGATATTTGTGAATGGTGTGACAATTTTTGGTGAAAATATATATTCCATTTGATGAACGAAGTTGAGAAATATCATATATTTTGGATTAGTGAAACTTTTATACAAAAAGCTGGACTTTGAGATGATTTATGGAACATTATATAGATATCGATTTGTGAAATGCTTTTTGTCATGCATGTGATTTGATTCAATTTGTAAAACCAGTTTATGAGATGAGTCCTGAAATGATTTGAGAAATATTTTATGAAAAGTATTTCTAGTGGTGAGTTAAGTTGCTAAAGATTGGACATGCGGACCCCTCAAGTGCCATAACTTTAGCCAAATGGACACTTAAGTGCCATAACTTACGAAAAGTACACTTAAGTGCCAAAATCAGAGTAAAAAGGATCACTTGAGTGCCAATCCGGCCAAAGTCTGGTCAAAATGCCGACGTGGCATTTTTTCGGTGAAGCACACCCAAAACGACACCGTTTTGCACACTGACGTGGTGAAATAATGAAAACACGGTGTCGTTTTGGGCTAACGTGGTAAAAAAATAAATAATTAATTAATTAAATTAAATTTAGTTAAAATATTAAAAAAATAATAATTAAAAAATTTAAAAAAACTCTTAAAAAAAAAAAAAAAGGGGAATGGGGGAGGCGGGCGAGCTCAAGCGCCTCCGTCGCCGGGAAGGGCCGGCGACTGCGGGGGGAGGGTCGGTCGAGGTCACCGACCCTTGGGCCAAGGGTCGGCGACCCCGACCGACCGGCGGCGAGGGCTCACGAGCCCTCGCTGCTGGATCTGGGTGAGGGCCGCGAGCCCTCGCCGCTGGATCTGAGGGGGCTCGTGGCCCTCGCCTAGATCTGGCGAGGGTCGACGGCCCTTGCCCAGCCGAGCTAAGGGCCGCCGCCCGTTGGGGCGACCCCCGGTGGGCAGCGGCCCTTGGCCCGGCCGGGCGAGGGCTGCAGGCCGATCGGCTGGGGTCGCCGGCCCTTGGCCAGGGCCCGGCGACCCCAGCTGACCCTCCCCCCGCCGTCACCGGTCCTTCCTAGCGTCGGCGGGGCCGCGGCGGCGGCGAGCGGGCGAGCGTTGATCCTCGGCCCGCCTCCCCCTCGTTCCCTTTTTTTTTTTTTTTTTCAAAATTTTAAATTATTATTTTTTTACCATGTTAGTCCAAAACGACGCCGTTTTTGCATTATTTCGCCATGTCAGCGTGCAAAACGGCGTCATTTTAAGCGCACTTCGCCAGAAAAATGCCACGTCGGTGTTTTGGCCGGACTTTGGTTGGAGTGGCACTCAAGTGATCCATTTTTCTTCGAATGTGGCACTTAAGTGTACCTTTCGTAAGTTATGACACTGAAGTGTCCCTTTAGTCAAAGTTATGGCACTTGTAGCGTTCTTTTGCCCTAAAGATTGTCGTTAATTTGTTAAATGTATTATGATATATGAAATGATTTTTAGGTTTGGCTTTGTGGATGTGGTGGATTGATATTAATACTTAATATCGCTGTGAACTCAGTGAGGAGATTGTGGGTATGTACATACTAGTATAGGATATCATTGTGGGTCGCCGCTGACTAATAATAGATGGAGACATTGCCAAGGGGGAATCTTGGTTACTTTCTCATCATACGTTATGTCGTGACTATAGTTTAATATTGAGCAACATATTGATCAATAGAGTGGATCATTGACATGTGATATGAGTTTGGTTAATGGAGTGGACCATTGACATGTGATTTGAGTTTAGTCGATGGAATAGATCATCGATATGTAATTTCATATAGGATGGATCAATGGATTAAATTATTGATGTGTGGCATGAGATTAATCAATAGAATGAACTATTGGCATGTGAACTAATGAGATTGATCAATGGAGTTGACCATTGATATTTGTTTTGATATTATTGTAAAATGAATATTTTTGTATAAATATAGCTATTTTGAAGTATATATAACTTATTTTCTTATTATTTGTTTGTTATATTCTAAATTTAGGTTAGAAGAGTTGTGGTTTTGGGGAGTAAATATGCATAATGGGTACTTGATTCACTTAGAAGAGATGCATTACTTAGTGAGCTGTGATTGCACATCATTCTGTTTTCTAATTTTTTTTAGGTTTTTCAACTAGCGATGAATAATATGAGAGCGATAGTGATGAGGGGACTTTTGGATTTTTGAGAGCTTTGAGGCTTCATCCTTTGGATAGAAGAACGGCCGTGCCATCCTCCATTTGTGATGGTTTTGGGGTGTGACACAAATATCAAAGTATATTTGAATAGAACCATACATAGAGCGATAAATTCTCCTTTACATGAAATTGTGGCATTTAAACCTTGACAATTGGATGGGGTTGTCAAAATTATTTTGGTCTTGTGTATTTCAATTTCGAGTGATTGGCCTTTCTCTCGGCAAAATATACATATTTGTAAACACATTTGTGTAATCTATTTTTTGGAAAATGCAATATATTCTTTGAGTGCTAACCATATGAATATCGACGAATATATATATTTTTCGTTATTTAGATGGTTAGTCCTCTCTCAAGTAACCTAAAAAAGACAGTTTGTATGTTCCTAAGGCAACAAGCGAGGAAAATGCGAAAGCATATTAGTCAATGGATTATCATGGAATTAGATTCTTTGAATTTTTCTTTGGATCGAGAAGGAGTCTGTGTCTTTGTAGGGCAAAGAAATGTGGGTTGGGTATAGTTGTACCACCACTATAGAAAGTCAGGAGGCTGCAAGGGACAGCTTTTCAAAAGCGAGATTTGAATCGATTAGCTATCACCTTTAGCAAGTAAACAAGCATGTTTGTTTACTTGATAATGTGTTTGCACTATACGAATCGCGTTAAAACAATTGTGGGAAGCAAGGTGCAGACAAGGAGTTTGCGTAACTCTAGTTTGTGAGTAGAATATGTAGAACCTTGATAACTTAGGCTGGTTTTGTGACATTCTTAAATTAACTCTTTGATATATTGTTTGCTTTGATTCGTTCTATTCCAAGCTTCACAATTTTATCCTTTGATGTACATGCAGGCACTTTCCAAGGCTCGCTTTTCCTTGTTTGTTGTGTAATTCGATTCATTCCTATCTTTTTCAATATCCTAGAAGCTTGCTATAAGCCAAATTTTATCTGAGCCCTTGGTTCCGGTGACCCCTCATCGCCCTCGTTGGATTGGGTTGTTACAGGGCCACCACTTTATATGTGTTTTATCCCCTAATCACACACCTATTGATAGGGGTCTTGCTTTGATAACCATATAATGACTTTCCTTGCTTCCGGCAAACTTTGATTATAAAGATCCTCTTGTCTCATTGTTGAAATCGTGCCTTTGGAATTTTGAGATATATTCCGGTATTAAAGGTAATAACTTGCTTATTTTTGTTATTCTTATAAAGCAAAGCTTGCTTCTCTAGGCCATAAATGATGATACTTGAGCCTAAAATGACTCACGCACTATAAAAAATAACACACAAACTTACAATGTCCCATAAAATTTATATCCAAGTTTCATAACCTAAGTTATGATACCAACAAATGTTACACTCCAACTTCAACAAAAATAGGGGGATGCCATGACCTTTCCCCTCCGAAGCTAATTATTATTCTTCACGGATAAGTTTACCCATCTATCTACAATGGACTTTTATAAGGGATAAGCCGTTGATATCTAGGAGTAGGGGACCATAAATGACTCCTACTTGCTGTTATAATTACAAATAGCTATCTCCATAAGGCAATCACAAAACATCATTTGTGCGAATCGCTCTTACAAACACGTAACACTCTTTTTCCTCTTATCTATTTCTCCCAATCTCTCAACATGAAGCTCACTTAGCGTGTTTCCTCATTTCTTTCTAACTCAATCGGGTATTACATAACCAACGTAATGGTTGGCACAGTAAATCAAAATTTTTCGTACACCCTTACCTTGTGAACATCCTCTGTGTGTTCCACACACACACACACACACGCATGCATGCACGCACGCACGAGGGAAAGAGGGATAAGTGTAATGAAATTTTTAAAACTTGTCACGAAATTATAATTGAGTCCTAAAATTTTCAAAAAATCTAATTGAGTTCTAAAACTTATCATACAACTATAATTGAGATCTAAAACTTTTAAAAAAATGCAATTAAGTAATAAAATTTATCACGAAAGTGTACTTGAATTCTAGAACTTTCAAAAAATACATTTAATGGAATGACTTGATTGGATTGATTTGATAAGTTTTAAAACTTAATTATACTTTTGGAAGTTTTAGGACTTAATTGCACTTTCATAACAAGTTTTGAGACTCAATTGCATTTTTTTGAAAGTTTTAAGACTCAATTGCATCTATTACAATATATGAACAATAATTGTGCCTATGATCTAAGGTACCTCGGAATGGGAAGTAAGCGGAAATTTGGCTTGGACAGCTTTATCTCTCGGGACGGTAATAGATTCATTGGAGGATTCCCCAAAACTGAGTTCGTTTTGCGGCTTAGACAACTACAACTTTGGACGGGACAAGCTCAGAGCAAACAACACCATATGCGGAATATTGGGCTTGGGCTCTGGGGGGAGGGCCATCCTTACACAATCCGTCCGTGAGACGAAAGAAACAGTATCGTACAGCTTGCCTTCATGGAATGCCCATTGCGGCACACATTACTCAACTTTGGGGACGATGCGCAAGTAGGCAGCCCTTCAACTGTTTAGACGACACGTCTAATTTCTAATGTAAGCAAGTCCATGGGTATAAGCATCAATGGAAAATGCCTAAATAGATCCTGTAGCTTTCTGAATGAGACCGGATTGCACAGCGTGGGTTTGTCTTCAATTCAGGATGTCATCGGGGTATTCATGTTCAAACCGCCTATAATGCCGTGAAAGAAGAAATAACTTAATGTTTCTTGAGGAAATACTCTTGGCACACTAAGCCTACTCAACCGGGCAAACTGGACCTGCTCTGTGAAGTGCCTCGTGAGAATTATACATATCCAACTAGGAGGTACCAATAGAAGCCGATCTTTCCTTGCCAGGCATAATGGGTTCCAAATCTTATGATGGGGGGTTTTTGCTTGATGCTAGTGCCCATGTACAACGGAGGAGTGAATCTACTTGGAGCATTTCAACATGCACATTATCAGTACTTATTTGAGTGTTGAGCATTAAGGACTTCTTTTCAACAGGAAGTGTGTAAATCCAATATAGAAGAAAATGAGAAACTATTAAGAAAAGAGGGGGGGAGGGGGGAAGAAGAAACCTACATGTTCTGCATGTAGCTGTTTTCCTTTATTAATAAGCGATTAAATAAGTTAAACTTTGGGGAAGTTCGTTTATCGAGATCTATTGATATGAAAATGGATTATGTTTGGGCTTTAGGAAAAAAAGCGTTGAGGCATTTCTTCACAATTCAGCAGCAAGTGACCACCTCATGGCAGTAGCTTAGCCGACCAATTGAGTAATTTTGAATTTGAACACACACATATAATACATAAGGATAAATTATTGATAATTTGGAATAGGAGACTATAAACTTCACTCTTGCTTGCTATTATTTTAGCACTCTTTCTTGAAGGAAATTGTTAATATCCTATGAACATCCAAGTGAATCTATTATGAAATCTTTGTGGTTGTACATAACTGCACTTTCCACTGTTTGCGTAAGTCATGGCATGCATGAATTCAATTCCTCAGCCACATAACTGTTGATGCTTAGAGCCAAAGAGAAAATAATGACAAAGTGTTTATAGTAGCTCAACTCCAATTAAGGTTGTATCATATGTATTTATACGAGCAATTGGTTACACTTTTGGTGCAAATAGAAACATAATTAAATAAAAGCCCTATAAAACATATAAATTACAAATTAATAATAACCACACAACAAATTCATTTCACTTAGAACCTTTAGGCTTTTTCCGCTGATGTGCCCTAAATGCATGTGCCGCAATTTAGATTCTCGAATAAATGCATGTGATCTCTTTATGGAAAAATTCTTCATTATCTTCTTTTGGAGCTCATATGGGTCACCATATTTGATTCCTCTAATTATCACTAAGAAAACTTGAACAACCTTAAGAAATTCACCTTTTGAAGGATACCAACACATGGCTAAATTTAGGACACTTGAGAAAACCAGGTTCTTTTTCAAATCTGGAACATGCTACACTCTAGTCAATATTATCACGATACCATCATATATTTTAATTTTGACATTGCTAACACCCACTATATCGTACTTGGCATTATTCTCCAACTACATCTTACCACTATTCACAAATTGATACGTAGTAAACCAGTTATTGTTTAGTGTGCCGTGAAACAACTAAAATCCATAATCTATCTCTCAAATGACAAACCCTAAGTGACGAATAATACGTAATCATCACTAGTCGAGTTATGTTGATCTTGTAGCTAAGCAAATTGTTGCTTGTTACGATTTAGCTTCTCCTTCTTCTTTTGTATTATTCTGCTTTTTCTTTCGATAGTGTAGAATGCTATTTGGGACATAGTAAATTTGTAAGATGAAATGTTATTTAACTAAGAAAGCAAGAGAGGGTTTTCATTAAAATGGTAAATAAGATAGTGTCATAGTTTGGGTGGGCGGTTCCAAGGATTAATTCCAAAAAATAGGAACTAGGAACCACCTGTTGGTTCCATAAATCCACCCAGGAATCGGATCATTGATTCGGACCGATTCCCGGATGGGTCCATTGAACCGGTCCCATCAAGCTTTATGCACTCAAGGCAACGTTTTCTAGCAAGACAAAATAAAGCAAAACAAATAATTTTCCCGTTCTTAATTGCAAGATCAATAAAAAGATTGGGCTTATATTGAAAGGTGAGAGTTGAGGCCGTGAATCAATGGGCGTCGAACTTCATAGTTGAGACCGTGAATGAGATAGAGAGATGGCTTAGATGAGGAAGAGTGAGATGAGATGTGCACTTAGTCAATGGCTGTTGAGTTTCAGATTAAAGATTTTAGGGTATTCATTTTTCTTAAACTCTTTTTTGGTTGGAAATTTTTCTTATATATATATATATATTATCTGTCCTATGTGGTTCCACACTTGGAATCGAGAATTGGATCAGTACTCACCCGTTCCAATTTGTTGGAACTCAATTAGTGAGTGAATGCACTCAAATATCCTAATTATCCTTAATCAATAGTAACATAGACAATTTCAAAGTCGGTGGTTTTCCCTAAGAAGATTAGCAGTTATTATTTTTCTGAAATCATTCCCCCGCGCAATTTTTTTTTTTAATATCATATCAAACAGTCTAAATTACATAAGGCACTGGTCCGAGGCTTGAACCTGGAGCAAGAATCCCCCATTGTAGCACGGTCTTCTCAAAAGCCCAAGCGAAAACATATGAAATCATTCCTTACGTCATATGAAAGTTGCAACCTTATAACATAATTTTGGTACGCATGCGTACTTATATTTCGAGGAAGATTCTGATGCCTTGAGATATTCGAAAACATGCATCTCTACATCTACTTGAAAGTTGATGATTTGTTTACAGAAAAAGTGATAGTTGCTGTATTGTAATTGTTCTCTCTCTCTCTCTCTCTCTCTCTCTCTCTCTCTCTCTCTCTCTCTCTGTTTTTTCCTCAGCGGTAAGTGTCTTTAAACCAGTTGAGGACGAATGAGAAGCACATCGAGGTTTTCTAATTTGGAGTGGGGAAATAATCAATGTGCGAACGGCGTCTCTCCGTGTCAGCTTGCTGGCTTCAAAAGCACTGGCAAATTGATGGATAAATCAACTAAACGATGAGTCGTTTAGGTAGTGTGTAATAGATTTACTTATATAATTCATTTTTCTCTCTGTCAATGTCACCGCGTCCGCTCTTCAAATATTTCAGTTGGGTGAAGAGTCGCTTTTTCAATTAAAGTCAACTGCATTTTTCTAAAGTTTACTCGAGAAACATGTAATGCAATCTCATAATTTTAGATCAGATTCAATGTCATTTCCTGCATTTTCATACGTTCTGACTTCATCTATCTATGGCACGCACAGCCAAATAATTAGAAAATTTTTATTAAAAAAATAACGTCATTCAATTTATAAAGATTCCATGAACCATAGTGGCAAATATAATTTCGATTATCTCATGGAAAATCTTATTTTCTTTTGGAAAAACACATGTGGAAGAGGGAAGGGGAATCCGGAAGTCAACCGACCTGCGCATGCCTTCTTCAGATGCTATCATACTAATAATCATTGATCATGCTCACCAAATTGAGAAAATATTAAATAATATGACCAGGCAGACATACATCGAGCTCATATGTCTAACCTAATTAGGCTTTGTAGTACCATTTCTTACTTGATTGGGAATGAGGTTGTGGTGTGCGATGCCAATTGTTATGAAGATCTCTATTATCATAACCTCGTAAATCTCATGATATGTAATATGAGAGAGAGACCGGAGAGATTTGAACTCAATTGCTATTGCACCCTTATCATGAAAGATTCTTGTGGAACTAGAGATGAGCATGGTTCAGATAAGTGAGTCCCACCTTGGAATTCTAAATGTTTAAATTCATTCACTTTAATTGTTGCAAAAATCAAATGATTGAACCATAAAATATAAATGATAAACAATAAATTAAACATCAAATTTACGTGGTTCAATTGACACGATCTACATTTACGAGGTGAGCAACACAAATTTCATAACAAATAAGACAATAAAATGGAGATTACAACTATATTCGAGTCTCTTAAACACTTTTGATGTTTCCCAATTATAGCTACATTCAATAATTCACAAAATGTTTAGCCTAATAATTCTTCACAAATCTTACAACAAGATCAATTGGGCTCAACAATTTTGGGTTGCTTTAGGGTGTAATTCACAAGAAGTTGCCCTCATGGCGAAGACGCTTCTCATATATAGATAATAGTTGGATCCAAAATAGGAATTTTTTTTTTTTTTTGGAGTCTTACTCCAACTACGATTCCACTTAATTAGGAAATCTATTCAATCATGACACATACTTAGTTTAGGAAGGTTTCCCTTTTATGCTCAAACTGGAAGCATTTTTCCAACATTAACCCACGATAGGATCTCAATGTTCTCTTGTTACTCGGTTTTGACAAAGTTGATGCCTTCGCCAAGCATAGATTTGTCCTTTACCTTGACGAATGGGCCAATCAATGTGCCCTTAGCTGATAGGGAAGGTATGACATGAACATGGCATTCTATCAAAACCCAACCGGTGTGTGTTCGGCAATTCTTGTTCGATTGATAGTCCAGACTAGCGGTCTTAATTCTAGTTGATGTCTCTCATTTATTGTTACTTTGTTTAGGCCCTCTTTGATAATAAGATCTTTTCTTTGATGGAAAAACATTTATTGACAATTCTTGAGATATGCTCCCACAGATTATTATCCTTAATATCATCTCATTTTCTTTATTCTACTTAATCTCATTTCATTTTCTGTACTCAACATTTTATGATTTTTGAATTCTCACAAGAAGTTGATAATCTGCTCTTTAGAGATTTTTCTAAGATGAAAGGCCAAATCTTAATTCAGTCAAAGACTCAGATGACCAATCCAAACTTGATATAACTTGCATGTGTGGAGATCAAACTTTCTAAACAGTTTCTAGGGTGTTGAAAAAATCTGACTTGACGAAAAATTTCTAAAGCCACATTGATAAGGGAATTCTAGATCAACTGGCCCTTACACTAATCTGTCATCACTAGGGGTGTCAGCCTAGAGCTTCACCAGGAAAAATGGAAAACTCTCTCTACTCTGCACGACCTTCCGATTAGTCACAATCACCAACAAAAAACCAGACCCATCTAACTTTCAAACAATGGTTTCCCTCTCAAAGTACTTTTCTTTCTTTCCCTCTCTCTCTCTCTCTCTCTCTCCCTCGACACCCCTTCCAATTTTCTTGTTGCTGCATTGTATTCCACATTAGTTTTCACTCACTATTTATTTGCTTCAATTCTTGATGTAGAACAACATATAAATGCTTTTATGAAAACATTGGAGCGTCATAAGAGTAGGCGATTCCACAAATCAAAGAGGTTGATGTGATTTTTAAGATTACAAATGGATTACAATATTTGATTCACGCGTTTTCCTTGATTTCAAGATTTCACAGATTTCAGACACATTTTGTAGATTTTATAGTTATAGTTTGATAACTTTCCATTTTTATCAATATCTTTTCCTTTATGCAACTCGTGGGAGGTGGGTCCCTGTGGATTGCTCGGTTTATATCATCACGACGCCAACTTGTACGGCGGTTCTCGGTCACCAAAAAAAAAAAAAAACCTTCTCATTTATTTTGTTATTAGATTTCGGTTATTTAGTTATTTTCTAGATGGCGACCTCATTATAAATAGGCATCTAAAATATTATAATCTGCATTTCTTTATTCAAAATAAACACTATCTTTTAGAATTTTTTACAAACATAACTTTCCTTGGGTTAGTTCTATCCACCAAATAACTCCAAATTTCTAGAATTGTGCATTCTAGGTAATATTAAAATACCATTTTGCTTTGAGGGGGCACTTCAAGTTTCAATCTTCCATTTTCCTTTTAAATGTTCTGGCGGTGCTTATTTTAGGCCAAGAATGAAATGCGACTCCTTTTGGTTAAGAGTGTTCCGACGAACCTTCTGACTAAACTCCCCAAGGCCCCTCAGTGACTTAATAGGACTCTTGATCTCTTTTCCAAGTGGAGATCAAACTTTTGGAAAAGGGAAGAAGAGGATGCAATCTTTGTATCACTGCGATGACATCATCAGTTACCTTCCGGGTGTCGCCTTATTTGGTGTTGAATTCACAATTCAGGCCTCGGTGTATAGTGCAAGCGAGCAGTTCAGTTGGTGGAGACTCAACAGTGCCATCATCTCCTGGATTGGCTGCGTTGAATGGAGCTCCTCCTGTTGAGGGGAGAGAGAAAATTGGTCCTTTAACTGGGAGAAAGGGATATTCAGTTTCGAAGGATGCGGTAGGGAAGAAGAAGGTGGAGAAAGAAGCAAAAAGTACTGTTGCTTTGGAAAGCTTGAAGGTGTTGTGGGATGATGCTTATGGAACAAAGAGTGTGAAGGACTATCTTGACTGCTCAAGGGATATGATCAGGCCTGATGGAGGTCCGCCACGTTGGTTTTGCCCTGTTGAGTGTGGACATCCTTTGAATGATTCTCCAGTTCTTCTTTTTCTACCAGGTAATGCCCGGTTTCTCGCCTCATTGGGAAATTTACTGTAGGGGTATAAGGAGATTACTGGAATTCTTGTTTTGACAATATGCTTGTAGCTTTTACGAAGAGAATATAATGTACTCGTGCATTAATTGATATCTGTATTCTATAGGAGCCTAATTTTGTGGATCTCAAGTAAAATATGCCAATATTTTAAAACACTATTACTGCTTCCTACAGAAATTGATGGCACTGGATGGGGCCTCATCTTGCACCATAAAGCACTAGGAAGGTGAGTTTGCATGTTCCAGCATTTTGGGTTCGAATTGTGTTACGAGGGAAAGTATTGACGCATGAGAAGCCTGTTTGTTTCCATGATTATGTTGTGCATACGATTAAGCATCTTAATGCAGATGCCTTAAAACTGCAGGGCTTTTGAAGTTCGATGCTTGCATATCCCCGTTTATGATGTGACTCCATTTGAAGGTATCTCCCTTTCAAAGCCTTTTAGTTGCTGCTGATGCTGATAGCAACTGAGGGTGAAGTGGAATGTTTTTGAAAGGTGTCTAAACATGCAAAGGGCAGTGGTGCATTCATGTCATTTTACAATCATCCTTTTCACTCCATTTAGTCCCATATGCGTGGATATTGTCCTTATCTGTTGCTTCCAGCTATATTCAATACTAGATCCCCGCCATTCCTTCTCAAATTCTTGATGTTATTATGGGTTCACAAGCCTTTTAAAGGGTGAAGATTTTCTTCTTAATACTCAACTGATGTTATAAGAATTGAAATGGCATGCAACACTAACTGAGGATTGACAAAGAGCTTTTGTGATCTGTTGTATTTATGCTTGTTAGGTCTGGTGAAATTCGTTGAGAAAACCATTAAAGCTGAGTATGCCTCATCTCCACATAAACCTATTTATCTTGTTGGGGATTCCTTCGGAGGATGCCTTGCACTTGCTGTGGCAGCTCGTAATCCTTCCATCGACTTGGTTGTCTTATTAGTTAATCCAGGTGAGATTTCAGATTGGCCAGCAAATCATGAATTGGGTATACTCTTCTGGATTACAAGGCTTCTTTGAGACTCTGAGGAAGTCTGTTGTTTTCTCGGTCATGTTAGCTACATCATTTGGCCGTTCACAGCTGCAGCCACTGTTACCGTTATTGGAAGCTATGTCTGACAATCTTCATTTCACGCTCCCCTATCTTATAAGCTTTTTTGTGGGTATGAAGTCCTACTTTCAAGTCTTTTTGTAAAATGATATGTCGCAATACTCTCAGAGTTTTCCATAGTAAGATTTGATTTCTTTCTGAATCAGGTGACCCGGTAAAGATTGCAACAGCCAATATTGATAATATGCTTCCCCCGAGAGTGGCACTTGAACAGTTGTCTGTCAACCTCACTTCTTTGCTGCCTCGTCTCTCAGTAGGTGGCGTTTTCTCTGCCGGGATTGGCTTATTTCCTTTTCTCGTTTGACTTTATTGCTCAAAAATTTACAATAGATATATAGCAGGCCTCCTATTAGGCTTCTATGCTAAACCTTTTCTATGTTTTTGTCCTTTGCTGGGCTGTTTCTTGATTATCTCGAGACCGAATAATCAATTCCCCGTTTCAGGGTTTGGCTGACATAATAACCCAGGAAACTCTTCTTTGGAAATTAAAGTTACTTAAATCAGCTGCCTCTTACACTAATTCTCGTCTTCATGCTGTCAAAGCCGAAGTGCTTCTACTTGCCAGGTTTTTGCTCCTCAACTGTTTGTCAAGATGATGCCATGTCTGTCAGATTGGTGGAGCGAATTGTTTTTTCTCAGGCCTTCATTTTATTTGGTTGCTCCTATAAATATATATGCAGCCATTGCCAATATTTTTTTCACTACTTCTCATGAGTCATGGGATGAGTTTTGGTGAAATTGTCATTCTGACTCTTTCTCAACAGCTAAAGGAAAAAAGCTGCCCAATTCTCAGTTTATAGATATGAATATACACACTCATGTGAAGTACTTCTACTTTAGTAATCAGGGATATGTCCTTTGGCAATATGTAATGGCACTGGCATTCGTTTGAATTGGTTTCGCTTTGTAGCAGGGGTAGCAGCCATATCCCTTTTTCTTTACGTGAATAGTTTTCAAGTTTCTTTCGGCACAATAGCATATATTCCATGCATAAGCATCCAAACATACATGTATATAGTTATTGATAAATGCATCATGCATGCACGCACATGGTATGTGCTTACTAATCGGGAGTTGTTTTTTCACTAAAGAGACAATGATGTATCTGATTTAAGCATAGTTAAAAGTTAGTTGCATTTTCTCAGAGGCTTCTATTGATTCAGTGGCAAAGATAACATGCTTCCTAGTCGGGATGAAGCCCAAAGGCTTATGACATCATTGAAGAACTGCAGAGGTCGTCACTTCAAAGACAATGGACATGCACTTCTAATGGTAGGTGAAATCTATGTTATTTTAATGTCGCAAATCTCGAGGAGTTGGTGTCTTCCGATGCCGTGTCTTGTTTAATAGAGGCTAGAGCTAAAAGAGCTTTTTACGAATATAGCTCAATTTAAAATATAGTTCGGCGCTTATATTGAGATATCCTTATGATAGGGTTCAACGGTGCTTGGATAGTAAAAGTTAACACTACAACTTTTTTCTAAGATGGAAACATGTTTAATCAAGTTAAGTGGGTATTGTCCATCAGCCTCTCTTATTTAATCACCTAATTTCGAGTTAGTCGTATCATTGAATTGAACTGATTGTACTCAAATTATTTACTATTTCTAGTGCTGGTTGAGCTATTTTGAGACTTTGAGTCGCAATAAACCAAATTGACTACGGCACTTATAAGTCCAAACTCCAAGGGCAATCATCCACATTCAATGGTCTACTTAGATATAGGGGTGAATATGATTCTATTGTAGAATCATGAATCAGAGGACCGGACCAGTATCTAACGGTGTAGTTCCAAAGTATGTAGAGTAAGTTCTAGGTTCATAAAATTGAGAAAGTCGTTCCAATCACTAACTTGAAACTTGGAATAAGTCTTTATGTTTTTCTTATTTTATGTCCTCACGCAATCTTATGGTATTCCATGGTGTTGATGATGAGCATATAATTTGGAATTATTAGTCCGAGTCTTTATTTCCGCCATATCCATGATTGAAACTTATTTTGTTAATATTTTATATTCTTCATATGTCTAAATATAAGTTGTAGCCAGTGAATTATAATGACAAATAATGGTCATTACAAATAATAATTCACTGCAATCATTCAATTAAAAATATAGTTAAAACCCGTGTAGATCTTGAAACTTATGACATTGTATGTCCCAGATTCCAAAATATGTAGGGCGATTTCTAAGTTCTAAATTTGGGAACTTGTTCCACGGATAGGTTCTATATTTCAAGTGAAAACAAAATCGACCCTGAAATTGCTCACCCTTAGTTAGAAAATAGCAAGTAGGTCATCATCGTGTAATTCTTGTGGCTGATGATGGATCGTAGTCTTAGGTCCTTGGGAAATTTGGAACATAGGAAAGTTGAATTTCCTGTTGATTATGTGCAAAACACAAATGCGATCTTGCAATTTCGTGAAATCTACAGTTTCTCTCACAGTTCTATTTATATATTTGTGAATGCATCTCATGATGAAACTGCATGGCTCTTCAAAATATCACCCCTCGCTCGTAAAGTTAGCATCGAGTTTCAGGAGATTTTGTCTGTAAATATCTCTTCATGGCGCTCCCTGTCTATCCACCAGTAATTAGACCGAGATTGCAGGAAGATGGAATTAGTTTGCTGAGCGTCATCAAAGGTACCCACACATACCGTCGAACGAAGAGGCATGATTACGTCTTGGATTTCCTGCCTCCTAGCATGTCAGAATACAAACTATTTTTCAATCAAATAGCGGGGTAATTCTGCAAACAACGACTTCTGCTTGTCTTTTGTTGCTCTTTCCTGATTGGAATAGAATGAGATTTCTCTGAATGGAAACTAATAGAGAGAAGAACACCAGAGATGCCTTAATTTATGTACGACACTCACTTTAATACCATAATTTTTCATCGGCTTATTTAAGTGTCACTTAAAAAAAAACTATCAGTTAAATGTCAACTTCTCAATTAGTCTGATGTGGTAATATATTATTCATTTCTCAATCCTACGTGGTTTGTTGGCGTGTCCAATCAACATATAATTTCTAAACAAGGTCGTGTAGTAAGTTAAAAAGTGATCACTTTTGTGCTAGTCATTATAAAAAAAATAATCACTTCAGTGTCAATCGTTGTTAAAAAAGTAATCATATCAGTATCAATTTTAATGAAAAAGAGATCACTTTAGTGCCAAGAAAACCCCTAAACGACGTTGTATAACAACTTAATAAGTAATCACTTCAGTGTCAAAACATACCACTTTAGATAAAAAGTTTAATTATAAAAGCCACATAATTTCTCTAATCGGAATTTTTTGTTGGAGGCATTGAAATGATCTTTTTTCTCCTATTTTGGCACTTAAGTAAGCTAGTGACAAATTATTGCATTAAAGTGAGCACCATACACAAGTTAAGGCACTTATGGTGTTCTTCTCTTGAAGCTAATATATCTTCTACATTTGTTTGAAGAACTAAATTATTCAGCAACTGTTTCAAACCAGACGATTGGGTTGTCAAGTCTTTGCTATCTGATTATTTGCTACTTCACTTTTTATTTCTTTTGCTACATCTCATTCAAAATTTTTCTGCTGCATTAGTGCATGATTTTGATTTCATCACCAGCTGAAGCCTGAAATCTCAGGGTAAAGCCATTCTCGTCCTGTGATTTGCAAAAGAAACACGTCGTTGACACCCAAAGTTCTCAACTTAAATGTCATTTGTTTATATGATCTCTTATTAGATCTCTTATTACCAACTCTAACACTATCAGTGGCCGCCTCGGGCCCAGCACAAACATGGATGGCCATACTCATTCCACAAACGCTTATTTTACATGCTGATTCATTGATTGCAACCAGTCAGTTTTAGTCTGATGCTGTGGTTGGATAAATGCAGAGGATTTCGCGATGTATCTGGTTCGGTACTATTCTCAACATTGGAAGATGGGAAGATAGTTAGAGGCCTTTCAGGGGTTCCTTCTGAAGGACCGGTGTTGTTGGTCGGTTATCACATGTTGATGGGACTCGAGGTTTTTTCGCTTGTTGAAGAATTCTTGAGAGAGAAGAACGTTGCTGTGCGCGGGGTGGCTCACCCAATGTTGTTCTCTAGTAGAATGGAAAATCTATCTTCTGAATTTGGTCTCATTGATTGGATGAAAGCATTCGGAGCAGTTCCTGTGTCGGGAAGCAACCTCTTCAAATTGTTTTCGACCAAATCTCACGTTCTACTTTATCCAGGTGGTGCACGCGAGGCGCTTCATCGTAAGGTGTGTACGTACATTACTTTCAGTTCAGTTAGTTCTCTTCTGCAGTGTAACTACCGTATTTGCTCTCGTTTTCATCCAAATGGTCCTAATAAATAATGTAATCGTAAGAGAAATCTAACTGGAAAATAACTTTTCAAATAGAAGTACTATGTCTCGAGGCTTTAAGATAAGAAGGATCTTCCGCAACATAAGTTCCATGAGTGAAGATGTAAAGCCATGTGGGGAAGGAGAATTCAAAATGGTGGCCGGGCAGTGTCGGTGGTAGCAATGTCGGATTCCGTGGCCAATTAGCTCAGATGTTGGTGGTGGTGGTGGCAACAGTCGAGCTGATGCTGTTGTCGGGGTGGATAAGAAGCTAAGCGAGTCTTGAGGGATGATGATATTTGCATGGTTAAGTACGCATTTTCTAGTTAAGGGCGTTAAACGCCCATCGACAGTTCCTTTTCGGAGACAAAAATTCTTAGTCGTACATTATATAAAGTACTTGAGAGCACGAGCAATTTGGGCCGGCCATTGCCTCTTAGATTATTCGTTATCCAAGGTCTCACATGTATTGATTAGAGTTACTCGTTATCACTTCCAAGCTTTTTTGTGCATCTTTTCAATGAAGTAATACCTTGAAATGTTAACCTCAGTGCTGTCCTGTTCCATTTGTAGGGTGAAGAATACAAGTTATTCTGGCCAGAACAACCAGAATTTGTTAGAATGGCTGCACGGTTTGGTGCCACAATTATACCATTTGGAGCCGTGGGAGAGGATGATATGGCAGAAGTAAGATCTCTCTATTTCTGCATTAAAGTTCGTATTTAGCATGATCCTCTGCAAAGATTGGGAATTCAAAACTTGCATAGCACTTTATCTATTCTTGTGGCATTCGTGATTATTGCCCATTGCGCTCTTTTGCTTGTACCTTCGTCGGAGTTCGAGTGTGCTTTCGATATTTTCACCTAATTTAGTTAATCACACACATGGTTGTATAAATTAGGCTGAATCAAATACGTTTTGATGCATTTTTTGCGTGAACTTTTGCATTGACCATTGCTGTCTATTATTTTAAGTTAAACGAGTCACAAAGCAAGTTTAAAAATTAAAATGAACTTCCTCGTTTATATGATGTACTTCAGAATTCTATTTTGATAATGATGTGCTTATTTACTTTGAATGGGCAGTTGGTACTTGATTACGATGATTTCATGAAGATTCCAATTGTCAATGACTACATCAGAGACATGAATCGACAAACTCCACGAGTGAGGTAGCTCCCTACTCACGATTGATCGAAAGATTTTGTATATAGATTTTGTATGGATAACCTTTAAAATCAGAAAATCATTTAGCATGTTCTGACCATTTTTTATCTTTTTTATGTTGACATGAACTATGTCCTGCTTGTTAGGGAGGGTCAGAGCGGTGAGGTTGCAAATGAACAAGGTTTTCTTCCAGGGATTTTGCCAAGGATGCCTGGCCGCTTGTACTATCTGTTTGGGAAGCCCATAGAGACAAGGGGTAGATATGAATCACTAAAGGATCGAGAACATGCAAACGAGTTGTACTTGAAAGTGAAATCAGGTGTCGAAAGCTGCATCGCTTATTTGCTCAAGAAGCGAGAGGAGGACCCCTATCGAAGTATATTTGATAGAGCCATATATAGAGCATTAAATTCTCCTTTACATGAAATTCCAGCATTTGAGCCTTGATAATTCATGATGATTGCTGAAACTGTTTTGACCTTATTTATTTCGTTTTAGAGCAACCGGCCTTTGTCTCAGACAAACATAGACATTTATAAATACATTTGAGTATATATATTTTCCAGTGAAAATGCTATACATTTTGTCGAGATTTAGATGGTTTAGCGCTTTTTGGAATAATCTAAAGAAGATAATCTGTATTATCCTAAAGCAATGAGCGAGGAAAATGGGAAAGCATTTTAGTCAATGGGTATCAT